>JAWNOD010000579.1:5495000-6695000 GCA_035046225.1 Drosophila pegasa | reverse complement strand
CTGTAATTTATACAGGTGAGCTGATTAATCGATAAATACGGTCGGCAAGTCGCATATTCATCAATCAATTTTTATTAAACTTGCCTTTGGCTTCTTCAAAGCCTTTTAAAATTAGTTTTTATCATCGGTATTTCTTGGTCCGCATCGGTGTTTTAAATTCGAAGCACACGCGTCACATATTTGTCATCCTCTGCCTTTTCTGCAGCTGCTCCTGAGCTCCATCTCCACCTCTCTTTCCATCTCTCTCTTTCTTTCTCTCTCGCTCGCATTCAACTGCTAATGAAAAAGCTTTGAGGGCAGACGCACTCAAAAATTAAATTAAATAAAGGCTTTTGTGCGCAGGCAGCGAGGCGCACTTGAGGCCCGGCCACGCCTCTTCCAGTCCCGCTTCTTAGCCTACGAGTTGTGCACGAGTTTTCGTGCAAAAGTTTGTTTTGCATTTGCCTTAGAAACAAAACGAAGCAAAAGCAGTAGAAGGGACGCAGAGCCTTATCGCACTGGCAGCTACAACAAAGCCAGTTGCCAAGGACAATAGAGAAGCGCGACAAGCAGGACAAAACTGGTCGCAAGTAGCCGCCCAGCGGCTGCCCAGCTCAATGGCTGCTGGCAAATATTTCCTTTTTATTTTATTTTTTTGTGAATATTTCGCTTTTAATTTCCAAAGCGCAAATTACGCTCGTGTGCCTTAAATATTAAAAGAGGCTGTGGGGCTGTTGTTTGCTTTTCAGTTTTTTTTTTGGTTATCCTTTTGGCCATTTCGCATGGCCAATGACGTGCCAGGACATTATCTGGCGCGCTGTGTCCTTTCATTTTAACGCGGCCATTATCGCGATGCCTTCTGCTGCTCTGTTGCCGCTGCTGTGGCTACTTCTATTTCGTCTTCCTCTTGTTTATACAGCGGCATTCGCTTGGCTACGCTTTTAATTAGCCGCCATCTTGTATACACTTGCAAAGGGTATTACGGTATTATGACTCAAGATGGGAGAGATGAGAAGAATTGGGAGCAGGAGAGAAATGGATGGAACTACTTAAATATGTATTCGATTAAGCTATGTTATCTAAATCTTAAATTATCAACTGATCCATTGTGGGTCATGGTCTGTATACATATATCGTACGTTTATATAATATTTATAAATATATGTGGAAATAATTTTAAATATTATGGACTGTTACTCATTCATCCTTACTAAGAGCACTCATCCTTCGGCTCGGTATATTTCACTTTATATTTTTTCTCTATATCTATTTAGTCATTCCGTATTTCTATATACTTTCTTTGTATTGTTTGAGGCTGAATGAGAATGATGATGGGCAGTTCCATTGTCCTGTCATTTGCATAGCAAATGTCCTGCCCCTCGCTGTCGACTGTCATCGTTTGTCTTAGTTTTTAATTATCGCAGGGCGCAGGAAATTCCCAGCGCTGAAATATTTTCACATGAGTTCACTTGAGCGCAGCGCCTTGTAACAGGTGTGGGCACTCTAACTGACCACTTGGTATTCTCTATATATATGTTTTTCCTTTTCTAGAGACGCTGTACAACACTGTTTTTGTATAGCACTTGACAACACTTTGTAAACCCTTGTCTTTCCACTTTTATTAAACCCATTATGAGTGCGTGCTTAACAAATTAGCCAGCAATTAGCGGTGTCATCAGCGGCAACCCTTTCGTGCCCATCCCCTTGGATGCAACCCTTCACGCGTTCACCCCTTTTGCCTTGATGCGTTTAATAAGTCATTAAGGGTTTACGCTTTGGGGTAAACCCTTTGGCAGGGGGTTGACTCTGTTCACTGACGACTTCATCAACACCAAAACAACAACTTGGGAAGTTAAGTGGCATGTCCCACAAAAAGGGTTTAGTTACACATATCAGGGTATTTTCAAGGATGTTTCCGAATATTTTGCAGCGCTTGTTGTGACATTTTTTTTGTGTGTAGGATCCCAATGACAACGCCCACTTATAATTCCAGAAAATTGCGCAACATTTTACTGTGAAGAAAAAAAAGAAGCGAAGTATAAAGAATACAAAAAAAAGGAGCACATAAAGAACAACAATTTCCCAGAATCCTTTTGGGCAGAAAACACTTAAAAGAGAGAGAGAAAAAGGAAAACTGCAACTGAACAATAGAAAAAACACTCGGACAAAAGAGGAACAATACGGCAAATCCTTTAATTTGTTGTTATCCTTTTGAAGAAATGTGAGTCGTTAATGTGCTGCCCAATCTGCTTGTCGGGTATCCTCGCTGAGTACAGTCGCTGCTCAGCCATCGAAATTTATGTAACTCTCACACCAAACTGACATTATCTTGCGCTTCTTGAGCTACTGCCTCACTTGGCTATATTTTTAGAGCTATATATACATATATGGATATGAGTAGGCGCTATTGTCATCGTAAATTCCAATTTTGAGCAGGCTCGAATGGGCGCAGGTGTGTGTGTGGCCTTATCGGACGAACCAGATCTAAGTAATAAAGGAATATATAAAACGTTGCTTAACCCTTGGGGTTTGCCTCTTGCTTGGTCAACTTTTCACATTTTAATTGGTTAATTGCCTGTTTCGAACGCCTCCGCGTCTTTTGTCTAACTAGAAATGTAAATGAAGCAACGTCAGCAAAGGGTCGATCGTAGATAGATTGTAGAGTTATGCGAGTGGCCTTAAAGTAGGTCAGTTTTGTAGAGGGGAGCCGTTAGCTAACTAGAAGGGCTACTGCGGAAGTTATAGATGTAGATACAGCTCGATTTTCTGTTGGGGTTGAGTGTAAGACGTACTCAGAGCTGAGTGTACTTTAGGCTTGAGTTGTTTAGGGTTTGTTGCAGAAGTAGATAGTAATTTACTTCCTCTAAGGTAAGGTTAGCTAGGACCAATATAATATTGTTTTATAGAACTCTTTAATCTATATTCTCTAAACAAAAAGCCTTAAATCCTTATAATTATTTTTAAAATTCCTTACAAAAGTCTTTCGGGAGACCTTAATTTAAGCTGCAAGCTGGCTATGCCCTGAGTCATGTCTGCGACTCTCTTAATTTACAGGCAACTCTTAAATCCATTATAGTTCAAGTATTGCTTGAACTGATTGCAGAAGCTGGCTCGAAAATGTGTCGTTGTCATCGTCCTGCTGTTCGCTGTGTGTTCCCTGGCCGCCCCGTTGGCTGTCCCATTTTGGACTTGCAACAACAAAGCGAATGGTAAAATGGTAAAAAGGAAGCGCAAAAGGCGAAAAGTTTTCGTTTTATTCCTTCTCGCCCGTTTAGAAATCTATTTGGTCGGGGCTTATCCCACGAACCGAAAATGGGCCTATGCCTATGGACATCCTGTGGGCTGCTGCTGTGTCCTTTAACTGTAAACAAACACAGCAAAGCTGCAAATATTAAAAAAAGGAAACGAAGAGAAAATGCCACGCAAAAGGTTCATCAATGTGCACAAAGATTGGAGGAGGCGAGGCATCGGCGGTGGGGCCTCAAAATGAAAAATAAATAAACCAACTTGAAAGTTGACAGGCAACCAGGATTCGAACCCGAGCCCGACAAACTCCCACAAAGAATCCATTTCTTGGTGGTGTTGTTGTTGTTGTCTGTTTTTGACAAACAAATCCTTGGGCTGCGAATCCTTCGTTGTGCGTGGTTACGCTTGCCAGGACAACGGACCCCGATGGGCCCGTCGACTCGCGCCGTAGTTTCCGCCTAGTTCTCTCACCCGCCTGCCCACTGGTCTAGAAAATTGAAATGTTTTGCTTAGATGCTCGTTGGGCAAAGAGATGCAAAAGCAATAGGAGAACCAGAGGCAGCAGCAGCAGATTTCATCAACACCACACACATACATGCGCACACACGTGCGTCCTGTAGGTGTTGCCCCCGCATGTCAAACGCGCGTAGATGGAGTCTCTGCGTGCATCAGCGAGTGGCAGGGGCAGGGGCAGGGGCAGGAGCAGAGGCCAGGGCAGCTGCCAGCGATTTTCTTCAGTCTAAACCAATTTTCGTATCAATAAAAGCGAACGTTTTTATTGTGCAGCGGCTCTCTCGATTCAATTCATTTCAGCTCAGTTTAGTTTTCCGTTTTCCCTTTTCCTTTTCAAGGACGCGCTAAGACGACGGAGCCAGCGAGCGGGGGCGTGTCGAAGGCCACTAATTGTGCCCCGCTGCAGACGAAAGCGAAAGCCGCTCGGCCTGAGCCGGAAGAGTGTAATTAGAGGCCGGGCACGGGCCGTCGCGTTGAGGGGGCGTTAGTTTAAGACATGGGGCGTGGCACGTGAGCTGCAGCCAAAGAGCAAGCAAAATGCAGAAATGAATGAGTCCCAAGAGTGTGTACGAAATGCATTTGATTAGAATGAGAGCAAACAATGAGAGTCATAGGAGAGAATGAGAAGATTAAAGTGGAAGAGAAAGAAAGATATGCATATATGTTTAGAGACAGAGAAAGAGAGAATCTTAGACATAGAGAAGGAAGCGGCAGGGAAATGAAAGAGGCAGATTGAAGAAGCAGAGTGAGAATTTCTTTCTCTCTTAAGGAAGGAAAAGAAAGAAGACAAAAAGAATCACATTTTAAATAAATATTTTGGTAGGGAAAGTGAGTAAGGAGAGAGAGAGAGCCACAAAGATTTATAGAGAGAAAGATGTAAGATAGAAAAAAAAGAGAAATTGAAAGTAAATATATAACTGATATTGAATTATTTTGAAATATAAGATTCTAGAGAAATTTATTGATATAGCAAAAAAGACAAGGAAATTCCACCAAGAACAAATAGTAAATAGAAAAAAAAGATAAAAAAATAATAGAAAGAGAGAAAAAGTGTGAGAAAAAGTTGGATTTCTAAGCCAAATATTACTTATAAAGAGAGAGCGTGAGGGAGAGAAAGATCAAGAAAGCAAGAGAACAGGGAAATGGAGAAAGATATGAGGAAAGCGAGAGAGCAGAGGGAAAGAGAGAATGAGACAATGTGAATGAGTCAGAGAGAAAGAGATCAAGAAAGCAAGCGAGGAGAGAGAAAGAGAGAGAGATCAAGAAATAGAGAAAGCAGAGAGAAAGAGAGCTAAGTTTGTCAAATTAGTGTAAGAATTGAAGGATAAATTTAAATAGACTGCTCACAGTCTTGCTTCTAGCTTGCTTATCCTGAAGAATATATAGATATATTATATAGATGCTCTAGCCCCTGAATAAAAATTGTTCTAAGCTAATTTCTTCTATTCCTCTTACTCAAATATATCTTCTTCGGATACGCAAGGATGAACAATCCACTCAGTTCGCTTTGCATCGCTGAACTGGTTCTTTTCAGTGCTCTGCATTAATCATTTCGCTTTGTATTTCAATTAGATGAGCTCAAAACAAAGCGCACGTCTGTGCCACGCCCAGGGGCAGAGCACCCTGCTGGCGTTGCAACTGCAGCTACACTCGGCTAGACAGATCGAAACTCTTTCGCTGGCAATTAATCAAACGCACATCAAATGGTCAGTTTGGCGAAGAATTACAATTGTAACAAATTGTGTGATCGCTTCGATAAGACACGAAAAGTGCCCCGAGTTTCAGTTCGAGTTTCGGGTTCAGTTTCAGGTTGTTTGTCGCAGCGGGTGCCGCTCGACGGGCACTGAGCTATGGCATGGCCAAGAGATGGACATCAGTCGAGCAGACGGCATGTGGATGACCCGTTTTGCTATTTATCTAATCAATGACCGAGTTGCCAAAAGTCGAGTTCCAGGAAAAGAATTTTACATTCTTCATTTGAGAGCGCGCGCTCCGCAAAATGTTTTTGGGTAATTGTAACAAATGGAATGCACTCGTGTTGTTGCTCTTATGGTTGTTTTCTTGTAGTCGGTTGTGTTATTTGCCCTACACCTGCCGTCGAGCGGCGGCGGCGGCGTCGGCATTTGGTAAAGGCTCCACTGTCTACCCGGCAGAGACACAGAGGAAACGTTGCAAATGACTGACGAGTGGCATTTTGATAAGATTAGTTCGGCTTAGCGCTCAGCAGCTACACTTGGCACGAGCAGGTAGCAAGGTGCGCCGTCTTCTAAAATCATAATCGATCATAAGTTCTTAATTACCATTAATATGACAAGGTCTGAGCTCCAGAGGGAGTTGCCCTAATGTATTGTAAGGAAAAAGAGAGGTTTTTCCTATGTTTATTGAAAACCGATAAAGGTAAAGTTAGATTCCCTTCTTAGAAAATGAGCTTTACTAAATCATATGACTAAGAAAATTTGTTAATAAGCAAGCACAGTATGAGGTTCCTTAGGGATATTATAGATTCTCGAATAGATAAACTTCCCAGTATCTTTATGAATATTTCTCTGCCGCTGAGACTCTTCACCTTCCCTGTCTTGATAGATTGATATTCAATTCAAGGAAGTCAATTGCAAAGATATCTTTAGCTACTGTGTAGCTAGCCTTATTACATCTCAAATCTCTCTCTGTCATAATTTTTCCTGTGGCTAACAGGAAACCTATCATTGAGTCTAGTCTAGTCTAGACCTTTCCGTATGACTTCTCTCATTGCATAACTCATCCGTCAGTTAGCCGAGATCTTATCGGTCTCATTGATCTGTCAACAACTTACTTGCTGCTTGCTCTCTCCCTCCTGCTTCATCGAATCTGATGTCCAAACCCCTTAATAAATACAGTTATGTGCCTCGAATGTTATTATCAACTGTCTGCTGACCAAAAATTGTGATGCCTCCTTATCGGGCAATCAAGGAGGGAAGCCAAGCATTGGATGGACAGAAAAGGGTATATGAAAAAGAAATGTCAACAATGGCGCCTAAAATGTTTGACAGCCAACAGAAACCGTTAGCTGCTCGTCCTTACGCCACGTATATATATATATATAGCCTTGGCAATTTTACGTTTCAATGGAATTTCGATTATGGGCCTGAGCCAATTTACAAAAGCCACGATTGAGACATTTTGTGACAGGACGCAGGACAAAACGGTTATTACCAATCCCAAACGCAATCCTTCGCATTCCATTTAAACCCCCCCCCACACACATACACACATCTCAAGATGCACTGTCAGCGATAAGGTAAAGGGCAACCGGAGGATACATACATATATATATATAACAAGGCGTTCTAACGAGTTGAGCTAACCACAAATAGTGGCACACGGTGGCACATATAAAAATCATTGTTAACAAAGCGCTTTGGTGGCCATAAAAATAACTGGGCCGAACTCGAAACAGAGCCGCAAGTCGAGTTCGTAGTCCTCTCTGTCTCGCATCTTGGCCGAACATCCTTTTGTCGCAGCTACTTTCACCTGTTCGCACACACACGCCGAACCTGTTCGATTTTATCTTTGAACCTGCTGCTCCCGATTATAGCACATAAATTTGATAGGAAATTGTTCCAATTATTTCGAGCTGGTCGCTCTTTAGGTCTTTCGCTCTTTTATGGGCTTTGTGTGGTCGATGTCCCGCGTCTCATTTTGAAAGCAGATTAAAGAACCTAGCCGATCGACTCGTTTCCAACCTTGTTATTAAAAAGAAGAGAAAGGAACTGAAATTATTGCGTCCTTTTGTGTCTTATTTATGAAACAGGTTGCAGCTGAAACTAGGACTATGTAAAATTTTGAAATTATGACCCGTTGAGTTAACGTATTAAAATTGCGTGACTGTTTGGTTGAGGTCGGTTCTACAACTCAAATTGGGGTTACGTTTACCGCAAGACTCTTGAAGACAAACTCCATTTTGTGGCCACATAACTCTTAGCCGAAATTAAAGGGGCCGGGCAAGATAAGTTTTTACTTTTATCTAACAATAACTAGCATGCTATATAATAATATATATGAGAATGAATTTGTATTTAAATATAATATATAAATATAATTAAATTAATGGGACAGAAGAGTGCACTACGAATCGGCATAAAAATCATAGAATTCAGGGGCTCGAACATAGCAAATATTTTTATACCCTGGGCCCATTGAAAATGAGAAATCAGGGTATAATGTTTTTGTTTGTCCGTCCGTCCGTCCGTCTGTACGTATGTTTGAACGCGTCAATTTCTGAAATTTTGTTGTAGGTCCGTGTATATCACGCGCAGATCAAGTTTATTTTAAAAAATCGATAACTATCCCCAATTAATTGTTATCAATTAAAAACAAAATCGAAATTCAGCTAAAAAATTATATCTGGTCCACTTTTTAAGTTAAAGTCACCAAATTTTATATTTAGCTTTATATGTATTTTATTCAATTTTGAATTTTGTTCTATTTTGGATACCGGCCCCAAATTCCCCCAAATTCTATGAAAAACTTAGATTTGATGGGGCTCAGGGTATCCTCTAGTCGGTCACGCCCGACTAGAGTTTTCTTACTTGTTTCTTTCATTCATTATTTGGTATTTATTATTTTTTTATTTTTCTTATTACTTATTACTTATTACTTATTTATTATTTATTTTTTATTTAATTAAAGTTTTTTGCCATATTTTCCTTTCTAAACATATTCAAAGTTTCTTTGAGGCCTAAAATTGTCTATGCCACGCCGACAAATATAAGTGAAGCGCCTTTTAGGCGGCCATTTTAAAGCCATTAAAGGCTTAACGTGCGTTCGCAACGTGTCGCCACATTAAGGCGCATTTCTTTCCACAGATTTTTACAGCCATAAAAGGCCGCGCTCGTGTCCCACATGTATGTATATTGTATACACATATATGTATATATAAAATATATGCTCATGTGCCTTTTTATTTGGCACACATATGTCGCCAGCAGCTAAAATGCCAAAAATATGGAGGGAAAATTAAAATTTTTACAACTTTTGTTGTTCGTGTGGGTCGCAAAAAGTATTACGTGAAAATGACGTGTGGACTAAGCAAAGGGAAGGGGAAGGGGAGGGAGGGGTAACGGGCTATGCACACACCGAATGCAGACAAAAGTATTAATTTTTGATAGTCGCTGCAGCCTGCTCGCCTTCATTCAAAGGACTCGACGCCACCCACGCAAGCAAAGGCATAAAATGCGGGTCAGAGGGGGCAGCAAGGGTTTGTGGCCGCAGCAGCCAAAGAGAAAGAACAAGAAAATAACTATAAAGTCATTTATTAAATTCGCTCTGCTGTGTGCGGCACATCATGTGGCACGCACGAGGCGCCAGAAAGAGGGATCAGCCGAGCGGCCGAGGGGCTGAGGGCGCAGCGGAGCAGTTGACGCGCGTCTGGCGGCTGGTCAAAGCAAACAATTCGAGTAAAACTTTCGCCATGTGAAAACTCAATTTACCCCCTTATGTGGCTGTCAAACACATACATCAGAGACCCCACCCCTTCCCCCTCTCTATTCCTAACCGAAAGCCCCCCAGCCTCACGCCCCGCCTCTGCAGCATCCACAGTGCCTGCCATCAAACATCAACATTCAGCAAAGACGCAAACGTGGCTCGTCTCGTGCGCCATTTATAAAAGCCTTGATGTCTCATATTTCCGGTTATACAACATAACACACACACGCACACACACATACACACAGGACTGTTTATATAGCCATATGATGCGCCTATGGGGCAGTACATAAGCCACATAAAACTTCAAGACGCAATAAAAAGGGTGAAAAGCAACGCGTGTGCGTGTGTGTGAGTGTGACAGCTTTTTATGTATATGTAGACACACACACACACACACACGCACACACACATGTGACAAAACGAACCCTTCGCAAAACTCGTTTATGTACATGCATTATATAGCATATATTCACAGACTACGTATATATAGTATTTATATATATATCGAGCATGAGGTCCGTTTACCCTTCGCATGTCTTATAAAAAGTTTTTATTTTTATATGTGCAAACCCACCCCGCGCAGGACATGTGTAGCGTGTGTCCTTGCTGCCGCTGTTTGCTTGAACTTGAACGGACACGAAGCAAAACCGGTCTCGATTTTGGGTCGGCATCGACTCCTGCCTCGAGTCCTCAGCTCCCTCAGCCACATGTCGTCTTTAGCCGCAGCAGCAGCGGCAGCAGCAAAAAAAAAGGGAAAAAGCAACGAAAAAAGAGAAAATCAAATGGGTTGGCAGCATAGGGTTGTTGGTTTTGCTACGAGCCCATCATAAGGGTTACTCGCGGGCAAGGACGCGGTCGAGGGCGAAGACGAGGGGGAGGCTGTGCTGCGCAAGAAGGAGGCATGTCATCAAGCAAATTCAGTCGCCAGCCGCCGGCTGTGGTGGCCAGAAACAAAACGACCTATCGATTTCTACTGCCAATACGAAGACCCTTTCACAGCTGTGCGTGTGTGAGTGCGAGTGTGTGTGTGAGTGTTAAGAGTCCTGCAGCTCGGGTTTGATAAATTGGCGTCATGGATTTCTTACGACTGGAGCTTGGTTTAATGTGGAGTGAATGTGAAGCAATTTAAGCTTGAGGTACAACAAATATTTGCTTTTGATATACATATATAATTTTTTGGATTTCCGAATGAATCAAAACTTCTTAAGACTTAAATAAAGGCAACAATTGCAGGTCAATGATAAGTCTGAATCCTGGATTTTTATAAAAATTTTAAGTACATTTTTAAATTGTAAAATGAAGACGTTAGCGAGTGCCAGTTGCCATTAGCTGTGTGGCCAGGCAATAAAATTAATTAAAATTCTCTTTGTGTAAATCAGCTGAAGCAAACATCCTTTACAAAGCGACAGAGTCGCGGCAAGGAGGCGAACTTGTAGACGTAATCTTAATGCTAAAGCAATGAAAATGAAACGTCATAAGGTACCAGGACTCAGCGCTCAGCTCAAAGCTCACAACTCGAGGCTCAAGGCGTTGGGTGTCGGCTAGGTGAGGGGTTGCGGAGCGCTGGGGCTGTGGGGCTGAGTTCGGAATTGGGGCTGGGCTGATGGTTACGCGTTGCGTGGCCGCTCGTTGTCCGTCTTTAATTGCAAATTACGTTTTGAAAAATTACGCGGCAAAGGCAGTGGAAAGATTAGCCTGGCGGATAGGCGCGGCAACTGCGGGCAGTCTTTGGCCAAGGAGTGGGAGAGTGGGAGAGTCTCCCCAATGCGCTCGGCTACGCTTAAGTAGAAAACAATTAGTGCGCTTTTGATCCTTTGTTTACCCCAACAACAACAGCAGCAGCAACATCAGCAGGGGCAGCAACAAGGACAACTTCAGCAAGGATAAGGGGCCGCGTAGTTAGCACCCAGCCAACCGCGTCCCAAAGAATTTTTTAATTTTCACAAACGCCGAATTCTGAGTCATGAGTCCACGCTCCACGCTCCACGCTGTCCCCATCTCACTCTCTCACGTAAAGCTTGCGTTTCCTCCTGTTGTCCTTGCATTTGCTTGTTTCTCATATCCGTTTCATAAAATGCCCGCAAGTGCCGACTCCCCAACTCGTTGTTGTTGTTGTTGTCGCGTAAATATTTCACTGGCGTTGTGATGCTTGGTTGGGTGGAGCGTGGCTTGGCGTGGCTTTCCAGGAAAACCATGTCAAAGTTCGCATTTGAAATAAAATTTCAATTAATTTTGCGCTCATTGCTCTTTCGCTCTCGCTCTGGCATTCGCTTATCTTATTAGCTTTCTCTCTATCCCCTGCTTTTGCGCAATTCCAACAATAAACATGCGCTTAAGCATCTAGAACTCATTTAAAACTTCCCTATTGCTGGAAGATTAACTAATAGTTCATAGAATTTTAAGTTTCAAGTTCTAAGAATCAAATGATTCTTGAGATAACAGTAAAAATGATAATAAAAGTCAAATTTGAAAAAATAAATAGTTTTTTCTTGTTATACCCTGAGCCCATTGAAAATGGGAAATCAGGGTATAATGTTTTTGTTGGATGCATGTAACAGGCAGAAGGAGGCGTGGCAGACCCGATTCGGCCCCAAATTCCCCCAAATTCTATGAAAAACATAGATTCGACAGAGCTCAGGGTATCCCCTAGTCGGTCACGCCCGACTAGAGTTTTCTTGTTTTCTATATCCTCATATGGATGTCAACTCAAAAAAACTTTCTATATATTTACCCGATTTCAACTATATTTATCCTTTGGAATCTCGTTCTTAGCCACAGAACAATCGAAATGAGTTGATGGATTAATAATTTGAGCAAAAGCCAAACACGTGCCCAGGCATCAACAGTTCCGCAAATAAGAGTTAGGGCCAGGAGCGCATTTTAAGGGTTGTTTCGGCTTTTTTAACACAAAAAAAATAGAGAATGACAATAATTGTAAACAATAGATAAACCAGAACTTTATCATCGAATCAGCAACATCATCAATGAGGCTGAAGATGGGCACAAGGACTCGTGACAAAGGGAATAAAGGATAGAGCTCTCAATCAGCGAGCGCAAAAAAGGAATTAAATAAAAATTCATGTGGCGGAAAAATATTTGCGGCAACAAGGAGTTAAAGGGAGAGTGAGCCTACGTTTCCATAGGGGTTGTGTCGGGGCTCTGGTGGCTTTTTATGTGTGTGCGTAGTATATATAATAATTATTACCTTGTGGCCACACTAAAAATATCAACAGGATGTCCCACTACTCAAAAAGGATAAGAGGCGGCGGCAATAATAGCAGCAAATTAATTTGCGCCTTCTCATGTGCTGAGTGATTTTTTTATTGCAAATTTAGCAGCGGGCGACAAATTGTTTATGCTGCTTGATTTAGTTAGAGCCGGGGGCATGGGATGGGGCTGCGGGGAGCGCGACTGGGAGTACACGCTGTGACATATCCTTAATGGCTTTTTGATTAAAAAACTATTGAGTTTCTGTTTGCCCGAGCTTTTTAGTGGCCATAATTGCGGCACATTAATTAAGTTAATGGAAATTTATATTTTAGTAGCCCGTCGAAATGGGCGCTCAACGAGGAGGCGAGCACTTTTAGTGCTCCATTCCGATATTTTGTGCAAGTGCTTATGAAACTTAATAGTCAATGCAGGCATAAACAACTGGGGCAGTTATGCAATTAGAGCGTACAGAAGGTGGAGCGATGGGGCAGAGAATGTGGAGTAGGTGCTAGAACCAAATTTAGGTTGACAAAGAGGAAAGTAAGAGTGAGCGAGAGAGAGAGAGAGAGAGAGAGATATTGGATTCTTATACTATTTATATAGTATTTAAAAACATGTAAAAATGCATGATATGCTAAAATAATGTAAAGAAAAAACAATTTAAATAAATTAATATTAAATAAAAATGTAATTATGAGTAAATAAATTAAATATTACACAAATTAAAGTATTTAAAGGGAAATACAATATTTAATATGAATTTTGCAATATTTATTTTTGAGATATTTCAATTTCAAATAAATAAATATTAAATAAAAATGTAATTATGAGTAAATAAATGAAATAATATAAAAATCATGGTTTTTAAAGGGAAATACAATATTTAATTTAATTATATTCATTTTGCAATATATATTTTTGAGATGTTTCAATTTCTATATTATATATTAAAATTTTTAAATTTGTATACTATTTAATATATTTTATTTCTAATCTTTGTTTTTCCTTACAATCAACAGATTTTTATGGAATATATTATATTCATTTGAAGTTAAATGAAATACAAATCTTGAGGGTAAGTCAAACTTAAATATAATATAAAACAATATAATAATAATAATAATAATAATAATAATAATAATAGAATATAATAATATAATAATGATTAAAAGAAAATATATAAAAATAATAATTAATATAAAAAATAAAAATATTTTTATTTTTTGTATTTAAGATTAAAAAGAAAGCTTTTAACAGAGTAGCAAAAGTGGAAACGAATTCTATCTAAACGAATTCAAAAAGATAAAGGAAGCTACAGTTGAAAGAGGTTCATTTCATTATTCAATTTAATAGTTAGGTATATAACCACAGTCAACCCTTTTTTAACCACAACTCTTATATAATACTTTATGATATTTCTTATTATGTTATATTTTGTATGCGTTGCCATTGGTTACTATTCCATTGGCTATATAGGCAAGCAAAACAAATAGCCCCTAGCTATACGCATTTAACCCGTTGCAACCCTTTTTAACCCAACCAAATATCGCGCAACCCTTGCCATCAGTTTATGCAGGGTTGCCCCTGACTACAAAATGGCCGAGTCACCAAAAAAAGCAAAGTAAAGGAAAGAGAAAGAGAACATACCTAAAGTCTATAATAAGCATAATTATATGCATGGCAAGGGACTAACTGGAGCAGAAGCGTTTAACCCGGCATGTCAAGCTTTTGGCTTTTAATTAAACGCTGCTGTCGCCTGAGAGGGTTGCCACCCTCTCCCAGTAACACGCACTGTGTTGCCGCTCGGCCTGCCTGGGCTATGAATAATGATTGCGCATTTAATGGGCTGGCATGACAGGCCAAAACAGGGTTGTCGAGTCTCCAAAAAGTCTATACTCAGTGCTTATATTTGCTAGCTTTGGCTGGCTCGAGAACCCTGCGCCCCAAAAGGGGTTAATTGCCGCACAACAAGCAACAAAAGCAGCGGCAATAAAAACCAAGCTTTGGGAACTTTGGACTCCGACACGCCTTTCAATTTAAATGCGACGATAAGCACACGCGTGTGCCCATAGTATGTGTGTGTGTGTGTTTCTGTGTGTATGTCCTGGCAGTGTAATTAACACAAAACGCGAAAGGACATTTAAGTAAATACAACGGCACACGCGAGGTCGTCAGAGGGCGACTTCATCAGAGCTGGAACCGGAGTCAAAGAACGAGGTAAATTCGAGATACCCCACATGGAATAATGGTGGATGAGCTGGTGGTCAGTGGGCGGGTGGTTGGGTGGTTGCTAAGAGAATCGGGTGGGTGACAAATGAAACAGCTAAACAGTTGCGACACCCAACAATCAACCCTCGCTAAGCGAGAGGCAACTCAAATTCGAAATTGGTTGAAAAAACAACATATATAAGATATATATGTATTTAGAAATATACGAATTTTTGTATCCAATTTCGAAATGCACAGACACGCTCGACTAAATTTACGCACATACAAAAACAAGAGAATCTTGAAGATGAAAGAACACGAAGAGGTGGTACTCTATAACAATTTTTGATGCATTGATTGAGTGGCAGAATGATGCTTAGAGTTTGAATTAATATAACTAGTATACTAGGTAATTACCTAGACTAGATTTTCGGATTTACTTTCGTGGTCAATTAACTGATTCATCTATTAGTCAATTATTAGATGAAAGACTGAAGTTTTTGCTTTTGTTGGTTTTTGAAATATAAGGCTATATCATGTAATATTGTTCGGAAGACATTGATACTTTACGGTGTATATATTTTGATCTGACTATTATTTAAATATAGAATTAACCTACTGTAAGATTGGTTATTAGCATTATTACCTTACAGCTGAAGTTCTTATACTAGAAAACATTATATTTCATAAGAAATATTTTTTCGGAATATATTGATGATCACGCTTTTGATCTCCAAAGGATGTTGCTGCGATCACGCTTTAGATCTCCGTAAAAACTTGAAACTTTTCTCATTTTGTAAGATACTATTGAATAAATACTTGCTTTTCAGTTTGTTAACACTATAACAAAGGCATCTAAAAGTATATAATATTATTTTTAACAATTTATTATTAACAATTAGAATTCCTAGATACGATCAGCCTTATATAGCGAAAGTTTACTTAGCATAGTGTATTTCAAGTGTAATAAAAACCCGGTGGGCAGAGCTCTACGTACAACTGGTAAATGGTGAACAAGCTTAAATTACATAAGACCAAGTAAGACAGTTAGTGAGCAAGAGAGGGCGAGGGCGAGGGCGAGGGCGAGGGCGAGGCGAGCGTGAGTGTAAGGGTGAGGGAGACAGTTTGTGACGGGCCCTGCATTTAGGGTTAAGGTCCAAGCAACAACATTGTTGATGGCGACGCGTCGTTGACGAAGCGAACGACTTGGGTGAATGGCGCAACCCTCGTTTAAACTAAATTCCTAATGTCATTTTGCTGGTTGTTGTTGCTGCTGTTATTACTCTTAACGGTTTCGGGTCGGGGTGGTGGAGGGACAGTGGCCAGCGAGACATATGCGAGTTCCCTGGGGTTCAACGTAAAATTATATTTATACATTTTTAAAACAAATTCTGTGGCCATATAACTTATTTAGTGCTGCCCGCCAGCTCAGCAAAGAGAGGAAAAAGAAGGCGAAAAATAAGAAATACGAAATGCGAAATAAGAACAACCTTACGAAAATGCTGGCCGGGCAGCTGTAAATCATTTACATGCAGATGCGCAGCTGGCCGAATTTCAATTATCCTTTTTGGCCAAGGGTCGGCCTCAATTTTGAGCTGTAAAGGTTTAAGCCATAAGGAAATTGGGCTTAGAAGCGGAGCACGAGCAGCGCATATGAATGCCCAGATGTACATATGCCCAGAGAGACACATATATACATATATATAGAGAGAGAGAGACTTATATGTACGGCACACATATCCTGCCGCATATTTGCACAACACAGAGTCTTGTCTAAGGCAAAGGTCATTTGGCTCGATGTCGACTTTTGTGCATAAAAAGCGGAGCACAATAAACATTTCTTAGAGTCGAAAATCCTTTACGCAGCCTTTTTTCAAAAGGGGGATTTAAGTCGGACCAAGGACAGCCCAGCCGTAAGGACATGGGTAAGGACTCGCTGCGTGTACGAAACGCACATTCTTGCATAAAATAACAATTTGCATTAAAATTTTAATACTTCTAATATTTCCTTACAATTTTTACATATTTTCCCATTTTACTTTTGCTTTTCCTCCTTTCAGTTTTGTTGTTTTTGTTCGGTTGCTTCTGCACGCTTAAACATGAAAAGAATTTTAAATGGCCACGAACGGAAGAAAAGGACCAGCCAAAGGAGTTGCTGGCAGCCAGTTCGTATATCCCTCAGCTGAAATGTTGCGAGTATCTCGTTCTCTCTGCCCTGGCTTTGTTTTGTCAAAACTTTGGACATCATTTTCTTTTTTGCTCCTGCTTCCTTTTTACCAACTTTTCGTGCATTTCAAATGAGCCTGCTGATGTCCTGCTGGCTAAAAGGGAAGCTGCGCACTGGCCACCTTGAAAATCCTTTGGCAGACATCTCTCGCATCAGGTGTTTTTTGGGCCTAAGTGCGTTCTCTCATTATGCCCCTGAGGATGGGGTAATGTGCAACTCCTATCGAATATTTTATGAATGAGGGCGAAGACTTTAGACTTTAGAGTACTTATCTTTAGTGAGAAGAAGCAGTCTAATATTGTTTTTACCAAGAGTTGTTTTAAAGCTTAGAAATTAAGAGTATTTCGATGTGGACGTATCTCTTAAATCAATATTTTTATATGGGGAATGATAATTTTCAGATAATTTTCTATTTGTATATTCTTACCTTTTATATATATATAGTGCCTAGAATTAATTGTAAAGTATGAAAATCTATTATCTATTCCTTCCTCTATGCTTACACACTTAGAAAGGGTTGGCTCCAGACTCAATGGAAAATTATCTATTGGCTATATCTTACCTATTCAATTCCCTTCATTCAATTCTTGTTATTTGCTTTAAAGGACATACGTTTAAAAATTAAATTAAAAATTCTAAAAAATATTTAAATAATTCTTTGATTACATTAAGATTAATCCTTCTTCAAATATTAGTTTGTATGAACCTTAAATCCATATTTTTTAAAGTCATTCTCTAATAGTCTTAAAGTCATCCGAATATACTCCAAGAAAGAGTCTACAATTCTTCTAAGATGATCATCTTATATATATATTAAATGTATTATATTTGTGATTTGTGTTTGTAATATAAATGAACATTGTGCTTTTCCGTAGGCAGTCAACTGCTAATGGAAAAATGTGAACTTTAATTGAAATGTATAAAGCGCGCAATCAGAGCCATTCGCTTTTCATCTCTTTAATGAGCCGGCTTTTTGGGGCAAGTAATAAAAAAAAGTAGCAACGAGTCGCAGACAATCAGTGGGGCTGGGCCCAAGGCACATCAGCTGCTCTGGCTGCTATGGCTGCTTATAGCAGTGTCCTGTAACCTGCTGCTCAGCGGCCATTATCCTTTCGCCTTAACCAAGCAATAAACATGAAAGCAACTGCGGCAGCCGTGGCAAATAGACAGGCGATGGCGAAGGGAGACATCAGCGGGAGCAGCAGGAGTAAATGCCAAGTAGGAGCAGCGATAATCATCAAAAGGATATTGTTATGGCGTTTCGATATTGTCTTGAGGATTATTAACGAAATTGCGTACACTTTGATTTAAGGGTTGGACAATGGCCGCTCGGCACGCCAACAATGGGCGACTGCTGCTGCTGCTGCTGCTGCCGCTGCTGCTTTTGGGTCCTGTTTGGGGACATGCACAGCAAAATGAAATCATCTCATAAACACACACAAACACACACACAAACACACACGCACACACATACGCACGTACATACACACTTGGAAGTTTTTACTACTTGTTGTAGTTGCTGCGTGAGGTTTTTGCTGTGTGATTTGATGACGTGGCGACTCTTATTGGAATTCGAGCTAAACCAGAACTCTCCTTTCCTCTCCCTCTCTCTCTCTCTGCTACTCTCTGTTTGATGATGATGATGTGTTGCCATTTGCTTCGGTTAGCCTTAAGTCCAATCGCAAATCCTTTGCAGCGCATCCATATTGAGGCTTTTGTCTTTGAGCTTCCTATTATCAGCTGGTATAGACCCTTGATTGCTTTTCGTTCCTGCCACACTTTCGCCAACTGTCGTTTTCGGCTTCGACGTTTCCTACAGTTTATGGCGCATTTAGAGAATGTGGCAACCCCTTAAGATCATCTGTGCATCCCCTCCAGGCATTGCCCACATGCCAGCGATTAGCTGCGCTGCAGCAAGCCTTATCCTGGCAGCAAGGAAAAACGAAAGTAAACATCACACTCATGACCTCCGCGGCACGGGTTCGCTTCGCATCATAATCGTTTCATCATCGATCGTCAAAAACGAACCGATGCAGCCTCAACTCTTATAGCCTGCCTCACGTCACCTTTCACCTTCACTCAGCCACATGTTACTTTTCCTTCATAATTTCTCTCTGCCTGTGGTCCTGCCGTCTTGCCGTGTGCCGCCTGTTAGTGCGCGCTACGCCCCGCACTTGCCAGCACGAACAACAAACCCTTCGCCACTTTCTTTGGCAACAGCTGTCGATGACGCCCCATTTTCACTCTTACTTTTAATTAGTGAATTTCGCTGGAAATTAATCGAAAGTGCGTTTATGACTTACTAAATGGCCAGGCAAAGAGAAAAACGACAAGAGAAAGGATTTACAGTCGAACGAATCTTATTAGTGAATACATAAATTATAAATAAGAGAAACATTAACAGAAATTTTATTTTGAAACGCCATAAAATGTTATATTAGGGGAATTTATCTGTAAATATCAAATTAAACAGTCAAAATTTAATCAAACAGAAGTTCAATAAAACTAGAGGAATTTGTCTGTAAATACCAAAATATAGAGTCACAATTCAATCAAACAAAAAGTTGGGGCTTTAACTTTCCAAAAAAGCAAATTAATATATGTAAGAAAATAGAAATGAAACTTACAAGCTTTAAATAAATAGGAACAAATATTATTAATCCAAATTGGTTTCATTTCAAATGTGAATAAATGTTAAGTGCAAAATAAATCTATTGAATATGGTAGGTCTACTAAAATGTATTTCATCTTACGTGTTAATGCTTAATACACAACACCAAGAAAGATCTGGTCGAAGGTGTCTGACGAGGAGATACACTGAATCCACACACGATATGCGATTAAATATTCCTCATAGCTTGTATTCCTGTCTCTAAGAATGTTACCTCATTGAACTCACAATGTATCGTATGACGTATATCGCCTCTTCCAATACCGCCACTTAAGGCTTAATGCTTGCTCGCTTAGCGACAAATTCAAAATAAAGATACAGCTGCTAATTCACATAGAATTTAATCGCAAGTGTGATCCTAAGAAAATATAAAAGACGGCATGCGTATGCGTATGCGAAAAATGGGTATGAAATATAATTTAAGAACTGAATTTAGAAACAGTTTCAATGGATAACATTGAAACGAAAGAATTTGCTATTTATTTCCAACAAACTTGGAGTGTAAGCAGATTTGCAATTCTTTAGATTTCATAGGTTCTCACATGGCTGTTTTCCTACATACGGACAGACGGATAGATCAATTGGGTAAGTCAGCCCAGCCTTTTGTCCTGATCAATAATACACTTTTCCTACTACAGCCTGTGGCTTTAAAAAACAAAGACACAAAATCTTTATACCCTGATTTCCCATTATTAATAGAAGATATAATTAGGTGCCCAAAAAATTGTCTCATTAAATTTTCCGCATAATTTTGCACACAAAATTAATGAACTAAATTCATTCATAAATTATAAATAAAATTGTAATACAGAATTAATTCAATGGCAATACAATGACCATTAAATGGCGCATCTCACTAAAGAATCAAAATCAGTTTGAAATCTACCCGCAACTAAAATATTTTAGTTTAAGGACACCTTGAACAATCTTTACATTTGCGTCACTTGTCAAAGGAAGTGATTGCCTCCTTGACTTATTCCGTTTGCGATAAGACCGCGATGTGAGTTGGCGATCATGTGATCGCTTAGAATTTTCCCAGAAACAATAGGACGCAAACATGAACTTAACACTGCTTCCCGGAAAACGCCTAAGAAATAATTTGCGCAAGCCCCCCACCTCCGTCTCGGTACCCGCCTTCGCGCTTGGCCGGCTGCTTATCGGGGCAAGCGTCACCTGTGGTGGGCACACATAGACATCCTGTGATCCTAGAGCGAACAAAAGGGCCTGCCACGACTTCGGCTCCACTGATTGAAGCTTATCTCTGATTGAACTGCGCAGCGCTTATCGCAAGTTACACAAGAGAGCTGAGGAGAGCTGAGGAGAGCGGAGCGGAGCCGCGTTACATCCTAAACAAATCATATTTTGGTTTTCGTTTCGGTTTGGTTTTTATCAATTAGCGCAAACATCCTTTTTGTGTCCGCGCGCGTCTCTCGTTATCCTTGTGCTAATATTGACGCCTGCGCGTGTGCGCACTTGAGCCTCGAAACTGGGAATCCTTTCGACGCCGCCGTCGTCTTTCATCTCGTGTGTTTGCATGCGATTTGGGTTAGTCAATAGCCACAAGAATGGCTGAGGCTGCTCCGTTTTTCACGATCGGCCAGCCGCAGCAAATATTGACGCACTCGTAATTAGCGGTCGCGGCGATCTTTCAGCTAGGCTGTCTCTACCCCTTCCCCTTTCCCTCTCTCTGGCACTCAGTCGATCGTTTGCTGATCGCCTCTTGGTCAGCTCTCGTGTCCCGTCTCGGCAAACCGCAGCCCGCATGTGAAAACTGCGGTGCTTTTTGTTTACGTGTGAGAGTGTTTTGAGTGGTGCCGAGACAGAGATAGAGAGAAGGAGAGAGAGAAGGATAGAGAGTTGCACAAGATCTGAGACGATGCTGTGCTCAAAAGTTCTGTGAGAACTAAACGAGCTCAATTAATTGACCTGCATCTTAAATACTGCTCTAGCATTATAAATATATAAATAAATAGAGATATCATACCCAAGGGCTGGCCTTAGTTTTCGCTCAGCTGAGCAGTTTTTCGATTTTATTACTCTATTTATATAGAGAGCCATTAAATGGAATTGTAATAAAACAAACATTAAACTTGCATTTATGGCAATTCAGTCACGCCTTGTTTGGAATCTATAAATCTGACATTCTTTAAGCTCTCATTATGGTATTTCTCAAGCAGCTCATACTCAGCCTAGCATGATCAGTTCTTTATAGACTTCCATTGCTATTCCTGTCAAGTATCACATTTACCTCTTCGGCTTTTTCCTTTACTTTTCTCTATTTAAATTTCGACCTACCTCAGCGTCTTAGACTCGCTCATATCTCATGCATAATTGCCAGGAGCAATGCCATCCTCGATCGATTTTAGGAGCTGAAATGAATTCCATCTGCAAGCAGGTTCAAGTATCTCGGCCTTATATCAATGACTTCCTTGGTTGCACCTCTGTGACCTAATCAATTCCTCATGCGCAACACATTGCCTCAAGCCTCAAGCCCGATCGCAGTGCTCGATCATTGATCTTAACTAAGCCACTAAATCAGCTGGCTGTCACAACCAGTTGGCAAGAGCTCGCTCCCCAAATGATTAATTTGACACGTGAGCGACATGGCCAAACGCCAAGGGAAACACTTGAGTTGCCTCTGCGCTGGGCGGTCCCCCACATCAACTCTTTCCACTCAGAGGGGGGCGACACATTAGACACATTAAAATGCCACAAGGCGGCCGCACGATAATTTAATTCCAACTCCATGCGCAGTTGAGGAAGTCAGGGTCTGGAAAAGGGAAATATGAGCTCATTAGCAAGCCGCTTAGAGATCGCGACCCTGATCCTGATCAAGATCAAAGACTCGCACGAGCACCCTTTGCTGCTTGCCTTCCCTTCCCCTTCACCTTTGCCTTTGCCTTTCTCTTTCCTCTTTTTTTCCTTTTCCCCGTTTTTTAAGATGCCTTTTTTTCTGATAATCGTCTTTGAGCTCTAACCCTTAATTTAGTGATCAGGTCTTGTTCTGGCGCTCCCTTCTGCTAACGATCTTGTTTGTCTTTTTGTCGGTTTTATGACTCTTGCATCACATTCTCTCAACTCGATGTCTTCATTCTCGATGCCCCACAGAAGGGGTTGGAGTTCACTCGAGGCACGCGTTGAAACTCAATAGGAAATCAGAGCATATGCAGCGTAGACATCAGATTTGTGTTTATTTGTTTTCATATAGTTTTACTTATATTGTTTTTGATTGCCCTGTAAAGGTTGAATGTGGGTATAATAGACTTAATGAATTATGGTGATTATTTAGAAACTGAAAGAGATTGGTTCAAAGTTGAATTACATTCTATAAGGCAATTCGATTTAGTTTCACAAGAGTATACTTTGTGTATAAAAAGCAAAGGAGCCACTGTTAGATCATAGAGAGTATATAAATTCTTGAAGAGTGTATTACAAATAGAAATAGTTTGCGTCTTGTATACCCTGTACTTGCTTAGAATGGGTGTAGAACTTAGATAAAGGAGCTTTGGATTTATAGATCATAGAGATTGTAGAAGAATTATATGAGCTGAGTGCGTTATCATCATTGTCATCATTGTCAACTATACAAACTGACTTGGCTTTCGGACTAAGAACTTCAGACTAAACTTCCGTTTTCTATAAGCTTAGGCATAATGAATGCTATTTACATTTATAAGCTGTCTACGAGCAGGGTATCTTTAGTTGGACAATCTACTCTGATAGATCTCAGCTTCATTTATAAATTGTCTTCATGCAGGGCATCTTGCAGCCTGTCAATCTCCCCCGATAGTTACTTGTTTAATTTTTTTGTTTGCTTGATTCCACTTAGACGATTGGCCATATGGCGCTCATCGGTTTTGGGAACCTGACGTGTGTCAGTGAAAAGTTTTCGTGTTGATTTTGTTTTGGGGTTAATTTGTTTTGCGACTCTATTAATTGGCTTTGGCTGTGGACCGCTTGATCGCTCGACTGCCCCTCGTGGGCGTTCGAAATTCTATTTAAAGGCCTGGGTCTGGCAGTTCAATGGAAAAAATAAACTAAAAACCAATTTGCTTGGCTACCTCTTGTCGCGGCCGCTCTTAATAAATGAGTCTTCGGACTTCCTGTTCTCGAGTCTTTGGCCAATCAACGGGTGCCATGTTTGATCGCACATTAATATCAATAGCTACACCCCTCCGATCGTGACCCTGGTCACTCGCATAGTGTTAACTAGTTGCATGCGTCGCTCGTTAGTCTCAATGGGCCGTGGCATGTCTTACCCTGAGGGTTATGTAACTGCAGAGCCCCATATATATGTATAACAACTATACGCGTATTATAATGCCTGGGAATAGACTTGCTGTTTATGCTGTTATGAGCATTTGATATATAGTAATGGACACATTAAAAGAGTGTTGCTTCGAGAGTCTTGTTTCGCGCAATTCGCTTGCATGATGGGAGATAAGAGTAAATGGGAATAAGAAAGGAGAGAGAGAGAGAGAGAGAGCTGAGGGAATAAAAAAGTGGGCAGATGTTTTATTTTTGAATTATCTTCAGATATCGTTTCCGAGTTATGATCTGAAAAATTGATTTTTTGCTTAATTTTGTTGTTGAAATTTCTTGAAAATTTATTAAATATGAGAAATTTCTTTTTTTTTAAAGAGCTACAAATAACTAGAAACTTTGATCGATATAATTTGTTGAAATTTTAATTAAGTTCCTCTATTATTTATTATATATATATTTTTTTTTCAATTTTAATTCTTTGTTATATTACTCTAGGAAAACCTGTGCATATGTTTTATAGATCTGCTTTTGTCATACTATTTTTAAGTTTATATATAACTCGTGTAGGTTCTCAATTAACAACAATAGCTAAAGCTGTTATTGAGTTAATCATCTAACACGAACCGTCTATTAACTCGCCCCACTTGATAGTCAAGCACGATCCGTGAGCAAAAGCTTATCCACATGTTTCCCCCCAATTCTTGTCCATTCAACAATAATAGGCAACAATAGAAATAGTTCTTCATTTTGTTGATAATCAGAGCCCACATATATCCATATCAGACCAATCTGTGGGAGTACCATGTGCAATACCTTCTGCTGTCGCCACTTAAGAACCCCAAAAAGCACACAAAAGGCGCCAAATGACGAAACGGTTGCAAATGCCCCAAAATGCGGTGTACACTCGCCAACATAAATAGGTCTTTTGTGTGCGAATTGAAAAGTGTTTTTTCTTTCTTTTCTCTTTCTTCTTTTTTTTGAATATGTCACAGTATAAACGGCTGATACATGGCAACGGATTATGCTTGAGATTTCGCTTGACATTTCCTGCCCAATTTGAATGAGAAAGTGTTTCAATTCAAGCTGCCCGCTCGTTGTGGTTTGGTCGGCATTGTTGTGTTCACTTGAATGGGATGGACACGCAAACGCGCCCCCTTTTTGATGATGCCTCTGCTTCAATTAACGCCCACGATTTGCTAGGGTTGCCAAAGCCAGCGTTTAATTATTCGATTGTTGAGAATTTAAATAAATCGAGTATATATTGAGTTATGTGTGGGAACGAGCTTTACAACTTAATTATCGCGTTAATTGGAATTTATGCTGGGAACGCGCTAAATACACTGTAACAAATTGGAAATGCTGAGAAGATGAGATGAAGACTTTATATGATTTTAGTTACATTTTTAATTTAATATAAATTAAATAGTTAATATAAAAAAATATATATAAATAAAAAAAAAATATAAATAAATAATAATTTAAATTTAATAATAAAATATAAATATAATAAAAAAAATTAAAATGAAATATGAAAGAAGAATTTGAAATGAAAGTTTTGACTTTTTTAACTCTACTCTGAATTAAATTATATAAAATTTGATTAAATGATGAGAAGAAGACTTTTATATGATTTTAGTTTAATTTTCAATTAATATATATATATATTATAATATACATTTATATATTTAAATATAATAAACGATAAATTGTATATATTTAGTAAACAAAAAATAAATAAAAATCAAAATCAAAAACAGAATTTTAAATTAAAGTTTTGATTTTCTTTAACTCTCTCTACTCCAAATTAAATTACAAAAAAATAATCTCAAACTTAAGCCAACATTAAGGATATATATACATGATTGTGTGCTTGTGTATTTTTACTTCGTTTCGGGCTAAAATCATTTGCTTGTAAAGCTGCCAGGAAGCAGGACTTTAGCAGCTGGCAGCTTGAGCGATTGTCCAAAAAGTTGCCCAATCATAGGCAAAGTTTGCCACGGATATTTGTGCACTCATTAATTACGCAGGACTCAAGGCTCGCCATTATTTGGGTGTTAATTTCAAACTTTCATCGATTGCCACACACACACGCACACACATACATGTGTATGTATGTATATATAGCATTATTTGTGCCACAACTCCTTGTGTAATTGAAAACCAAAGGCAAAAAACAACAATGGCCGACTACATGGCTGCTATATGTGTGTGTGTGTGTGTGTGTTGTCCTGCCAGCTAATGCTATTTGCGACCGCAGGATATTAGTTATTAATGAAGACAGGATTGGGATTGAGTAAGCGAGTGTATGTGTGTGTGGGTTGGAGTGTATGTGTGTGTGTGTGTGGGTGAGTGTGTATATCTCCCCAGTTGGTCTCATCAATTTTTGCGCTATTTAGGGTTGCCAGCTCCTTCATCATATCATCTTTTGCATTTATTTCGGTCAGCTCTTTAAATTTGCTTCAGTCTGTTAGCGCTGCGTCTCAGCGTTGAGGATGATGTATCTGTTTGTCGTTTGTGGAAATGCATTTTGCCTACATATGTTTGTCTGTTATATAATTTGGCTTAGGACATTTAGCCAAGATTTGAATGGCGGCCATCTATCAAAATGCTGTCCAAATTGAGCTGCAAAACAAGGAGGAGGAATGAGAGCAGAATGAAATGGAATATATATAGAAATAATGTATATATATGTAATACATATGGACATATCTATAACTGGGTGTTGATTAGATGTCTTTGTGATTATTAATAGTAATTCGTAAGGCGAGATTTTCGTATAGATATTTTTATTTAACTATTACATATTACATATTGTTAAAAAGGTTTACAAATTCGTAAAGCATAATTTTATTATACAGTAGATATTTTTATTTATCTACAAATATTGAAATAAATAGATAAAAAGCTTTAAAAATTCGTAGAATATATTAACGATATTTTTATTTAACTGCAAATATAATATTATGATAAAAAAATCTTAAAACTATTTTAATATATTTTTATTTTTTTATTACAAAAATTTCATATTGCTAAAAAGGTTCAAAAATGATTAATGTGAGTTTATTATTCAATTATTATAACTACAAATTTTATATTATGATAAAAAGGCTTAAAAACTAATAAAGCAAGATTTTGTATAGATTTTTTTACAATATAATATTACAATATGATAAAAATGTTTGAAGGCAAGACTTTATTATAGATTTTTTTTTAATCTAACTATAAATATTATAATAGGATAAAAAGATTTAAAATTTCGTAGCATAATATTAATATGCCATAGATATTTTTATTTAATTACAAATATTACATATTGATAATAAGGTTTAAAGATTCGTAAAGCATAATTTTATTATAAAATAAATATTGTTATTCAACTAGAAATATTACATTCTGATAAAGAGATTTATAAACTTTATATACTTAATCTTATCGTATAATAATTTATATATATATTTATTAATTCTTAAATATTTGTATATAATTTTTTAATAATTCTTGCTTTTCACTCTTTAAATCACTTCGATTTGCTCATTAACACAAGAAATCTGGCATTGCTACGCTGGGTCTTAAAGAGTTGCGACGCCATTTCATGAATAATATATCGATCAAACTCCGCCTACCACGCACTCACTCACTCACTCGCTCGCTCACTCGCTCATTCATGCATGCACACGCACACAATCACAACAACAATGAGGAACACCAAATGACGCGCGCTGTCAAAATAATATTAATGCGCGAGCCAGTGCTGAAAAGAGTTAAGGCGGCGAACACGACGAATCGAAACGAAAGAGTTTCTCACTCAGTTATTCGCCGCACACAGTCTCACACGCACACACAGATCGATAACGAGCGACGTGCGCTCTCACCCTTTTATGCTCAGACACACACACACAGAAATCCTTTCACTTTTCAATGGGCGCATAAAAAAACGAGTGAGCACAAAAAAACTCACTCAATTGCGCTTGCACATGTGTGCGAAGGGGTAAGCGAACAAAAGGCTTGCTTTCCCCTTTCAGCACGCGCACGCAAAGAGCACGGCGAAGAGCGGAAACAGTGTCGCAGCGAATTGAGTAGCCAGTTAAGAGAGCGGCCCCCACAGAGGAGGTGGTGGTGAGCGTGTGTGAGTGAGTGTGTGGCGGCAAGTCAATGGCCGGCTGTGTGTGTGAGTGTGTGTGTGTGTGTGTGTGTGTGTGTGTGTGTGTGTGTGCGCAGACGACAACGCAGACGGAGACGGCATTAAAAGGGTTAAAATTGCCATGTGCGTTCGAAAGAGAGCGAAAGTGTTAAAGTGGAGCACATGCGTTCTCGTCATTGTTATGACTGTGCATGTGCGTGTGTGTGTGTGTGCAAGTGTGTGTGTGTGTGCCTGTGTGCGAGTGAGTGGGCGGCCATATTTGTTGTAGTCAAACTTAACGGTTTGTTGTGGTCGGCAAAGCTTTCAGCAAAATTGTGTTGTGTCTGAAAGGGTGTACCAAGTGGGCGAGTGGGTGAGTGGGCGTGTGGGCGGCAGCTCAGCTTAAGCTTTGTTTATGTGTGTGTGTGTGTGAGTCGACTTCCCGTTAGAGTTTACTTACTGTTTTATTTACGTGCTCTGTTTGCTAGTGGCCATTTGGCCAGACTGTGCTGTTGCCCTTTGCTGTGTCTCATTAAATTGATGAGCATACATTAGGGGATTCCCTTTTCTGGCGAGGTTTTTCCTTCTTCTTCTTCTACAGAATGGGACCATAGAACGAGTTGTGATCGAATGACTCATAATGTCGGCGCATTCCGTGCGGAGCAGGTCTTGCGCAAAGGATTAAATTGCAATCAGTTCTCACGGCATGCAACGTTGCGGGGGCAGCCGCACACACAATTCCAGGGAATGACAAAGAAAAAGGATAAGCCGAGACGTTGACAATGCCAAAGGGAAGTAAAAGGTTAAAAAGCAGACAGAACTGAAAGACGAAGGTGTTGCCCATAGGGTTGACTGAGCCTGTCACGATGATTAGTTGAGAAGCGAGCAAAGAAAAGGAGAATAGAAAAAGAAAAGGAAAAAGGATACAAAGTCGCTGCACTTGCCGGCGAAAGGGTAGCTAAGGGTTACCCTCCCGAGGAACTGTATCGAGGGGCAATGATTGAAATCGTAAGCGCAACAAATTGAGCTATGCGAAGAGGGAGAGAGGATCCTGTGGACAGTGCTGATGCCAGCGCGGCGATATGATATTGTGTTAGGGCGTGTTAGGGTTAAGAGTTAAATGAGAGGAGACAGTGCGCAGCCTAGGCTACTTGTTTGGAGAAATAACAAATGACTTTTAAGATTTCATATATTTTTTCCAGCGAATTCGTCTTTTATTTTTATGTATTTTTTATTTTCTATTATTTTTGCAAGATATTTCCGCAGTATTTTTTTTATTTTTGGGCTATATGTGATATTGATTTCTTCAAGGATGCAATCTGCCCGGTGTGGCAATACGATCGCAGTGTCCGGTTTATTGTTTGCCGCAGAGCCAGCGAAACTAGGACACTGGGACACGTTGTTGTTTTTGTTGATGATGATGATGATTACACAGGCGTATCCTGCGTGTGTGTACATTCTGCGGTTTCGATTTTCATTGTGAAAGTGAAAATGCAAACGGATGCACTTCACTTCGCTTTGAATTCGATTCGTAGCTCTCGTTTTCATCATCAATGAACAGCAACCAGCGGCGGCCACGTCCTCTATTTGCGGTCTGTGCGTGTCTTTGTTTTGGCTCAAGTGGTTTCGTATTCCCTTTCTCTCTCGCTCTCGCTCGCGCTCTTTCTCGCTCTGTGTTTACTCCTCGAGTCTTGGTCCATGCAATTTTTGCGCATCTTTTGCGCTTTGTTGAACATTCTCACAGGTGTTTCGCTGGCTCAGACACAGGTTCTATTTGCTGTCCAGCTACAGAGATTTCCTTTCAACAAATTCGGCAATTCCTGTGGGGCAGTTGATCCTTGTGTCCAGTGGAAAATTTAGCTAATTTTCCCAGGCTCATTCGTATTCTGTATTTGAATTTATTATAGCCTGAACACATTGAAAATAGGAATTCAGGGTATAATAGTCTTGTGAAAATATCTGTAACAGGCAGAAGGAGGCGTGGCAGACCCCATAAAGTATATATATTCTTGATCAGCCCTGTTTTAGCGTTATCCGCCCGTATGAGCACAACGATCTCGTAAACCACAAAAGCTAGATACTTGAAATTGGACATGAGTACTTATGTTTACCATATGCTGAACGAGTTTATCTTTTTTTTCGATAACTCATCCCATTTTCGTATTATCGATAACAATCGATAATTTGACTTCGTTTTTCAAGCCTAAATTAAAAGCTAGAGACTTCAAATTTGCGGTGTATGTTCTTGTAATAATTACGGACAATTTGTATTTTTTGGATTTTGGATACCGGCCCCATTTCCCCAAAATTTACTAACGTCCCCAAAAGCTGTATATCAAATACTAGAGACTTGTGCTTTGGCAAATGCAAACATATGGTCCATCTCATTATACTCTGAGTTACATTAAGAAAGTCCATGCAGAAAAAAAGTTATTCAAAGTCTAAAGTATTCAGAATGTATTTCCATTTTAATTTATATTCATTCGTAGTCGAAGTCAATTACATTTTAGACTTTAAAATGCGTTGATTGGTATAGATTGCTGGGCCTTGAGCTAGGCAAACATATGAAGTGCATTTTGTTATTATAAATGAACTAAGTGAAAAGTTGTCGGCCTAATGCGAGTTGGCATGACTGCATTTGGTATCCCCTAGTGGTGCTCGTATTCCAGCCATTTCCAGCTGCCAGGCACGCACTCAAGGTCAAGCAAAGGTGAAAAATGTGCAGCGCAGATGAAGACGACGACGACGTTGCTAAGACTCTCCCCTCGACTAGTTCAACCGGGAAGGAAAAAATATCATTTATTTAAAATACTCCAAGTGGCGCGCATATGCGTCTGCTGGCTCCCCTCCTCTGCCCCTGCCCCTCCGCCTGCCCCTGCCACTTGCCGTTGCACAGACAATTGCTGCAGTTGTGTTGCAAAGGAAATGAGACATTTGCTTGGGGTTTTGTTATAAAAAATATTTGAACTTTTTAACATTTGAAATGCAGCAGGCGGCGAGCGAGTGAGGCACGCTTCCCGGATCGGAAAAAAGAGTGGGGCGACCGATCGAGTGCGAGATCGAGGGGAAGTCAACCAATTGCAACGCCTAAGCGAACAAAATGAATGAATTGCTGACAAAAATAGCGCCCTGCGTGTAGCCCAAGACATTTATATTATTTACTTAGTTTTCGTTTTAAATAGAGAGAAGGGAGCTGACACTTGGAGTGGGAGAGCTGCCAGGTGGAGGCTGCTCAAAACATCCAATCAGTGGAGCTAACTAAAAATTGAATTTAACGAGAAGTCTGCTGGGATCTGCGTTTATATTCTATGAAAAACCTGAAGAGAAGTCTGCTCGGAAGATGCATGAAGAAACACTGGAAAATTGTTAGAGATCGTCATTTATATACTATGAGAAATTTCAAATTTTTGATACATAAACTCGACTTGACTTCGTTATATTAAATACGAATCAAATCCAACTCACTAGGATTATATTATCCTTTTTGGGGCAACGAAACTAGGCGTCAGCTCATCCATAAACCTAAAACAAAAGCAAATTCCGAATTGTCTAGCATTCGGAACTAAGCCAAGTTTGTTATGTCCTGTGGGTCACTTAATGTCGCGTTTAACGTTCGCAGGAATGCGTAAAGCGTTCAGCATAAAAAAGTAGTTCGGCGAGGTAGTTGCAGGCGAAGGCGAAGGCAGCTAGTAGATGGCGACTAATTTGCGGCAAAGTGTCGAATGTGTGTGGTCATAAAAGCGCCATGCCAAGCCATGCCCCGCCATGCCACACAGAATATGGCCGTGGCAGGACAACGGCAAGGACAACACTTACGAGTATTGCGCGTGTAAGCGAAAAAACGCCTCGCAATGTCTGCAGTTGATTGCATTTGTGTCCTTTTTACGATTCGATGACACTTAGCGCCTAATATCCTTTTTAGGGCCAGCTTTTATTTCCTCAACTATTTGGACTCTGTGCATAATTTAAGCCTCGATCTGTCTCCCCCCGCCGTCGTACGTTTGTTTGTTTGTTGTGCCCAACGATTTATCACCGAAAAATGCGTCGCAGTTGACACTTGTCAACTGCACGTCAATCCTTTGCAGGTTGCGCACAGGATGCGTGTTGTAATGTGAGCAGCCGCTGTGAGTGCGCGCAAGTGAAAGTGTTTGCTTTCCCACACCCAAGCACACACACGCACGCACACACACGCACGCACACACACGGAGACACAGGCAAAAGGATGCAACACTTGCCACACACTTGCACAGGGAATGCGTCATGGGAAAGTGAGTGCGCATCCTTGCTGTGTGAGGGTTGACTGTGTGGCAGCCACATAAAGGATTCTCATTACGCTGCAAAAAAAAAAAAAGAAACAGAAATGTAATGAAAGAGTCGCAATCTTGTATGAGGCAAATCAGAAAGATCGAATCGATCTTATAGAGTATAATCCCAGTGATATTCAGGAAATTTATCTGCCTAATGAGGCGCAGTTGCACGCTTGATCTGCTGCACGCATTACGCGCAGTGGGCGTGGCATTTGGGCATATGCTGAGCTGGTCAAGCGCTGAGATTATGCAAGTTGCCGGGCCGTGTACAACATGTGGGAGCCCAGAGCTGCTCAAGGCATCGCCCGCTGCGCCTTCCATAGAAAACTCGTGAGACGCTCGTTAAGAGCGAGGCCCAAGACAATGGCCAAGGGCCAAAGGGAACAAAAGGGATCTCGCAGCTGAGCCGAGCGAGGGCTCATCATCATTAATAATGTGAAACATGTTGCGAAATTTTAGAGCACTTCTTAAACCTTTCTTTGCTTAGACTGCAGACAATATGGTCAGCAGACAAAAGCAATCGAACCTAGGCCGGACAAAGGATTCCCGTCTTCTCTCTGTTTCGGATCTTTTTGGCCAGCATTTCTAGTGTCTAGTGTCCGGCACAAAATGGCTTCGTATTACTTGCTTTTGCGGTGGCAGCTAGCGAGGGATGCTGCAAGATTGCAGCTGCAGCCGATTGAGTTGCCACACATAGCCAATGTCAACTGGACTGCGCTTCCTTCTGCAGCAGCTAAGGACAAACAAGGACAATGGAGCCACTGTCAACCGCAAAACTGGCAGGTTGACGGCAGCTTATCTGCATCTCATGAGTAACCTTCCGGGTGAGTGTGTGTGTGTGGGAATCCTTGGAGTTGCCTGTCATCCGATACTTTCCTGCCGTACGCTAGATTTAACAGGTCCTCGCTGCTCATTTGTTGTCCTTTGTGGGGCGCTAAAATGTCAAATGATTCTTGTCTTGATTGAGCTGCTGGCTGCTGCTGACTGAGTCGCTTATCGCTGCGATCGCGATCGAGGCTCAAGGATCAGGTGTGTCGAGCCACAGTAGCCCAAGCCTCCAGCCATCTAGTGTTACAGTTCGCCAATTATCTGCATCTGAATTGTCTTAATTGCTAGCTAAATTCCTAGTAATCCAGTTGTTCACTTTGATTTCGAATCGATTCTCACGTAGCTCAAGCAAATTTGCGCCCAATCTAAAAAGAGGTCAACTTAAGGAAAGAAAGATGTGAAATCGAGCTGGACTTTGAAGAGAGAGAAAGGTCGACATTAAGTGAAGATAAATGTAATGGAGACATAGAGAAAATATGATATGGGAGTTATCTCTCATAGGAATAAAGCAAAGTCTAAGACGTCTGATGTAGCTACAATAATTAAATTCATGCCAGCCCACACCCTTTTGCAATGAGTAAACAATCCATAAAGATAATGCGAAAGTATTGAGAGAAATCGAAATCGAAATCTTGAAACGAAATCGAACCCGAACCACGTCAACAACAACAGCAAACAGAAGTCGCATTACACATACTTAAGTGAATTACAATCGTGCAAATAAATTTCGCTCGAGTCTGAGTTGGGCCGACGGGTCAATCGGCAATCAGAGACCGGGAGCCGAACCTGTGATAACACCATGGGGCATGTCTGTAGAGACGGCGGTGAAAGCAAATGCATTTCCGGCTCTGTTTACTCAATTGCAATTCGTGAGTATGTACTATGCTACGCTGATAAGTTTCCAGGGGAAGAAAGAAGAAATGCATTTGTAGATAATGCAACAAAGTATTAGAATGGAAATTAAAATGTTGCTGAACTTGGCCTCTTTGTTGTGTGGGTGCTGCTGCTGCTGCTGATGATGATGATGGTGATGGTGATGACGTTGGGTCTTATCATGCAAAGTGACTTTGGTGATTTGGTCAGGTCAAATATTTTCGTATTAGCTGTCTAAATTTACTTTGTGGCGCCAAGTGGAAGTCTTTGAACCCGCCTGGGAAGGTGAACAGCTTGCCCCCCGTGTGTATGTGTGTGTGAGTGAGAGAGGTACTCCGAACTTCAAGTGTTCGGCTTGAGCTCATTAAAGCCAGCTCATTGTCGAGTGTCCGGCGGTAATCCCTTTTCTTCCTTCTCTTTTTTTTTGAGTCTATTTTTTTTTGCTGCCCGGAACAAATCTCTACACATAGTCGACCCAAATCATGAGGCGTATAATGCGCTCTCACAGGATCCAAAAACCCACGCATAGGATGTGCAATCTTGCGCAAAAGGATAACCGAAATAAATAACCATATGGACATGGACCAAGTGAAGAACTCAAGGACTCTGGCGCTGACCTGCTGACCAACTTGGGCATGAGAAGTGAGAAATTAGGAAACCCTCAGTTGAATCAAGCATGCAAAATGTGTCTGCCTGCCCCTTAACAACAAGTTCAAGCGTCAGAATAAAAGCAACTACGAGACTGAGCTAGTAGATGGTGCTGGACTAGAAGATGCCCTGTAAACTGTTAAGCAATATCGATAGTGTTTAAATTTGAGACTGACTAGAAGATACTCTACAAACTATTGAGCAGTACTCGATAGTGTTTGAATTTGAAAATACTTATTTATAATAAAAAAAGAAATACTTCCACTTCTGTTGCTTAAATAGATTTGAAAGATCGAGCCATAAAATCAATGTTATAGTTAGAGTTATGAGAAAAATAACTGCGGATTAAAATTAGATATTAATTTAGTCGAAGGCTTTCTTTAAAGATCCCGAATTCCATCGCCGAATAGACAATATAAAGAAATATGAAAATATATATATTAGTTTATAATATATTAGTTTATATATTTCACTGATCAAAGAGAGAACGATCAGTGAAATATATAAACTAGTATATTATATATTTTTTCAAATTTTTTGATATGGTCTATTCTGCTATGGAATTTAGGATCTTTAAAGAAAGCCTTCGACTAAAAAGGGGAGAACGAACAATGATAATGAGCTGTCTTCTTCCTTTATTCCATGTTATATTACAGTACTCTACTCTTCCTAATCAAAAATATATATCATGCATATACTTATAATACATTCTCTTCCCAATCGAATTCAATTTCTTTTCTAATTTACTGCATACCCTTTGGACCACTTTTTTCCATGTTTACAGGGTATACAAAACTCATATGGCTCGCTGAATTTTAGTTGCACACATATTTTTAGAGCAATTAACTGTTGTTGAGTGTGTCTCTGTGTGTGTTTGTGTGTGTTGTGTGTGTGGTTGGGTGCTCTGGCATCCTTAATGCGTAACCTGACACTTGGGTAACTAGGCACACATAAATCAGCGTGCAGCGCGGAGCACCTCGAATGCTTGATAAAAGTGAAACCATTTCCGGCATGTATCAGCGTGGAGTCCTGCGACTTTCGCTTTTTAAATCTCTGCGTTTTTCTATAATTTCCACATCAGAATGCGGAACAAAGGCGAATTGGACGACGCCCCTCGTCGATCACATTCAAATCTCACTTCCGTGTTGCAGGTCGCCAGGTAACGATAACGATCAGTTATCGTATTGCACATCGATATGGATTGGGACAAGGGGAGGCGTGGCCCAAGGGGCGTGCACTGCGGCTTGATTTCTGGTTACTGTGTCCGAGAGCCTCAAGTGAAAGTATTTTATGGAGAGCAAGAAGAGAAGAGGCCCGCATAAGTCAACCACCTCAGCAGCAGCAACTACTGCAATAACTAACTGCCACATCCGGCGTGACATTTTGCTTTAACTACCCCTCCAGCTGCGTCCACTTAAGCTCCTCCTCCTCCTCGTCGTCGCTTTGAGAGATGATGCCGCACTTTTGGCTGCGCCGCTCTAATCAAACATAACTAAATATTTCCGCATATTGTTAATCAATTTTTATGCAACAAGCAACGCGTCGCAGCTAGCTGCCCCTAGCTGCCCATCTAAGTGGCCTCTAATTTATGCCACATGGAGGCGTAACAATTGCGAGCCCAAACAAATGTCCCAATGGCCGCAGAGGTTGGTATTCAAATGAATTATTTGTCCATTGTTTAGCCAAATTTTCCATTGGTGTTGTTTGCTAATTGTTTTTTTTTTTCCCCGATTCGTTGGAATTTTATATTCTTTATATTTTTGGATATTATTGTGGGGTTGTCATGGTCACGAGACGCGGGCGTCCAGCAAAGGGAGGCGCAGCGGAGCGGCTGCTGCTGCTGTTGCTGTGCATGCGGGCGACAAACAGTGAAAAACCTTCCCAAATGCCATTAATGAGCTATTCGATAAGCACTGTGGAGACCTGTGAGCTCTTCCCATGATCGAAATGCGAATTTAATAAGCCATTTAAGGTATTTAAATGTATTGAGTCGGACTCTTTATGTGAGCTCAGCTTAAAGACTATGCAGTGGGAACAGAAATTTAATGAAATTCTATAATAAATGAAGTGTTGATCTGCTGTCGAAAGTAATGATTTTATTTTGATTGTATTTTTATTAGTATTTATTAATAATGATATTAATATGGATTATAAAGATCTCAGTTGAAAAACGATAGCTTACCTCTGTAAATATTAGAAAATTTTATCAAAAACTTTAAATGATTGTAAAAATGTTTAAGGGAAATAAAGAACAATAAATAAAATAATAAAATACAAATTTCGTTTGATTTGTATTAGTATTTATTAGTATTGATATTAATATGGATCATGACAGATTGGATACATATGTTGGCATACCATTTAGCATAAGCTATTGTAGAAAGTATTGATATTATGTCGTATGCTTTTTTTTATCAGTTATTGATATTGAGTTATATAATATTCATATTAATTATAAAATATTGATTATGCGAAGAAATTACATACAATTTAGTGTAACCATTAAATAATTTCAAATTATATTTTTAATCTTTACCATAAACACCCTTATAGCCGTATTATTAACAGCTGAATATGGAAAGATTCTGACTAAGAATTTTCGTGTATATATTTATTGTTGAGCATATATTATATCATATATTTTCAATCATAATTTCTATAATATATGATTGCTTGCTGCTCATCTGTTCTCATGTTGTTTTTAACCCATAAACCTAATTTAAAAATTTTTCTATGGACTTGAATTTATTTTCGCGGTTTGACTTCCTATCTCTCACTACTAAGTACATAGCTCAAATCTGATATTTAACCAGACTCCATCTATCTTAATTACTTCCCCCACTCCACTTCCACTCCATTTTGTTTTAACTACTCCTTTGATTTAGTTAAAATTACCCCTAAGATATGTTAAGTATGCCAAGTGTTCACATAGCAAAGCAAGTCAAGCAAAGCGGCACATTTAACAAGCTGTGTGGTTGAAGGAGTCATAGGAAGGCAGTGCTGCTCGGCAAGGACATTGCACAATGGGTAAGACAAAGGGATGCCGATGTCGCCTACTTATTTTAGAGCAACTGGCTGGCCAACTGTGTAAACAACAAGTGCAGCGAAAACAAAGCGCAGCAGACGAGGACAGCAGCAACAGGACGACAAGTGGCGTCGCAGGAAGAGGAAGGAGCAAGAGCAAGAGGAAACTGAATACTCAATTCGAGAGCGTGTTTGTGTGTAACCTAAGTAAATGTGTCGGCTGCTTGTGGAGCAGCAGCATCAGAGTTGTAGACTGCAGGACAACCACATGCGGAAACGTCCTGACTTCCTGTCCGACGCTGGCGTCAAGACAACGCGCAGCATCAGCCAAAGCCAGAGACTCAGCCAGCAGCCGAGATTTGTGCCAAATTTTAAACTTGCACAAAGGAATTTAGCAATGGATTTCGTGCTGCTTAACAGCAGGTCACGTCGCCGGCACTCGGCCACTAGTTCGAGCCCGGTTACTAAGCCACTCGGCCCACTGTGCACACACGTCCCGGCACGCCGAGCTGCCGTTGCCCGGCGACAAATTGAGTTGTCACCTTGCGGCATAAGAAATCGATTCGATGACAACTCTTACGTGATATTATAACAAATTAACAGACAGGCATGCAGGCATGATTATCCTTTTTTTTTTTCAGGAGCAGTAGCCGCCCTTTGATGCTCAGCCGCCAGCGGCATCTTTAGAGACTTTTGCGTTTGCATAATTTGAGTGACAAGTTGCCCGATTCGGTCATCAATACCTTGAATGGAGAGTAGTTGGCTTCAGATGTGCCGTAATCCTGCCGCCAGCTACAACTGCACGAAGAGCCAGACAATATCTTGGCCGTGAACAATTTGCAAAAGACTTTTCTGAGGTGTGTTAGCATATGTTTAGAGATATTTGAGAATGGGAATGATATTTGTTTTGAATTTACATTATATTAAATAATTTAATATTACTAGAAATACTTCTAAGAGACATAGAAGAGATAAATAAATTTGGTAAAATATTTATAACATATAATAAATATATATTAGAGATATTTAAGAATAGGGATACAGATAAAAAATTTTGTTAAAATATGTATTTTAAATTTTTTAAATATAAAATCATATATATCTGGAAATAATTTAAAAAAATATAAAATAAATTTGGTAAAATATTTTTTATAATTATTATATTAAATCAAATTTTTAAACTATTTATTACATTAAATCAAATAATTTAGAAGAGATAAATAAATTTGGTAAAATATTTATTATATTATGTGTTCAGAGATATTTAAGAATGGGATTACAGATAAATAAATTGGTTAAGATAATTATTTTAAATTTATTAAATATAAAATCGTATAAATTTTACTTTTAAGAGACATACAATAGATTTGGTCAAATATTTATTATATTAATTATATTTAGTTAAATGATGTACCCAATGTAAGCTATTGAATATTGTATTATATCAATCAAATAATCAAATTATGTAATAATTTTTTAAACTATTTATTATATGAATTATATTATACCGAATCATGTAATATTACTAGAAATACTTCTAGGAGACATACAAGGGATAAATAAATTTGAAAATATATTTTTTAATATTTTGTATATGTTCAGAGATATTAAAGAATGGGGATAATATATTTATTTTATATATCAAATCGGATTATATAATAAGAAATAATAATAATAGAAATAAGATTTACAATAAATTTGCTAAAATATATAAATTTGCTAATATATATAAAATATTTATGATATTAATTATATTATATTATTACATTAATTATAATATATATCATGTAATATTACAAGAAATATTTCTAATATACTTAAACTGTATAGAAGATATATTTACAGATCTGCTCTTAGTTTGTGCAATATTAGACCAAGATAAGGTTAGACTCGACATCTGCCGCTGAGTCAGGGCAGATAGAGAGGGGAGAAAGAGAAGCCATTGACTGTTGCTCCTCTGAATGCGCCTTTCATTAGGCCAAGTTGAATCACTAGAACGCCATCGCATGACGAGAATATTTGACAGTGTCGAGGCAGCCGAAAAAAAAGGAATAATGAAATACAAAATACAAAAAAGAGAAGCAAAATGAGAAATTTGTGTGGAACACTGTGTACAAAAGTTTTCAAGGCATTGAAAATTCTTCAACTGCAGTTTTGTGTCTTTTGCACAAGAACAAGAAATAATCTGCAGCTACAGCGACTGAAGTGGAGGTTCAGAATTATGATTAATGAACGCTGGCAGTCACAGCAGCAGCACCAGCAGCAGCAGTAGCAGTAAACTTGGCCAACTGGCTGAGTGTCCTGGCCAAGTGGCAGGCCGAATTTTTAATGGTCTCGACGCTCCAAACAAAGCCAAAGGCCATTGACAAAAAAAAAAGTGAAAAAGAAAAAGAAAAATAACTACAACTGACTTTTTATATACAATTTTTGGTTGTTTTTTCTTGTTGGCTGAGGATCATAAATCATGCGCTTTGATTAAAGGACACACACGCAGGACATTCGAGCTGGCTGCGTAGGTGCTGCTGCTGCTTGGCTTTGATTAATTGTTGGCCCAAAGGATTGGCCGTTAAAAATTGCAATTCGGCGCGCTTGTTGACAAGTTATCCTTGCCAATTGCTGGCTGTGTGGCCTGGCCTGACCAGGCCCTCCCCATTGCCCTCTGTCGGCCTCGTTATCCTGCTGTCAATTTTCGCCCAGCTGTCAACGGCCAATCAATGCAATTTACAGCTTCATCTTTGCAAATTCACAGCGACGAGGCGGCCTTGTTGACAGCCGGGCAACAACAACAACAGCAGCAACGGCTGCTAAACTGGATATGTGCCGAAGGGCATGGCATGTCCTTCAAGTTTGACTTGAAAAGCTGCTCATGCGTGTGCAATGCGATACTTTTTTAGCATTTTAAATGCGGCTTTGGGTCTCCTTTTTGTTGGCTTTGACTTTGCTAGGACTTCGCCGCGTCCAAACTAATTGCCAAACAATTGCGCCTGATTATCCTGTCAGGCGTCAAGTATTTGTGCGGTTTCCACGCTTTGTTTAATTGGATTTGCCTGCGCTGCTGACATGTGAGTGACATCACGTCGTCGCCAAAGTCATCGAAACGCACCTTTTCACAATCGTCAAGTCAATTTTTTGGCGCCGCAAAAAAAAAACAGAGGCAAGAGTGCTGTAGTCGGGTGTGCCAAACTACGAGATACCCTCACCTCCAAGTTGAAGAGAATTAAAATATGCTAAGTCGGAGTTTACTTTAAGGGAATTATAATTCGATGAAATGTTAGATTAAGCAGATTGAGATAAGGGCAGAGATTTGGAGATAGAGCGACTCAGCTCTTCATCCCCATATTCTGAATACTCGTAAAGTCATTCATTGCTTTCTCATTTCCTTTCCAATATACCCCCTATATCCATTATCAATCTGTTCAGGGTATAAAAACGCACGCAAAACGCGCCTGGCCATGAACGGCCATGACTGCGATCTTATCAGCAGGCTCCTCGAGCACAGATCTAATACACGAAAAATATGCGAGGCGCTATGCTCGCGCTGTACAATCACATAAATAACAAAAAATTTGGCATTAAACTGCTTGCACCCGATCTGATTAACCCATTTGATGTTCTATTTATGCAAAAATAGAAAAGATCCCAGCCCAACCACATAATTGAGTTAATCTGCTCAACTTTTTCGTCGATGTTAAAAGCTAATGTGTATTTCGCAATTTTTATGGACTTGTTGTGCAGCCCGCCAGATAATGAATCTATTCTAAATATATACTTCGGAATATAATTTATTATAGACTGTATATTATGCTGAGCTTCTGTTTTCGTCGCCTGTTGTTTTTTGTTTATAGTTCAAAGTTTGAGCTGCGAATTAGACACTCAATAAAAGATGATTCTACCTGAATAAATAAGAGGTAGAGTGCTGATAGAAACGATTTAATATATTATAGATGATGTGGCCATTAGAGGTGTTATTCAAATCAGAACGGAGGAGAGTAGAAGATTAAAAGAATTCAGACAGGTGATGACATTCTAGTTCATTCTCGAGCTGTTGAATTTTATTTTCCTATATACTCACTCTGCACTGACCTAAGGTTCATAGGAACGCAATCCCCTGATACGACATAAACTAGTTGATAGATTGCAATTTGCTGTTTGTTTTGCATTCAAATTTTTAATTATGGGAAAAAGAATGGAAAAATAATAATATAATTTATACTCAACAACCTTAAGATAAGAGATAATGTCATAGTCATCGAATCAGTGAATCTTTTTTTGCAGCTCATTTGTTTCAGTTCAGACTTTATAGCGCATATAGCTTTGGGTCTGTATACATCTTCAGTCTAGACTTAATTATTACTAAATCAATTCTATACTATAAGAGTTTATCTAAATTGGGTGGCAATCCAGAGGATGTAATCTTTTCAGTATTCGCCAGTGTTGTGTCACCCAAATCCTAGAAATCCTAGATCTATATAAAACTATGCTTCTCATAAACTAGATAGCTCCAGTCTACCTTCACTTTGTGTGCAATATTTCACATAGTTTCAATTTAGTTTGTTGAAGTTGTTTTAATATGAGACATTAATTTTAAATAACTATAAACCGTTCTATATGTATGTATGGTATATAATATTTTGATGTGTATGCTAGACTAAATGAAAGATAATTTGTATTCTCCATATAAATCTACATAGAACCATAATTTGAATAGCCAAACGGTTCTGTCTTCTCTTTTCTCGTTCTTCCTGTATAAATCTTTATTAGATAAAAATTATTTCTATTAAATTTTACAATATAATTTTTAATACTTTCAACTTATAATACGATACTTTCATTTCAACTTCTCATAGATATATTTACACTTTCAAAAGTTCCTTAAATATTACTTCATATCACATCACACATTTATAAAGACAATGAGAATTGGGTTAATTATGCGCTGCTCCCGTCTCTATCAACTGTTTCCAAGTCTTGGCATATTGATAAGCGCTGCCTGCCCCTCCACTCCTCAGCTCCCCTGCCTCTGCTGTGCCGCCCGCTCGCCGTGCGCCCACTGCCATTTCCGCAGCATGCAACAGTCCGATCTCTCGCGCCATTCGGCGTACTCTTTGACACCGAAAAGGAGGTTTTTTTGTGATTCGCATTAAAATTTGCAAATATTGCCGAAAAGCATAGGAGAATCGTTGATAAGGAACTGGTTGACTAAATGCGGCCCGGGTGCATTGCTCGACCCGGTGATAAGCAGCATCAAGTCCTTGATCTTGAGTTGCGTTTCCAGCCGCTTAAAAATGAGCAGCAGCAGCGGCTGGGTTGAGCGTTGGGGGCAGAGGGGGGAGACAGAGAGGGGGCTGAGCATCGCATTCCAATGTTTATGTCAGATGCAAGAAATAGCAACAAGGCAGCTGATAAGAGACCCACCTCTAAAAAAATGGAAAACGCCAAACGCCAAACACAGAAAGCTGCCGCGGGCTAGTCAATTGATAAGAGCGGCAGGCAGCCTGCCTAATTACACAAGGGGGAGACATTTGCATCTGTTTGGCCGATAAACGCACGCTAGGGGCAGCTGGATGTGGGTGTGGCACGCGTTGGAGTTGGCCCGAAAGCCGCTTAAGCAGATGCAGAGGCAGCAACAAGGGGCAACAGTAGCGGCAGCGGCAGCAACAGCTGCTCGAGTTGACAGACAGCGGCAGCAGCCACCAAGTGGCAAGCAAATCCTCCAAATTACGTAGGCCGCTTAGACTTGACTGCGATGGCCCTTCGCCTACACAAATGGGCGATAGAGGAATCTGGGCACGGGATCAATTCTGATGTCTAAAAAAGAGAATCTTTAGATCTGCACAATGAACCGGCTCGGGCCTAAGCCGCTCGTTATGCAAGCGTACAGGAAGTTGAACAAATTGCATCAAGACCTACACAAATCACAAAAGGCGGCCAAGCACCGAGGGCCGAGCCACCAATAGCCAGCTCCTTTGTTATTGCCAAAAAAGAAGAGAAGAAAATATATATAGATATTGATTGGAAAAAAAAGAAGTAATAAACAGTTAAGGAAACAGATGAATTGGCCAGAACGGAAGCAACAACAGAGGCAGGACTTGGTGCACTCGGATGGTTGATGCCTCATCTGTGAGGTGTAGTCAAGGAAGTATCCTTTGTAACTCTACTAAAACTATAACAATCAGAGAGTCTAATGCATAGGGAAGGGCAAATGATATTTTGTGATTGAAGCTGAAATATGTTATAGTAAAAAGTGAAATAATTGAATCTTTTAACAGACTTTTATTATTTAGTTGTGTTATTTTAGTTTGCACCAATTTTATATCAAATATATCTATATTCTATTATATAATATATTATAAAAGTCATATTAAATTTATTTGGTTCTTACTTATGGGCCAGCTTTACAATTTCTTCAGATTTGATGAGAAGACAGTTGCATAAGTTGAAAAAATTTATAAATATTATATATTATTATAAAATTATTAATATTATGCTTTGTAAAATGCAAATTCAATGTAAATATTATATAATATTTTTAAAAAATCTTAATAATATGTGTTGTAAAATACAAATTCAATTCAATTGAACGTTTTGGCGCAAAACAAAGTTCTAGAAAAACTGTTCAATGTTTCTTTTTGAAATCTCTTGATTATAATGTACATGACTTGATGATAATGATATATTTATAAATATATCAATATATATTTTGAAATATATCATTCTATGGATGAATTTAAAAGTGTTTATATTATTTACTTATATTTAATTTTCCATTTATTTCAATTAATTAAGCTGAATCTCTCAAAAGTGTTGACCCGTAATCACCAAAACTGAAGATATAAATACCTAAAGAGCTATTAGAATATAAAAAAATATATGACGGTCCTATTATCAACATAATTTAATGCGAATCCTTACTTAAGATACTTTTTATAAAGCTGAAATTTCATTTATAGTTGAAATTCCACTTGCTACAATTTTTTCAATATACTAAAAATATATGTACTAGATGTAATATATAACTTTAATTTAGAATTTTTTGAATATACTAAAAATATATTTACTAGATATGATACATAAATTTAATTTCGAATACCCTCTCCCACTATTCAATCTATAATACACACTACTTGTCTATGGTACAATTTATTTTCGCTATATATATATAACATATACCAATATATATATAAGATACCAATCTACAAGACAAAACTATAAAAAATTTGTTTTTGTTTATCTACTGCACACCAATCCGTGCTGTAAGCATAAATCTATATACAATCTAGATTCTAAATTTCTCCATGAAAACTATAACACATTAGATTCCAAACTTCCCCATAAATCTATATACAAATTATATTCTAAATTTCCCCTACAAATCTCACATTCTTATTTCTCCTGCTCAAGACGATTTCCCAAGCCCAAAAACCCATTCTGAGCGCAAGCGAGCGACACGCGCATCACTTCCTACTGGGACTAAGCTTTAATCCAGAGATCAGAATCGAAATCTGCGGAACTAGCGCGTGATCTGTGGCTGCTTATTGCGCCACAAATCTGAAGATCCTGCTCGATCCTGGCGCTAATCGCAGTGCTCGCTAATCGCACGCCTTAAGTTAACTATAATCCAACATGATCCACTTCACGATCGGCCGGTCGAGCGGCGCGGATACCTGGCCTGTTGGCTGTTGGCCAACTGTTTTTGCTTAATCCCCGGGCTTTAACTTTTTGCGCTCGCCCGGATTATAATAAAAATTTGAATATTGCGACAATTATTTTTTGCTCGCTCTACATACGCCTTACCTCTTTACTATGCAGCTGACTCGCCGGATTAGTCGAGCAGACAGCGCGCGAAAAAAAGAGAAGGAAACACGTTGCGCCTACCTCGAGGCGGATTAAATTTTTTTGTTCGCAACAAAATAAGTCCAGTCTTAAGCACGGCGATTAGAGCTTGATCCTCAAGGGACATGGGCGTAATATTGATGGATTTTCCTCTAAATCCGCTGGCTAATCTCCGGCTTAGCGAGCCTCGCGATTTTTTTCGCGACTGCAACTATTTTGTGTTTTGTCTTGTTTTTTTCGCTAGAAGGCAACTCGGTCTGCCGACTGACTGCGCGCGAGGATCATAATTATGGAATTCCTAAACAAGAGCCGAGCCGAGCGGCGAGCGAGTGCGCTCTGGAGTGCAGCTACCTGTAAGCGTGGATGTGGGCGTGGGTTACCTCTTTGCCAGGCCTCGGAGCTGGCCAGGTAGCCTGGCCGCTCGGCCGCTCGGCCTGGAGGTCAGCGCTTGGCAATTAAGAAGTCAATTTTCAACCAAAAAATAAAATAAAATAAAAGACAAAAAGACTGGGAAACAATGCAAAAAATGTGCTAAAGCTGAACTAAATCCGGCTTAAGAATGGGCCAAGTTTTGCGTCATAAAATCAGAAATTGCCCTGGCCTGCGATCACTACCTTCTCACTCCCGCACTCCCTCTCTCCCGAGCGATTCTCTCTCCTGGCATGTGCTCGATCATAGATCGTAGAAGCCTTGCCTCGGAATTCGCCGCAATTCGCTCTTCGGCTGCGCTCTTTCGCTCTCTTTTTAGCGCTTGCCCGAATGTCCTTGACGGCACTTAATGTGCTCGCGGTTTGACTTTTTTGCCCCGTTTTTTACGGTGCTCATTTGTCTTTGTTCCTTCCGTTTTTTAGTCGATCGTTTTTTATGGGCCTACCTGGCTTTACGATTCTGCTTTTTGCGTTCTTTTTTTAGCCGTGACACTTTTTTAATGAGCCGAGAGAGAGAGAGGTTAGTGAACCACATGAAAAACTGAATGACTAAGCCAAGAGTTGTGCCGCGACTCCTTCCTCTCCGCTGTGTGGGTGTGCGTACAGCTGCTTGGCTTGGCCGTGGCAAAAGTATTTCTGCTGAATTCCTTAAGTTCCGAGCACTTGGCGCGTATGTTTGTAATTAGAATTAGCCCAGGACCAACCCACCAAAACTCTCTATGAAGGATGTAGCTATGGCTGCGAAGGACGCTGGCCATTTGCCGGATTAGCCGCTTAATCCTTGGTCCGAGCGTGCGAGTCTGTGTGTGTTTTCTGTTCTATTTACGCTGCTTGGCCAAACAATTAGCGCAGAATGCGTTTGGCCAACTTTAATGAGTTATGAAATCTGTTTACCAGGAAACGCGAGAGACACCAAAATATTGCAGTCTGAGGAATCGATCGAATGGTCGATCATAAAAAGCAAAGAATGCAGCGCTTTGCTCTGGTTTGCTCTAGTAGCTAGCTTGGCTGTAGTTACGTACTCCTCTCTGGAGATATCCCCTATCTACATATCGCTAATCCCGCCTGCTTAGCGGTTGCCTAATCTTAATCCCAATAGGAACCGGCTCAAGCTAATCCTGATGCGCTGCTTCCGAGCAAGCAGCGCGCGCTGACGTCACTCGCTGCTGGCTTAATTAAATCACTGGGATTAGCTTGAGCTGGCGACCGAGCGCGAATCGCGTGCCAAAGATTCATTCAAGGCTCTAACCCCTTGTCAAGGCGCTGAGTCGAGTCGTGTGGCTGGCTTGTGCCTTGGCTGCACCCAAGACTCGATCTCTCGCTCTCCCTGTCGACAATCAATTTGATATCAAATCGTCAGCCAGCCTGTTGAGCGCCCTGAGCGTTTTTTTAATAGCTCACTTTTTAGGGGATGCTGCCGAGGACGACTCAAAAGGATCGCCGAGCTTGTTTACACACATGCACAAGGGGCGAAGGCGACTGCCACGCCCTGTGCAGTGGCTTGTGCTACAGCAAAAGGAGCTGGAGTTGCACTTCCAGGAAATACTCGGCTATGCTCAGCTTTGGGCTCAGCTTAGTTCAAGTCCTGGCAACTCTTTGACACATGTTGAGTCCTTTTTAAGCCGCGCCTCATTAGACGAAAGGGTAGCCCGGGTTTTCGGCGCATTAAAAAGCGGATTTGAATAAATGCCAAGTTCCGCACTAAGATAATATTCAACTCAAGATTGCGTGGCTTAGCCGCGGCCTCTAGCCTATTCATTCAGCCGCATCCTGTGCTAAGCTCCAGGATTAGCGAAGCCTGCTAATCAGCCTGCTTTGCATGACAGTTCATTAAGCGCCGTCTCCGAGAGAGACAAAGAGAGAAAGAGTGAGAGAGAGAGAGGGCAACTCCTTGCCTGCTTTATCAATAACAATTCGATTTGTCATGTTTATTATCATCATGAACATTATCAGCCCATTATCGATTGCTCGATTGACTATAAATCAGAGAGGAACCCTTCGCTCGATCGAGTGTTACAAATAGCTAAAAAATTTGCGGGCAACACGCAGCGCGGACTACCCCTAACCCTATGGCTAACCCTACCCGGGCGCGTGGCTCAACTTTCGCTTTCACTCTTTCACTTTTTTATGCGCTCCTCTCCTCTCCTCTCCTCTCTGTGTTGACAGCTCACCCTCTCGAGCCGCACGCCCCATGCGAAATATTTGCTCAACATTTTTCGGTGTTTTTTAACAAATTTCTGGCATATTTTCTGTTTGAGTTTTGGCTTTGCCCGCGGTTAGGGTTATGCGTGGTTACATAAGGAGCTGCTGGCAAACAGCTGTAATACGAGACTGGCGAGACGCGCCCGCTGCAAAGCCAGTGCAGCTGCATTCAAAGAGTTGCCAACATGATGCTGGCTGAAAGGGTAGCCCAACGGGACTAACAATGGAAGGACTTGTCTAGCTATATGAACATCAAGTTTCATTGGTTGTTAATAATGTATTGGGTCGCTCAATAAGTATTTTCGTCGTTTTTAATAAAACGAAAGTAAATGAAATACCTAATATATTTTATATTGTATTGTTTAATTTATAATACATTTTTTAAGTGCGAAACGAGGTTTGTTTTTTGTGTCTTAACATCAGTAGATTATCTTTAAATGACCAAGGATATCATAGGATATTTTGTATTTGACTAACATATTTAAAAAAAATTATATTTATTCAATATTTTTATTATTAATTATTATTTAATTATTTTAACTTTTAGCAAAAGATATAAAAAATGATCATATCATTATTATATTTACTCAATCTTATTATTATTAATAAATTATTGTAATTTCAGCTAAAGATATCGAAAAATTTTATTTATTCTTTTTCTTTTTCAACTATGATATGTCTTTAATTATAGTGGAATAAAACATTTATTATTACTATAATTATTACTATAAATAAAACACAAATTTATTATCAATTTTGTTTGCCATTCGTTATATATTAAATGTTTATAAAATTATAATTTTATGAGGTCCAAAGACTTTAGTAAATATCAATATTGACATATGAGAATAATAAATATATTTTTATTACAATTTTTTTATTGTCTCAATTAAAGATAAACAATTTTCATATTACAATAAATACTTTTTAAATAAAAAATAACTTGTATTCTCCCAACTTTCAAGCCTCAGAGCGTCTATTGCTCACCTTCCTCAGTCAAGCCCAACTATCATTGAAATTCCTAGCTAAAAGAGCTCAAAGTCCAGTGTCGCTTTGCTTGTTTGGCCTGTCTTATAAATAGAATTTATTTCGATTTCGATGTCGTGTGCTACGCACTAATTACAGCTAATTTAAGTTGGGATAGGTTAGTGCCTGAGTAGCATACTAATTGATAGCGGTACGCACTATCTAACGCACTCGTGGCCCACACAGAAATGGCGAGCTATGCGGCGTATAGCACGTGCATGTAGATCTCTCCGAGTTCTAATGCTCTTAGCTTTCTCTTGGCAACGAAAAGTGAGCTGATAATGGGTTGGCTCGGGCTGACATTGTATTATCAGCGGAGACCGGATCTCAATGTCGTCGAAGACGAAGACGCAGCAGCACTAAGTAGCTGTGACAATAAATGTTTGCTAAATCGCTCGCTTATCAATCAGGAGATTGTTATTCTGACTAATCCAGCCTTGGGAGAAAACATGCTTATAAAGGGGTCTCCAGTAATCCAAACATTTACTTATCGATCTTTACATCTCTCTTTCTCTTTCTCTCTCTCTCATTCTCCCTCTCTTTCTGTTTGTCTCCACTCTGGACGCTTCGAAGTTGTTTTTAATGTTTTCCGCGTATTTTAGTTTCCCGGCAAATATCATATTTTGTTTGTTTGACTAATCCATCGGGGAATTGTTTTAGTTTTTGCCAGTTTTACGTAACATTATGCAGAGCAAAACGTCCTGGACGACAGTCGACTGTCTCTGTGAGACAAAGGTCCTTTTTGGGTCATTGTAGTTTTCACTTTCGAAAATTTGCAAAATTTCCACGGTAGTTCGACTGCTGACCGAAATTAACATCCCGTCGCGCTCTACGGTCGCGTCGCGTCCTTGGCCTACCTAACGGCACCTCAATATGCATACAGCGATTTGTGCATGTTTTCAGCTGAAGTTGTGCATGTCCTTGCCATAAAAATCTACATAAAACCATTTAAAAGTCAATCCGCAAAAGGCAGCAGTCAAAAAAGTGATTCCAAAACTGTTTTTTAGCAACGGGTTTGTGCAAGTTTTTTGCGCCCGCCTTACCTGAATTTAGTATTCTCTTTCTTTATTCTCTCTTCTCTTTTTTTTTTAGCTATTTCTCCTTTTTTTATGATTTTGGTTCTTTAGACGTGTGCCAGCAATTAGTCGACCATTAGAAGCAGCGCAGCTCATTGAGCAACTCGACTCGACTCGGCTCAACTCAACAGGCTGCTCGGCGCATGAAGCATGAAGAAGCAGAAAAAACTCACTCAGCTTTGCCCCTTCGCTTTACTTTCACTTGGGCTTCGCCCCTTTTTGAGTCGCAATTCGCTTTGTTTACTTCCTGTTTACTCTTACAGCGCACGCTCCCAGCCAACCCCAGCTACCGGTTCTAACCCCACACTCCTCGCTCCGCTCTCCTTTGCTGACTTTTGGCGTTCGTTCTCGCCTGCTCGCTCGCTCGCTCGCACACTCGGCTCTCGTCGCTCTTTTCGCCTTTATCATCCCCCTTTGCGCAGTTGAGCGCATTTCGCGTCGCCTTATGTACAAAGGGGAAGTCTTCCATATGAGTTAATTGCCGCCGTTTGAGTGGAACCGAACTATTTCGAAATTTAACTGTCTGTCAAGTGCTTCCTCTTTTTTTTATGAAGGCTCTAAAAAACGGAAGTGCTCGCTAGTTTTTTAAGGATAATATAGGTAGTTCTCGGTTCTCGGTTTTTTGTGAGTTGTAAAAAAGTCGTGGGTCATAAAGCCATAAAACTTTTTACGCCCATTGTAGAGGCATTTTTTGTATTCCTTTTTTTTACACGCATTTGGTTAAAAGTCAAGTCATCGTAAACTGGGCTGGCTAGAAATTAGTTTAGTTTAGTTCGAGCATTGCGATTTATTCGGCTCAACAGCTGAAGCATTCGCCCTCTCGCTCTGTCACACTAATTTGCATATGTGCAGCATCAAGCATTGCCTAGGTAAAGCAACAACAACAAAGAGCGCGAAGAGCAAAAGCAACAAAAAAGTGCTGAGGTATTTTTGAGCTGCGCTCAGTTCTTTTTTTTTCGTTTTCGTTTTCTTTTTACAACCTCGCACACACATACACATGCAAGCCTCATAAAGGAGAGCACGTTACCTGCTTTGATCGGCAGCGCGTTTCGGGTTTCGTTTTTCGTCTCGTTTCGTTTTTGTGTCGTGCTTCCTCCCTTTGGCTGGCTGGCACTGTGCGTGTGCGAGCGAGCGAGTGAGTTGCTGAGTGAGTGAACGATTGAGTGCGTGCCTGCGACTGTATGTGTGTGTGTGTGCGTGTGTGTGTGCCGTGCAGAGAGGGTGAGCGTGTGAGCGTACTTATAGTTAGCGCACGCGGCGAATTCGTATCATTCGTGATTTGGCTCTGGCAGTGAGAGGAGCACAGTTTCTGATGCCAAACAAATACACACACACACACCAGCAACCAGCACACTCGTAAAACACACTCACGAGGCAAATTTGTTGCTTCTAAAGGATTTCCACAGCGCAAAGGATACACGCTCACAATATAAAAACGTGTTGCAGTCGCTCGCTTCATATCATTTCTCAGCGACAACTCGTCACAGTCACAACTCAAGAAACTTAGTTAAAAAAATATAAAAATTCAATTTGTTGTGTCTTAACGATAAAGGAAACGCGAGAACCAACAACAACAGCAACAACAAACCAAATACCTCAACGAAATAGCAAAAAGAAACGTTCAAGTTTATAATCAAAGTACGAATAACAAATCTATAATTGCAACTACCTCATTTTTGTATAACGTGAACTTTTGTAAACTGTGCAAAAACTACCTCAAAGTACAAACACACACGCACGCACACCACATCCATACCCTCACCCACACACACACACACAAAGTGCGCGAAATTATCAAAAGTTTTTGAAAAGTTTAAAACTAAAAACAGCTCAAATGAAATTTAGTGTTCAGAACTGAAAAAAAACGAAGAAATTGTAGTGAAATTGTAGGCAAAGTGCTTGCAATTTAGTTTGCTCAATTGAAGCAAGGACACCAAGAAACAAACAAACACACAACACACAGTGATGGCCATATCAATGCTGCAGGACGCGCAAACACGAAGTAAGTAAAAGCAAAATATGTTAATAAAATATATGAAATATATTGGTTTATAGAGTAAAATCAAAATATTTTACTAATATATATGAATATATTTTGATATGGAAACAGTTTGAGGTTTTTTAAGAAAATTCAGGGAGTTAGCAATATTTAAATATTTTTTAAAATAAAAATATGATATTAAATATATTTAAAAAAAAATACAAAAAAAAATCAGCAAAAATATATCAAATATTTATTTTTATTTTACATATTCAAATAAATATTTAGATTAGAATATATTTAAAAAAAATGCAAAACAAAAGCAGCCAAAATATATTAAATATCTTTTTATTTTTTACAAATTTAAATAATTATTTTAGATAAAAAAATATTAGAAAAATTCTAAAACAAAATCAGCAAAATTAGTGCAAATATCATTTTAAATTTTCCATTTCCATATTTTAGCTTCAGCTGTCTCTAGACTTTTCTATAGAAGAAATAGTTAAGAATACAACCCAATTTTTTCTAATTTATCAAATCCAACTTTCAATTCAATTCAAGTCCTTAGCTCCAGTTAAATATTCTCTTTTACGCTTCAATTTCTTGCAACGCATTAAAGTTCGCATTAAAGCGCAGCGATTCGCGTTCACACAAACACATGCTTAGGCACGCACAGCCATAACGACGTCTCAATGTGCTTGAGTTAACATTAGGCGCCATTTTGGCAAATGCTCAACGCACACACACACACACTCGCACTCGCACGCACACATGCACAGCAATTAAGTTTTGTTTACAAGTTTTTTTTCCTCGCCGGCATTTAACTCGTTTCTTCACGCCCACCAAAACAAATGCCAAAGAGCGAGTGCGAGTGAGTGAGAGAGGGAGACGGAGCGAGAGTTAGGCAGAGAGCGCGTGTGGACAGCCTAAGAGCGTGCACACGGACAAAAGCTCGCACATATGTTACACACATGTGACGCTCTCTAAGAGCGTGCGGCACAAAGAGCGCGCTCTTCGGCCAGCCACCCACACTCTGTCTTACAATCACACGTGCTGCTGAGCCCCAAAATAAAGAAGGAAAAAAAAAACAAGTTAAAAAGTTGAGTTTAGCCGCCGCGGGCAGCGCTGACCAAACTGTTTCTGACAGCTCAGCGGGCGAAGAAAAAAAAATAGAAAATAGAAAATAGAAAATGTAATATAAATAGAATATAGGGAAATCCAGAAAATCTTTGCTCCACTTTTTGCTAGCATTTTTGAATAGAAAATTAAAGCGGAATTTAGGAAAATATTTTATTATTTATTTTATTATAATTATTATATATTTTATTATTATTTTTTATTATGCGCCTCGCTAACTTTTGCCATTTTTTTCTCGCTATTTTTTTAGGCTTAGCCGCTGCCTTGGCTGGCATCAAGCGCGAGGACATGGTTGTGGATCGCTCCATGTCGCTGTCACCGCCCATGTCCGCCAACACCTCGGCCAGCAGCCCCGTGGCCTCCGGCAATTCGCACCACTCGCTCTACCCGGCGATGGGTCTGCAGCAGGCCGCAGCGGCGTCCGCCTTCGGCATGCTGTCGCCCACACAGCTGCTGGCTGCCAACAGGCAGGCGGCCGCCTTCATGGCCCAGCTGCCCATGAGCACGCTGGCCAACACACTCTTCCCCCACAATCCCGCCGCGCTCTTTGGCGCCTGGGCGGCCCAGCACCAGCAGCAGCAGCAACAGCAGCACCAACAGCAGCAGCATCAACAGCAGCAGCAACAGCTGCAGCTGCCCCTGGCCGGCACGCATCTGCACTCGCCGCCCGCCAGTCCCCACTCGCCCATAGCCGGCAGCGGCAAGCACCCGCTCAGCTCGCCCAACAGCACGCCGCAGCACCACCTGGGCCTGGGGCTGGGCGAGCCGGTGAAGAAGGCGCGCAAGCTGTCGGTCAAGAAGGAGTTCCAGACGGAGATCAGCATGAGCGTGAGCGACCTGTACCACACGCCCGGCGGCCCCATTTCGCCGCCTTCCAGCGGCAGCTCGCCCAACTCCTCGGCGCACGAGGCGACTGGTGCGGCGGCAGCAAGTGGAGCCGCAGCGCCCGCCAAGGATCCGTCGCGCGACAAGAGCTTCACGTGCAAGATCTGCTCGCGCAGCTTCGGCTACAAGCACGTCCTGCAGAACCACGAGCGCACGCACACCGGCGAGAAGCCCTTCGAGTGCCCCGAGTGCCACAAGCGCTTCACCCGGGACCACCACCTGAAGACGCACATGCGCCTGCACACGGGCGAGAAGCCCTACCACTGCTCCCACTGCGATCGCCAGTTCGTGCAGGTGGCCAACCTGCGGCGCCACCTGCGCGTCCACACGGGCGAGCGGCCGTACACCTGCGAGATCTGCGAGGGCAAGTTCAGCGACTCGAACCAGCTGAAGTCGCACATGCTGGTCCACAATGGCGAGAAGCCGTTCGAGTGCGAGCGCTGCCACATGAAGTTCCGCCGGCGCCACCACCTGATGAACCACAAGTGCGGCATCCAGTCGCCGCCCACGCCCGCCCTCTCGCCGGCCATGAGCGGCGACTACCCGATGGCCACGGCCGCAGCGGCCGTTGCTGCCGCCGCCGCCCTGGAGTGCTCCACCAACAAGTTTGCGGCCATGTGCGCCAGCTACGGCGGCTCCGAGGAGTCGGTGGATTTGGCCAAGAGCAGCCTGGACGAGGAGGCACCGCTCGATCTGAGCGAGGACGGCGCCAGCTCCGTGGACGGCCACTGCAGCGGCAGCAATGCGCGCCGCAAGGCGCAGGACATCCGCCGGGTCTTCCGGCTGCCGCCGCCACAGATCGTGCACGTCGCCAGCGACATGCCCGAGCAGACGGAGCCCGAGGATCTGAGCATGCACTCGCCGCGCTCCGCCGAGTCGCACGAGCACCACAGCGAGGACATCGACCTCGACGAGCTGGACGACGCGGCTGCCCTCTACCTGCGCCAGCAGCAGCAGCAGCTCCAGCAGCACTAAGTCCGCGCTGCACCCGAAGCAAACTTTGTATATAGCGGAGAGATTCGAGAGTTCGAGAGTTCAGCGTGTTCATCAGATGAGGCTAGCTGAAGAGTTGATGGAACAGGAATTTACGTCAAGTACAACTAGCTTGAAAAACTAAAAACTAAAAACGAAAAACCAAAACCCAAAAAACACAAATCCCAAAACAAAGATTTAATTAATTTTAGTCAGACAAAATCGATTGCACATAAATCAAAAAAAGCTCCAAAAAATTGTACAAAACAAACCTAGGCTAAGTCTAGTTTAGGCGCTAAGGAAAAGGCTCTCCCAGCAACCACGAAGGAACGTAACCCAGCTAATGTTGTGCCATTCTCAAAGTCTAGTTTCTAGCTCCCTCTTAGTTGATATGTAGCTCGTAGACCTCTGTTGTCCAGTAATTGTATATAGTCTGCCAATTGTAAATTATACAGCGCTCGATCCCAAAAAGAACGAAAAGCAAAAAGAAAAATCCTCTAAAAAACAAACACAAAATCAAAAGTTAATTTTAAATAATATTTTTTAGTTATTGTTTAGTCTAATTTGTACGCATCTTTTGCTTATTCTCAAAGAAAACGCCAATCAAAACTAACTTTAAGTTATTAAAAAACAAGAAAACATAATTATTAATAATAAATTCTTTTATGCTTAATGCCAATTGTTTTGTTTGCCATAAATTGTAAATTTAATTATTTTATTATTTTGAACGCATGAATCTCGTTTATTATCACAAAAATATATATTTTATATATACACAAACATTATCGATTCTGATTACTTTTAGTCGCTCTCTTTTTAGTTCTCTATTTAAATTGTATTTAATGAAGCCCCGCCCACTGCTTGTCGCATGCTGTGAGGGGCAAAAAGCTATGAAAATAAAATTATGAAAAAAGAATTCAAGAAACACAATTTTTTATGTTTTTTTTTTTTTATTTAATATTATTTCTTTAATTTCTTTTTGCTTTTCTTTTTATACCCTGAGCCCATTGAAAATGGGAAATCAGGGTATAATGTTTTTTTTTGTAAAGTAAAGTTGTTCAGATATTTTGAAATCTTGTTCTTGATTATTTCATGCAAAAAAGATGTTGCAAATTTATATAAATAATCAATTCAGATTTTATGTATTTAATTTGATTTTTTTTTAATTTATTAATATTATTATATAATATATTTTTATTATAATAATATAATATTCAGAAAAATTAAACAAATATTTCTGTTTTATACGAATTTATTTGATACATTTCGCCTTCATTCAAGATAAAACAAATATTTATTTTGCCTTTAAACTTATTATCTATTATTTTTAAGGCATTTGGAATTGGATATAAAATATTTATTTATTTACCCTTTTAAAATATTTTCTAATATTTATAAGTCATTTCAAATTGGTTTTTCATTATTATTCTATTACATTATTGTACATTATTTTGTATTAAACATTTTCAAATAGTGCTAATAATTAAGAAAGTTCTGATACTTTAAAAAACTAACTCCATAGAAAATCCACATTTTTTAACTTTTACCTTTTTATTAACTCTTTAATTTTGTTTAAAAATTCCCTCTAGACACACTTCGTTTATTTTTTTTTCTAGATGACCCACACACTTGCTTCATCCACTAACTTCCACTCATATAATATATATATATATGCATAACATAGCTCAAGAATAAAATAATATATATAGTCTAAAGCTAGATCGTTAAGTCGTGAACCAAGTAAACAGGAAGAACTACTATAACCGAATACCTCCAATACCTCTATGTAAAAAACGATTTGTTGTGATTGTTATTAGGCAACACACACAAACATACACACACATTCACACACACACACACATACATATACATATACATAACAATATATATATATATTAATTACAATAACAACAATTTGGGCAATCGTACAATTCAACTGAATTTATATACAACAAAAGAAGAAGAAGAAAAACAAAACAAAATAACGAAGCTAGATCGGCCGATACAAAAGTTATATATATGATATATATATGGCAATTTTGATGCATATTTTTTATGAGCTAAGCATAACGAACGATTTTCCAAGCATTTAGAACACATATTAATCTAGATCTAAGTGTATATATATCAATATATAGCTGTAAATACATATACATATATATATCTGTATATCTATATATAAATATATATGTGTACTCGAAACAACTTACACTACAGAATAATTTTAGTGCAATCCTTCGTTTCGATATAATTTTAATGTTTAAAACGAAAACAAAATCAAATGCAACAAAATATTGTGTAATTTTCTTTGTTCATTCAAGTGTATGGTATACAAGTTCCTCAAGATTAATGAAAAAACAAAAACAAAAATGAAATGAAATAGTAAACGCGTCTCAAGGTCTACAGAGCTTTGTACTTGAGAAACTGCGCATTGTACACACACACCTCACATGTTTCATATGAATTATGTATATTTAAAGTACGACAAATATATATCCTAGCTGTATAATATATCTATATATATCGTCTATATAATACGCGTAAAGTCAATTTAAAGTGTATATAATATTTGTATCCAATATATTATGCTCAATATATGTGCAATATATTTAGTCCAATATTCAGCACTTAAATAATCAAAAAAAATATATATACTAGAGAAATTCATAATTAAATTATTACATAATATAACTTATATAAACATTCTATATATGATTACAAACTATCTAAGGCATGCGCTGCTTGGCACATTTGATTTTCTAGTTTATTGTTGTTGTCTTTTCAAGTATTTTAAATATTATTATAAAAAAAAAGAAAAGCGAAACGAAAAAAAAAACAATTACTTAAAAACAAATATTCATTAATTTTTTAAGAAAACCTCAATGTACGAGTATTTATTATGTTTATGGCGAATTGTGTGAATACAAAAGCGAAATATATATATTACAATATTGTGTTAAAGCCGCAACGATTTTTAATCAATAAATGTAGGCACCAGCTCCCAAACACCCCCCACGAAATTAGCCCCAGCCCCCTCCCCCCAGTTGCTACCCATTCCCTTTTTCTGCTGGCGACATTATATAAATTTTTAATTTATGCAAACGAAGCCCTTTCGCATTATTTTACATTTGCCACGAGACGCCCCACTAATGCTGTCGCCGCAATGCTGCCACATGCCACCCAAACAATGCCCACCCGCCCCCGCCCCGCCCCCTTTCTGCTCCAACCCCAAACTTCACATTTTGAATTTTTGCGCCTGAAAAAAAGGAATCTCTCCCTATATATATATAAATATATATATATATTTTTTGTATATATAAAATGTAAACCGCGCCGCGCGCGCAGCCAGAAAATGTCACAGTGTTTTCCCATTTAATCTTCACAACAACAGCAGCAAAGGCTGTGCCAGCTACCCCCAGCCGCCCCAACCATGCCTGCCTGCCCACCCACGCGCCGCCCCCTTTCATTGTGCCCCTTTTTAACGGCAGCAGCCGAAAAAGGCTTCGTCCTATGTACAAAATGGCAGCATGTATTACATAAAACTCGTCTTATGTGCTTACACATAGCACAAGGCACAAGGCGTCGACGTCAGCGTCGCCGTCGTCGTCCTCGGCGTCATTCTGCGCCAGTTGCTTCCACTCCTTTTGATTCGAGGGGTTCGTAGGCCGGGGCATGAGGCATGAAGGTCCTATGCTGCTTATTAGCATTTCAGCCTTTCTTCGCTGCCTTTCGAGTAAATGATTTAGACTCGGGTACGCAAGAATTTTTGCCAAATGAGTTTACGAGTGTTTGGCTGTAAGGATTTCAATGCCCTGCAAGGCCAATATTAGTGGGGTATATGCAATTGCTTGCCATTCAATGTGTATAAGAATGGAGCTTGTTAAATAATTTGTTAGATGAATGAGTTGCTCTGTATATAGGGTATCTTTGATTCGTATATAGTCAGGTGTGACAATACAGTTTTTCACAGAACGCATTATATATATATATATATATATATATATATTAATTAATATTTTTTAAAAAGAATTATATATTTTTAATATATAATTAATTAATTATATGTTTAGAAAATATTTATTAAATAAAATGTTCAGACACATTCGTTAATTTAGTCGAAGATTTCTATATCCTTTTCAACAAGGTCTTTGAAAAACTTAAAATAAAATTTGAATTCAATTAAAATGGTTAATTTTAGTATTAGTATTATTAAATTTGTATTGTTGATATAAAAATATAACAGGGTATCTTTTACCCGTATATACTTAACGACTTCTAATTCGCAGTTCTTAGAAATGAATCCATATTAATGGCATTTAAGAGATATGGCATCTCTGAAGGAATGTCAAAAAGTATTTTAAGCTTGTTGGGCTCACATAAATTTATAGGGTATTTGAGTTGAAGACATCCATATAATGCACAGAAATATTTAGCTTATGTATTAAGGAATGATTTCTATAACTTGATATATTTATAGATAAAAATATTATAGCGTAGCCTAACTTCGTATATTTTCCTAGTCACCAAAATGTAAACTTTTCCTTTGACCATTTATAGGACGACAATAATCGAAGTTAATGCAGGGTATCTGCTGGTCTAGTCTGCTGTGCATATTCATAGATAAAAATATCATAGCGTATCTTAACTTCGTTTATTTACACATTTACCAAAATGTAAACCTTTTCTTTGCCCATTTATAAGAACAAAATAAACGAAGTTAATGCAGGGTATTTTCTGGTCGAGTCTGCTCTGCTGCTCCAGCTACAGCCCCACAAGTACGAAAAGGCAGTTGAAATAAATTTTAAAGGCTTCTTCTTTTTTACGGCCAACCGCCGAGCAGCGGCTCATTATTCAAATTGAAAAATTATGATTTGCGCCCAGGCGCAGGACTCGAAGTCCGAAGTCCGCGTCCAGCGAAGCAAGCGATTCTAATAAGCTGCCTCAAGTGCAATAGACTAAAGACGAGGAGCAGAGTGGGGAGGGGGGGGGGAGTGGTCTGAAGGGTGGCAGTGGGGCAGCTGATGCCGCATTGGCTGCTGCTTCCATTATCCTGCGGCCATTCGCCTCAATTAAATGGGTGAAATTATGAGCCTTATTAATATGGGAGTGCTGCGTACCGCGGTTCGGTTGAGCTTGGCTGGTAGATATACATTTTTGGACAGCTTTACTGAGCTTACTTGATTTTGAATAATTGCGGACGTTTGTAAAAACTTTTTAAGTGGCAAAATGTTAAAAGAAAACGTTGCCTTGAGTAAGTTGAAAATAAGCTGAAATATATTAAAAAATAAATGGAAATTGGGTTAACAGAGGTAATATAATACTTCTCTATATATTATATGATCTATGCTAAACATAAATAAGTATATATATAGGAAATCTTTAACCATTCAATGCCATTCTTAGCCTTCTAATAGAGCTCAATCATTATGAACTTTGTAGCTAAAAATTGTGCAAGCACAAAGGACTCTCTCACACACACACACACACGCGTAACAAAGAAAAATTGCAACAGGATCAATGCAGAGCAAAACAAAGAGTTAACAAAGAAAGGGAAAAATAGAAGACGTAGAGGAAGAGTTGTCAATTGTCGCATGAATGAACACAGACTGAAGCCAATTGCTGTGGCTCTGGCTGTTTGATCCTTAGCCAGGTCCTGCGGCGTGCTAAGCTCCCCTCGTGCGCACAGGCATGCAAATTTTTGGCACACACACACAAGCGCACTCGCACACATACACACACAATTAGCAGTGGGTAGTTGTTGAGCTGTAAGCGATGCCTGGCTCTCAATTACCAAAGAAAGGCATTGCGAATTTCTCGACCACACAGCAGGGCAGACGCGGGTAGAGAAAGTGCCAGGACTGTCAAGGACATTTGCACACACAGCATGCAGACAGTATGTAAAGAAATATATATATATATATATATATATAGGTATAGATATTGAAAGAAATATATATATATTATTATTAAGATTTGCCTTTTAAAAATTGTAATTAAATTTAAAGGATATGTATATATACAAATAAATACTAAAATAATAATGTAATATTTACATTTATTATTTACATTTAACTTTTGAAATTGCAATTAAATTTGATGAATTTATATATAAACATATATACGAATAAATCTTAAAATAATAATATAAAATTAGTCGAAATTAAGAAATTAAATTGGATGAAAAGCAAATATTGAGACTCTTATGGTTATATCATATACATATTATATAAATGTATTATATATATTAAATGCATATTATTTAGTAGGTCATGAATGAATGCACATTTATTAAATAACTCAGTGATGCATCATCGAGACTTCATTAGTTCAGTGGGACAGATATTGATTGAATAACACTGCAGAAAGTATCGCAACATGACCTATTCTCTTTCACGATCACTCAAAAAAATTCCGTAGTTATTTGAAATAAGCCTTTTAAACAAAATGCAGTACAATGTTAATACAATAGAGCTCTATGCTGTATATATTTGTTGTATATATTTCAGTTTGCCTTGGGGCAACAAAGAAAGTAAAAGAAGTAGAGGGGGAAATTGCAATCCGTCTTGACAAATGCTCATTACAATTTCACATTTAACATCCAGCGAGCATTTTCACTCCTTTCCAAGCGACGCGCTTATCAACGCTCAACCCCGAGTAGAGCAGAGCAGAGCAGCGCCGCGTCGCGTCGCGTAGCTGGGGCAACAAAAACAACCCTCTCACGGCGTCGACAGCGGCGTCGGCAGCGACGCGAGCAGCGATAACGACAAACTCATTTGCATACGAAGTGCTTTCGCTTTCCTCCGCTGCCAACCTGCAACCACTCTTTTTTTTTGCTTCTCTTCTTTCTTCTGTTCTTTTCTTTTTGTCGAATGGCGGCCGCACCTGCGTCCGTGTGCGAGCGAGCTGGCGCACAAGAGTGCGCGCTGTCCCGCTCTGGCCTTTGCCGCAGTCAAAGAGTTTAATGCTGGCTGAGCACAGCGCCCTGGCTCAGCTTTTTTTCTGCTGCTGCCTCATTATCAAGCAGGGAGCGTAAAAAACTCATTGAGACGTTTGCAGCAGCCAGTGGAGCTCGCCCCCCTGCCACTCCTCCCCCGCCTATGTTTTCTTTTGGCTTTGGCTTTGACTCATTTTGTCGTCTTCTCTCTTTTTTATTTGTTTTTCTCAAGTTGCACGAAAATCAACGTAAAAGCGAAATGAAGAAAATTTTGTTTTTAAAAAAATTACAAACAACCCCTTTGGCTTTTCTAAAGGCAAAAAAAGAAGAAGAAGCAGCAGCAGCAGAGGAAAAGGCAAGAGGCGAGGGAAGGGAGCGCAACGCCAAGGCAAAGGCAAAAGAAATGAGCGTATATTATTCATGGTATTAATGTCGCAAGCGCAGGGGCGCCAGCTAGCTGGTAGGGCAGAGGGGCCAAACGAGGCAGGTGGAAGGGGCAGAAGTTGGAGCAATACAACATTTAGGGAGGGGGCGTGGGCGGGGGCGACTAAGCACGTTTCACTGTTGCGAGCACTCAATGGCACAGGACTTTAAGTTTTCAACAATGTTCTTAAGTGCAAGTGTTGCAGGTTGATGAACCAGTTGAAAGAGGGAGCGGGGTGCTGGGTGCAGGGTGGAGGAGGGAGGACGTAGGGAGTGGGTTGTGCTGCTCTCCATATCAAATGTCGCTGCGCACTTCTGCTCAACTGTTTATATGTATTTAAGAAGGCTTCTTCAGATTACTTTTTAATGCGACTTTTGTGCTCTTCTTTCGGTTAAATGTGATTAATACGAGATTTGCCCTGAGATACCATTTTGCTAGCTTGGAAATTGTTCGGCAATAATTATATATGAAGAAAATATGATATATATTTAGCTATAAATATTAAATTCATTTAAATAGATTTTTATATACATTTATAAAGGTTCTAATAGCTGAGAATCTTTGCGACACAGATCGAATAAGGTAGAAATGACATTAAAATAATTTTTAGCAAAATTTTGATGAAAAAAATGGTTGCAAATTTTTAAAGTTAAATAATTTTAAAGCGAACTATGTATGCTTAAATAAACCTAAGTTTCTATTACATATTATTAATTTACATAATATAATATTTATTTTTATTACTATTGTATTAAATATAAATTTTTAAAATTTTATTTATTATTCACTAAGCATTCTCAAATATTTATTTCTGAAAGGATACTATATTATATAAATTTCTTGCAGTTAGTAAGCTATTAAAAATACTTAGGTAATCATTACAGATGTAATATAGTAAGCTTATGCTTATAATATAGTTAGCTTTTTAGTTTTTTTCAGTTTTCCTCTGATTTTTAATTTAAACAGGTAAAATGATCTTTTCTATATAAAAATAACACAATTAATTACTTTTCCTGGGGATACGTTTTCTTTTTCATATATTATCATTTTTGAAAATTTATTTTTTAACTTTTTACATCCAACATTATTTAGCTTTTTGAACAACCAATATGCAATTCATCTCTCTAATTCTGACCGATTTTTTTTGTAATTCACTTCTTTACATTCTATTCTACACAAAACAATCAATAGGAAATAGTACTTTTTAGTTTATTTTATATGTTTATAGCGCTGTATTCAACTGTTTCTATAAATATATAAATAAATATTTTTATTTCTAAAATTCATACTCATAGTCAAAAAGCGCTAATCTTTTCTCAATTTTGACTTACCTGCTCTATCAATACTCACACTACAATTTGACAAATTCTTGCGCTGACCTATGCCAACTCTACCCACCTTCAACCATTTTCCCACGCGCGACTGGCACCACCCCACCACTTCCACCCACATAAACTACACATATCACATATCAATTTCCATAATAGCCAAAGGGGCTCAACTCTCACCCAGTCACTGTACCACCTACCACAAGAAAAGCAGCAATAAAGGCAATTCTATGTTGAAAACGTTGATGATTACGCGTACATTAGACAAGTGCCACACACACACGCACACCCATTCCACACACACACACGCACACACACCCTCTTAAACTCTTGCCCCCTTTTTTATTTGCCACAAAATTTCGACAATTTTGTACAAATTTACATGCATAAACCGCGACATGGGCGGCGGAAACGGCAATTGCCCGACAATAAATGGCAAATACAATAGCGTGTGGTAGGAGCTATGTGGGCTCGAGTAGTTGCTCGAGAGATACCCTGTACTAAGAACGAAGATAATAGAAACAAAAGTGAGTTTATAATAAAAGTAATAAATGAGGAAATAATGTAATAAATAATATAAAATAATGTAAAAAATTATATATAATATATATAAATATATGAATATGATAAGTAGAAATATATAAAAAGATATATAACTATATATAACAATATATAAAAAATTATATAAAGGAAACAGAGAATTTCAGCTCTGTTTGCCCTAACATATATATTTATAATATTAGCAAAAGTCAATAATATTTACTAATTTGACATTTGTATATATTATTGATTGACTAATGGAATCGAATGTCATATATTTAAAAATAAATCTAAACATTTCAGTCAAATATCGCCACAGCAATCACATCGACTTATACTTTCTAAACGCCAAGGATTTATTATATAGATATGCCAAATGAAGAAAGAATCTGAGTGTTTGTATATTCTGAATTCTTGGTTGAAAACAGGTCTTTCCAAAAGGTATTTTCCATTTCATATCGAATATATTGAGAATTATATATCCAAGAAAAAATATTAAAAACAGATAAATCGATTACTTGAAAAGCTTTCTATAATACCACATAATTCAGTAAAAACACGAGTCCACCTTCCATCGACTTCATTTCCAGGGTATACGAAACGCAAAAACTACGCACGCGATTTGCGTGGATATTGCGTGCGGTCCCGTGGGTCCTTGTTGCCGTAACACAGGACATATGAGGCTCTGAAACGGCGACCCTTTTCTTTTCCCCTTTTCGCCTGCAAAAAATTGTTTAGCGAAAATCAAGTGAAAAGCTAGCGAATAAAAAAAAACGAAAAACATTTGAAAATCATATACATAAGGGGTGTGTGAGAGAGCCCCTTGAGTGTGTCTCTGTGTGAGTGTGTGTGTGCTTGTTGACATTTGGAGCGAAAAGGAAAAGTGAGCTATCAACAAGCTATCATTCACTACACATATGCAAAGTGTGTGTGTGTGTGTGCATGTGTGTTTGGCAAACTGTTGATGCGATTTAAGCGATTTGTTGTGGGTTTTCCTTGACGCAGCTTTTCCATTTTCCTCTCTTTTTTGCGCTTGTTTATATTTGGTTTAGCGGGTTTTTATGCACGAGAGGAAGTGTTGCATACTTTCGGGCATATGTTGCCAAGCATGTGTGAGTGTGTGTGTGAGGAAGAGGGGGAGGGTATATGTGTGTGTGAGAGCTGCTTGACAGTTGGCAGAGGTCAGTTTTGTGTGTGTGTGTGTGTGTGTAGAGAGGGGGGCGTGTCCAGCAGCTGCTCTGCTCTTGCTCTAGCCACTTTGGGCTGTTGATTCAATTATAACCCATATATGTGGTATATGAAGTCTAAAAGGATTTGTCAGAAATAAAAGCTGAGGCCAGGCACATTATTAAATAATGCAGGAGCTGCTTTCCCTTGGAGCTGTGGCAACTCTAATGTGTCCTATAATTCGCTTAAGCAGGAGCCGAGGGCGCGTGTGTGACTGAGCCTTTAGCTTGATAGCCTTTGAACTAATTTGCGGCTGTGTGTGTGAGTGAGAGTGGTCTGTGTGAAAAGCCTAATGCAATTTAAGAGGTACATCAAAGTGTCCTGCGCAGGACATGAGAAGGCCAAAGGAACCAATGTCGAGCAGTGGGGGCGGCGCCCACAAAATATGCAAAGCGCAATTTAACAGGGCAATGAAAATTTCTTAATTACCTCTCATATCCGGCAGGCCGGAGACGACGGCAGCCAAAGGACCCAGTCATATCCTTTTAATCAGCAGCTCCTTCTTTCATTTGCATGAGAGAAAAACAACAAGGAAAACATTAATTAAAATGCAGACAAAACGCAAGGACCTGCAACAGCAGGAGGCCAGGCGACGAATAAGCGAATTAACAGCGGCCAGGACTTTGCATAAATGAAAGGATAATCAGCGCAGCGCAACAATAACAACAAAATGGCGCGCAATTAACATGGAAATGATGCTGTTTGACACCAAACGCAGCCAACTCGCGCAACAAAAGCCCAAAGGAGGGTTAAATTAGCTGGCATAAAGGAGTCGAGGACGCGCGCTCGGCGAGGGGCAGCAAGAAAAGTTTGTTTTAAGGACAGCGAAGAGGACAATGCAGCGCATAATGTAATATTGCCCATTAAGCGCGGCCATTAATGAACGAAACGCGCAGAGTCCTGCGCCTGCGCTCGAGTGTCCTGTGCGTCGGAAGGGGGAGGGGGAGGGCAGCCCGGCGAGTAATTAAGTTTATGCGAAGTACAAAATTTAATTTCGTTTTGCCACCCTTTCTGCTGGAACAACTGCTGGCAGGTCAGTTGGCTTTCATTTTCTCGGTCTCTCTCTCGCTCTCCCTCCTTCTTACTTTTGTTTTTAATGCCTTTTGAAGTATTCGTCCTTATAGAGGGAGAGCAGCGCGCTGTAAGCATCTTAACAGCATCATTTGGCGCCGGTTCGCCCAGGTGGCCACGCACTTCTTCTTTTCTTAATGTACAAAATACTTTGTTTTTTTTTTTTTGGGATTTTTCATAAAGATGGTATTATATAGGAAGGCAAAGAAGAAATAGAGAGAAAGAGAGACAGGGAAAGAGAGGGCTTGGGGCAGCCTGTTTATAATTTTTAATTGGTGTTTGAAGTGCGCTTTGCGGGGCGGCGAAAATGTTGCTTAAGTGCCTCACGAAGTGGGTCGAAAGCGTCTTGAAGAGCCAAGGCCAGCATTAGAAAATAGGCGTCATACTCCTCAAAATATATAATATAGTATTTGGAACTTGTTTTCATGGCTATTGTAAACATGCTTTCAATATGAAAGTCCATAAGAAATTAACAAGATAGCAGACAATTCGAATATGTCCTGCGTGAGTTTAAATGTATTGAAATTCTTTTATCTGACAAATATGTGATGTTTCAGATATCGAAATTTCGGAATTCTGAGATATACCACCCAAACATTATAAAGAGCTTGTTATAATGAGAAACATCTGGCAATAATTCTGTAAGAAGTTTTCCTTTATGCTATAAGAAAGATATTTATCTTATCTTTTCTACAAATTTGTTTAGGATCTTGTTGTTAGAACAAATAATCCTCTTATCCTCCAAATATATAATAATAATTAATAAAATATACTATATCAAAATTTCTATATTAATATAAAATCTTTTACAATTATTACTCTTCTTATGTGCTTCTATTCAGTGTATATTTTGTAGATCGAAATACAACTGACAATCAAAACCCATAGAATCTTTTACAGTTGTTACTGTTCTTATGTGTTTATATACAGTGTGTATTTTATAGATCGTAATACAACTGAGATTAATCGACACCCATAGAATCTAGAAATATTTCAATAATATTTTCTACAAAATTTAATGTAGTTGTCGAATCAAAATATATGCCCAGGAAAATAATAAAGCCCTTTTTAAAAAATGCTCCCTTAACTTATTGATTTCGACTTCTAGAAGATACCTAAGCTTTTAGGTATTATGTTGAAAGCAATTTTTTGTATTGAATCAAAGTTGTTTCTTATGCATCATGTCTAAAGCTCTGAGACTAAGATTTTGAAAAGATCCTGCAAGATGTCTTCTAAAGATCTCTGTCTTTAAAGCATCTACTATAGCAATCAATAAGATCTGAATATGTCTCACCTGTATAACTTTTTTCAGCCTACAATGCCTTTCCTTATTATGTATAACACATATCTACTTGTCTCTACTTCTTTACACTTCTTTACATCGCTGGTCGCAATGTGTAGCATATTGCAAATCATAAATCAATAACTTCCAATAATGCCAAAGGATTTCCATCCACATCATCAACAGCCGACAACAGCAACAACAACAGCAACACGCAGCAAGCGTCGCATATTTTTCAAATTAAAAACCGAACGGTAAAAAAAAAAGAGAAAAGAAAAACATTTCCACTGCGCCCGCGCTGCATAATCAGCTTCAGCTTCAGCCTCAGCTCCAGCTCCAGCTTCATTCTCTGCTGCTGTTGCTGCCTCAGCCGGCGTCGCAGTCGTTGTCGCTGCCACGCTTTCAGCCTCTCGATGCGCATAAATTAAGTTAACCCCTCGCAGGAACAAAAAAACAGAAAGGAAAAAAAAAACGCGCGTCTGCCTCATTTTTTTGTGTTCATCTATTTTATTTTTTACCGTTATGTATTTTGTGATTAACTTTCGTTTTGCATGCAATGCTGCGCGCTTCTTCTTCATAATACCCACAATTTTTTCATTTCAACCCATCTCAACCCTTTGGCTGGCTGGCTGCCTGCCCGCTTCAGTCTGAGCAGAAGGACTCTCTGGTTTTTTTTTTGTCATGCTCAACTTTTGCGTTTTGCAGCTATTTTTTTTTTTTGTTGCCAAGTTTTATGAATTTTGAGTTTTTTAAGCGGATATTATGCGAAGCCCTGCATATACAGGGTGTTAGAGAAAAAGAGTTGACAATGCAATTGGGAGAAGTCTAAAAAAATAGTTGGAAACTAGAGAAATATGGGGTTTTATTTCGAAGGATTGTGTTTTGTTTATATGATATTTTCCGCATATTAAGTGTAAGATTTTCCTAAAATTGAAAGCAAAAAAAACTGTATAATAAATGAAGAGATTTTTAAAATTTTTGAATTTTTTGAGTAGGAAATTCAAAGAATTTTTTTTTTAATATTTTGTTACTATAAATTAAGTAATAAGTAAATATGCTTAATTATGTTTATTATCCTGCATACAAACTATATATATATACAAACTATAATTATATAGTATATATAAATTTGTTAAAGCAACTATTTTGTATACTGGAACAATTTTAGAGATATTTTCGTATAAGTTTCCATAATCTACTATTTTTTATCCATATCCTTTCTAATGCATTTCTTATTCTTACAGCTTTTTATATTCAACAACTATTTTCCCGGTGAGTTCATTTTTATTCCGAGTTCCTTCCAGATTATATTCTACTCTGCTCGAATTATGAGTTACCACTCAGTTGATCCGTGTCGTAACACCCTATAGAGACGCCTGCATCAGTTTTTCAACTCTTTTTTTTTCTGCCTGGCTCAAGCAAATCAACCCAAATTATTCTGCACGAGCACATGCTAAAGTACCCACGTTTTTTTACTCTGCATGCTTTTTTTTTGATAGCTCGGCCCTGAAAAGTTTTTAACCCTTGCATGGCTGGATAAAAAATTACATGAATATTCACTTGTCAAATACAAAAGTGAGACTGAACATAAAAAACTGTACCCACAAAAAACGAGTTGTGGACGGAAGCTGGCACTGGGAAGCGGTGCGTCTGGGGTTAGTTTCGAACTTGATTTTCGAAATCCCAACAAAATGCAAATTAAAAAAATAGAACTTGTGAAAACCCTTTCAGCCCAAAGGGTTGCCCACAGCCGCAGGACACGAACCGTTGTCTGGGTAACGCACGAACCAAAAAAAAGTGCTGAGGGGTGTGCGTCTGTCGTCGTGTGTCCTGGCCAGGCACAGAGTTTCACTTTTTTTGAATACATAATTTTTTCTCTCGTATGCAAATGCGAAATTAAAAAAAGCAAAGAAATTACACCCCATAGACAGATCTTTGTTTGGCTAGGTATGTTTTGAAAAGGGTTTTGGGTTTCGCTATTGACTCGCAATGCAGTTTTTCCAGTTTTTCAATTTTCCATTTGCATACGGAGCATAATCCTTGGCGTGCGATCGGCAGGCTTGCGATTTGCGCAAAGGATGCGTCTGGCACACGTCCTGGTTTGCGGCCAAAGACAAGCGAGAGGCGTCTTTGTTGTTCGCCTAGCGGAAATTAGTTTTCCCTACCTTTCTTTCAGGCTTTCTCCCTCTCTCTCTTCCTCTCTCTCATCTCATTGGGCGTCTCATTTACGCCTATTAACATTTTTGACAGCTGCTGCGCCAAAGGTGAGTCGCTCAGCTCAAAGGCTTGTCCTGGTTTGAGCTGCCGTTTCTGCGGCTGACAGCTGCCCAATGGCCTCTCTGGCATGTCCTGCGGCGCTTTTACTTCTTTTTCGTTTTATTTCGCAAAAAGCTAAATGCCTTGGGCAAATATTGGATTCTGGTCAAGCCAGCCGGCGCAGACACATGTCCAAACACAGCAGCAGCCAGCAGGACGCACACACAGGACATTGCAGTTTACACAGCTCCACGGGCTGGCCCCCACCCCCCACCAATGACAACAGTCACCGTCCTTTTGCATTTGTTTTTGCACAAAAAATCAGGTTACTTCCGCAACAAGCACATATGTGTGTGCCACAAATATTGACAGAGCCACACACGTGCACAGCAGGTAGACAAAGCCAAAAACACAACAGAATCGAACAAAGACATGTGAAAGAATCGCATAAAGACTAGAAGATACCCTTTAGCACTCACAAAACAAGATAAACTAACAAAGATATTTTCTTTATTTACTTATATGAGTAAGCCTCATATACAGAAATGTAACTACAAAGATCAAATCGATTACTGTATAAGCCCTAAATCGAAGAATGCCTAGGTGAAAGTTGAGTTATATGGGAGACTAGTTTTTTAAAGTATTACTCAATATAGTCGAGCTTCTTTTATTTAGGGGTATTTATACTTCATGAACCTACATATTAATTGTAGTGTTATACAATTGTAGAATATTTGAAGTCTTCTTCATTATTACTAGTCTCATCTACAATATCTTATGTAATTATATAAATATTTTTAAAAGTCACAGTATATTTATATGTTCAATTTCATCCCATGAAAATGGCAATTTATTTTATTGTTAGGCATTTAATTTTATTCTCAACAAGTTTATAAAGCCATTCAATTAAGAAAATGTTCGGAGCCATATAAGCAATATTTATAATGAATGCCATCTGTCACTGTCGCTAAATATTTTTATTTATTTCAAATTGAATTCATATATTCTTATTTTTTTAAATGGTAATTCATATATTTTTGGTTAGTATTATTTTTTAATTTTAAACAATTAATCATAAAAATAAATAAATACTAAGCAGGGTTTTCTACTGTTAGCTTAAGGAATGGGAATAAGAAATTGATCAAAGCAGCTTAAAAGAACTAAGCTATGATTTTTTTAATAAAAAGTTAATTTCCTTATTCATACAGGTGTACCTCTGCAAATCTGTAATCAATCTGCTTTCTCATAAACTAAATCGCCAAAAAATGCTTGAAAATGAGTTTTGTCAAGTGTGTCTAGGTTGGCTAATCATAAATCATGTAAACTGCATCTATAACATTACATATTATCATTATATTTCTATTATATATCATCAATATTATTATTTATATCTCATTCTACGCTTGATTATTCTTGCACCAATTGAGTATACTAAAATACCCAACATACCCGATTTGCTCACCTTTCGAGAGGGTATGTAAAAAAGCATAGCCTACTTGTATGCGCAGCTTAGAGCTGGCAATCAGTGAAGCCAGACGTGGCTTATCTGCAATTACAGGCACAGATCTCGTCACAAAGAAAGAGTTGTCTGCTACAAATGGGGTTTATCGATGCTGTAGGATCAATCCACACAATGGGCATTCGAGTAAATAAGGTGCTCTAGGTAAATATCTGGAAATGCGCAGACACGTCGCTCGCTTATATTCAGGCTCATCTTTCTGCATGCTGAAGTGTCTGTCTGTCTCTCTCTACAACTCTCCTGCCGTGGTGCTGGCTCATTTGGTTGCACAGGATTTGTGATGAAGGGTCCTTCGTGTTTGCTGACTTTTGGTCACATTTTTTGCAGTTTTTCATTTTTTCTCTCCATTTTTTGTCGACTTTCTGTTGTTGCTTTTTCTTCTAATTTGATTTGCGTTTTTTTAGACGCGTGGCGACCCCGTAATTGACGGTGACTTTTCATTAGGCTACACACCGGGCAAGGATGCCAAAGGATGCGCAGCAAAAGAATAAAAAAAAGATGCTGAGTGCTACCCTTAAATTAAAAACTCGTTGAAAAAAAAAACTGCGTGTCTCAAGTTTTTTCGTCTATCTTTTGTGTGGGGTCGGCGGAAGCGCGCGTCAGACCCATTTTTTTCTTCTGGTTCTTCCTTATCCTGCGGCCTATTTGAAAGTTGGATGGAGAGTTAAATAAAAAAAATCGATGAAGTAATTTCTATTTAAGCAGTTGAGGAAGTTGAGAGAAGAGCATGAAACAGACTCAAATTAGCCGCGAGCAAAGGAGAGAAAAGGAAATGGGCTAGAGAGTAAAATATTTCAACTATTTTATGAATTATAATTAAAAGACGAGGAGGGCGAGTAGTTTGTTGACCCAACGAAACCCTCGCTGCCTAAATAAATCAACTTGACTTCAATTAGAACCCGTTGAGCTAGCAAAAAAAAAACTGTCACCCCCTCGTCTGGCAGAAAAAAAAAAGTCAGACTCAGCTGTTGACATGGACACCGCGCAACCCTAACGCCGTATTCCTTTCTCCTTTTTTGTTGTTGCTTAGCTTTGCTCTTAAATATAAAATTACACTATCAACATTAAGTTTAATACCCGCAAGTGCGCGGCAAAAAAACTTTCTAAACAAAAAAAAAGCGTTTTAAGTGCCACGCACACACACACACCCACAGAAAGTGGCTAGGGTTGTCGCGCTTCTAAGAAAGAAAAAAATGAAAAAGAAAAAATGTGCCACCCTTCGTTTAGGGCAGCCGCGAAAAATTTCTCTAGCTATTAAAAAATGTAAAAGCGAAAACAAGGAAAAGTCGCGAGCAAACGCGTGCAAAGCAAAAGTACAAAAATTTGAATAGCGTCGACGGCGACGGCGACGGCGACGCTGCGTCTGAAATAATGTGGAAAATTTGTTGTTGTGCTCCCATCGGTGCCCTCCTCCGAGCTCATTTGCAAAGGGTGAATGAAATTAAGAGAAATGAGCGGAGCAGAGCAGAGCCGAAGCGAGCGTCTAGATATCAGCGCAGCAAAGGATAACGGCAAGCGTCCTCTGATGAATTAAGCTTGTGGGGGGGTTAATGCCACCCTGGGCAACATTTTTTTCTTTGCTTTTCTTTGAGACACACTCACACACACACACAGGCACACACGCACACATTTACATGCCAGTTCAATTTCCTCATCAAACATGCTTTTAATTTTAAGAGCGCACGTCGAGGACATGCACAGCCCGCACTCCCCCAGCTCAACCGCAGCGCCCCCACGTTCAACTCTTGGGTATATCGTCTGCAGCACTTCTTGCTTCTCGCCTTTAGACAGCAGCAGCAGCAGCGGCAGCGGCAGCAGCAGCCAGCAGTATGCCAAAAGCTCATATCAGAAGCCCTTTCGTCTGCTTTCTCATTTGTGCCTTTGCGCGCCCTTCCTCTGGCGCCCCCTCCACCCCCCGCTTGCGGAAGGGGTTCGAGTTCGTTAGCTGTAGCTGCCGACTGTTGATCGATATTTTAATTTTATTTTTTCGCAATTTTCCCATTTATTTTGCTCATCTTCTCGAGCTGCGTTTCCTTAGCTTTGGCTTTTGGCATTTCTCTCTCCCTCTCCCTCCACTCTCCACTCTCTGCCCTTTTCTCTCATTTGGCGCTTTGATTTTCCTGCCAAGGATGTTGACGCTGATGTGGCTGAGCAACTCTTGGCTCTGACACTTGGCTCTATATATGGCATGTTGCCTTTTGTTCATTTGCATTTGCCTCGTTTTCATTATGAGCCTCCCCCCACTCCTCCTCAATCTCTCTATCTCGCTCACTCTATCCCATAAGCAGAGATATATATGCATGCCTGTGTACCCCTGCTTTTGAGCCCTTTGTTATTAAGTTTGCAATTTGGCGCTTCGAGCGTTGTTGGTTCTGTGAGTCTCTGCTTCCTCTCTGTCTGGCTGGCTGGTTGGCTGCCTGGCTGTGCACTGGCTTCACATATCCTTGGCAACTCTTTTGATGTGCGCCTGCAAAGGCTGTGCTAATGACTGAAACGAGGTATGTGTAGGTACAGTTGCGTCAAAAGTGCTCTACAAAAAGCTTTAATCTGCTTTTTAAGTGATAAATTGAGCGACTTGAGAAGAATGCTGGGATGAAGGATGCAGATTACATATTGCAGGCTATCTTAGTGATATCGCTAAGCTAGTTCTTAGTGATAAAAAATTATATTTAACGTTTTAATTTTGAGCTTAGTTAAAGTATTTAACTGGCTAATGACATTTTTTTAAAAGTCAAAAATCCAAATTAAGTACAAAAATTCTAAATAAAAGTTGTAAATAAAAAAAAACATTTTTAAAAAATATTTTTAAGTATAAAATGCCAGAGTTAGAAGCACGGAGCATCAGTTTGGATGTTTATCATATGCACAACATATTCACTCATCATTTAATAATATTTATTTTGTTTTTATTCGCTCCAAAATAATATGTGCCTTTAATTTTATTTTTCCCTGAGTTAAGGCTCGCTCATTTATGATAGGCCTAAGTGCCTGAAGGACAGCAAAAAGCTTTCAAAAAACTACCAAAACAATTACGTCAATTATGACGTAGATATAATAAAAACTTAAAAGCCGCTACATAAAAGCAAACAGAGAAGATACAAACGAAAAAAGAAGCAAAAATGTAACAAAATAAAATAAAACAAACATGTTGTTTTTGCTTTACAATGCGCGGACATTTCGCGCGAAATCAACGTAAAAAACAAATCCGTGAACAGGCGGGGTAAAGGGGGGCGATAGTAGGCCGGGAGCTCTCGGCCATAGGTGCGTTGACATATGCCCCAGCTCGCGCCCCCACTGCAGCGCATAAAAATGTCATAAAATTTGAAAAGCGCGAGACAGACAAGCGCAGAGCCCAGAGAAAAGTAAAACGAAGACAGTCGAAGCGACAGCCAAAGGACATGACAACATGTGCCTAGGCATTGCAATTGCTGCCAACATATCGCGGGGGTGGCAGCCCAGCGCCAAGCACCCAGAACTCAATCTTAATGCTACCTTCTAATGCAATTAGATGAGTGGCAGGCTCTTCAGCTACAGCCACAGCCACAGCACGGAGAGAGCCACGTAATACCTAAGGACATTTGTTAATGTGTTTTCCTGATATGTCGCGCCAACAGGCAAAGGCACAGGCAAAGGCAAAGGCAAATGCCAAGGCAACTGCATATGAATATTTTATAGTTCATAATATTGGTGCCTGTTATTTTTTTCTGTTGATCTGTCTGTTTGAATTAACATGGCTATATTAACAAATGAAATTATTGCTTATTTATAAAGACAAACACGAATTGTGAGCGGGGCGTATCAAGGAGTCAAATGGTGAAGTAATGAAAAAATGCAATATAATTATTGAATCAGATATATTGTTCATTATTTGCATTAACATTTTGGCAACTTTTTATTATACCCAGATTATCCAATCGCTGGAAAAGACTTTTTAGTTTTAATAGATTTAATTTAATTTATATGAAAAATATTAATATCATTTCATATTTTTTTCTCTTCCCTCTTGAATGAGTGTAGATGACATAACTGACGACTTATTTTCATTTAAATGTCAATGAAATCGTTATTTATGGAGACTCGAATTTGTCCTTAACTTTTTTTTCGAATCGCAATATATAAAACTCTTTTAATTAGAAGAAGTAAGAACGTTCTAGTCGAGAGGGCTCGACTAGGAGATACCCTGAACCCTGCGAAGAACTGATATTCAATGGATCTAAGGTATAAATACAGTGTTCTAAGTTTTCTATCTTATATAATGCATGTGAATCAGCTCTATGAAACCGAATTGAACTGTTATTAGCTTTCTTCCAACTACTACACCAATCACTAATTATTTCAGTAAGTCACATCTTCTGACTCCATGTAATCATAGCAGTTGTTTCCCTTTCTAACATACTTATATCTGGAAAATTTGTTAACTCCTTGAAACTATTAGTATAGCTTGAGTAAACACAGTGTCTATTTGCATTTGTATGATATATGAACTAAAAAGCAATTCATATAACGTAATCAAATAATTTAATACAATTCTGCTGAAATGGTCAAGGGATCAGATCATAAATTGTATCAAATTTGATTCAATTTTGTGTATTTTAATTCTGTGAAAATATTTCTTGCACTTACCTCAAGCGCACGGAAACTATTCATTTTCGAAATCTGTTGCCATTTTCTCCAGTTATAATCAAGTCAAATCAAAATTTCACTGCAGACTATCGCCCACGCCTCCGAAAGCACTTTTGGTAACTCCAAACAGGTGATTGCTTCTATGAACATCAATTGCCTTCTGAGATGAAAGTTTAGATATTGGGCCTTTCACTTTGCTCAACACATATTCCACAGTTTTGGGCCATATGCTTCGGGGCTGTCGCCAATTATCAATCATCGAGCTAAAATCTGCAATCTGAAAGTGCCTTGGCGATTGGCAAATAAACAGCTCACTCACAGCAGCAGAGAACAAATTGATAAGCGAAGGTCCTTTTTTAGCTTGACGAAGGGTTGTCCACACACAGTGGCACACATGGGAGGACATGAGGGCGAAAGGAGTAGCTCAGTCTGGCATAAACATGACATTTATTACGCTCTATTAGCGGCGAAAGCAGTGAAAAGGAGGCAAGGATATGCCCTGGCAGGATAATGGGTAGTCAATGCCGCGCGTGGTTTGCTTTTTATGCGTTTTTTTTCTACACACATGAGTGTGATGTGTGTGTGTGTGTGTGAGTGTGTGAGTGTGTGTGGTGTGCAGGCGTGCGAATCCTTTCGCTTAGGGTGATGCAGGGATTCGATTTGTAATGCGACGGGTGCGAGGTTTTCATATGCTAATACACAACACACACGCTGAGTGTGTGTGCGAGTGGGCGAGTGTGTGTGCGCCTGGTAAACCAGCACTAAATGTTGACGCGTGCTGCTGCGGTCGACTTTGCCCGCACACACACATGTGTGTAGAGTGAAAGAGAGGGAGGGAGTGAGAGAGATTTCTCAGAGTTGGAGCCTTTGGCTCTGTTGTTTGTTTGCGTTGCGAGTCGCTGAAAGGTTAAACGCAGCCGCCAGGCACATAATTTTGTCAAGTGCTGTCAGGACATGTCTCGAGGCATGCCCTCGACCGCCCCACTCACACTCACACCAACACACACACACACACAGCACACATGTGTGTGCTACGTGCTGTTCGCACTGCTTAATGGGAAATTAACAACTTAATTAATTCCATTGCCATTTATCTTCCACTGCAACAACAACAACAACAAAAACTTCAACCACGAAAAATCAACAAAATTCTATTGGTCAAACTTTTTGGCCCCACACGCCCCAGTGCTGGAGCAGCAGTCTGCAGCAATGAGTTTTATTTATGCGCGTGTAGCGAAGACAAACAAGCGACCCATGTGCCTGGCCCGGTCCGGTCCGGCCTGGGGTCGGGCCGAGGTGGGCTTAAAGCAGAAGGAAGCTCTGCACGGGCCATAGATTAGATCTATTTAAAAATCTTCTCAGTGCTGGTATTTAACGAAGCTTAGTTTTTTACAGAAAATAGGAATTTTCCATTCCCATGCGTTCAAATCATATGCTTGAATTTGAACTAACTTTCTTTACACTCCTCTATTCTTGTAGCTATGCTAAAGACTCCCCACTCTGCGCTGAGAAACACTGCCCAGTGGACCAGTTGTGCGGCCCGCTACTCCTGCCCACCCTCTCTCGAGGCACAGATCTTGCTTTTGATTTCTGCCCGCCTGCCCCAGTCCTGGCAGGGGAAAACGCCATTAAAACCTTACAAATTGTAACTTATACCCGAAAGATGAGTGGCCAAGAGTTGGCGGTGGGGGTGGCTGGCTGGTAAGGGTGGCAACGGCTGGGTTGGGGATGGAGGGGGCAAAAACCTTTTGTTTTTATCATTTTCCAATGCGCGTGCTGTGCTCCAGCCTTGAGTCCTCTTCGCTCCTTCGCCAGCTCCAGTCTCCTCGCAGCTTTGTCCTCGAGCCTGGCAGCTTCACCTCCTTCACGATGGCCGCTGCGCCCATTGTTGTTGTTGCTGTTGTTGGCCCTGCTACTTTCGGCCTACGTGCTCTTTGCTTAATTTTAAACACCCCTCATTTGCATAAATGAATTATTTTTTCAACCCCAAACAGAGAAACAACGGCGGCAACAACAACAACAACAACAGCGAGAGCGAAAGCGAAGAAAATTAAGATTGGAAAACGGAAAGAAAAAAAAAAGTGTAAGAGAAGAGGCCAAGAAAATGAGAAGCGAAATAAAAGGCGAGGCCCGAGACAAGAAAATTGCTTCGCAAGCGCAAAATTTCAAGTGCAAGGCGCAGGAGAAAGAGACGGAGTGTCAATGACGGACACCGACAAGGCGACAGAGAGAGAGAGAGAGAGAGAGAGAGAGAGAGAGAGAGTAGGAGCGTGCGAGAGCGAGCGAGCGAGCTGAATGGCACTTAAAAACGAGCTTAATGGGCAGCTAAGAGAGGAGATGAGGAGGGCAGCAGGGGGATAGGGTAGCGGCTGCGACCACGTCAAGAGTTCGATACAGCACATAAAGTGCCAACAAATGTTCAATAAATTATTTTCCAAACGATTACGATTTTCTCTGCCAAACAGTTAAAATTGAGAGTAAAACTCCTCGAAGTAGGGACGGGCCAGGTGTGTTTTGTGTGCTGCTACTTCAGCTTGGCTCTGGCTTGAAATGACACAATTTTAAATGCAATTCAGTTTCTTCTTCGTTTTTTTTTTGCGAATTTCTCTATTCATTATTTTCGTTTTGGTTGTCTGGCGTCTATTCTCTCTGCCCTCTGAAAGGCAACACCAGCAACAGCAACTGCAGTGCAACTGTTGCCAATTGTTGACCTTCGTCTCGAACAAACAATTCTCTCCTTTCCAGCCAGCCTTCTTCTGCTCGTGCTGCCTCTCCCTCTCTCCTCTGTCTCTGCTCTTTCTGTTTACTCAACAGCCAAATGTCAAGCGGGCGTAGGTTTTAGTTTTCCCATCCGCTCTATTGTCCCAGCCAAGAGTTAACACCATTTGCAGGGGCGGCTCAAAAAAAGAAAGAAAGAAAAATAAAAATAAAAAAAATATATATAGGGATTCCGCTATGTTTATTAATGCCCTAAATGAGCATAAAATATTAGGCAAGATTGTCTGGCAAGACGACACACGGGAGTCTGTGAGCTGAGCCGAGTCTACCTGACCCCAAATTTTGGCCTCTAATCAATCACATTGACAAACGCATTCCGCACAACTAACTGTATTTCTTTGAGTTAGGGTATTTCAATGGCATTTGCCACACTCATTAGTGCCAAATCTTTCAAATACTTTGCTGAAGACTCTGAACGAAACTGTGGGTCTTATATTCTAGTGGGCGGAATGGATTGGATTAGTGGAGGAAGAGAAGTACCAGGTACCAAGTACTATTCGCTAAGAGTATACGAATGCTCTATCATGATTTTCTAATAAGTTTTATGATATTTTAAGATTTAAAAAAATACAATTACTATCAATCTGATTATGAACTATGACTTATAATTGACTGATTGAAGATCAACTCATAAGAGCTCTACTTTTTGACTTGAAGCTGAGAGGTGAAAGTAGCAAATTAATATATATAAAATTTGTGTTATTAAGATTGGAGTCTCTGCTTTAAGTAATCTAAAAAAAAAGCATTCCTTTGAAGAATCCAAGGCAACAGTATTCTTAAAATAATATAGTATTATAAAATATTTAAAAAAATGTATATTTTTTTTTTTTAATTTTTATATCCTTTTTTTAATAGTCGGCACTAGTTCTTACAGACATCATTGAAGTTATTAATATTCTCGTCTATGAACAAAATACTATATAGAGTATATATAGTATACTTATTCACTGTCAAATCGTATCAAAAGAAATTTTTTTATAGCTATAACTCATTAGGATAGATCAGCAGTTTCAATCAATTCGTAGAGCAAAAGTATTTGCATCTCTCACCTGCACCTTTCAGCTGCCTCTAGGTATCTGTGCATCAGATCAGACATCAATTGCACAGAAGAACTGCAGGCGCCCCCCCCTACTTCCCATTTAGCATAGGGCCGTAGATCTTGAGGGCTGTTTGTCCTTTGTTGTGCTGGCACTTCATTTGCCAGCGCACTTGGCCTGCAATCAGGCGTGAGCCAGAAATTGCGTCAACTGCTGCAGTTGCCGTTGCCTGGAGCGGGGGCAGGTGTGCCAACATGCGACGCAATTTGAGCCCACATTAAGATTTACAGTTGGATAGAAGGCACGCGGCGGCTGCACTTTGTTTGCCTAACGGTGAACCGGGCGAAGGCTGTTGCAATTAGAAGCGAGCTGCGATTGAGTGGAAGTGATTAATGCCAGGACAGCTAAGAAATGTAAAGATCAGCAGCAGCACTCGTTAAACACTCAAAAGAAAGAGAGGAAGAGAGAGAGAGGGAGAGGAAGAGTATGAGAGAGAGAAACTTTGTAAGCCAAGTGCGCTCAAAAAAGCCGGGACAAGTAGCAGCAGCAAAAACTTGGTAAGTCCTTACGACAGCTGCTGCTGCTTACACGAGTGCCGCGCAGCAAGGAGCTAGCGAGCGGGAGAGGCGCGCGAGGCGGGCAACTTCTTAGAAAAAAGTTCATTAAAATTATGCCCTTTTCTAATTTTGAAAACGGCCTGGCCACTGGGGCGGTGGGCGGTGGGCGGTGTTCGGTGGGCGTGCCTCTGCGTAAAGTTTCTTGCAGCGTTGATAGGCACTTGTTTTGGCCTCCACGATTCTTGCTTTTGACAATAATCACTGGACTGTTAATTTGCTTGCCGCATATATTTTTTCTGTACGTTCGCTCATATACTTTTCCCCAATTTGTTGTTGCTGCTGCCACTGCTGCTGCTGCTGCTGTCTTCCAGTTGAAGAAACTTTGGCGCATTTGAAGCAAATCAAATGAAATCAAAGTTTTCAACCAAAAACACAAACAAAAACTCCAGTAAAATATTCAAGGCTGCTAAAGGGGCGGAGTGAGGGGGCGGCAGCTCGTGCGTCGGTGGTGGGCGTCGGCCTAAACCGTCTTGCTGTGGCCTGTGGGCGTGGCATTGATGCCTTCGACTCGACCAACTGTCCCAGTGAAAGGGTTAAAGCTGCCCATAGCCGCCTGCCCATTGGTCGAACGGTTTTTGCTGCTGTCCACTTGCGGGAAAAGGGTTGCGTCAAAGGGTTATTCAAAGGGTTAAAACAATGAGCGCTCAACCCCATGCCATTCGCCCACCCCACACACTTTCTGGCTGAATGCCTGCATTTGCAATTACTTTTTATGCCCAGCCATTGCTGCTGCATTTGTTGCTGCGGCCACTTACCCCAGCTCCGGCCACAGGCTCGTCTCTGCCTTATTTATCGCCCAAAGCTCAGACGTGCCAACGAGAAGAAGCGAAAGAGAAAGATGAACAACAGCAACAGCAACCCCATCTGCAGAGCAGCAGCAGCAGCAACGGCAGCAGCAGCCGTCGCCTCGCTGTAAAATATGCAAATTTTTTTTCATTACACTTTTTAAATACATACACTAACTATTGGGAGGTATGTACACTTTTTTGTAAGGCTTGGAATATTGTAGAAATAATTTATATGGAGAGAGAATTTTATTGAAAATAATGTGTTAAGTAAATATAAATCATTATTTCAGAAAACTCCCAACTAGCAAAATTGTATATACTAAAAACTAAATTTGTATCAAAAGCTTTATATGAATGATAAAAATGTTTAAGGAAATAAAGCACTATATATTATAATATAAAATAAATTTTTATTTGAAGGCATATAAAGATCTATCTATGTAGATACAGATTCAAATACAGATAAAATTACACAGATGTTAATATATACAAATACGTATTAAGATAAAGATAAAAAGTATAACAATTTTTTTTATACAGATATCATGTTTCTCAGGCTTGAAAAAAAATTAATAACTTCCATATCTGCATTAAAGAAATATATTAAATTATTTATATTTAAGAAATATAGTACATTTATATATTTATTTTTTTTGCCAACATTTTAATTTAACTATTTTAAAAAAATTCATTTTTCCAAGTTTATTCATTGACCTACAACTTTTTAGGTATTAATTAGGGCATACCGTCTTCGGTTCAGCGATCGCCTTTTGTCTCCTTGATTTTATTTCAGTTTTGTTTCGCTTCTGTAACGGTAAAAGTCACAGGGTTGCTAGTAATAAGCCCACCTCCGCGGCGCTTGTGCCTGCGCCCACCTCGCAGGGCCCCCACACCCCCTTGGCGTTTGTTGCCACAGTGAGCACCCCCATCACTTAATTTATAACAAATGCTGCGTCTCCTGCTGCTGCTTCTTCTGCGTCGGCTGCTTGTGCTCTTAAAAAGTTGCGCGACGCTTTTTTTCCAAGGGTTGGCGCAAATAATTTATGGCACCCGTGTGTGACTGTGTGTGCGAAAGTGTTTGTGCGCGTGTGTGTGTGTGTCGCGTATCGCCTACGTCTGAGGTAAGGCCTTAACTCGCGCTTGGCTTCGCATCTCGCATCAGCTTAATGAGAAAAAGGCCACGAAATTTGCGTCTTCAGATTCAGCTTTAGCTACAGATACAGTTACACTTACAGCATCCTCATCCGCATCCTCGTTCTCGTCAGTGTGTCCTTTCATGTTCCATGTGCGTGTCGCCTTCCTGGTCCTTGTTCTCTCTCATTTGCGCTTGTGCGCGCATTGCAATAATTTAAATTTCATTAGAAGTTGGGGCATAAGCTGCGATAGAAGGGGACCAGCAGCCAAGCAGTTCTTTTGCCGAAGGAGTACGACCCCTTTTGAAGGCTGGCAGGATATTGAAAGTACTCGTATTAATTGCATTTAATAATTCGTTCCGAATCAATTTGACTCAGCTAGCTATCGTTGTTAAACTACTTAACTTAAAAATTTAGTGGAATTCAACGGCTCAGAATCTCATGATGTTCAGACAATCTTCAGCAATTAAAAAGTATCATCAAGTAACAGATCTATTCTTCAGCTGTTAACTGTCCTATAAATCTATTCAGGTACTGCTTCTGAGTGACTAAGCAACTGAAATCACTGATCAATATCAAGCGATTAAAACAGAATAAATGCAATAAATTTGTCAAAATTGGAATTGATATATGTTTTTTATTATTTTAATAATTTTTATTAATTATTTTTCTTAGATATTTTTAACTACTTAGTATATTTTATAATCTACATTTTTATTAAATTTTTGTCGATTTTTTTAAATTATTTATTATCTTTTATAATCTACTCATTTTTCGATTTTTTTATATTTTAAATTTTTTATTTAGCCATAAAAATCTTTTGTCTATATTCCTCTGTTATACTTTCTCTATATCTGTCTCTCTCTCTATTTCCTGTGTTTTTCTAGTTAATAATGAAAAATTGTCATTAAATTCAATAAATAAAATATTCAGCTCAGTTTCGAACAACAATAAATATTTGTGTTCTGTCGAGAAGATACTTTCGCAGTAAAATGAATTTCCATGCGCTGCTGCCCATCGATGCGCACTCACTCACACACACCCACTCAAACACATACACACACACACATACATACATACACACTGAGCAATTAAAATTTTCCATTTCATTCAACTGCAAACGGAGAAAAGCTATCGAACAAAGTTTCAGCTGTTTCAACATTTCGTTCGTTGTTGTTTTATTTTCTCTCTTCGTTGCTTTGCTTTGCTTTCAGAGATTTGTTTTTTTGAAGTTTGGTCCAAAGTTTGCGGTAAGCAGCAGCCCCCAACCGCCAGCCAGCTGTCAACCCTCATTGGGGCCGCTCATTTACACTGAATTAAGTTGATCATAAACATGGCAACCGGGCCTCGACCCCTGCCTGGACCCCAGAACCCACTGAGGAGCCAGCTAGGCCAGGTCTAAAAATAAGCTCTGCCAAAGAGGAAGAAAAATTAAAGCGCCTGTCACTTGCAATTATTTGGCCGCCAGGCAAAGCTTCGCTTCACTTCCTGGCGACCAAACGCCCCCACCTCCAACCCGAACCCCACTTGAACCACATTAACCAAATCTGAATCGAAGCATTGAGTTGTCTTGGTAGAAAAAATGAAACCTCAACGATTTCTGCCATCAATTATTAAGCGTGTGCAATTGTTGTTCGGAAACTCGAGATTAATTAATGACAGAGGCCCCAAAGCTGCCAACTGCGACTCTCGATTGCTGCTCTCGATATGCTCTCTCTATATAGAAAGAATATGCGTTGCTGGCTAATCCAAATGTAGAAACCCGTTCAGGTTTAATTGAAGGCAATGCACTGGAAATTTGCATATGAAAGCGGAAGTTTGTGCGGCACGCGTCACCCAGGATAACACATCCTTTTTTATAGGCATTTGCATAGGGAAAATTTATGGCTGCTAAAAAATGACACCTCACATTTTTTTTCAGCTGCAGCTGCACTTTATGCTAATGTAAAAAAAAGTAAACAGCATTTGAAAGGGTTGCTCACAAAAAATGTACCCCAGAAGATCGAATAACCGAAATTGTGAAGTAGTGCTGAAGAGAAAATCTATTGAAAATGTAGAGTGGTTTGAGTATGCGCATCTAAAGCTGCTTGGGTTATAGAAAATACCTCGAAATTCACAAATTAATATTGAAAATCATGTAAGTGAGAAGATAGTTTTTGGAATGTTTAAAATGATATGGAAGTCGACGAAATTAGTCGAATTTCTAATCAAGTTACAACTGCAGAGAATATCATATATGGATCTGACTGCATGAGTCATGACCAGGTATAGATCTTCCATTTTCCTTTATAACCTTTTTTTTTAATCACACTTCTAGATACAGAAGAATAATCAAAAAATGCTTTAAAGCTAGTTTAGATTAAATTCCATAACATTTTCAGTTTTCGATTAAATTCTATAAGAGCGCATTGCCCTTTGTTATCATGTATCTCATGGATCTAATCAAAAATAATTGCCTGGGAGCATCGTCTGCAGAAAAAGTTTTTCAAGTAAATCAAAGCCGCTTTAAGAAAATGATAAGACTTTTGCCAATATATGCACACAATACACATATATAAAACTCTTTTTCTTTATATAGATAAAAAAGGTTCGAGTCCCAATCAATTCACGTCGATTGCAATCAACAGCTTATGTTAACTTTGCTCACACGCTCTATTCAATCAAAAACCACTTGAGTTATAATAAAAATCATGCCCAGCACAAATTATCCTTTATTAAATTGGATATTTGCGTGAAGAGTGTTTGCTTAATGCTGTCCGAAAAATTTGCATATGAAATATTTGGGGGCGACAAAAGCTGACAAAAGCAGGCCGAACGACCCGAGCTGACCGAACCAGGTGCCTGCACTTCACAGACACAAACACCCTCTTAAGTATATGCTCATTATAAGATTTGTTTGCCATTGCTAACCCCAAAAAGTTGGCAAAAACTCGCTCAATCGTTGACTTTAATGATGGACTTTAACATAAGATTCAATTTGCAGGACTTACATATACTGAAAGGTTTTTTTTTCTCATATTTTTCATAAAATTTTGCAATTGCATGTGCAGATAAAGCCCGAGTTGGGATACAGATCCAACTCTGTGGGTGAGGTCAGGCGCTCCTCAAAGGAGGCGAATTGTCGCTGGTGGTGCACGAACTCGAGGCTGACCTTGTCATTGAAGCGCCGCCGGGGCTTGTCAGCCATGGGCCTATAGAGCTTGAAGAGCTCACACATTATCTCGTTGGGGTACTTGAGCTGAATTGGTGGTATAGGATAGAGCGTAGGTGCATCATTGCGCCTGATGCAGGGCTCGTCCTGCATGACCGAGACCTTCGCATTGTCATTCTCCCAGACACCCTTCTGTATCTGACCCGTGTGCATGTGATAGAAGACGCCTTCGCCGTTCTTAAAGCCTCGCGCGTAATGACCTTCATAGCGATTGCCATTAGCTGCACTTAGATAAAGGTAAATACTCCCAATCAGAAATGTTATTGATAGACTCTGCACTCACCGTAGAAGTAAACGCCCAGACCATGCCTGAAGTCCGCCTCCCACTCGCCCACATAGATGCTGCCATCGCCGTACCACTGGATGCCCAGGCCGTGGCGACGATTTCTGAGCCAACGTCCGAAGTAGACACAGCCGTCCGTATAGAACTGCTTGCCCTCGCCGCACTTCATATCGTCGTACCACTGGCCATTGTAGACCATTTGCAGATCTGTGCCACGTTTGCGGACCATTGAGCCGGCGCCTTGGCGCTTGCCCTTTGACCACGTCCCACTGTATATCAGCTGTCCCTCCGGCTGTTTCTTCTGCGCGTAGTAATCGGCGGTGCGCTCTGTCGTGGTCTTCACTCCCCAGTCATGATTCTCGTTACGCAGCCAATATCCCTTGTACTTGCCTCCGCGCGGATAGAAGAAGGTGGATCGAACGCCCGTGCTTTGAACAGGCTTGTTCGGGCAGTAGAATCGTTGCACGCAGGACCGCATTATCAGAAATTTATACTAACACTACACGACTATAAAAATGATACTCAACGGTATCGAAATACCTAACCGAACTGAAGAAACTCGGTTTGATTTTTTAGAAAAGCTCGTGATGTTATGTTTTATGTGTAAAATTACAAGTTTTTTACTAGAACTGTACATTTCATGAAAGCCATAGCCTTGCCTATTTATTTGTGATTAGTTTTCTTTTAACATGTTATAAAACAGACGAGACTTTTTATATGAAAGGTTGTATAATACAATAGAGCTAAATGATAATTTTATGCGAATCTTGACAAACAAAATTTTCAAAGCAAAAAGTTCAATTTTAAATTAAGGTTTTTATAACCTGAGCCAATTGAAAATGGGAAATCAGGGTATAATTGGTTGTTAAAGAGCAAACCTGAACATTTTTATAATTTTACGCTAAATATAAGCAAATTGAAAAACACAGATTCGACAGGGCTCAGGGTATCCCCTAGTCGGTCACGCCCCAATAAGTGATTTGTTATTATTATTTTTTTATTATTATTAGTTAGTTATATATCGTATATCGTGTAAGCAGCTATATGATATTGAGCTCTAAACTGATCCAGATTTTGTTTAGGCAAATTAGTTAAAAAGCTTTTAGTTTGCATAGAAAGAATATACACACTTGATAACATCGCCTCCACTGCTAATGCTGATCAGGAATATATATAGTATGTGCTACACATTCCCAATATACTTTATTATGTATTTATTAAACTATATGCCATTTGTAGTATATATAAAAAATACCGCATCTCATATTTCTGTACTGCCTACACTAGTGGCACGGAATATTAGGCCTAGCTTTTACCTTGCGATTTATTGCGTTTTATTTTAAGCTGTTTTTTGTTTCCATTTTTTTGGCAACTCAACGCATGCAGCATATAAATATTTAATTTTAATTGCTCCCAGCATTTATTAATTATTAAAATATCAATTTTGTGCTTCACAATTTGTGATGCTTCTTTCTTACCATATCTATTATATATTATTTTCGGTATCGTTATCTACTTTGTTACATCGGCGCAACCTTAGAACTTTAAGCCGACAGCTTAATGGCCGCCAAATACCTGTGTAGAGGACGGCCCCAGTACAATGCCTTGATGGCCGCTTGCCACGCCCACCACCCAGGAGGCAGGACCCTGGACCCAACCCCAGCTCCAACCCCACCCACAGCCTCAACTCGCAGTCGCCCACGCTGTCTACTTAATGATAAAAGAAAGGACATTAGCGGACCGCGGCGCATCTTCACATTTGGAGCGCCTTTCAAGTGAAAAGCAAAGAATTAAAAAAAATTAACAACAAAAAGGAAAAAGGAAGCGCCAACAAAATGTGGGGGAAAGGCACAAAAGAAAAAGAGAGTAAAAAGAAAAAGAAAAAGAAGAGGAAAAAATGAAGAAAAAAGTAAAATGTGCCACGCGAAAGATTTGAAATTTTTCGTCCGCCCATTTATCAAGTTGCTTTTATTTCGTTGCGTGGGCGTAGTTAAAAATTAATAAATGAAATTAATGTCGGCGACACTTTGTCCTAAAAGGAAGAAGCAGCAGCAGGACCTGGCCGAAAATGGCCGTTGCCAAGGGTTTCCTTTGAGGCCAGCTTGAGAGCAACTGCCGCGGCTGCTGCTCTCAAGCTGCTCGAGCTGTGTTTACATCAAAAACATTTTCATTTGATATATTCAGCGCCTAAAAGTCGATAATGCTTTTTGCCCCGACAGCTGCGTCACATGAATTTAATTAGCGTACGCCCAACACTTTTTTCCATTCTCTCCCAATCCGGACCCAGCTCCATCTGAAGCTAACACAATTAACTGCCCAACGGGAAAGTTAACGAAAATACAAAAAAAAATGAAACTTTGCAGCTGGCAAAATCTTTGTAAATTCATCTTTGTCGCTGCCGGTGATTAATCACAAAGACGGCCATCTCTCCACGAGGCTTGCCCCAATGCCCAATGAACAGGTGTAAAACCAGCTGGGTGTGCGCGTGTGTGTGTGTGTGTGCGTGCCCTTAAAGTGTCCCCCTGGTGCTGTAGCGTCGCAAACTTTGCGCTTAATATGCAAAACTGTTCAAGCTTTGCGGTGGATTAAAAAGTTTGCGAAGCTGCGCTCTCCCGACCAGGCCAAGCAAATGGAGTAAGACATTAAGCGCTCTTAGCCAAATTAGCGCTCGGGTAGGAGACAACTGTACCCGAATTTCAACTGTACCCAAATCGTGTTCCACTCAGAGGAAAATGTCTTTGAGGTGGTGCCTGAGCTGCTTCAATTGGAGTCTATGTAGACTGAACGGAACTGTTTCTTATCTACATTTTGACTACTTTATATGCCTATAGGCGTCCATTAGGTATGTCCCTATAATTGTTGGATCCTTCTGTGCAAGTTGTCTTTGATCCAGCTTATAATTTATCTAATTTATTTTTTATTTTAAATCAATTTTATAATTTTAAACATTTATATAATTCATCTACATTCCAACTTCTAACTTCCAAAGCTAAACAATTTTGGAATCTAATAGACACTCAAAACATTCTCTACTTAAGTACGAACTGGTCTATTAACATCCATAATATAATAATATAAAATAATAATAATAAGACCAAGCAGATTAAAAATAAAAATAATAACAAAAACTTTATTTACTGAAAACCCATTTTAAGTTAAGAACAAAAACAATGTAAATTAAATTAGGAACGAAAAATATATAAATTAACTATCCAGATTCAATCTGGGATCAATGATGCCTCCTCCGGGAGCTGTCTCCTCAAAAATGCCACCACCTGGATTTTTGGACGGCTGCTTGGGTCGCTGATCCTGACCCCAAGAGGGCAGATCATCCAGAATGCCTCCTGCGGGATTACGCGAGCTAAAGCTCGGCTCAAATATGGATGGACCCGGTGCAGGGTCGGAATTTACGCCCGGATTGTGTGGATGTATGGGATTTACGATCGTACGGCCGGGCGGAAACATTTCGTCGAAAGTAGCCGTAGCCAACACGTCATTAGCCACATCCAAGAACTTCTTGGACAGCGCACGCTCCAGGCCGGGCACAATCTCATTGAAGTACAGCTCCGGGTTGTTGTTGATCAGCCTGTTGCCCACCTCGCCCAAAAGGCGATCGCCATTGAAGAGATTGTCCAGCCGTATCTTAAAGTCCTTGAACTGTATCCTCATGATGAACTTGGTGAATTTGACGTACTCCAAGCCGTCCTTCAAATAACGTGTTCCCCTCATTTTCACAGCGGCCTTTGCGTTATCTACGATCGGGAATCACAGTTAGAGATTGGTTAATGTTTTCGTAGTTGTTGCAACGCACCGCAGTAGCCTCGCATGTTGCCTTTGCCCTTGATGTCCAGCACGAGCAGATTGAATCGCATGGAGTATTTGCCCTGGAACTCGATGCGTGGCAGCGTTATCCACAGGTCATACGAGATGTCCTCCGGCTTGGCGCTAAATACATGCCACATGATACCATATGCCCATATTCTTGTTCTCCGCAACACTCACATAATACGATCGATGACAAAGTTGCTGCCTCCACTGACCTCCAGCTCCGACATTGTTGCCTGAAACTGGCTGCCGCGCCCCAGCTCAATGTTGTCCAGCGCCATCGGCTCCAGCGGAGGTGTACGATAGCCATCTCCCAGATCGCCGTGCACCAGCAGAGGTCGCAGGCGGTAGACGGCATTGATGATGCACTGATCCAGCTGGGGATCATTGCGAGCACAGGGCGTTATGCTAGAAGCTGCAAATAATAACAAAAGAGCGGAAGTGCTCAACTTATTGACCTTGGCCAAGAACGTGCTACCTTCGACAGCAGAATTCGCTGCATCGGCAATTCCACATACTACAGCTATGTCACATACACTTTATATATGTATGACGTCTGACTTTGCCGCAGACCTTTACCGAGCATATTTAATATGCACAACAGCCGCATAGCAGCGCGTCGCGATTGTCGAAATAGTTGCTTTGACTTGGCGCAGGTCAGTGGCCCCTGTGCTGCAAGACTGGGTGGCTATAAGACTAAGGTCTTATTTGTTATAGGCCTTAATCAGCAAAAGTAACTTGAGAAATTTAATTGATTAAAAAATCTAATTTGTAAGAATATCTTTGAGTAATAGAAAAAAGAGAGGAACATTTAATTTTCAATTAAATGACTTTCCCTTATCTTTAGTTGTTGCTAAATAATCTTCTTTATAGATATATATCTTCTTGATGCTATCAGTATGTGATTTGTTGATTGACTGACTAACTGACTAATAGAATCACACCTTCAACTGTTGGGATTTTTCCTGCATAAGTATTGCCTTCCAATGCCTGATTAAATCTGTTTGATTGACTGATTGATGATTTCCCAACTAGTTAATGCATTCGACCTACAGCTATTCGGATTTTCCCAGATATATTCGCCCGCTGCAGTGTACTCACGTAATTTGGCGGCGCTCCAGTGACACAGAGCCAGCATTAGCAGCAGCAGGAATGAATTTGAACTGCGATCGGTGAACATCTTGAGAGGCAGACGATCCGCTGTATGGAACTGAAGCTCGAGCTATATTTAACTGAACGAGACTGAGAGCACCGTGCTATATTTATATATATTTAACTGAAAACGAGAGTGACGCGGTCTCGTTGTGCTCGGGCGATCGACTAAAGATTCGTCAAGCCGTCCGCTGGTCTTTTTATTGAATTAAAACGAGGCGTCGAGCGACGAGACTTAGTGCTTAGCTCAGCTCGCTTTAGCGACAAAGCGCGTAGATACATTTGTATCTTTGTATCTATTGGAAGTGTGACTGACGCACTGGCTCGCACACGGCCACTTGGCAATGGGGCACGTGAGCGCGGCTTGCATGTAAAGTAAAATTTATGTAGTTTTAAGTGAATTATAAACAATGCGTAAATCGCGCCTTGCCTGTAATGTTTAATAATAAATGCAGGCAAATCAACTGTGGAAATTTGAATAATAAATTTTGAGGCAATGAAGAGAGAGAATGAGAGAGAGAGAGAGAGAGAGAGGGAGAAAGAGGCAAATCAAACACTTGACCAGGCGCTAAACTTGTTAACAATTCAGAAAAAGAAAAAAATTGTCATAGTAACTAGAGAGAGAACAATACGAATATTTTAAAGCAAAGCAAAATATTTATGTTTTTCCAAATGTAAATTTCAGCATTTCATTTCACTAACGAAGCAAACACGGAATTGAGATTTGGGGGTGATAGAGGCAGCTCTATAAACGGCCTCGTTTGAAGTTAGGGGAAAAATCACAGATGAATGTTGGGAAAATATTCAATATTCTTATGGATAGTGAAAAAATCTTTGCAGTCTTTTAAAGATGATACTTAAGAAACTTTGAGAGAATAGTAACTGACTAGGCTACATACTTTAATTTCCCGAGTGTTTATAAATATGGGGATACCATATGAGCTACTATTTGTATCATTGTATTCAAAGATATTCTTACAAATTCGATGTTTCAATTAACTTAATTTTCTGACAAATCTAAGCCTGAATTGTCCTCCAGATTAAGCTTGATAAATATATATAAGCTTTTATTAAAAATATTCAATATTATTATGCATGCAGTAAATAGTTATTCTTTTTGTATAAATTGCTCTATTCATTCGCTTCTATAAACGAAATTTCAACTCAATAAGAGTCAAATTATATACATTTCAAGGAATTCTAATGAAACGCTTACAAAAAATAGAAACTAAATACATTGTGGTTACATTTATTGTTAAAGCAAATCAATGAACACTCGAAAACTTGCCCATTTTGAAAACTAATCGAGAGCAAATCACATTCATGATGAAAGAACAAAGCAAATCTAGTGCAATGACAAAAGGCAACATTTGTGTTCCAGTGGATGTGGTTGCCTCAACTACACAAGGCTAACCATGTGCCCATATGAAATGAGGAAGCAAATAGTCTAAAGCCAACCCCCTTGAACGCCTCGCGTGCTGCACTGAAGCGCGCTGACCCTTGACACCCAGCGACCACTGCGGACGGGGATGCACAATTCCACAAATTAAACCAACAAGTAGTTCCGTTTAATATGTAGTATGCTACGTTTGAGTCAAAAGTTACCTGACCATAAAACCTGACACGCATTTAAATGATGGGGCAGCGACTCAAAAAATAAAGAAGGTGGCAGACCATCACCAACAGCAGTTGCAACCCCCACGAATCCAACGCGCACCCCGCCCATTCGGCAAGCTCTCTTTTATTTATGCCGTTTTGAAGAAGATAGAAACACATCAAATTTGGTAACAAATTACATTTGATGCATGTAATAAAAATCTCGCACAGCTGCACAGATGAAACACGTTACAAAATATATAGCAGAAAAATAGGCGTTCACACCGCATTTTGGCCTAATTAAGTTTTCAAGTGCAATAAAATGATGGACCCGGATCCGCAGCAGTTGCTCTATTGCGTGCGGGCATCAAATTTGCGCGAAAGTACATAAAAACACAAGTTAAAAACTTAAATGGATATGCGAGTCGTACGGAGTAGTGAGGAGAAGGGAGCTGGTCCGCATTAGGCGTCCTCCTTGTTAGAACGTCCACGCCTACGTTTCGGCTGTGACTCCTCCGCCGCCTCACCACGTCGTCTACGCTGATTTTTGCCAGTGGTTTCCTGTTGCTTTTTTGACGGCTGCTTCTCCTGCTTTTGTTCCTTCTGCTGCTTCTGCTTCGGCTTCTTTTTCTGCGCCTGCTCCTTCTCTTGCTCCTGTTCCTCTTGGTCGTAATCATCCACCTCGTCCACCTCCTCAGGCAATGCATCATCGCTAGTGTGCTCCTCGTCAGCATCCAAATTGCTATCTGACACCTCAATCTGGCTGCTGTGCGAATAGGTACGCTCAATTACAGCTTTCAGGTCACCCGATTGAATATTGAAATCCCGCACAGCCCCAAAGTGCAAATAATTCGCCAGCCGATCATAGCTTTTGAATTTCTTCGACAATAATATAATGTGCTTATTGAAATTCTCAATAGCCAATATGACTTTCGGTATCAGCCGTGTCTCGCGCAACACTTTGGCTCGCTCCGCCTGAGGCTTGCGTTTTGTAGCTGTCTGGTGGGGCTGGTCATCCAGAATATTATACTCCACATACGATATGAGCTGATAGATATTAGCGGGCAAAGGTTTGCCGACGTTGCGCACTAGCTGCTCAAATCTGAAAGGAATTTAGAGTAGTGATAACTCACTGATCTGATCAGTTGAAACCAAAAAGCTGCACTCACTTGCTGCTTTTGCCGGAGCTGCTGCCCAGATAGTGCCTGGCCACATTTTTAAGGCACGTATAATGTTGTATGAGGAGCTTCATCAGCCCATCCATGTGGTTTCCTAGGGGAATGCACACATTTGTAATTTCCAGAAGCGTGCGTGTTATAAGTATTAGCTGAGCACAAATGGAGCCCTCCAATGAGTCCAGATTGCCTCGCCAATAGACTCGATCCATTTCGGGTACAATGTTGCACTTGTAGCTCAAATTGTTCGCCTTAATAACAAAGTAATCCACATCCTCCAGCTGCTTCTGCACCGCTGCATATAGATACTGCAAACAAGTGGCGGTTGTGCTCATATTAAGAGACTTCAAGCCCAAGTCCGGCTGCTCGGAGACGTTGTCATCATTCTGCCAACCAAGCACTTGCCCCAGCTGCCTTGCCACAGAGTCGAAGAATGGACCTGAGTGCGTCTTTTGTCGTTGAGTGAAGAGCATCCGATGCAACAGGCCCATCTCTGGATTCTGCAGCTCGTACGTTTGGCAAAAGTCTAGAAGCCAAGTGTAGGAATCTATTGTCGCACGCTCTTCATAGTTGATATGATCGTAAAACAGCTCCAGGGCCTCCAGCAAATAAACAGGCAGCTTGTCACTAGTAGCATCATTCCTGATATCGTCCTTCATGTACTGCACTAGCACATCTTGCAGCACATAGGTGACTTCTTTGCTTTTATTAACAATTGCCATATCTGAGCAGAGTCAAAGAAATAAAATAATTTTAAAAAAAAATTAAGTCAACTGATACTCACCAAATCCTTTGATGAACTCCTTGAAACGTTTACAATACGTCTCGTGGGCCGTTCGCGTGCATTGCGCAAAGCACTTAGCTGCGAGCACAGCGCTCTCCAGGTCAAAGTCTTGCCAAAGCTCGGGCAGACGTTGAATGCAGCGTTCATAGATGACTTTAGTAATGTCTGTCAACAGTTTCAAGGTGCGCTTGCTGTAGGAGAGCTGCTTATAGTCGGGCTCCTCGCGTATGCCCTGCACTTTCTTTGCCGTGATCTCTAGGACATAACGCACGAGCGGCTCATAGCTGCGCAGCGGAGCGGTGTTTGTCACACTAGCAAATGGCACATGGTCACTAAATGGAAACAATATTTGATTAGATGTGCATGATAGTTATATATGCCATATGTATATATAAATATCACCCACTCATGTAGCACATGCAGCAACTTTTCAAGGATAGCCAGATCCCAGATATTTTCTGGCTCCGTGCACATTTGCTTCAACTTGGCTGCATTCACGCTGAGATTGACTGTCGCATTACTGTCATTGGGCTTCGCTTGCTTTTGTGCTTTCTTGGAAGTATCTGACAAGGCGTGCAGATCCTTAATCAACTTTTGATGCTGTTTAAACAGCGGCAGCAGTTGGCGCAACGCGTCGTTGCCCGCCTTCGAACTGAGCAGCGAGTGGGCGATCAAACCTTCAATCAAATTCAGCTGCTGCTGAATGCGAGCACATTTCAAAGGTGTAGCTGGCGGGGCCTAGGCAAAATTAAAATATAAATAAATAAAAGAAGAAAGCTATAGGCAATATCAGCTGCTTACAGTGTCTTCCAAGGACAGCCTGTTGGCTACTAAACGCTGCGTGCACAGCGTTAGCAGTCGCTGCATTTCACGCACATCGCAACCGAATGGCCCGCGCTCAAAAATAGCTAAGCAATGGGCAACAAACTGCACCAAACAGCCGAGATTATCCTTTAGTTCCAACTGCTCATCTTTAACGGTCACTAGACGTTCATAGTTTATAGAAAAATTGGTGTCCAAATCATCTGCAGACTGATCCACACTTGGCGTCTCGAAGAATCCACGAAAATGAAAGTCTACAAACTGCAGCACATGAGGCACCAGCTTGGCATTTAGTTCCACTGCACGCTGAAGATCTGAAACAAAGAAATTCAGCTATAATTGTCTATTATTGCCTGCGTCGACTTACTCTCGTAGAGTGTGCACCGTATGCCCAGCTGCTGTTCGAAGCAGCTGCGCAATATGCCAATGATCTCCATTGTGAGCATATCGAAATTGCGCTGCGGATTGCTGCGAGTGGCAAAGGAGCTCTGCGTCATCATCGAGTAGCCGGAAATACTGTGCTGGGTGCAGAAGCTGCTGGCATTCTGCGATTGACGCGCCGAGTTGCTGTTGTTTAGCTGCTTGAGGATCATACAATAACCAAAGATGGCCATGCGACGTGTTCGATAGTCCCTGAAGGAAGAAAAGGAAATACAGATGTATATAGAAAGAAAATGTGGATGTATAGTAAGGAGTATACTTGGTCATGGCTTTGCGTAGCACTTCAATCAACGCGTCCCGCACGCGATTTGAGAGTTTTAGCAGCGGCAAAATGAAGTTCATCATGCGCATGGATTGCTCGCCGGGTAGCTAAAACAAAAAACAAAGCTTAAAAAATAATTAAGGTATGATCAAATACGCTACCTTACCCAAAGAAAATCTTCCATTACGGTTGTAATTGTCTCCAGGCACTCGGAGACAGTGTACGTGTCCGCAACGCTCAACATGGTTAAGCATTCTATGCAGAAGTAATAATAGAATAAGTTTATATGAGTTAGTCACCTTTACAAGGGCTAGTCACCTGAGAACTGATTCTGCTCCTGATCCACGACCATCCACTCGGCAATGCGCTTGATAATTCCCTGGCCAAACATGAAACGGCGTCTTATGAACTTGGTCAGGAACGTAATAGCCAACGTATTCAGCTTAGGAGCATTGTGTGCCTTAAGAAGGGTAAAAGCCAAGTTGACTAGCCCAGGCGTGACCACATCTTTGCCATCTTTGTTTTGGTCAATGAGCACTGTGAAAACCTGCAGCAGATCCACATGTTTGCGCTGCAGTGTATCCCGGCACCACACCGAATACTGGGCCAGTGTTTGCTCCTCCTCGTTGTTCCGGATGACATTACGGAGAAAGGGCAGCAGAATGCAGCTCGAGAAGCGTGCAGATTCGGGATCTCGATTAACAGCTGTCATCGAAATGATAGCGCTGAGCATGAAGGGAGTTAAGATGACATCGGGCATGTGCAGAAAGTTCTAAAAAGGATATGTAGCTGATTAGTTGAATATGTGACATAACATGTATTTTACCCTCAGCATAATGGCCACTTGTTGCTCGCTAAGCAGGTACATGGTGCAATAGTTCAGATGATGCAGCACAGTTTCCTCCGCCTCCCGCAGCTCCTTGTCCGAATAGGCATCTATGAAAATAAGGAGTTATTGCAAATTAAAATAGGGAGACATGGGACAGGCGAACCTATGCTGTCAAAGTCCGTGGAGTTGCTGCACATATCCGAGAAGACCCGCTTGTAATAGTTCTTATGAAAGTACTTCTCCAGCGATAAGAGAGGAATAATCAGCTGGGCCGCGCTCGTGCACATGGAGAAGAGTTGGTAGCACAGCGCAGGTAGCTCCATGGGCGACAGCTCCTGCAGGGCGCCAGCAAATTTATTCAGCACAGTCAAACGCTCACTCGGACTGAGCTTCAACATGCTGCAAGATACAGTATTAGTCAATGGGAGCAGGCGGGGAACATGGGCAGGCGACCCACGTAAACATATCTGCGATTGGCGTCAGAATTGTGATGGGCCAGCGCATGGTGCTCAAATTGCGTACAGTGTTGTCCCTGAACTCCTGCCCCGTCATGGCGACGTCATTGATGATGAGACGTGGCTTGGCGGCGAGCACGAGCAACGCCTCTGGCAACAAATCCTTCCAGGCCACGCACTTGGCGTCGCCCGCACGCAAATCATCCATGCAGTGCTCGATAATCCAGTTCAGTTGATCCGATGTATAGCTACTCAAGTCCTGGCAGAGGCGCGTTATCAGGTCCACGCTCAGCTTGTAGCCCATCTCCACGCTGCGCAATCCATCCAGAAAGCAGCGCACGCAGGCGAAACGTTTCTCCTGCGTGTCCACGCTGTCGCCATCGCAAGCGAGCAACAGGTAATTCCAGAAATTAATGAAATCCTTTTTGGGGAGTCTGGCGACCAGAAGTGTAGTTAGCTGTTGAATTGAAAATCATTAATGAAGGGCTCAAATATTGTTTTTTCTATAATATAATTAATTCTTACTTCTTTGACGCTCGTTTTCTTGACCAGCTCGCGCAGCTCCTCAATCTGGTTCTTCTCACCCAATTTACACAAGCGCACGTGCAAGGCGGCGTTCATCTTGCTTGTTAAGCTTGAATACTTTATTTATATTCAAGTAAAAGCTGCTTTAAATTTAAATTATAAGTTTATGCGCAACATTTGGCGCTGTTTTGTGGCTAGTGATGGCACTTTTTGTGTTCCAATTCCAATTTCACATTATTTACTTTCAGCTATATCGATTAATTATGGTGGCGCATCGATAGTCAATATCGTTTCAAACCAAGACGTACAATTAGGGTAGCTCTTGCAAAATATACAGCTGCAAATTTTAAGTAACGTGTAAAATCACTTCCCAAAATACAATGAAACAGGATTTGTCAACATGTTAATTGTGTGCAAAGCAAACCATAATATTTATTTACATATTTCATATTTAAACACAGTCAATTAAAACTAAATAATATTAGATATTAAATAATTATTTTTTAATTATTTAATATCATTATTTTTATTTTTTTTTAATTTTATGTTTATTATTATTAATTAGTGCACAGCTCTTATTTGCTCATCCCGATAAGTTATCGATTATGTACATCAAACAAAAACTTATAATTAAGAGTTTTCGATAAAATGCGATATTTTTTGTAATCGTGCGTTATCCGAAACTTCATATGGATAATGCTATTGTAACTGAAATTAAGTCCTTTTCAAAACAGTTTTTGTATTAGAAATTCGAATTTTTGTATGTTCGTTAAATATATATATTTTTGGCTGAAAAGCGTATTTACATTATTTACAATTGTCAAAGCGAGATTCACTATGCTTAAAATATAATTATTGCTAGTTCACACAATATTTCCTGTTAAACTAATTTACACACGGTTACATATATATATCTAGCTGTATTTAGTCGGTAGTTTCCATCTTGAGCACAAACTTCTCCATTATGGCATTGAGCCGCTTGCGCTCCTTCAGCTGCTGCTGCATGAGATCCGAGATTTGCGTGCCCATTGCCAGCAGAGCCTCTGTATTCGCCTCTGTGCGCTGGGCATTGAGTCGAGTTTGCCTGTTCAGCTCTCGTAGCTCCTTGGCTATGTCCAGGAGCACCGTGCTGCCAGCTCCAGTGCCCGCTCCATTGAGACTCTCCTGTTCGTGCTTGCGTTTCTTGGCTGTGGAATGTTGTGGATGCAGCTGCTGCTCCACCTTGACGCCCAGGTCGCGCACGCTGATGGACTCGACAGACGCAGCGTCGTCATCATCCTCCTGCTCATCGTCTTCTAGAGATCGTATAGCGTATATATATATTTATATTCTAGCTAATCGTGGAAATTAGCTTACCAATATCGGATGCCTCCTCGTCCTGATCCGCTTTGATGTCATGCAGGCGCAGCTTAGCCTTTGGCTGTGACTCAACTATAATGTCCGCCATTTCGTACAGATCTGTGATGGTCGCCACGGCATCCTCCAGAGGCGTGAGCGTGTCCTGATAGAGAGAACTTTTCCCCGTGCCATTCGGCTCCAGCCTGTTGTTCGCTATTTTCTTCCGGATGCAGCTCTTCCAATCTTTCCACACCTATATACAATGCTTGCTAGTATTCAAGGTCAAGAATTATGTGTGCCAGCTAGCTCACCCGCTTCCATTCGCCGGCTTCCTTTACGGGCGGCCCAACGCTATTTAGCTCCTTGCTCAATCTTTGCCAGGCGGCTTCGCTGGCCAATTTGTCGCCTTTGTAGTAGTTTTTCGCTATAATGGGATGTCTCTCCATGAATGCAACGAATATAGCATCCTGCTGTGCTGTCCTGTGTTTGCCCCTGCGAATTCGAACATAGGTTTATTGATTTATTAATATAATTTGATCTTTTCTATTTACATTTTGCAATATTGATTTTTCTGAACTGTCAATTGGTATCGCAGTTTCTTGATATCGATATATTTTATAAGCGTGTGGAGCAGCGATAGCGATAGCTTGAGGTAGCCCTGGAATTGTTAGCGGCTACTTTGAAAATGCATGAAATGAGCAGGTATTTTATGTGAGTACCCGATAAGTATTTTTGAGAAGGCACAAATTAATCGGTTTGTAGTTATTGGCGGTTAATTTAAATTTACTGAGTTTTATATTGCCAGCAGACAATGTGAATACAGACACAATTGTACTCACAGATCTAAATGATGTGAGATAAACATTTTTCATATTATTTATATGGTAGTAGACCTTGTTAAGTGTTTAAAATATGATTTCGTTTTGCACAACATTAGCTGCTTCGTGTATAATTCACCCCGATCCGATAGACTCATATCTTATCTGTAAAATTTGTAGTGAGGGGAGAATTGATAAGCACCATGCGGAGATTACAACACTCGTTGTAGCCATACAGGTTAGGCACCTGTGCGCCCAAAAACCGAACAATCAGTACGAATAGTCTAACAGGTGGAATAAGGTAAAACGAAAATCAATTCTCCGGCAGTGAATATATATATGTATATATGAAGAATAAGTGGGAAGCCAATTTGTGATAGGTTATTGTGCAAACCGATGAAATTATAAATAGATCATAAATAACTTCTATCTCAGTGTTAAATGAATGTGAAAAATACAGAAAAAATCTACGCGCAAAGAAAATTCCTATTTAAGAAACTGTTTTAAACTAACTGTGCTTTAACAATTAAAATTTATCTTATCTCTCGACAAAATCGCAGTTGGGCGTAGTGTAAAAGTACATAACTGTATATATAGTATAATATATATATATATATGTATATATAACTGTCGGTATCAACAATTATCTCTGTCTTGTGCAAGCGGCAGTTCCGTTACAAGGCCCAACGTTTTAGAATTCCAGCTGACTCACGCTGGAACGATACTCGTGGATTTATAAGTATAGTTGGGCAAGACTTTTTGCCATAAAAGCAACTAACTAACGGTGCCAATCTATGGGCATTACGAATAAATTCTTTCAGTGCAACTGATAATAAACTGATAACCGATATTGTGTGTGCCTATGTATTATATATAAACGGCATATCAAGGCGATTTGACTCATGCCCTTACGCTCTTTTATAATATGAATTTTATATTTCAATTGATAAAACGTATGGGAGTGTGCGTCAGGCATGACATCAGCTTCCTCCTGCACAGGAGGACTATGTATTCTATATATATATATATTTGTGTTTGTATGACTCTTGCCACTAAGCCAGATTGTTGACAAAGCATCGTAAAGTTGGATCGAGACAGGAAGTGACGCATTAGTGAAAGATATCTAAATATACTCTTTTGCCGATTAGGAAAAATGCCCCGCCAAAGACTCATAATTGGATTTCATAACCTTAGCTAAGCTAGTTTTCAATACTTCGAAATAACAAGAAAATTATTGAAAGAAAAGAGATGGCAATCTTTCCTTTCAATAATTTTCTTGTTATTTAATATAGATATAATATTTCTTGACATCAAAGCAAATCTTCTTTTAATTTGGTACAAATTATTATCTTATCTTACAATCTTGTCTTCCCTTTTTCCGATAATCAGCTTGCATCTAGTTTGCCCTATATCTTGAATTTTTAGATATCATTAAATTAAATTAAATTTAATTAATTAATTTACAACATGGATACCAAAAGAGGCATTCCTTATTTCCCTCCAATTGAAGTCTATGTCTACAGTCTAGAGTATAAAATATGTTTCGGTCTTCTCTTAGATCTCATCCACACTCAGATATTTCCACCGTGGCAACACAGAATGCGGCATATCACAGCTGACACTAATGAATTTACTTAGTTAAAAGAAAATTGATCAGATCTGATCAATATTCTTGCACCTGCAACCGAACAGCGCACCAGCTCAGACAATTGAAAAGCCGAATACCTGTGGACTGTATAAATGTTTGTATTGCGATAAGGATAACAAAGTTTACACATGCGCGTAAATCAAACACGAGTAATTGTTGGCTGGGACTGGGACTGGGGCTGGGGCTGGCGATAAGGCCCAGCCTGTACGCAGTGGATACAATGGTCGGAACTCTTATCTGTGGAGCTCTAGTGAGGGGACAGGCGAAAGCCATTCGGGCGCTGACTCAACATGGCTTGAGGCATTTATTATACCCTGAGCCCATTGAAAATGGGAAATCAGGGTATAATGTTTTTGTTGGATGTATGTAACAGGCAGAAGGAGGCGTGGCAGACCCCATAAAGTATATATATTCTTGATCAGGACGACAAGAGAAATCGATTTGGCCCTGTCCGTCTGTCCGTCCGTCCGTCCGTCCGTCCGTCCGTCCGTCCGTCCGTCCGTCCGTCTGTCCGTCTGTCCGTATGTTTGAACGCGTCGATTTCAGCCCGTATAAGAGCTAGAGACTTGAAATTTTTTTTGTAGGTCCGTGTATAGCACGCGCAGATCGAGTTTGTTTTAAAAAATCGATAACTATCCCCAATTAATTGTTATCGATTAAAAACAAAATCGAAATTCAATTAAAAAATTCTATCTCGCCCATCTTTTAAGCTAGAGACGCCAAATTTTTTATTTAGCTTTATATGTATTTTATGCAATTTCGAATTTTGTTATATTTTGGATACCGGCCCCAAAATTTCCCCAATTGAAGTTCAGTCTCAAATATAGCCAAAATGCGAATGAGTTGGAACTTTTACTAAACTGACAATTATGCCCATAGAATATATTGATCATATGCCGAAAATTTCATTGAAATCCGTTAAATAGCAAAAAAGTTATTAAACAAAACGTTTGGCTACTTTGCAAACTCACGTGGCAGCAGCGCCAAGCGAACGCACTTTTTCTATTCATGAGCGCACACATACAAACGCTCGCATTCTAGTCGTTTCGAAGAATCGCAAATTACGTTTGAATTTTGTTGAATTATTAGCTGCTGCTTTAGTTTACATTTGCCACAAATGATTTAAACTTGAAATTTTTGTATAATTTTACGCTAAATATAAGTGTATTGGAAAACACAGGTTCGACGAGGCTCAGGGTATACCCTAGTCGGTTACGCCCGACTAGAGTTTTCTTACTTGTTTTCGTATCTTTTTTTTGGGCCAGGGCCAGTTCGATAAGTAGCATGTCGTTTTGTAACTAAACTTGTCGTTTGTAACTAAACTTGGACTGCAGCTGAAGAAGGGCTGGGGTGGACTACACTAACCTGCCCGACTGTGTTCTATATGCCCTAGATGACACTATTTCGGTTGGGGGTAGGCCATCAGTAGGATTGAGTGCTAATACTCCATTTATCTTATGCTTTCATCGTAAACTTCCTGAATGAGTTCTAATTGAGTCTTTCGCATTTCCCTACTTTCAGCTGCCCGTCAACGAACCGAATTGAGAAACGAAACTAGCAAGGAGCCACGGCATGCATCTTGCACAATTCAAGGCAGCCGCTGTCTGCCTTTGCCTGGGCCTCATCATGGCGATTGGCTCAGTGCAGGCACAGGAGAATGCTCAACTACAGATCCCACCCTCTCTGATCGAATGCTATAATACGTCGTATTTCATGAACCGCGACAATCGCCTGCCCTCCAACATGGACACTTTGATTTCGCTCATCGAGAAGGTCGAGCAGAGCTACGTGGCGACGGGCTACCAGGTGGACATCCGCACCGTGGCTGTTGCTTTGCTGCATCGCTTTCGGCAGGACGGCATCAGACGTGCGCCGGGTGTGAACGCCGTGAATGGGGTAATTCCCTACAGTCCGACAGGCTTTCAGTTTCCTAAGCTGCGAATTTTGTTGTCCAGCCTGCTGCCCGGCAACGCGAATAACTTTCCCAACAACTCGCTGACCAGCACGGAGCGCTGCTCCCTGCACTTCATGCTCTCCAGCACCTTCGATACGCGGCAACGCGGCGACGAGAACACCGTGTGCGGACAGCTCTCTCAGTATCGCGCTCAGCGCTTACCTCGCGCTCTCTCAAAAGATGCCGGCAGCAACTTTCTCGGGGACGCGGAATGGCTCGATAGCAAACCAAAGCGTGCGCATTCGGGCTCCAACTACGTGCAGATGGGCGAGCTAGACTACGAAACGGATTGGGCCTATGCGGGCACCGAGGGGCAAAGCCAGTGTCCCGTGGAAGATGGAGTCGTACGCACGCCCTGGGGCACCGTCTCCGCGGGCAGTCTGATCGCAGGTGTCGCCACCGGACTGCAACAGCAAAACGTGCCTGTGAATACTCTGCTGCAGCTGGCCAGGCGGGGTCGCACACAGTCCCAGACGGGAACCTCCTACGTGGACAATCGGTGGGCGGCGACGCTTGCCGGCGATCTGGCCGAGGTGACGCTCGTTCAGGTGCCCGTTTCCAAGAACAATGTGGCGACAGTGGGTGCCACAGGCGGCTGGAATGATACAGTGCTCCCGCACTGGTATTTCCTGTCACAGCGCAACAACTTGGAGGCAACTGATGCGGAGATTCGCGGCGGTCTAGACGGTCTGATCATAGCCAAGAACGTAAACACCTGGCGCACCCAGGCATCGGGCTTGAAGCTGTCGCAGCTGCTGCGCATGTACTACTCCTCGACGGGCGTGCTGAGCTCGGGCATTCAGGCCTGCAGTCGCCAGCAGCAGTTCCCCAATGTGGCGCCCACCACCGAGATGCAGGCCCAGACGAGCGCCTTTGCCCAGGTGCTCGATAAGGGAATGCAGCTGCGTGTAACCCTTCAGCAGCCAGCGATTGCAGAGTTCGCTCAAACGGCGGCCCTCTCGCTGGTCACCTATGTGCGTAAGTAGCATTTACTCTCTTTCTATATGTCGTAGAACCACTTGGGAATATTCTGATTATACTTTTCTAATATCTGATAGATTTTTCCGTAGGATCGTAGGTGACTTCCCATCTGTAGAATTCAACTAGTTTCTGAACTATTTAGATATGATTCGGATTTTGAATTATATTTTCGATTATTCCTGAGTCCCTTAGTTGTAGTTGATATTCTCTAGTTGTTCTTGAACCAATCTGTGCATATTCGGTAGAAGTTATTTAGCAATATTTCGCTGCCTTCCCATTCAGTCACTTCGATTTTCTACCCCTTGGGCAATCCGCACCACCTGCACTCTCTTTTATATTTCGTATTATCCCCGCACAGCACAATCTTTGAACGACGTATCCTGCACGGCCAGCAACAACCAGGATCTGTCGGACATTATCACACCCATGACCAATTTGTACGTATTCTTGGACACTACCTGGCAGTACAGTGCAATTGCGGACTACTTGGCGTAAGTGTCAGGGATAGTTCCTACCAAAACCAGTTCTGATTTGTATTGCTCTTCCCCAGCTATGTCCTGCAGCAGTTGAACATTCATCCCTATGCCAGTTCTGTGACCTTGTTATCAGCATATGATGGTTCCATCATAGTGAATACCACGAACTATGTGACTGATGTCTATCAGCAATGGAACGCGACTGTACAGTCCAATTGTGAGTTCTTAGTGAGTTCTTAGTTCTACGAATAGTACTTAACGGAGGTAATTCCAATTCCAGTGCAACAAGGCTTCAATCTGCCGAATGTTCTGCGCACGATTCAAAACCTGACACAGACACTCCTGAATGGCGAGCAGACCAATTCGAGCGTCGGGGGTCGCTCCTTGGTGGCTCTGGTAATGCCGAACCAGGCGAATGTGAACGACGGCGACTCGAACTACGCGACGACTGAGCTGCAGTACATATACGAGCAGATACCCGATCTGCGCTTTATTTACTATGGCGGTGGCAATATCCAGCGCTTCTCCAACTTTGTGCGCGACTCGTCGAAGGATCTGTTCTCTCTGATGACGGGTAGCACCGTGGCCACGTCGGCTGGACCAGTGGCCAGGCGTATAGTGAAGAGTAAGTGTTCAGCCCTCGATCTTGTCCTCTGCCGAATGCTAATACAAGTGAACTACTCTCTTGCAGTACCTCGTCGCATCATCAACCCACGCTGCGGCGCCATGTGGTATACGAACAGCTGGGGCACTGATCAGATGTACCAATATGTGAGTCCCGGAAAAGTTAACTTCTATCGGGTGGCATCCAACTATTTCTTTGGCGCGGGCACCAACCGAGTGGTGACCATTCAGTCCCAGAACGGCGGCGCCTTCACCGTCTGCTCGTCGCGCAGCTACGAGTGGCCGCAGCAGAACTCCACCAGCTCCAGCAACAACGGCGTGGTACAGAACTGTGCGCAGATCAGCGGCAATAGCTACTCGTATGACTTGTCGAATGCCTGCGACGGCTACTACACCATCACCCAGTGTCCCCCTCTCTATTTGTCTGTCCAGCCGGGCCCTGTGAACACCACGTCCTGTACACAGGATGCCTGCCAGACGCCTGACCAGTGGCGCTATATCGTCGCCTCGGTCAACATGGGCTGCTACAGCGGTGTCTCCGGCCTGGCCGCGAGTCTGTTGACCATTTTGCTGGCGCTGCTAGTGCAGCGTCAGCTGCAGTAGTTGGCGCATCTGCTTGCCCACTTTACAAGTTCAAATTACAACACAACACAACACATCTGTATGTATGGCCCACCATAACCCTCCCCTATTATTATAATTTTTTATTTAAGCCTTAAGTTCCAGTGAAAAAGTCGTAAATAAAGTCCACCCACTAGAACTAACCAGCCTGTTTTTATTTCCGCTTAGACGTTTCCCAAGTGGTTCTACATTGATTGATTACCTTCTCCTAATTACATTTTCATATATCACATTCATTTATATATATTATTATTTATAGCCATCATGGACAGCTTTCAGTTCGAGCCGTCGTCCGACATATCCAACATGACCACGATCAAGACGAATGTCTTTGTGTTTGTGGACACCAATTGGCCATACGATTGGGTAGTCGACTATGTGGCGTAAGTAGCACGTTGAATGCATCGCATTGATTTACTGAATTATTTCACATCATGGGAGCTAAGAATAGTATAGTAATTAGCAATTGCCTCTTTCACTGACTGACTGACTGACTGAACGATTAATAACAAACTGAATTAACTAATTGACTGATTGATTTGTAGTAAAAGCTCTAAGAACTGAGCAATCACATATTATGGCGAATGATAAGTATTATAGATTATTTGGTGGAGTGATTGAAGGACGAACTGATTGATTGATAACAAACTGAATTATTTGATTGACTTGATGATTATTTGCGCATAGTAAAAACTCTAAGAACTAAGCAATTACATTTTACGACGAATGATAAGTATTATAGATTATTTGATGGAGTGATTGAAGGACTAATTGATTGATTATCGAACTGCCAAGAGCTTCCCAGAGTTATTTTAGAAAATTATTCGATTGATTAATAAGCTGAAAATATTAGATCTATAAAAACTTTTTTTCTGACCTATTAATAATCTAATCTAATAATCTACGCAGCTAATTTTATTTTACCGTATCTATTAGTCATTCATTAATTGATTGATGTATAAACTGATGTCATCGGGAAACATCTGATAACGATAAGCCCATTTCTTAAGACGATAGCTGTAATCAGTATAGGAGATACCTTGACGCTTTTAAAGAAGTCCTTCGTCAAAGAGGAAAATAGGAAAAAATAATAATTTCCTTGGATAACTCTTTCCAAAGCTATCCCAAAACTCCTTAAGCAGTTAATAATCAATTACTTCCTTGATTCAATCTTTACGACCTTTCCTCCTCAGTTACGTCTTGCAGAACCTCAACATACATCCGTACGCCAGCAGTGTAACACTCTTCGCTGCCTCCGATGCTTCAGTTATAGTGAATACAACTGACTATATTGTGGACGTGTACCAGCAATGGAATTTCACCACGCACTACTGGCGTAAGCATTGCCATAACCCATGCATAGCAGAGCCGCAGCTTAATCTTATTATTTGGGAATAGATCCGCCTGGATTCAACCTTCCCCTCATACTGAACACCCTGAGCACGCGTGTGGAGGACTTGCTGGCAGCGGAGCGAGAGACTGATTACCTGGGCGGCCGTTCACTGGTGGCACTGCTTGTGCCTAGTCCCACGTCGTTTGTGGATGAGGACGACTACGACTACTGCGTGCGCTATATGAAGCGCCTGCGTCATAGCTTGCCCCATGTGGAGCTCCTCTACTACGGAGGCGGGGCCTTGGTCAGGTTTCACGACTTTGTGCGCCAGCCCAAGAGAGATTTGTTTCTGCTGAACATGTATAAGTCGCCGGAGGAATGTGGAGCGCCAGTCATTCAGCGAATACGGCAGGGTGAGTCTCCTCGTTTGAATGCCTATAAATATTTTGTAATTAACTCGTGATTCAGTTCCACGTCGCCTCTGGAATCCGCGTTGCTCGTCGAATGGAGCCATTATCCAGTATGGCCTAAACTCCCTGGAACAGTACGGACGTCTGAATACCATCAATTTTTACCGCCTGGATGCCCTCTACATGCCCACCAGGCAGAGCATGCGATATCTTAAGATCGCACCCATTAGCCAAATCACTTTCACCGTCTGCTTCTCGCGCAGCATAGAGTTGCCCTTCCGCAACGCAGGCGGTGCGCTGCGGCAGGACGAGAGCTGTGAGAGCACGGCCCTGGGTCCGCTTAGCTATGACTTGACGGACGCCTGTGTGGGCTACGACTACGAGCCCTGCCCTCCGCTCTTCTTCTCAGTGCAGGCGCAGGGCTTTGGCGATGTTTCGTGTACCCAAGCCGCCTGCCAAACACCCGACGAGGCGCAATACGTCATCAGTCTGAATAACCTCGGCTGCAACGGCGCCTTGGCTATGCAGTTGACAGCGGGACTACTTCTATTGACTGCTCTCTGTAGTATTTTAGTATTCTAGTGGGATGCACCTGGGAAAGTACAAATATTTAGGGATAAGGTAAGCGAATGCTGCATATTCTGCTTGAATATTGATTTTAAATAATTATCTAAAAAATATGCGCACATCCATCTTTCGTTTTAAATTTGGCGCCAATCGACTTGGAGTTGCCGTATATTATATAACCAGGGCTCATAGCTTTGAGTTTGAAAATATTGCCTAGCCAAGGATATTTTAAAAATTACCTCTAAGAGACACGGTGAGAAATTCCCGTTTGGTGAATTTCTGTCAAATGTACCTGGGGATATTTACGCCAGGGCGGCAACACATAATCGAGGGCTTCCTTGACATTAGCAAGGTGTCTATGCTAAGTGTCCAGAAAAACAAAATTTCCTTTGTTGAATTCCGGCAATATTTTATTTGGTACTTTCATTTCTTTATCATCAATGGTTCGTAACAGTCTTAAATATTATCTTGATTTGAATTGTTGAATCTTGATTATTATTTAATCTACGATTACTTCTTTTAAAGGCCTTTAGTCACTCTTATTTTAGGTCTCCATTATAAGAATTTACCAAAATTGTCTCGACTTTGTCCGCCAAGAAATTTCTTTATTATTCAGGTTAATATTTTTGTACATGCTTAGTGTTCCCAACAATTTCTGTAAAAATTTACATATTTCCGCTAAATGTACCTTGGGATATTTTTAATTTGCTTAAGCAACCATAGAGGGGCTTGTCCATCAGCAGAGAGTTACAGTTTGCGGCACAATTTATTTAAAACGTAATTCTTTGATTTGCAGCAGCGAGCGGAGAGACAAACAATGGTTACGAACATACATCAATTTAAACTAAGTAGAACCCATATAATTTGTATATATATCATATATATTCGTTTGGTACTTAAATACAGCAGCGGACGAAGCGCCCTCTATCGCAAGTTGTGCGACGCTGTTTATTACACTTCGGTTAAAGCGCCACCTAGGGTAGTCACAAACACAAATAAAAACACTGCTTGATTATGCAGAGCAAGTGGTGCTATTTAGCTTCATGCTCGTTGCCAATAGGTGGTGTGCTATGTGAATGTCACCAAACCAAACTGGCTAAAGCGCCATCTATGTGCGCAGTGCTAGTTGCACTTTAAGCTTCTATGTAAGCTAACATTTGCATTAATGTTAAGGAAGATTCTGTTACTGAGCAATGCGACTTCATCAGTAAATTAAAGAAACTTAATTTGGTTAAATGAACTTACAATGCATAAATCGACTTTCTATTTATTGTTTTTGACTTAGTTCACTTGGGCAGGGGGAAGAAGACAATATGTTTTATCATTGCATTTACTCATCGGAGAGGAAGGGGCAAGAGAGATGAGAGATAGGTGGGGCGGCGGCCACGAGCCGAACCGCGAATCGTCAGGCGTCAGCCGAATGTTTGTGTAACGTGCTGTCAACAGTCTGCCTTGATTTCGCACTCTCATTTTCATATTCCTTTTTCGCTTCACACTTTATGCACGAATTAATGCTTAATGCACAAGGCGCCAGCACAATAAAACCCGGTAAAGCAGCGCCAGGCGATAGGGATAGACAGTCTCTATCGAAAGTAATGTCTCGACTCACTTTAATTTGGCAAATGTCGAAAAGTGCCAAAACACCAAGAAGCCAAAGAGTCAAACAAAATGCAAACCCGAAGCGTTGCACAGAAGTTGTTATTCACTCTCCCTCTCTCTCTCTCTCTCTTTCTATCTCCCTCACTCTCTCCCTCTCAGTCGCTTGTAGCACTTTCTTTTTTAATAATCTAAAAATCTTTTGAGTACTAAACACGCCGATGCCCAGCAAAATTCATCAATTCTCTTTTTTCACATTTCACAATTCACATTCGAATCGGTTGACAACCCCCGAGCAGTAGGCGACGTATTCCCCGTCGCTATTATTTTCTTATACCCATCCGCGAGCGGAGAACGAGTATATGCGGCCCAGAAGACGGTCACTTGAAATCGGGAGTTGAGACAAGTTGGAGTTGAGCAGCTCCTTCAATAACTCGAAATTTTCTTCAAGTCTAGGCAGGCAGGTTAAGGAAGGGTTAGATAAACCCTTTATCAGATATGGATATTCCTAAGTTCTTACATTTAATGTGACCAATTCGTATTTTAAACTACCTGAAGGAATATTGCTTCGATTCTGTTGTAACTTATAAGCATTTCGATTCGATTCCAAGACATGAAGTTCTTCCAATTCTTCTTCTTCTTCGTGTTCTACTGTAGACTACCCAATTCCAATGTTGCAGTCGGGCGCTACCGACTGAATAATCCTCGTTCACCTTCTTAGTATTGACAGCTCTCAAAACTCACAAAGAAATGTCTGGTTTGATAAGTAAATGGAGGAGGCCAGCAGTAATTTAGTTTATATCGATTTGTCACGCCCTCAGTGGGCGTAATTAACGAGCAATACTTTGGGTTTGGGATATAAATCTTTTTAAAGTGCCGATCTCAGCGATACTCTCACAAAAATCAAATAACCAATCCCAATAGTTAGTAATGTCCCTCTTAATAAATTGTCGTGTCTTAAGAAGAGTCTTGCCTCAAAGTGACTAGTTGGGAACTGCTGTAGATCTGTTCGAATCCTACTACAGATAGTTTGATACAAGTTCGCTCAATAAAAATGCTTTAAGCCCAATACGGAATATCTTCCTTGGGCCGCTGAAAAATACTGAGTGTACCAAACGGATGAACCCATTCGTAATAGGCTGATATCTCGAACAAAACGTATGTGCTGATCATGACGACCAAATAGTAGAAGAGAGACCTGCGAAATTCATTCGAGCTCATCGAAACGTGAAGCAATATACCACAAAAGACAACTATAAAGAATGTATAACAAGTCTCCAATTTCCGGGTGTACATAAACTGTAAAAGAAAAGGGTAAAGAGTAAAGAGTAAAGAGTAAAGAGTAAAGAGTAAAGAGTAAAGAGTAAAGAGTAAAGAGTAAAGAGTAAAGAGTAAAGAGTAAAGAGTAAAGAGTAAAGAGTAAAGAGTAAAGAGTAAAGAGTAAAGAGTAAAGAGTAAAGAGTAAAGAGTAAAGAGTAAAGAGTAAAGAGTAAAGAGTAAAGAGTAAAGAGTAAAGAGTAAAGAGTAAAGAGTAAAGAGTAAAGAGTAAAGAGTAAAGAGTAAAGGTAAAGAGTAAAGAGTAAAGAGTAAAGAGTAAAGAGTGAAGAGTAAAGAGTAAAGAGTAAAGGTAAAGAGTAAAGAGTAAAGAGTAAAGAGTAAAGAGTAAAGAGTGAAGAGTGAAGAGTAAAGAGTAAAGAGTGAAGAGTAAAGAGTAAAGAGTAAAGAGTAAAGAGTGAAGAGTGAAGGTAAAGAGTAAAGAGTAAAGAGTAAAGAGTGAAGAGAGTAAAGATAAAGGTGAAGAGTAAAGAGTAAAGAGTAAAGAGTAAAGAGTAAAGATGAAGAGTAAAGAGTAAAGAGTAAAGAGTAAAGAGTAAAGAGTGAAGGATGAAGAGTAAAGAGTAAAGAGTGAAGAGTAAAGAGTAAAGAGTAAAGAGTAAAGAGTAAAGAGTAAAGAGTAAAGAGTAAAGAGTAAAGAGTAAAGAGTAAAGAGTAAAGAGTAAAGAGTAAAGAGTAAAGAGTAAAGAGTAAAGAGTAAAGAGTAAAGAGTAAAGAGTAAAGAGTAAAGAGTAAAGAGTAAAGAGTAAAGAGTAAAGAGTAAAGAGTAAAGAGTAAAGAGTAAAGAGTAAAGAGTAAAGAGTAAAGAGTAAAGAGTAAAGAGTAAAGAGTAAAAAATAAAGAGTGAGAGGTGAAGAGGGAAGACTGAAGAGGGAAGAGTGAAGAGGGCTTTACTCACATAGCTTTTGTCTGTGTAGCAATCGTGAAGGACGAGCAAAGGTAAAATCATGTATACTTTGTGGGTTACCACGCTCATGACTGCGCCGAATGCCGCATCCAAGTGGTTGTTGTTGATCAGCGTGCGCATCAACATGATGAACCACAAAAAGTCGGCTAAATTAAAGAACATCACGGCGATCGTCTCGGATATGTTTGAATAGCGAATGGTCATGTATTGCCAAATTATGTTGTTGAACTCGTCGCTGATTTGAAACAGGATTAAGTTGCTAATGACAGTGCCAACTCCAGCATACATGCAGAGCAAGGGTCGGCTCGGCTGGCGCAGTGGGTGGAAGGCGACTAGCACCACCAATGCAAAGAACCAGCTGAAGGCCAATAGCAGCTGAAACGCCACGAGTTCTCCCCCCGCTTTGAGAATTACAAATGGGAATATGATAAAGCTGGCGATATTAACCACCTTGCACCAGCCATAATTCAGACGCTGTTTGTCTATCACGGGTATCACGTTGGCCAATAAGAAGAAGAAAGGAATCTGTTGGAGTGGAGAGTGGAAGAGTAAGTCAGGCAAATGTCTGCTGTGCCCTACTTACGAAAATGAAGTTTAAGAGTTTTTGGGGCTCCTTCAGGATAGCATAGCCGTTCACAGTTCTCCACCAGATCTGACTCGGCTTGAGATCAGTGTGTATGTGAGTTCGGTCCGTCATATCCGTAAAGCTGTTCACTTGTGGCAACTGTTCTTCCACATCCATAGTAGTAGCACTTAACCGGCGCCCTCTGTCATCTACTTGCGCCGCTAGCCTTTTTTGGCTGTGATACGATAGGAGTGTGGCCATGCTCAGAATAGCCAGAAGTACGGCGAGAAATGTGTAAGCATTGAGGGCCAACAGAGGAAGATCGGCGTAGAGCAGATCGGGTACACTGAATGACTCGTACTTGAGGCCCACCACAAAATGCAAATACCAAAACCCAATCATGATAATGGTCATATTGACCCACCAGAGCGTGCCGTCCACATGGTATCCATCGATGCAGAGCATCATGATCCCAATGAGAAAGTAGCGCAGAATGTCGCCCAAGAAGTTGCCCAACGTGAATGTGGCATGTGAGTTCTTCTTATATGTGCAGTTCAGTATAAAGTAGATGTAGTCTGGTATCAGGAGATAGAGTCCAAAGAAAACATAGCCGTATGTGTAGTCAGACAACGGAAGCAACTCCATCAGGGTCAGATAGTTGGGAATGCAGCTAATAATGAAATGTAGCAATATTAATATTATAACAAGTAAGAAAACTCTAGTCGGGCGTGACCGACTAAGGGATACCCTGAGCCCCGTCGAATCTGTGTTTTCCATAGAATTTGGGGGAATTCGGGTCGGTATCCAAAAAATATCAAAATTCAAAATTGCATAAAATACATATAACCCTAAATATAAAATTTGGTGTCTCTAGCTTAAAAGATGGGCGAGATAAAATGTTTTCGATTTTGTTTTTAAATGATAACAATTAATTGGGATAGTTATCGATTTTTTAAAATAAACTCGATCTGCGCGTGCTATACACGGACCTACAAAAAAAATTTCAAGTCTCTAGCTCTTATACGGGCTGAAATCGGCGCGGTCAAACATACGGACAGACGGACGGACGCACAGACGGACAGACGGACAGGGCCAAATCGATTTCTCTTGTTGTCCTAATCAAGAATATATATACTACAACAAAAACATTATACCCTGATTTCCCATTTTCAATGGGCTCAGGGTATAATAATAATAAATAGGTGCGTGGATATACTCACAAATATTTCGTTATCATGTACATCACATACAATATGGTCAAACAAAGCAGGCTTAATAAAAGGCCAATACTAGTATTCCAGGTCAATTGAAAGGTGCAAAAGTACAGCTGGAGTAAGTCGACAGTCTCCACGTAGAGGGAGCACCACGGCGTCTCTTTAACAAATTCACACATCTCGTCGCTGGTGGCTCGCCATGCATCGGCTCGGTAGCAATAGGTCTGAGTGCGGTGACATGGGCATAATCACATATGCATATTGATTACTATAGTAAATGTAAAAGAGTAGCTCACAAAGTTCCACGCGTGCACAAAGGTTGTAAAACGTCGCGCGCGACTCAGCGTGCCATTTACAGGGTGCTCACAGGCTGGCATTACTTCAATTTGGTCTGGATAGGTATGTTGTATGATTGTTTCTTGTGCAGTGTATGTGTGACTGACTGAGAACTCAAATTCTTTCTACTAGTAGTATTTTTACAGCAGATTTTACTGATGACAGATAGCCCTCTGCGATAAATATTATAATCCAAAATTATATTTGAGAAATAGTAGGAGACAGTTGAGATAATTTCACATTCTCCTTGGACTTATCAAAGACAAGTAATTGTCAACTAAATCATTTATATTTTCTGTAAAGCCTTCATTGCATGCTCCATCTGGCTCTCGTCTCTTGTTCGATCTATTCTCCGAGCCTTATTATTTTTCTATAATCTGGTGACTGCGTTTTCTTTACCTCTTCGAAGCTAATATGCAAACTTGCATCTCCATCTCCATTTCTTCTTCATCCTCACTGCATTTACATCCTTTCCTCTCTTCTGTCCAATTCCACTAAATTTTCTCCATCAAATCTTCGCTGTTATCTATCGTGAGCTCAATAAGTTAGACATCAACTCACAACATCTCCCAACTCGCCTTTTGCTAGTGGCATCCTTTTCATTGAATCTCACATTTCGTATTTGTCTGGCTCTTTCCGTTCCTCCACTTTTCTGGCTTTCCGCAAATAACAAATTCACAGTTTACGTGCCCTTAATTAGCAACGAGCATGAAAAAGGATTCAAAACGCAGCGAGTAAAAATAAGTGAAATCTAAAATTCGCTTAATAAAATGTGCGCTGAAATAGAAAGCGCGCAACACTGAAACTAAAACTAAAACTGAAATAAAAAATAAATAAATAAATAAATGCTCCAAGGAACAAAGCCAAAGTAGAATGCAAAATAAAAAGTTTTTATTTCCACTTTTTTGTTCTTATTATAAAATTGAGTTTTATACGGAGATTTTTATGCGCCTTTCAAGTGCTAGTACTTTTTTAAACATTTCGATACCTACTGAAAATGGTGAAGAAAGGGCATTTGCTTTCTGCATTAGCTATAGGAAAGAAAGAAAACACGAAAAGAAATCTCATGTCTACAGGGTATTCGTTAGTCGCACAGCTTTTGGCTAACAAAACTTTTTGCTACTTACTATTTTTTTGTTGGTAAGCAACAGCTTCTATAACGTTTGCGTTTCGCTGATTTCTCTATGAGCCCAAATGATGCTTCAACTCTGTTTGCTTTTTTTTTGCCAGCTCGTCTGTCCTTTCGACTGTGAGGGCTGATCGAAGGAGTGGAGAGGGGCGGAGCGAAAGATCCCTTCATGCGTTTTATATTTATCAGCAGCTAAGCTCAAACCGGTTGGCCATTGTCCACTGATGCCGGTGCTGAAAACACGTGTCACGAGCAGCATAAACAAGCGACTTACTGTGGCTGACCACCAACCGCGGTGTCGGGCAATCTAATGACCACTTGAATGCCTTTGTCCTGCTTCCTGTTTGTGATTATTTAAAGCCCATTAGGCCTGCTCGATCAATTTGTAAACGAGCCTCGTCCAATTTAACGCAACATTAAAACTGACCTTAGGTCATTCGCCACTCTGTTCCTCGTGCCAGCCAACCGGTTTTCTTAACCCCGGGGGGAACACTCATATGTGTGCATACGTTAATGTATCCTCGCTCGCTCTAAAGTGCTGCAATGCAACCACCAAGCAGGACACACGCCTGCAGTCAGCCACTGGCAATTGTCCCTTGCCCCTGGACAGGGGTCAGCGTATTTGTTGCCAATTGGCTGCATGACATTTTCATTTACTTCGTGTTTCCATTTGTCTACGATTGTGGCCTGCCCTCTCCTTTGTCCTCGCAGGAGGGGCAAATGCAGCGCTTGGCGTGTGCAGCACCCGAGGGAATATGAGCTGTATTCAGGGTGCTGACTGCATGCATTTGGAAGAGACAGAGAGAGAGAAAGACAGAGATAGAGTAACGGCGAGAGGCGCTTGTGGATGAAGGTGTCGTTTAAGGACTTGAATATACATAGAAATAAACAATAAATAAATCAGATTTCTTTGGGGAAATTAATTGAAATCAATTAAAGATGAGAATTATTTGTTAAGTCAAAAGATTATGGTAGATGGTATTTATAAATAAATAAAATATTTTACAAGTGATTTACATTCATATCAAATTTATGGCAAAAGAAAATATTTGAATAAAATAAGAGACATGCAAAAGTTTCAGCAAAAGTTTCAGACTTTGTGTAGTTTATCTGTCTGTATTTATGAATGCAAAGCATTTCGCTGCTAAGAGTCGTAGAATCGTTCTACTGTCAAGATACATATATCGGGATAAAGTGTAACCGTCTTGTCACTTTTTGAGTACTGATTTATTAGTTTCATTTGAACCACAGTTGACTTCTTCAGATTAACTTAAAATTACGAAACGAAACATTGCCGAAAATATTTATATATGTTATAATGTAATGTAATGTTGTACCATGGAAAAATTTTTAATTATTCATTTGATCATTTTAAGGACATTTTTATAATAAGCCTTTCCGTACAGAGCTTTACTGTAAATTAAATAAATAAATATTAAAGTAAATAAAGAATAAAACAAATAATTTATTAAATAAATAAAAAATATAAATATTAATATTAATTATATGTATTTATCTAATAATATTTATTATTTAATATTGTTCTTTATTTAACAGGAATATTCAAAAGCTGAATATTATTTTACATCAACCTGCTATGCGAAATTAATTAATTGTATTTCTATTATATGGAGAGGTCGTTCATTTGGGTTATCGTTTTACTTATCGTAAGACTATTTGTCCTACTTCTGGGCCAATTATCAACAACTCATGCCTATTCTACAGTCCATTACTCATTTTCAAATGCCTAATATATCTCTGCATGCTTAATACAGCAGTTTCTTACAGCTGTCACACATGAGGTCTTTGCAGGCAAAGGCAGTTGTTGGGTTTCACTTAATCGTCGGTTGCAAAAAGTCTTGTGGCTAAATTACAAGCACTTACTTAAGCAAGCAACTTTTTTGCAGGCTGGAGGGTGAGGCGAGAGCATGTGGAGCGGCTGGGGCTGTTTGTTCGCATTGTAGCTGCAAGATGTGCTGCGTGGCAGACGCGTTAACAACATTGCTTTTCATATCTGCCACGCGTAGCGGCCTCTGCCTCTCACGCTTCGCGTCTGGGGCTTACACAATTTCTTTTTTATTTTGTTGGCCCAACAGATCTCTCAGATAAGGAAGCCCCACCTGCTTCGCTGCGCTCGTGGCTCGTAAAGGCGCCGCGCCAAAAAGTATGCAATGCCTTTTTAATCGAGCGCAACATTTATTGCCCCATTACGTATACGTCCACGTATACGTAATACGAGCTTTAGTTGAATGGAAAAGTTTACCTTGCAGCGTATGTTTACATTACTTATCTTATTTTTCGCTCTCTCTCCCTTGCTCTCCCTCTTATCCTCTTTCTCTGCCTTGCTCAGAGCTGTTTTACTTGCGATTTACTTATTTCCGTGTGCAAATTTCGGAGTTGAGCAGCTTTTCTGTGTGGAAGGAAAGTATGCTCATCGATGCTTAAACGGGGATTATATAGTTGGTGAAGGGAATTAATATCTCAGCGATATTTCCATCAGCCAAGTGCAGGCTAGTCAAGCTCTAATATGGCTAATTCATCAACTTGTCCTATTACTATACTTAACTCCGTATAGAATTTGAGGAATATTTCCTATACTTAAAATCTGCCTTTGTTTCTGTGTTTTCTTTTTGCGGAAGTGATTGTGTATCATGTTACTCGACTGCCCAGTTGCCTGTCGGGCCTTAAATAAAGAGACTTAATCAAATCTGAGCTGAGGGGCAACCGCAGCCCAACTCAACTCGGAGTCGACTCCAGCTCAATCTTCGTCTGACTGTCTGACAAATGTCGCCTGGAGATACAAGATTGAATTCGTGCTTGCATCTTGGTAGCCAAACTCCAACATCTTGCTGCACATGCTCCACTAGGCAAGCGGGTGACCACAGACCTTGCCCCATCTCGTTCGTCGCTCGCTCTCTCGTCCTCTCGTCCTTCCAATCTGTGGCAAGTTATGCGTGGCATGCAGTCAAAAATAGTGTCTAAGAAAATATTATTGCTGACTGTGCGTCGACTGGATGAAATGCTCAAGTAATATGCTGGACAAGCATTGTGGACTGAGCCGCATATCAGTTGCCTGACAGCGCCTGCCAGGACACATCCAGGACATGCCAGGATATGTGGGGCCATGACCGCAAATCAAACTCGCTGCAAAAGTTTTTGGGTCTTGGGACTGCCATGCGTTGGCAACATGTGATAAGTTTATTGTCTTGCCACATGACGCACACGCCCACAGCCCACACCTGCAGCAAGGACGCCCAGCTCCAAAAAGGACACGCTGCTAAAGTATCGCATTTCATAACAGAAATATGCTTTCTTGGTCTATAAATTAAGTTGTCTCGCCCACAAATATTAATTGCCTAATTAGCATATGCGTCTGACATGGACATAGGACACACACACAGGACGCAGGACATACAGCACCCTTTTATCCCCAGCAATGAGAGAAACACATAAGAACCAGCTCACAATAGCCACAATAGCGTTGAAGTTTTTCTTCAAGGCACATCATGCCGCATATCCTTTGGGCTCACATGTTGTCAAAGGACACGTGACTCTGTTTGCCTTGTGAAAACACCTAGAACTGCAGAAGTACACAAAAATGAACGTATCATTCATACAGGCAGCTAGAAAATAGTTGAATTTTCAAACTGCGGTTTGTTATGGAGAGTGGACATGATAAATGAAGTTTTATGCTTACTAAAGTCTTTAATATATAGTGGGAGATTTCGAGTTAAGTCTTAGATTATACTTTATATAATACATTATGAAATAAACCTTTTTCATATTTTGCATATTTTTCTAGGTTGTCGACCCGGCCAAACATTTACCTTTTGAGTTATCTTTTCTTCCTTCAGTTGGCTTGGCTTGACAAGCTCGTCAGTTCGTCTGCATATCCTTTGCGCCCTGTTTATCCCCGTTGTGCCCTGCGTTTTGTTCTAATTAAAAAATACACATGCAACCGTAAGAGGAATTCGCTGTCGTAATTGAGGGTTGATATCAGCGGGTATATATATGTATTTCCAAACCTTAATTGTTGTTGTTCTTGCCTTTGTTCTTGATGTAGACTTTTTATTTATTTTTATTTGGGCTCCCTTTCGATGCTGAAAATGTAGGTTATCGATTTTCGGCTGGGCTTTGTCTCAAATTTATGTTTAATAAGCGAACGACTTGTGGCTGGAGCTTTAAGGTCGTTGCTCAAACTCATTTTAAATCAATTATGCTCAGTCCCTGGACTCAACTTATACCATGATAATCAGCTCATAATGAGCCTGTTTATATGTATTTTAATATTACTTTTTTCTTATTTTCGTGCGTAGACAAAACTTTGCCGACTTTTTCTGCTCAGCCGAAAAAGTTTTCGTAAATGTTACACAAATATTTTGCCGCTACGTATGAGGCGCTTGCTCGGCTGGCAGCTGCTCCGAGCATAATATGGGATGTAGTTAAGCATTTTATGGCTGCAAGTGCACTTGTAACAATTTCATTAACTGCAAGCGAAGCACAAGAGGTTCGCTCTGCACCCGTTCACCTTCCGCGCTCGAATGTGAAGTGCGCATTTTAATTGCAGAAAAGTCCATTGGAGCAACGGCTAAGCTGGGCTGGAGGAAACCGCAAGATAACAATCCATTAACTTTTTGCCACTCAACTTGAGCAAAAACTACCAAGACGAGCTTCCACTTGAGCCGCGCCCAGCCCTCCTTCGTCCTTCGTCCTCCGACCTCCAGTTGAGGCACCCCCAGGCACCAGCATAGCATATTAAAAAGGGGAACCACTTTTTTCTTCTGCCCAGAAGCTGCTGCTGCGGCTCTTCATCAAGCGTCAACAGCAGCAGTAGCAGCAGCATCAACAACAACAAACCGTGAAAATTATAAAGGATAAGCAAGTATACACACACACATATATATTTACAATTCACATTCATATTCACTTTTTGCCCGTTTTTTTAACACTCAGGGCAAAGCAAGTTTTTCCACTTTTTGAGTTTTTAAAAGAGATTTTTTTGTGACTTTTTCTTTTAGTGGAAAGGGCAGCTAAAGAGCTGCCTGCCCTAAAGTTCTGAGTAGCAGTTAAAGCTGCGCAGTGTAACGAATCTAAGTGGAGTTGGAACAATTCTAGTATTATTGAGTTTTTGATTTACTTTTAAAATTTGCTTGGAATTATTGCAAAAGTAAAAATAATCAAAGACTAAATAAATATTGAAAATGCAGCCAAAAGCTTGGAACATTAACAGTTATGTTAGACAGTACATTTTGTAAAAATTGTGCAATGCACAAGGCGACGTTAATATTATTAACTTAAAGGCAATTGAATTGCTCGTTCATATCATTTATCTTGTTGTTATGCACGCTACTAATTTCAGTTGTACTTTAACCCCATTACAGAAAAATTCGTGTAGCTGAAAATCGGCAGCTACTTGGCTCAGCCTCCGAGATGCCGTTGGGAACCAACCTCAATCATCGACTATCAACCCTTTTAACCCTTTTTCGCTTTACATATTCGAAAAGAGGAACAGCTGTTTGATGTGTGTTTGTGCCTAGGATAATGTTGTGTGCCGAATCGAAAGGATCAGTGAGCATGAAAATTTGAATATGTTTGAGGCGATGCGATCATCTCTAACAGGATAACAGAGCTGCAGGCATATGCGTATGCAAATGCCTGCGATCCTTTAGCCGGATGCTGTGTGCGTGCCTTGCAATAGAAATCGAAATTCAATTTGAATTTGTAAGGAAAGGAAAACAGCTTGGAAAAAGGTTACGTTATGCTTGATAAAGCGATAAGGCTGTAATAAGACACGCACACGCACACATGTCCTTGACCACAGGAGATTAGAAGTTGTGTGTGTGTGTGAGTGTGAGTGAGGTCTAAGAAACCCTTTTGGCCACACTTTGCATTGGGGCGTGATTAATGAAGTGTTGACCAAATCAAAATTAATGCCAAACTTGTGCCTGGCCGATAAGAGAACTGACCAAGGCAAGGCCCCCTGCCGAACAGCATGTGTAAAAAGGCAAGAGTGGGCGGGGCTGCAAACATATGCTAAGTGGCATGTGGTCAGCAGAGGGGACTCCAACTTCGGTCAAGAATAGTTTCAATTTACGCCTTATGAGCACAACATTCATCACATAACGCTTTCGTTGGGTCGCTCCGCAAATGTGAAATGTCAAAAGTACCCCAACCCAGCCCGACCCCAACCCCAACACTTTCGGCCTCACATAAGTCTGCGTGCAGCTGTTAGTGCAACCCTTTTTCAGGCCAAAATGGGTTAACTGTCCTCGTGCCGAAGTTAGAGCTGTTGCTGCTCCTGCTGTAGCTTGAGTTAGAGTGTCCGGTTTTGGAATAATTAATCACAGGCTCACATGCGATTTGTAAAGTTAATTGCCGTGGCGAAAGCGCACGTCAGGCCGTGTCCAATTGTGGGCCGGTGGACGAGGCGGTCTCTGCATAAGCAGAGATGAGGAGGTGGAGATGCGGCTCTTAAGTGCTCTCTGCATGTCTTCAATTACTGACAGTTTAGCACATATTCCACAAAGCATGGCAGGGTCAAACTACGTGTCTGCTGCTGCTGTTACCTACGCATTTAATATTCATTCCCCCAGACCGAGCGATCCAACTATCTACAGCATCCTTGACTCGACTGCAATGTTTGTCGACACTTTCCACCTGGCCTCGACTTGACTCGTTCCGTCACTGGTGCTTATGCTCCACTGGTTGGGTGCATCCGTTTTGAAGTGTTTCACTTGCAAAAATGTCATAAAAAATTCATGCCAGCCACCGCAGCGAGGTGCTTAGCTGTAAGAACAAACACAGACAGGATACTTGGGCTAGCACACAGCGAATGCAACAAGGAAGTGAAGCGTTAAGCTCTTGCTCTTGATATTTCCATCATGAATTGTACATTATATAATTTAAGAAAAATTATCTGACAATGAAATATGAATTGTATAAAGAAACCATATAAAACTATTCATAAAATGCAATCTAACGACTGGACACATTGAGCTGGGCTTTAAATCTGATGCTTCAATCTAGTTCTATAAGAAAGCAGAGACTAGATTAATACATTACATAAATGCTTTAAATATAGACATATATTCTTAGTAATGTTCCTCATTACCCATCCATGCATCCACAATCTGTGAAGGTATAACTTAGCAGTGTATAGTAAAAGGCTGATGATTTCGCTCAAATACACAAAAGAATTAGTGCAAAACAAGTTCATTCAGCTGTTCCTTAAATATCGAATGGTTTTAATATATTTATTTTCTTGTGCTCCACAAAAGAACAATTCTTTGCACTTGAGTCCAGTTAAATTATGTACAATACAAAAGCCAGACACAACCGCAAGACAGAAGCATAAATCAAAAATTCAATTTCAATTCGGAAAGCCTTGCCCAATACTGCCTTAAAGCAGGCCCAACACAACAAAGGTTCACAAGTCATTTATTGATTTTATTATTTCAGCAAAACTTTGTCAACTATTCTTGCAAGCAAAACAGCAGCCCAACGTCCTGGCGGGCCCTGATGGCCTAAAGGACATTCGCACAACATGTGTGGGAATTAGTTTTCACTTTTAATTTGATTTCCAAAATAGTTTTCAGTAGTTGAGGCGATGAGGGTTGGGAGAATGAAAGCTCAAAGGGCTGTGGACGGGATATGACTTGTGATTTTATTGTAATTTCCTTTAGAGTGCCTTTAAAGGAACTACCCTCTATCTAAAGATCTATACGAGGAGGTGCGCTCTAATCAAACTCCTTGTTTAATTGTCGCCCATATATTACACCTTTCACATAAACAGCAATGGGGATATACACATTGTTGATATAAGGGAAAAACAATTACGCACAATAAAAATATAATTAGAATAATTACTGAATTTCGCTCATTAAACTTGAACTTTTACGACTGACACGCAAGCGAGAGCCCATGCAGGCATAAATAATAAAAAAATATATGGCGCAGGAAAAGTTCACACGAATATTCATAAATTAATCAAAAATATTGTTTACCGACTGTCCAGCCGGGGAGGCGAGGTCAGGCGTCAGTCGAACTCTCCGCCCACACGCGACAATTGACCCTTTTGTTAATTAAATTTCAAACAATGGAAGGACATTACGTGCATGTCCTTCGACATGATATGCAAACAGGAGAGTGTTACTTGTGTTAACGCTCGCCCATGCAGATATATCGCCGCAGATAGTGTCAAGGTAAATTTAGTAAATTTGAGCTGTGTCCATAAGAGAGACAGAACCCAAGCTACACAAATTGCCCATAAATTTTGTGCACTATTTTCGGTAAAAGGGTTGACGTTGACAGGCCGTGTATATGGGCCGCATGCCCTACCAGCATGTCCTGCATATGATGTTTATCCAGTGGCTTCTATTAGCCCACATAAATTATTAACGCGCATTCTCGATGCGTTGTGCATGTAGTTTATTAGCACTTGAGACTAGCTTCCTTTTTTGAGAGTGGCTGACATTGCGTGTCTTCCATCCTTGTGCCGGTGTCCTTTTGGTGTCCTTTGCATGTTCGGGCTATTGGGAAAATGCTGTCTGTGTTTCTGTTTGTCTATTTGTATTAATTTACATACGACACGCATTCTCGCACTTTTCAATGCTACCACTATTTGGCTTGGCCTTTATGATAGATGCGTGTAGATCCCCCACTTTTAATTAGCAGGCGAACTGCCTAGTTCTTATCTGACTAATGTATTCTATTGCTCCTCACTTCACTATTTAACTAGCAAGTGATGAAAATATATGTAATGCTTTAGCTCTCCCACTCGTATCGATGTCGCGAGATATAAAAAATTAAATTGAAATAGATAAAATGGCATATAAAGTATTTACTGCCCCCACTTCCCAGCCGAGGCCATAAAAGTCGCATTGAGTTGTGGAATAATATTTTAAGATAATTTCTTGAGGCCGAAATATTATCAACGCATTTGTGTGTGGTTGCTTTAATGTGGTTGGCAGATGCTGGAACCACAGCAGCAGCGAAACGAAATCAAATCAACGGCCAGAGCGACGGAAAAAATAAAAAGCGAGCGTTGGCGTCCCACATTAAGGAGGAAGGACATTGACCAAGTGACAGCAAAGGGAGCTGAAGCCCTGGACATTTGCGGAGGCGCTCAGTCAATAATTCAGCTTATCACCGGCGGATATTGGAATGGCAAACCCAAAGGACAACGTATCCGGCGCCGCAAGCGCGCATCAATAAAAACACATTTGAATGACAACTACGCTTCCCCGCCCAACTGCCCGACTGCCCTCTCCCTGCTCTCTGCTCCTATCCAATTGGGAAGGTGTTCATGTTTATCAAAGGCAAATGACTGGGATGGCATGCGGGTGGCGTGGGATGGGGCCAGGGGGTTGGTGTCCACTTTGGCAGCATCTCAAGCAACACTTTTCAAGTGAAACCTCGCGCACTTCAAGTCACAAAGTTTTGCTCCCCACCACCGCCTGCAACTGTGAGATATTCCCTTTGAACTCTGAATTTGACTTTGGGTGAATCGCATCTTGCAGTTTGTCAACCCTCCAACGCTTTTCGACTTTATTCAAATTGTAAAACCAGTCAAAAAAGAAAAAAAAAAGGAAAACAAACTCACCCAAACTACCAACGGCTGTCCTACTCTGCTCTACTTCTTTTTACTCTCGTTCAGTTCGATCTGTATTTGAGTTATTTTTTCGGTTGTCCTGCGAACAAGAAGCATCCTCAAAAGTGTCGCACTGCCTGTAAATATTTTGTCAGAGCAAACTTTCTTCTCTGCGAAGGATTCGAATATATTGAACTTAAACATTTGTTTTCGGGATTTAAAAGTTGAATTTTAAAAGTTTTTAAAGTAATTTTTTATATGTTATGAGTGAAACTTATATATATAATAAATATATATTTATTTAAATTGTATTTATATTTCGAAACAACGTTACTATTATTCTTGAAATAATATGCATATTATAACAGGTATATCTTAATAATTGTTCTTATAAATGATTAGGCAATAACATGTTTTCGACAGTTTCATGTTGCTGAAAAAAGACTATAAATATTTTTCAAATGTTTTTCATAGATAAGGTAAAGCGAGTTCTTCGATTCAGGTCACAGTTTAGTTAAAGTAGAAATATATTCGAGTCGCTTAGTTCCAAACTGGATTTGATCATTTATTGTACCTTTAGCATTTTTTTATGTATATTACAAATATATGTTGCAGACGCATTTTGAGTGATCAAAACTGGAACTGACATTTTTACATCATTTATAGAATGAACACACCCATAAAAATATACCTTATATCTACTGTACCATACGATCTCTGCGACGCCTTCTCATTTTCAAAGCATCTTATGAGTCAGCCTTTACATATTTATTGTCTTGAATCTCTTACGACTCAACTGGTTGGGTTTTATGGTCGAGCTTTATATAGCCATTGACCTACAAGTCTTTAAAGATGACGCAGTTAGCGGCGAATTGCATAGAGCAAAACACGAAGTGCATATTAAAAAGAATTGTTAAAATTTTTTATTTAATGTTTTATTATTATTTTTTTTTGCTGTACAAATTGCTGGCAATAATAAGTGTGCCCTGTTGTCAGCTGGCTGTGCATCGGTGCGAATCAGTCAAAGGCCGTTAATTTTTAAAATGAGCATATAAATTTCAGAACAATCAAATAAAGCGCAACGGCTATATATTTCTTCTCTCCCATATAAAATATGAACAGCAAATGGCGTTAAGCATTCGCGATTGCCCATTTGTAAAAAAGTAATAAAATATTTAGCAAAGTGTTGAAGATGGCGTCTCTTTTTTTCTTTTGTTAGGGCAATCGAAACTGCCCCCGCAGTCAACCCTTGCCACCCTCTAACAGGGATCAGGAATAAGTTGGGCAAAGAAAAAAACTCATATGCATATTTCCCCAAACGCTTTGCCAAAAACTCTGCGACAGGGGTTGTCCGCATCTGGAGTTCCGTAATGTAGTAGCATTCCTAGATACGAAGTGTGCGCCATTTTCATTCACGTTCCATAAATTTCACATCAAGTATTTATAAATCAAATACAACATCTGCGTCGCCCTATACTATACTTATTTTATGTTAGCTTTCCTTTCGTCCTGTTTGCTTACAAGTATTCCCCATTAATGCGCAATTTTTTCGCTTTTGCATAACGTGCCGAAGGTATTGAAAATGAAGAATTATTACACATTTCACAGGCATAATTCAAACCTGCTTTCCAAATAAAAATATGAGCAACGAATTGAAAATAAAGTGAGCCTCAAATATAATTTACATATTGATCTTATACGAAAAAAAAATCTTTTTGTTTTTAAGTGCACTTAAAATACAACGTAAAAATCGAGAAAGGTTTTTTATTTAGTGTATTTGTAGAATTTGTTAAAACTTCTTTACGTCATAGTCTTTATATATTCTACAGTCACGATCAGCATTATCATCACATAACACTTAACCCTAAGCCTGACCCTCTTAGTTTGCTTACATTTACGTACATTAGTCAAATTTTGTAATATTTGAATTACCTACATTCGATGTGTGTTTGTTCTATACAAATTGTAGTTGTTTGCTTGAGGTCTTAGTTGTAAGAGCTTCGTAGCAGCTTTTGGCTCTATAACATTTGAGACTCGTAGTGTGAAACCAGAGATTCCATATTAAAGATTCCATATCCGTTGCTCAGGATTTCCTGCAATACGTGACAGTGCTCTCGGAAATATTATATTGCCCGCCATCGCCACCATTCAAACTAGCGCGCTTTAAAATATGAAAAGAAAGAATAAATTAAATGTGCTAATCTAATTAAATTCGACAAATCTCATTTTTGCCCCTACCATGTTATTTAAAGTAACTTTTATGACATTCAGTCTACTAGAACTAAAGTTACAGTTACTAGAACTAAAACTCAATGGTATTGCAGATCTATATAAGAGCATATATAGAACTGTAGAGCATATGTAGAGCACCATTGGAATTTAGAATGTCTATGAGGGAAGCATTGAGAAAACCGCTCAGTAAGTGGCTTCAAGCAAACATAAAATTGTAAAATTAACTGAATCCATGAAAATGTAATTAAAAACTAAAGTTTAAGTCTACATGCTAACTCAATATTGACTATAGCTAAATCTTAAAAGCAATGTATTAATTCTCCCTGAACTGAAGTTTATGCATGTATTTCAAAGTCATTCAGCCGGCTGATCCATTTCGACTGAGCTCTTTCAATGTACTCTTTATGGTCATAAAAGTCTCACAAGTTGCCATAAAAATTGAAGTTAGCGGGGAGTCTTTGTCACCTAATAATGAACTTTTGGTTCTGCATTTGCATGCGAGTTGCTTAAACAGAGCTATTAGAGCTAGTTTTGCTGCTATATATAATGCAGTTGTGTGTGATGCGGTTCAGTTGGCCAGTTAACGTTAAAGATCTTACGTCATGTTACGTCTTTCTGTAAGTTCTGTTTGTCTCAAGTCTTTCAATATATTTTTAATTCATTTGTATATTTAACAGATACTCTTTATGTCAATGTCGGTTGTATTTTTGAGCTGCTCGGCGACAGATATCAATGAATTTTTGAGCGATGTTCAGACATCACTTAAGCTCCTCCAATCGGGCCTTGATATACCCTTAAGGTTGTTCAATTCAAATCCAGATAATTCCGCTAAAAAATCACAATTTCTGCCCCGTAAGCGGGTGATTACTGAAGTGAACGACGGCAGTGAAGTGATTACGGTTGTAAAATCTCCACAATCACCTTTGGGAGTTTCGCAGATTGCTGGACCATATTTTACCTATCCTGGCGAGGACTCACTGTTCGTTAATCACAATCAAAGAGGCAAGGAAACCACGGAAACAAACAACAGTCCCGTACCTACGATAGGGATATCTGGCTCTGGCAAGGGGATACCAAACCCAGTGGCTTATGGACCAGCCAAGGGGCCAACACGCGGAAACCCCAATCCTAGGAAGCCAAAAGAATATGCTCCTAATTTATCTAGAGGTTCAAATAGTCCCCCACCTAACCGGGGGCTTCAAGATAACGCGTTTGGTGTGTTTTCACCTATAGCTGGCTGGCTCAACGCTTTTATTTGAATATATTACATATACATATTCATATTTATATTATACAATACAATGCTTATAAAAACACATGTCTATAAACTGTATATTGTTCAAATTAAATCTATAATAATAATATAATCTAGAACTTAAATTATTTATTGAAAATACTATAGATATACAAATATAAAACTTATGAACACTCTTAGATCTTATTCTCTATATTGTATCCGACATTCAAAGGTATTTTCTAAAATCCATCCCTGACATTGACACTTTAAGCTAAAAACTTAAACTAATTGGAATTCTGGGTAAAATTTTCATAGTACGAACTTTTAATTTTTCCCCTCTTTCATTAATTTATTCTATCGATAATTTGATTGGCTTTTTAAACAATAAAGCCACACAATCTCAATGTTGCACTGATATATAAACAAATGCCTGATTCTTTGGATAGCTTTCCACATTCTTAGTTGGATACGTATTTCTAATATAAAGACTTGAAACACAATAAATACAAATGGTTGCACATCAGTACAATTTCTCTTTGTTAACCACTTATATAATGTAATATGCAGAAGACTATTGTATTGAAGGAAGTTATCCACAAAGAGAAATAAGGATTAAAATACCAGCTCTGCGTAGGGTTCAGGGTATCTCCTGATTGGGCTCCCCTACTAGAGCACTCTTACTTGTTAGCATAAAGTGTCATATTACGTCATTTATCAGCATACATTTCTAGACACTAAGGCCATTGAAAATGGGAATTCAGGGCTACTTTAGTCAGCTGTAACTTAGGTTAGATTTGCAAATTCTTTTTCAGGAAATGAAGTGGCAGTGTTGATAGCTTTGGGTTCGAAGCCAGACGACGCATCACACATATTAAGTATATTTTTTTTTACAAAAATGTTAACTTGTATTCAGTAAGTTATGAGTATATTTAAAAACACAGATTCGACGGGGCTAAGGGTATCTCTTAGTCGGTCATACCTAAATCAAATTGAATTCCATAATTATTTAAAGTTAGATCTCTCTGCTCCTTCATGGTGCATCATGCCTAATTCCTTTACCCAATCGAAGTGACTCTAACCTGTAACCCAATGACGAATGAAGTGATTTGCATAATTTCCACTTTAAATTCTAATTGCAAAACGACATAAACTTGATGCTTTATATAGAAGTGTTTCGTCCAACTCAAGCAACAGTTGTTCAAAGGCACAAGCAGCAATGACACGACTTTTGGTGAGTTATTGTTAGTTGACTATACAGTTTTGGGAATTATATTTATATATACTTGCAGATTCTTATTCTATCCCTGGCTCTGCTCATTACCAGCGCCTATGGTAACATGCAGTTCTGGCTCCGCCTCTTCGGCTTAAGTCCACCAAACCAGCCAAAATCTTCACAAAATACCAATTGCCTGGGCTATCCTTATCCGTGCAACGAAAATCAGGCAGGGGATTCTTAGACTGGACTATGTAGCCTTCAGCAAACATTTGGTATGATAATCTTTTAAAGCGAATGACTCTAGTTATAATCTATATACATGCCAAGATTGGCTCTAGTTATCAGTTTCAACGGCAAATAAACATTTGAATTGGGAATACTCAGTTAAAGTCTATTCTATTGGAATTTAAGCATTTGCTGATATATTCGGATATAATAATAATTTTCAAAATTTTTTGTAATATTTTAAGGCAAATCTGTCTTAAAATATCTGTAGCTTATGCAAATTCTAAACTTGAATTTTAATATTTGGCAGAATTATAGTCATAGAGCGGATTATGGTGACAGTTGCGCCAAATGGGCAATGGGCAAGGGCAATGTTAAACAACGAAATGGGTCCCCTCTGACCTGGCTTACCTTCCTCCTTGAGCCGCATTGATAAAACCCATCATATTCATTATGAGCTGGCAACAATGAGACTTAACTGGGGAGTTGGGCTTCGTTCGGCATACCTAATGATGGTTTTTTGGAAACCCTTTACACAGCTCCAGCTGCCCCTCAGCCTCCTTTGCTGCTTTTTCAGCTGCTGATAAGATGACACAAAATGTAAAAATTGACACATAAAATGTAAGTTGGTTGCCGAGCGCCATTTTATTTTGCCGCAAACCGCGCCAGCACGCGCTAGTCACCCGCACATCCTTTCCTGTCCTGCCCTGCGAATACGCATAGCTGCCCCCACCTCACTCCTCTCTCACTCTCTCTCTCTCTCTCTCTCTGCTCCTCCAACTTTCTTTTCTCACACTTTCTCCCGCTTTGTTCACCCACTTCGTTAGCTATGTAAATGACTTTGTTTGTTTTCCATTGTTGTCCTCTTTGCCAAGCGAATTGCCGGTCTAAGACATAATTCTGCCGACAAGCTGGCAACGCTGTTATCGCACACACACACACACACACAGAGACACACACATACGGCTCACGCATGTTGAGTGTAGGCACAGATTTTTAACCCTTTTTGGTGGAAACGCCACCCCAAAATTGGAAAAGACCTCGCTGTTCCTTATTTACTTTCTATATACTCAAAGAGGGGAAATTTCCACGCACATCACGCATGAAAGTCGCGTTATATAAGCTTCTCGCTCCCTCCTTTCTGCTTATATATAGGATATATATACACGAGGGCTGTGTGTGTGTGCGGCGTATTTCGCTTTTGGCCGCCTTGCCTTTCAGTTGGTTGTCTCTGAAGATTTCGCGTCACAGATATCTCTTATGAAAAATTATTCGAATTTTTTGTATAACAAACAAATTGCGCGTCATCTGCCTCATCCATATGCAGGACCCGCCGAAATTCCTTGCCTGGTTCGATAAGTTTAATTAATGCCCCAGTTATTTGTTATGCCCAGCATTTAGGGTCTATGTAAATAATATGCGCTAATGATATCAATAAATTTGTTTCCACATTTTTTACAAATAGGCTAGAGTCGAAATGGGTTGAGTGAAGAATAGACCTAAAAGGATTCTTAATTAAGTCGCCGTTGTAGTAGCTCGTGCTCAGAGAAGAGTTTGTGGAACTTAAGAGGCAGAACAAATTCGAAAAGTCGTCAAGTATGACTAAGCGATGTGTATAATCTAGTACAAAAAGTAAGGAATGGTAAACAAGTATTTAATCTGTCAGTCTAGGACTTCTCCATATTCCCTTATATCTCGTCTAGTTTTATCTCTTTCTCTATCTTCTCTCCCTTTATAATTAACGATTTTTTGGCATTATTCTTTTGTATATCCACGTCTGGAATTCGGCCTACCCAATCCCATTAATTCTCTAAGCGAAATGTAGAAATTTAAAAGAAATTATACCCCAAGGACAATGTCTCTTGTCTATGCGCCGCACTGGCTGCTTATGCTCCTGCTCGTGGTCCTGTTCCTGTTTCTGCTCCCGCTGCTGCTGGTAGAAATTTTCTTGTATTTTTCTATATTCCGTTTTGATTAACATTCGTCGCCGGCGTCTCCAGCGACGACCATGTTTTTAATTACTTTTGGGGGTAGTTTGGAAATTTCCTTTCGCTTGCCAGACGTCGTCCAAAAGAAAGAGAAAGCTCAACTAACTGAACTTTAAGCAAAGAAGCTCACTTGAAATAAAAATAAAAATAAGTAAACGTACATAAAGATTTTTTGAGAATATGTTTGTCTTATAATTCCATATGCTAACACACCTTTTGAGAACTTGACCACAGCGTTGCTGCGCCCTGAGGCTGACTCGGCTGTAATTCAATTACATTTTGCCATTTATTTGAGTTGTGTAATCGAGAGCGATACAGCAAGAAATCCTGTCGATGTGTGCGTGCGTGTGTGTGGTCTATGCCCCAAGGCTCGCTTTGGCGCGGATGTAACCACTTGACCATGACACTTCAATATCATTTTTTTCCCCTCTACCTTCTACTCAGTGAATGTGGCTCAGAGGGTATGTCGGACCTCAACGTGTGTTGAACAGGGTGAAGAAAGAAATGTCTTTTAAAAAATCTTTATCAGTATATTAATTCCTTATAAAATATAGAGTAGTATGGTTTTATAAGAAAGCTCTAGTAGTATGCAACTTATACACCTTTTTGTATACCCAATCGGAATGCATTATCAGTAAAGGTATAGAAACTAATTTCGAGTATAGAAAATCTACGCCCTCATATAATTTTTTTAAAGTAAATATTTATAATACAATTTAAAGTATTATTTTTTTGTCATACCCATCTCTATTTATACCTACTTAACAATATGTTTGTTTACGTTACGGCCACTCGTTGTCAGTTAGGGAGCATTTTCTCGTTCGGCACACTTAGCTTCGCGCATATTTTGTTGTTGACTGACCACATGAAACCGGAAATAACATAATTGACCTCAGGGAACAGACAAACAGAAAAAAGGTATCATTGCAAATCGCATCAAGTGACCAAAGCAAAGCGGACCTTAAGTGATTTGTATCTTTGCATCTGTTGCGCCGGGCAACACGGACAATGAGGGTCGGATCGGGTCGGTTCAGGCTGGTCAGTGGCTACCCCTGCCCTCAGCTCAGCTCAGCTCAGTTTCCCCCTGTTTGTCTGCTTGTGTGTGCTGACTGGTCAGTTGGGTCAGTTGGTCGACGCGTGTCGCGTGTGTGTAAACAAATCAATTACTGACGCTAAATGCATTTCAGTTGTGCGCACTCGAAACTTGAATTTGAATTTTAAATTAGCCGCCCGTCGGGGTTTTTATGGTCAGCTTTGTTCACACCTCGTGCCTGACTGCCTTTCCGCCTATCGGCTAGGTTGTCTTCCACTGTCTGTCCGAAGGGGTCAATGTGTTTAACGGCTACTCAAGTGGCCTTTAAATAGCTTAATGGTCAATGACCAATGCGGGGCCTAACAACATAATTGACGCCTTTGTGTGACATGCGGCGAATCAAAGGGGAAGTATGAACAGAGAGATGCGATAATAATTGTACATGACGCATAGGAAGTGGTTATGCATGGGAAAATAAATAGAAAATTAAAATAAAAGTAAGAAAAGGGAACTGCAGCTGTAATTAGGCTTTGATTGAAGCTAAAGTAGATCTCTATATAGTACCCTTTCCCTAGACCAATAATAAATATATCCTCATGTTAAATTTAATAATAGCTGAAGCTAATTATGCAGCTACTTAACATTGCCGTGATTATCCATTATTTGACAAGCTTTTTAGGCATCTTTTATGTCTCTACATTAGCCGCGTTCAAAGGCTCTTCTCCACAAGTGTTTCGCATGCATTGCATATGCACATCCTGTTTGCATATCCTTTCACATTTGCATGACACCTACCTCCACACACCGCCGTCTAAATTGCTCTTGAATGCAGCCTCGATTCGAGGCCTCAAGTGCGAAATAATACTTTGCATGCGGCGCTCGTCGTGCTCCTGTTTGTGTGTGTGTGGATTGCATCCTCGTCGGGCGCCTGGCGAATGCCTCAAATAGTCCTTTATTACAGTCAACTGCGAGTCAAGCGAAGTGCAGCAGCCACAGCTCCTGACGTGTTTCTGCATGTGCATAAAAAGGACACGCCCCCAACTCCATGCGAGTGCAGCTTGCACATGCAGTGCAACCGGTTGCATTATCCTTTAGAATTTGAATGCGCTTTGTGTTTTATTTTGCACTTGAATGCCCAGGAGCTGGGGCGAGCGCAACAGGATGCGGATGCGCTGGCTGCACATGCTCTGAGGTGGCATTCAGGGGGGGAAGGCGGCTGGGCGCGGAGGCCTTTGTTCGCCCTTGAACATCACACGTCGCACCTCTTGCAGTTTTCACACTTGGAGGCGGCGGCTCAACAGGTGGCCTTTTGGCTGGCTGGGCGCTTTACTCTCGAGTGATTAGGCAGCCAAGTGGCGCGGGATAAAAAGACATGCCTCGAAGTGTTTCAAATGGTTTAATAAATTAACAATGCGGTAATAAATAGTGGGGTGGGGATACAGGAGTGAATGGTAATAAATATTTAGGCTTAGATAGGGATATGGCATATATATAGGAGATGGGGAGTAGGTTGTTGGATGTGGGTATGGGAATGAAATTGTGGAATAGCAGGTGGCAGGGAAAATGATTTTAAGTTTCGATCAATGATCAACAAGAAGTTTAACATGTTCTCAAGGAGGTCAAAGGTATGACAAAAGTTGCAGGAAATAAATATACTATGGCTAATATCAATCGACAGTCAATCAACTAATCATCTTTTCGGCTAAGCTGCGTACAACATTCTCGTCATAGTCCTCAATCTCGTCCTCGGCATCATCTATGTCCACATCGTTGGGCCGCACTGGATAGCCCTGCTCGGGTGGCACGATTTTCACGCCATGATCGCCAAAGAGCAGGCAATCAAAGTTGCTGAAAAGATAGGGAATAAAGTAAGTTAGGCTACGTTGTTGGCTTCAGTTGGGGTGTCTTACCGTTCGAAGATCTCGAAGCCCTGGAACTCGCCCGACATGTACATGCAGACATGCATGTTGCGGCCGACGAACCAAATGTCGTGGAACTGGATGCAGGCGCGAGCAAAGTTGAAGCGAGGTGGCCGGACGCAGAAGGGCGGCGGGTTCTGTCCGGAGACCTTGCGGCGGAACCAAATGTTGTTGTTAACGCGCATGCGCAGCTCAAAGGAAAACTCATCCGGCCGATAGGCGACCTCCGTGCAGCTGTTCATGCCAATCACCGAGAGAAAACCTATCAAAAGATGAAGACAATAGTTGAAAAGAACTTGAAGCAGAGCTGGAGCTACCTACCTGCACAGCATTTGCAGAGACCCGTGTCGCAGTTGCAGGGTATGCGGCTAACCAGGTTGTTGAGCGTCAAATTCGTGATGCCCAACTGCCTGGACTCCTCCTCGTAGGCCAACTGATTGAGCCGATGCGTCAATATGCCCAACTGCAAGGCCGCGTCATAGGCCAAGTCCCCAGCAGGTGGCTGCAGCGGCACTGTCAGTGTAATGTGAATGATATCGAAGGGTTATGAGTGGATGAGTGCATGAAACGGTGTGATGTGTGTGATGGAATTTGTACAGCTGACGAGGAATAGAAATATATATATAACCAAAAGACTGCCCAAACATTCATTTTATAATGAATGCAGCAGTCGAACCATCAAATACCCTTATATGCTATGTAGAGATATATTTAACTTATTTTAGTATATATATACAAATTAGTAAGGAAATGCAAATACTATTAATCATTGCTGATGAGCCATTGTTGCAAAGCTCTAGAGTCTTCTAAAAGTCATTTGAGTCTATTGGGATCAGTAGCTCAAGTTCTCTGCCTCAGCAAACGAAACTGCGCGCCACAACAAAATGATATGTTCCTAATACAAAAACATAAAATTTTAAATTTAACTCTTTTTTGCTTAATCATCTCAGATAGACTTCCGCATCTTAAACAGTTCCGCCTCACAGCCACTGACGTAGCTGGCCACACAATACTCAGCGTCTAACAGTTTCAACTATTAACCTTGACAGCCAACTAGCCGAAGTCGAAGCCGCAGCCGAAGAGACGATTGCGACTATTTTTATGTCAATGAGAGCTACCGCAGCGAATCGAAGCGTGGTCAAGATCATGGACAAGAGACGAGCCGAGTCTCTCTCGAGCCTCTCTCGGCGAGAGGTAGCAAAACAAAATAAAAAAAAAAACTGGTAATGCTCTCTGCCAGCGTCGCTACCCAATATTTACAGATATATTGAGTGTTTCGATTCTAGAATGCGTGAAAAAGTATGTGAAAATCATGAGCCGAAAGCGATCTGCTAATTAGTTGAACCTGCCCAAAAAACGGCCTTCGAGTGCGTCGAGAACGTGTACGGGCGATTAATGTTGCTCTGTGAATGTCGTCTATATACAAAGTTTTTATGTGGCGTTCGCTATTTTTAACGACTCGTCTCTAACTGGGCTGTAAATGCAGTTACTGGTCAATTGACATTGGCGCAGGCGTCACGTCTCGCACTGTAACTTGCTATGGCCCTTAGAGCTTCACTTGACTGTAATATTGTATAATATTTAATTGGCGCTGTGCATTGTTTTATATGCTGCGCTCGCAACCCGCGCTCTGATCTTAGATTGGATTGAACGCTAGTTGAAGTAATAGAATTGACCCTTGCTGATTTTGGTCAGGGTAATTTGAGTATATCAAGGTTAGACCAGTTGGCAAAGAGACTAGATAATGAATCAATTGGTTGGGTTAGATATACAGTTTCATATGTTAAAATTGAGCAAAGAGAAGCTGGTTCAAGATCGATGAATTTAGTTGGTTTATCTAGTGAAGTCTAAACGAGTTCAGTAATTCATTATTAGATTGGAACTCATTCATCTTGTCTTTTCTAATTAGACAGTAACTTGACAACATTTTGACAGAAATAAAACAATATCTATTATGTTTGATTTACAATTTAAAATTAAGTTATTCAGACATTATTCCAATATATTTGTCTACAAGCAGAGAGAAACTTGATGTTAAACAAATATAAGTTTTCTTTACTTATCTGTCTTTAATTGCAAAAAAAAAAAAATAAAAAAAATAAAATAAGCTATGTTATTGCCCTATGCTGTCTTTAAGTTAATACACACTTGAGAAGTCAACAAAAAAATATTGAAGAATAAGTTTATTTACTTATCTATTTATTCTGAAGGAAAAACACGTTCAACGCCCCCTTAACATGATAAGCTATCGTATATAATTATTGTATATATTATTGTATATTTATGCACTTAGCAAATACGTAGTTAATTGGGAAAATAAAACACCATCACATCGAGAATTTTTTACATATTTTATTATACAATTAACAGAATGCCTCATGGAAGTTATCACATAGGTACGCTAGCCAGGTACAAATTAATATTTAAAGTCTAACTTGACGATCCCAATTAGCCGATCACATTTGAACTCAAATAGCAGTCTTATTTACAACTATAGTTATATATATGTATGTACATGATATTTACAAAAATTCGTTAGGATTGGGCCTGCAATGCCCGGGCATCTTTCATGTGAGCCACACGTGAACGAAGCGATAAAAGATGGGCATTGCAAACGGATTGATAAAGTTAACAATCAGGTAGTAGAAATACGACATAAAATAAGAGTTCTTTGTACTACCGGTATCCGACTTTGATACAGCCAACAGCGAGGCCACGCACAACAGGTAGAAGAAGAGCCGCGAGTGAGAACTGGCTGCAGGCATCTTGGGGCTTTATTGTACCGAAGAGGAATTCTTGAAGGTTGCTGGGGCTGCGTCTCTCGTGGTCTTTGTTGTCTTTCTTGTTTCTTGATTTTGCGCGCTTTGTTTGTATATCGAGTCGTTTGTTCAGTTTTTAGGCATATATATATTATATATAGGTATGTGTGTATAAACTCCACTTTTTGCACGCAACTTTCGCTTTCACAATTACTAATTCACCAAGTCGCCATAAAGTCTCGCTGTGCGTGAGTCTTGAGCGCTGTTTAATTCACTTTTAGTTTCTACTATAAATACTTGGAGCCAGCGTCTAACTCCAGCTCCGAACGTGCTAATGGCTAAAATACAACTGGCCAAGAAAACGGTAGCGCATGCGCATGCTAAGTGCCAAAGCAGCGCCAGCCACAGCCACAGCCAGAGCCGCCGCTGAGGCATAGCCAGAGCCAAAGTCAGGGGCGCGTGCGGAGGGGATCGGCGTGCTCTGGAGGGGGCGAGTCGCCTCTTTGGATTGACAGTTTAATGTATGTCTGAATTGTTTTTGTTTTCGCTTTTATTTTGTTGGTATTTTTCTCGAGCGCGCGCTCTCTCAAAACCAGTATTTTTGTTGCTTTTGATTTTGATTTTTGGATTCAGCTTTTGAGTCGAGCTCCCTCGTTTAGGTATGAGTCTCGGTGTGGCTCTGGGTCTGGGTCTGGGTCTGGGTCTTGGTCTTGGTATCGGTCTTGGTCTCTGCTATAATTTCTCTCACGCGCCCGGACTCTCACTTTTCACTTGCGTAGCTTTATAATATAGATACAGATATATTTATGTATGTTTTTAATTAACTTGTCACCTTAAATGGTTTGCCACCTTGCGGTATCTTTGGAGTGTCAGCTGACGCTTGAGCCAGCCATAGATCAACAATCGAATCTTTGTGCTCTTGCTTATACGGCACCGAATACCGTTAAGAGTTTTTTGTGTTTCACAGTTAAGCAATTTGTTTATTTGCTTTTGGAATTCTATTTGAAGTGTGTTTTTTTTTGCATTAATCTCAACTGGTTCTACGACTCTATAAGTTAAATGACCCTATGTGCGTTGAAAGTTGTTTGAGCCGCTCGCAGGTGAAATTTAACTGAGATTTGTATATGATTTTAAATTGATGATAATTATTGCACTTCGTCGAGTTGAGAGCAATTTCTATGCCTGCGGGACACCTGATTAAGATTCTGTTCTACATTCGATCCAAAACCTGTCCAGTCATTGACTGAGTGTGTGAATATTGATTGGGCTGCCAAACAGGTTTGCTGAATGATTTGCTAAATAGGAAGCAATAATTAAGATTATTCTCAGCGGCTTGTTTATGTGTCAACAATCTCATAGAGATAAATTGGCGAGACGGGCATGCCCGTTAGTAAAGATACCTAGATAAGTAAATAGGTAAAGAATTGAGAATTCAAATACAAAATGAGTTGATCGATAGATGCATTAACGAATCTATCAAATTTTGCAATCTATAATAATTGCTGATCTTTTTTCTTATGTAATCCAAGTATTTTTCGATCAATTAAAATTCGTTTAATAATATCTAAATTTTATAATAGAGTAAAAATGTAGACTTAATAATAATAATAATAATTCTATTTTACATATAAGCAAGTATATAAAAAGATCCAAAACTATTTAGTATTTATTTTAAAATTCCGATCTAACGCAATCGTATAACAATATCAACGTCCAGAATTGTGACCTTTAGGCGCAATAAAATCGAATTCATCGCGGAATAACAGTATACAACAGTTATGCATATATTATTGGAAATCCAACTGGTGGCTAGGTGCCATTCATTATGCAATATTTGATTCACTGATATAACTCGCCAACAGTCTTTTTTATTAGTTTCTGTTTTTATATTTATAGATTTTGCATTGGCTTGTCGATGTGCTGACATTGACTTTGTGCTTCGCCTGCAAGCGGAATTTTAAGTTTTTTTTTTTCATTTTTGTCTTTGACTTTGGCTGGCGGAAATCCATAAAAAACGATAAACTAACTTGAAGTATTTTTTAGATATCTAAATAAATGATTTGGATCTTAAATGGCTTGGAATAGTTAGATTGGCCAACTGACCAACTCGCAGTTCGAATTGCGATTGTATTGCTGGCGCCATCTGTTGGCCGTTTAACAAGCTGTTGTTGTTGCTGTTGTTGATGTAGTATATTATTATCCGTTTGTTGTTGTTGCTTTTTCTATTGCTTCGATTGATTTGTGATGCCAAACTGCTCCCTACTCCCCTCTCTCTCCCTTTCTCTCTCTCTTTCTTTCTGCTTATCGAGCATTAGAAATTATTTTGGGCTGCTGTTGGTTGTTGCTTGTTGTTGTTGCTGTTGTTGCTGTTGTTGTTGCGAAAACTTGCACGTAAATCATGTGAAATCAATTTCTCTTGCACAATTTTCCACTTTTGGCAAATATGACGAAAAAGCCAAAGCCCAGAGACCCGAGCGAAAAGTCGTGAGTAAACATTTGCTTAGACCGATCCTCGCCAGGCTCCCAACATGGTTGTTGTTGCTGCTGTTGTTGATGTTGCTGTTGTTGGTAGCATCTTGCGGTCTAATAATAGCATGTTAACTCATAACATGCTATCAATCACTCCAAAATTTGTATCTGCGGTGGGTTCGAACTCGTTGTGGGTAGCCGGCTGACCATAATTCGCATGTGAAAATTGGAAAATTGTCTAAGTTGTTATTGTTGCTCCGATGCCTGCTGCTGGTCAGCTTGGATGGAGTTATCGTTGCATGCATGCTCCAAAAATAATGGCCATGTGTGTGTGCGCCTGTGTGTGTGTGTGTGATTTGGGCTCATGATTTATGGGCTTTTCATGGCGCCAGTTGTCTGAGTGGATCAAATTTTCTATCATTATTATGCATGTGAGCGAGATCAATGAACGTAAGCTTAGAAAGTTTAGCAATTACTTAGGATAAGCCAGCAAGCAAGAGAGTAAGACCTGTATATGAGGCATATCAATTTATTTGGAGTATAAAGCTATATTACTCGGATCGTAACTGAGCAACTTAATGTAATAACATTTTAATGAACCATTAATATTAACTAAATATTTTATACTCAAAAAGCTTTACTAAGAGAAATCTAGTAGCAGCTGTTAGTTGAAAGCTCACTTTCGTTAATATTTTTACAGGAAATAAGATGGTGATGACTGACTGATGATTGGGTGTATACTTTAGAAGTATTCCTAACTAACATCTGTTAATACACATCAGCAATTATGTTAAGTAAATGTTAGAATTAAATTTAAAATTCAAAATTAATCTTTAATGTGATCAGCATACTAACCAATGTAAATAAAGAACACACATTTCATATAATACCGAACTTGATCAACTAAGTATATTAAAAATAACATATGTTAAGTTACAATAGATATACAGCAGTCTCACTAATAGTAACTTGTTCTTCATATAATCACTTTATTACGTGAATCCTTCTATGCGCTTCTCATTAAATTTTAAAGTTAACAAAGTTCTCTTTTAATTTTCTAGGTGCTAGCTGCGGAACCCTTTCTTTCTTGTGTTCTTTCACTTCTGTTTCTGTTTCTGGCTCTCGGTCGCCCACTCAGCTTTCAGTCAGACCGAAACAAAACAAATCGAAAAAGTATTAATTCAAAGCACCCTTTTTCGAGAGCGAGCGAGAGAGAGAGGGAAGAGTTCTTTACTTTGGGGGAAATGCATTTGTTTTTACTCTATTTTCGTGCACTTGGCAGCGCGTTGTCTTTTCCTTTTTCCGTGCTTGAGCGTTTTCTTTTGCCTCTACCCTTTTCCCCTTTCCCTTTTTGTGTGCCTTTAAGTATGCAACGAGTAGACTATAGAAAATTTTTATACAATTTTGTTGTTCATTTGTTTTATCGTCGCTCGTAGCCTCAAATGAAATGCCAAAATGTGAAATGTAAAATGTGAAATGTGAAAATGTGAAACGTGAAATGTAAAATACAAAATGAAAAGAAAACATAAATCTTTTTGTCTGCCAAACATTTTCAGAGGTGGACTGGAGCGCGGTGGGCGTTAAGAGCTGGGTAGGGGGCGCGGCTGCTGTTGTTGCTGCCAGCATTGTGAGTGGCTTTTTTCATGGTATTTTTCCACACACCTCACGTACGGCTCGGCCCTGCTCCGCCCACTCCCTCCAGCAGGTGGCAGTGCAAGATGCCCTGTGTTGGGGGAATCTCAGTGCAGAGAGAATACTTTACGTCTGCTTTCCCCGGCGCAGGTTTTCCATATTTTTTGGCATTGCTTTGTTGTGTTAATTAAGCAAAAATGTTGTTATTACAAACACAAGAACCGAACAGAGCCTCTCCACTGGGATATATACTACAATAAATGAGTCGAGTTTCCTTTTTCATTTTGCCATTTTTTCGTGTGCAATTCCCTGGTCTTAAACCTGAAAGCAGGTTTGAGGTGACGTGAAGAGAGAGTTACCAAATTATGCATTTAACTTCTCTATTATTCTCTATACCTGTATGAGAGCTGTTGAGTTTTATTTAATTATTAAATCATGAATAATATATTTCTACATATTTCCTAATTCATAGATAAATTTAATTTTTAGTTTTAAATTATTGATTTTAAATATATACTATAAATCTATTAATTTTTTACTTAAATTATTTTCTAATTTATAAGTAAATTTTTAGTTTTAAATTATTTATAATAAATATGAACTACAATATATTTCTCTTAATTTTTACTAAAACTTTTAGGCATAATAATATATTCTAAATATTTTCTAATCTATAGATCAATTAATTATTATTTTTAAATTGTTTAATATTTAATAATATTTTTTAATATTTAATATAAATATGAACTATATTTCTCCTAATTTTATATTAAACTTCTCAGGTAGTTTTTGAGTGTCTTTTTGTGTTTCTTTATCAGACGCAGCGTTGCACATCTTATTTTGACTTTACTCTTCCCACTCGCAGCTGTGCATCAAAAGGGACTCGTATCAAACGTTTGTGTGTTATTATTAACCCTTTATGCAGCAGCAACATGCCTCAAGAGTGCAGAAGCCGCCACCGTCTCCCAGCTGCTTGCCCCAAGTTCAAGCACTTCAGCGCAAATATTCCCCAGCCTCAGCTAACAGTTAGTTTCTTCTTTTTGGGCTGGCCGAAAAACAAATGAAAGAATTGCAACATGCAACATGCCACATGCCACATATTCTCCAAGGACACTTGACTTTCAGCTGCGCCTTGCTTTTGGGCTTGCGAAAAGAAAGAAAGGGCGGAGAGGAAGGGCAAGAGGCAGAGGAAGGCAAGGGAGCTGAAGTTGGCGCTCTTTTTGGCTGTGTTGACAGCTTTCTTGTTGCACTTTTGTGGGGGGTTTCGAGAGGGTGTTGCAGATAGGGCCGGCCTGGCAACAGTTGTGGCAACTCTTTTTTCGGGCTGCTCTGCCGACATTTGGCGCTGCCAATTAATTAGGCAAAATAAGAGCCAACGAGCAAGCGTTGCTTCATTAGCAGCGAGCGCAAGAGTGGGCCGGGGTAGGGATAGTGGGGGAAGGGGGCGTGACTGTTGCTCGTCTAATTCAATTTGGCTGCATGCAATTTGTTGGCGCTGAAATGTGCTGAGCTTTAATACGCAATTAGTGCAATTCAATCAGCGCTGCTCTTGGGGCCAGATGAGCTGGGCCGGCCGTCCGACCGAGTCCCGCCAGCTGCCCCCGCGCGGCGCACACTGAGCGCCTTTTACCACCTGCGGCTCGCGGTGATTACGTGCAACATGAGCATAAAAATTGCTTACGCTACATAGGCAAATGCCTAGACAAGAACCAGAGTCAGAGCCAGACAACGAGCCAGACTACAGCTCCAGCTCCAACTCCAACTCCAACTTCGACTTCGACTTCGCCTTCGACCAGGAAGCGCGCACTTGCCCCATGGGCTGTATGGAAATGTGCGCATGTAGCGCGTATTGTGGCATTGTCGGCGGCGCCTTGCAACTTGTTTATGACACATGATGCAGCTGATGGAAATTGCCGTTCACAGAAACGTTTGCCAGCGCCTGCCCCGGACGACTGGCTGGCGCTTAATTTAGATTAAACGACTTACTGCTTACAATTTATTGGCATAAAGTTTAATTGAACAGCAACAACAACAACAGTCGAGGATGCGGAGGGGCTGGGTGGGGGTATGGTAGGGGTGCAAAACAAATACATGGACTTGTAGGTGGTCCGCCCCTCCATGCCGCCTCGCCCCCTTGCGCCGCTCAGCACATGCGCGCAGGTTGCTTCGTGGCCGTGGATCACGACTCTATTAACCGAATGCGAGGCTCCGCTGCCGCCGCGGGCCCTGCCGCCGGCCCTGTCTCTTGGTCAATTATTGACCCTTGTCGCGACATTGACGAGTGTCTGCCGCATTGCGAGATCATTTGCCATCGGTTGTGTTGCTTCTTCTCGATCTTTGTGGCGCCGACCGCGAGCTGGGCAGCCATCGGCAGCTGACATGTTCGGGAAATTGCCAACATGTGCCCACTCGAGCCGAGATTGCTTCTCTCTCAGTCCCTCCGTCTCGCTGTCTCGCCACCTGTTGTGCCTTGTCCAGGGTCAAGTCCGCACTGAGCAGCTCTTGTTTGTTGTTAATATATATGCATTAATCTTCGCTCTGTGCATGGGCTGGAACGAGTCTGTTCATTCTCTTCGCATTGCTGCCTCGTTATTGCGGTTGCTGCCTTTATCGCCGCCCCTTCCCTATGGTGACACTCGTGGCGGCCTAATTTTTATTGTCGTGCTTATTGTGTTCAGCACATGATCGAAGTTGATGTACTTGGAGGCACCCTGTGTCATCGAGAACACCATGAGCAGCATGAGCGATGCAGAAAACCACACGGGCTTCAGGTGCTTGAATCTATCCATTGGATACGTCGGTGGGCGGCTGAAAACAAAATTTCAAGTCTATGTAAAAGCCAAAATTTTAAAATATACTGATTCACTAGAATGTGAAAATATGGAAAAGATGTGCTTCAAGTAAAAGATAGAAATAAAATTGTTAAATATTCATGTAAATATTATATAATACGATCTGACAAGTTTTTTTGACATTTAAATTAAATTCAATTTATGTTACTGCTGCTCTACCCAGTTCATGAATGCCTTTAATCATTCGCTTTCATGTCGGGGACGGCATATACAGATGGAGTCGTTTATAAAATGTTATAGAGATTAATAGAAAATATTCTTACTGATTAGACTTTGTGATACACTGATCACTCTTGAAGTAGTTGACACTGTAAGCAAAACATTCAATTTTTTTATATACTCCTGAACTCATTGAAAAGGGGAATTCGGAGCATAATGTGAAAGATGAAAAAGAAGAAGGCGTAGCACACCATATAAAGTCAATATTGTCTTGATCAAAATGAGTCTATTTAAACCGTCCGTCTGTCCTCCTGTACGTCTGTTTGTTCGTGTGATCGCAACGATCGCGTAAACCACAAAATGTCACACGCAGTACGAGCTCATTATTTTTTCTCTTCCTTATTATCGATAAAAATCGATAGTTTGATTACGATTTTTAAGCATAGCTTTACTTTACTTTGTAATGCATGTTTACAAGAGGTGTAGAATGATTGGAATATCACTGCTTCGCAGTCTTAATAAAAACATTTCCACTTATCTTCTAGTTTCTGTTTTATGAAATATGAGTACTTTTAGAATCCAAAAACAATTGTAATAAAAAGATTGAAATCTGTGTTTCAGTTTATGGTTACTTCTATATATTTTCCTGCATTCTGTAATACCTAATTAATGTAATTAATATAATCCCAAAGCCGTGAAATCATTGGGGCAACAATATCTTTCGTCTCAAACTCACCATCTTTCGTAAAAGCACTTTGAATAGGCAAACCTAAAAGTGCATTTCGTTTTATTAAACAATGTCTATGCAAAGTTTAAGATTCGTTGATAGACAGTTTTACTTTAATCTCAACTCATTTCCATGCAGGTTGCTGTATGTTCCTAAGCATGTTTGGAAATAAATCGATTGGCAATCAGTGGCTCAGTCACGTCGCATATGAAACGATGATGGCAGGAAAACCAATCAGCCAGCTGCTCAAGCTGCAGTTGAGGCTAAAACAATCTATCACGTATGTAATTCCCATGAAAAATTTATATATAGAGGTGTGGATGGAGGGTGCGAAGGGGGAATGGGTGTAGGGAGTGGGAGCTGAAACGGGAGCCAAATTGTTGTAGGTGAAATTATAATTTCGTGCAACTGAACAGCCGAATCAATCGAATCTCAAGCAAGTCACATGTTGCAGCAGCAGCAGTGGCAGCTGGGGCGTTGCCAATCGATTCGCCAAACGCAATGCACATGCCACATGGACTAGTTTTTAAGATGTGGCCAGGTTCAAAGCCCGAGAGGTTCAGGCCACATAATTTTATTGTGCTGTTGCTGTTGTTGTTGTTGTTGTTTTTGTGGCGCAGCTAATGAAAAGCAATCGCACGATCTCGGCGAACTCTTGCTGATCCTTGTCTTGCTGCTCGGTGCTTGGTGCTTGCTGCCTGGTGCTTGGTGCGTGGTGCGGGGCTTGCAACACGTAGAGCCCAATTTTTTAAGCATTTCGCCAGCTACTTGTTACGGGTCAGACAGCGCGCGGGAGGGCGAGCGGGTCGGCTGGGTAGGGGCCCATCATCAATTCGCTGGCTGCCTCTCATAATCCCATGTTTGTTTGCATTAGGCACTGCAGACAGGCTGCAATTATGTCGTTCGGCTGTTCTGCAACAACAGCAGCCGCAGCAACAACAACAGCATCAGCTCTCAGCTCAGCAAGTCGTCTGAATTTTCGCTGCGGTTTTTGGCATTTTGATTGCCGCAGACTTTGTGGCGCATATGAATTATGGACCCAGTTTTTGGTTTCAGTTCGCCTGTCAGTCAGTCGAGTCGAGAGTCACATTCTTTGGGTCTGCACTTTGGCTTTGCCCATCGATTGGGAATTGCGATTGCCACTGTGATTGCTACTGCGATTGCGATTGCGATTGCGTTTGCCATTTGCCCATTTGCCCATTTGTTGGTTAGTGGATCATGGGAAAAGTCGCCTCTTAGGTCTGTTCATGTGCTCGCGTTTAAAAGCGAGCACAAAACGCGTGAGCACTGAAGAGGAGCGCAATTTGATGATTTCAATTTAAGTTATAATATATTTAAAATATAATATATTTATAATGTAATAGTTATAATATAATAATATAATATTGTATTTATCTATTAGCTAAATAGAAAAATCACTTAAGCATAAAATACTAATAAAATTTGACTTATCTTCGTTTGATATAATGATAAAGTTATCGTCATCAAATCGTCTTTATATTAACTACTTTTACTTCATGTTTATTATTAATAAGTTTGCAATGCTTAGACTGTCTCAAAGTTAACTGTAGATAATAATCTAATCACTTATAAGACATAAATACTGAAATTTCATCAAAATCGTCTCGCACGCGTTTTAAAACGCGCTCGAAACGCTTCAATAAGTCGCTCGCTTTGCTGACTTTAACGCGCTGCGTTGGCTATTAGGTTTATAATTTTTGCTGCTTATAATGCTTTGTGTGCCACGAAATTAACACTTGGCTAGGCGCACATCAACATCAACAAGCGCACACACACACACGCACACCCGCTCTACACACATGCATAAATTATGCCAAAAACAAAGGCAACCCTCGCGCGGCTCTTTGCGGTTTTTTTCTCGCGTCTCTCGTTAATGAGTGAAAAGTCGTGTTAAACATTTAATACACATGCTGTTGTTGTTGTTGTTGTTGCTGTTATTTCTTTGCATTTTTAGTCCAATTTTTTCTATTTTTTCTGCTGTCGTTCATAATTTATGTGCTTGAAGTGCGTTGCGCGTTTTGAACGCGTTTTTTATGCGGTCGCGTGTCGCCCACAATTCGTGCGGCTCGCCTCTTTGGGTAATTGAATTGCGCGTGTTTTTTCCCAGCTCATTTTAGCCCATTTATTATGAGCATTTGCTGTTGGTGTTTTCTTCCCAAATTGGCAACAATTCGGACCCTTTTTCTGTTCGAGTGCATTTGCAAGCGAAATATGTGTGTACCTAATTGCCGAGCATTTGCATATTTAAGGCAAGATTTTCTCCGGCTTTAATTTAATCTAGACATAACTCAATAAAGCTCAAATTGTGCCTAATAGTATATTGATTGCTATCGATTCGAGTGCAATAAAATTTCAGCCAAATCATCAGCGAAAAAACCGAATAGAAGTAAGACACAAGAGGCCAACAGACTGAACTGAACGGCAAATCATCGCAGGCTCTGCATAAATCTCCAAGGAGACAATTTAAATTGAGTACAGGACAAGCCACAGACGATGTCTGCGCCGGGGCCGAGTAGAACAACGTGATGTCTATAAAAATGGTTAAAACAAACTTTCAGCTGCATTTCTCGAACGCTTTTGCCTGACTGAATTTTCAGATTTCGCATTTAAATAAAGTACTCGAAAAGTTTTTCCTTTTTCTTTTTTTTTTCGCTTTCGGTTTTCGCGCGGTAAATGAGTTTGCAATTTATTTGCGTATAGATTCTTCTTGCAAATAGATTGTAATGAATTTACAAAAATCATGGGCGGCAGCAGCAACAACTGGAGAGGAGACAGTCGATAGATAAGCGCAGACATTTTCCTCTCTATATAATACGCTTTTAATGAGCATTTGGGGCAGGTGGGCAGCGGCTGGGGGATGCTGAGGGTTGGTTTCGTCCGCGAGCTGTCAATTAAATTAAATGCGAGACTTTTCTTAATTTCGATTGCGTGTCCCCCCACCACCGCCCACCGCTCACCGCCCACCGCCTTCCCATTCGATATCTGCGGAGTCATGCAATGACAATACTTGATTACCATGGACACGCCAGGCTCGAGAGAAAAGGCAAATGGCATTGCATTTGTGTTGGAAATCAAATTTAATTACTTTTCGTACATGCAGCGAGTTTTTGTGCGTTCCACTAATTTGTTTATCCCCATTTATTTGTAGCATGCTTTGGGGCGTCTCTTTAAGATTTCCCCCAACAGATAGTGGCGGCTTTAAAACATTATATATTTCAGTTACATATGCGACTATTTACATACAAAATACTTTTATTTATTTGAAAGAATAAAAATGTTGCCCTAACAATATTTAAAGAAATCAGAACTGTTCGTTATTAAGATTCTTCATCATTTATTATTTATTTATTGTCTTATTTAAAGCCTAACTTTTATAGTTGAGCTGAGCCTATGAGTCAAGCTATACTCGGAAAATATTTATTTTTCTTATTTATTCCGATTCAAACTCGGCTGCGGCTCAGAGGGTGTAGTCTAACATAGATTTAAATTTTGAAAAATTAAATAATATATGACCAAGGTAATATATGAGACGAAAAGATATAAAAGGTTCAATAATGACAACTATATTTATAATGATAGTGTTTGGCGCTTTTTTCGATGAAGAAAATAAAATAAGTTAAAAAAATTTTTTTTTTAAGATTTTATTAATCTTTTAACAAATTTGAATCTGAACAGAAAATCTTAAAGAAGATTTATAAGATTTGTATTTTTTTTAATATCTGTAAATTATAAACTTATTTTTACTTATAATTGTTATTCCAAAAATGAATTTAAACAATTTTGTATTTCATAAATAATTCCCAATTCAAATCCAAGCTCTCGCAGGCTTTACAACATAGTCTCTACACTTTACTGCTCGAATATATAAAATTAAGATGCATTATGATTTTTGTGAAATTATTTCGAATGCTTCAATGCGCCCTTTCAAAGACAGCTTCAGTTGAGACTTCTGCTTTTTTCTCTATTTTGTAAGGAATGCCGAATACACAGATACTGAAGAGGAGTGCGAGTGGAGCCTGAGCTGCTTTGCCTCGATAGCCCATAGGAATTCGCCAGCAGCAGAAGCAGCAGCAGCAGCAGTCGCCGCACAAAGTGGAAATTATCGCCCCACACATATAGAGCAGGCAGCAAGGGCGGACGGGCCTTGGAGTGTTTGCATTGCCTGGGCACAACTTTTGCCCAGTTGCGAGCGCCAAGCCGAGGCGTGTGAGTGAGGTGTGTGTATTGGGCGTAGGCGGCGCTCCTTTAGGCGTCTGCAAATCTCAAAAATGCACACAGACTTCGCATCCGTTGCGCCGTGGCTACCCGTAAGCCGTATGCCGAATGCCGTATGCCGTCTAACCCGTAGCCCGCAACCCGTATGCCGTACGCCGTATCCATGAGCTGCTGTGGCGTCGTCTGGCAAGGCGATTTAGCAAATTAAAAGGTTTTTAATGCATGGAGTGCGCTTTTACTTATTTCATAATTTGAATGCCAACTGGCGGCGAGCTCTTCTATTTTTTGGCCCAGACTTTTGGGGATTTCTTTTTCTTTTTCTTTTATATTTTTTGCACTGATTTTTTGGAGCCCGGATTTGTCTTGGAGGCGCGCACTAGGCACTAGGCTTCGCAATTTCCGCCAGGCAGGTACGAGTTGGGGAGCGTAGGTGAAGAATTTATGAGCTCACTCGCACAGGATAGGAGAAATACTTTTTAATTGTGCAATAAATTGAAATGTCTAAGACCCCGACCACAACATATAAATAAATATTTAGTTGCTTGGAAATGAGTTTTTAATTTCGGCAAAAGGTCTGAAGTGCTTATTTGTGCAGCTCTCGGAAGAATTTCAAAGGATGTTGCTGAGTAAAGGGAATAAAAGACAAGAGAAAATATAGTTCAGGTGGAGTGTGGATTGTGACTTTAAATGTCTTGGTAGACGATGAAATAAATGAATATATTACAATGATAAATATATTACAATAAAATAATATAGTAGGTAAGTTGTGAAGATCGAGCTCTTAAGTTATATAAATTATAAATGGTTATATAAATTACTTTAAAATTTATTTATGGAGCTTATATACAATATTTATCTAACATATTTTTATATCTATAAAAATCCACAGCATATTAATATATATCTCAACAATTTATATGTAAACAAATATAGATCCTATCACTGTCATTGAAAACAGTTTCCCTCTTGAGTTGCTCGAGTTAATTAAATATGGCTTATCTCTTGTTTTTCATCTCTTAATTTCCTAATCGAACGGCTGCCTTCACACATGGCCCACAGCTAATACCGAACCTGACAAGATTAAGTAATCCGTTTGCCACAAGCTCCCCCTCTTCGCAGCCCAGCCGCAAATTACGCACTTGACTACCAAATCGAGCATTGTTGGGAAATGGGAAATTGCAAACTTTTCGCAACGGTGGGCGGGGGCGGGGGCGAGGCTGGGTGTGTGTTAAAAAACAGAACAATTGTCACGTGTCGTCGTCGCCGCCGTCGCCCCGTTTGCGCTGTTTGGAAAATTGTTGGCAGAGCATATCAAAGATTTTCACTTGCGCATCGGAAAATTGGCAAGTGGCAAATGGCAAACGGCTGTCGAGGGGTTGGGAAGCAGCACCCTCCCCCACATCGTTTGCCAATTTTGCGAATTTTGGGTTATTAGGCTTTTCCTTTGTGTGTGTGTATTAGGGTTGGGGTAGGCAGTGAGACTGGGAAGGGAGTGGGTGAAGTTGAGGCTTATGAATGTTCGATTGCGTGTTGTTTTGTGGCCAAGTACAAGAACTTAAGCAGTGCAATAAATGACAGTTGGAATTTTTGATAAATGTCAACGCGTGTGGTGCGTGAGAGAGAGAGAGGCAGGCGGAATGGGTGGGTGTGGCAGGGTGTGTGACAGTCGTAACGATTTGATTGCTTGGAAAAGTGAAAGAAAGTTTTCAGCTGGAGGGTATTTTCATACGACTCGCAAATTAAGCCAATTTAGGAAAAATTTGCATGCGGGAAATTCGAGCTGGCCGGAGTGAGTGACTGGTAGAGCACTTAACTGCATGAGCTGGGCATGTGTCTAATGGCCTTAAAGTGTGTCGAGTGTGGAGTATTTCTTTAAATTTTTGCTTGACTAACATTCGTGAAATATAATGGAAATGGGATACAATTTCCTTGACTTGATTTAGGGTGCCCGTGGTTGACTCCATAACGAGCTGTTCTGGTGCAGGCTCAAACCACGCGACAGTGGCTTGCAGTTCCTGAATCAACAATAATAATAGAAATAATAAAAGCATTGCGCACAATAGTGTCCCCTAGCCAGCCCTAGTCCTTCAGTGGAGTCGCACTTGGGCTTTTGTTTATGACGCAGTAATATTGAAATCTGGATAATTGTGCAAAAGGATGTGAAAAACCGCAAATACTTTGCTGGCAACATCCACAGACCCATTCAAACCGAAGCGTAGATATCTTGAGCACAATTTTAGTGCTGCGACAAGGACCTACAAAGAGCCAAGCGAAATGGTCAACAACTGAGCCAAAGTGGACCACAGTAGGATAGAGAGGCAACGAGAGGGAGAGGGAGTTAGAGCGCTGCCATGCAGAAAGTGGTCAACATTTTTGCCAGCGCCATGGGCAAGAATAAAAGACGCCGAATGCGAAATGCAGCAGCAAAGGTAGCAATCATAGTTCCATAGAGTCCAGCACAACAACAGCAACAACGACAACTATTATAACTACTACAGCTAGAGCAGTGAAAAGTAATAATAATAACCTTCTCCTAACTTCAGCTTCGGCTTCGGCTTCTGCTTCTGCTTCTGCACTTGCGGTAATAAACCAAAGACATTTCAGTTTTGAGCTCGTAAACTCGTAAATGCGGCTATGCAAAAAGGCAAATTAAAAGAGCAACCAAGCAGCCAGCCAGCCAGTCAGGCAGGCAGCATCAAATTAAATGAAATATTTTTCAACAAAAAAATGCTCAATAGCTCGAATAACAAGGTTTGCGGAGAGAAAAGAAATGTTTATGAATTCGAGTAAATTAAGAGAAGTTGGCTGAAGAAAGGGTGAAAAGATATCTATTAGAAAATAGCTCAAATAGAAAACAAAGAAATATATATTAAATAAAAAATTTAATTTCATTTAAGCATTGAAGAATCAAACTACATTTAAAATGAGATAAAATACCTTAAATTATGAAAGTTCTTGACAAATTGAACAGACTCTCTTAGAATTATACTAATTAACAGGAAACCTAAATCTGGTTAGTCAAATTTAAAAAAGTTAGAGAATATAATAAAAATGGGTCTTAGATGGATTGAAAGCGATTTTAAGAAGAAGTTAACTAATTAATATTCTTAAATAATAATAATGCATTTTAAATAATAATAATTATTCGGTTATTACTATAAACAAATATTAAAATGATATATCCAATTTTACTTTTTAGCTTTTGAAGTACTTTTAATTAGATTTTATATTTTTTTAAATGATTCAACAAAATTCAATGAAAGAGATTGAAGACAATATACATATGTTTTATTTATTTATTTTATTTTTATTATTATTTTTTTTTATTTTGTATTTTATTGTATTGTTTATTTCATTTTTTGTGTAATTATTTTTGATATTAATATAAATTTATTATTTTCTTTCAAATTCCTGGTTTAATAGTTCTTGGAATCATTAGCATTGCCCCCACAGTTAAAGTCGAATTCCCTGCAAAGGAAACTCACATAATTCGCGTTAATTTCTCTTAAACTCCCCCAACACCAGAGCTCATTCAAAATTTGAGCCAGAAATAAAAGCAATGCAACAGCTGAAGTGCACAAAAATTGAACAACAAAAATTGCATTCGCTTTGATATGCAGCAGGCGCATAATTCAAAGCACCTTTGACCCCCTCCAAAAAAGGAGCCCAAAAAATAGAAAAATACCCCCAAATCAAAATTAGCTATAGCTCAACCTCAGATCTCATCAACTCATTTGCTTCGTCTGAGCCATCTCAAAGGACCTTTTCGTTCATAATTAATGCTCGCACAGAGCAAATGTTCAAAGATATTTTTCGCCCAGCCTCCGCTGCCCAAATGCCTTTTGTGCGAATGTCAAAAGCAGCGACAGCCGAAACAATCAAAAATAAAATGCAAAAGCGCGCAAAAGTGCAAAAGACTTTTACCTTTATTTTCGACTGTTACTTTTCTCTCTCATGTCATTTTTTTTGGCACATGCAAATGAGTTGGCAGGACCTGCCCAGCCGCATGACAGACAGGCAAACACTTTCTTCGCATGTGAAGGCTGAAGCTGGAGCTCCATCTGCTCAGCCTCTCAGTTTGTTTTGGCTGGGTGCCTGGGTGCTGGGTGCCTGGCTGCCTGGCTGCCTGCTTGGCTGTCATGATTTATTTACTCACGGCGTGCGCGTATTTATCAAACTCTAATTAATCGGTGATAAACCGATCAAGACGCTAAATGCTGAGCTACACGAAGCCGCCAACCCAGTCGAGAAACAAGTTTCAACTTCCAACTCCCAACTCTCGACTCTCCACTCCCAAGTGGAGCTAGCCAGCTTGCGGTTTCTGTTTCATAGTGTGCATCCATTACCATGTGATTTGCTCGACTCCAGCTCGCATCCAAGTGCCGCTTTGCCCATTTGGCGAGTATTTTGTTGTATTTGCTAAAGCAATTTGCTTTATACTCCCCAAACTGGACTGGCCCCCAGCCCCCAGCCCACAGTCCCCATCTGCTTTTACCTCTGCGATTGGCGATGCAATCAATACATGCTCGTGTCCAGCAAATAATAGACTTCAAACTGGCGTTTTAAGCGCTTCTACTCTGTGTCTCTCCCTCTTTCTCTCTCTCTCTCATGCTCTCTCTCCCTCTCTCTTTATTTATATATATATGCAGTTTGGGTTATGGGTATCTCATGTTTCCGTGTGCTAAAATTTTTCTTTCAAATGCACACATAGTTAAGCCAGTAATAGTTGAAGTTTGAGTTGTAGCAAGCAATATCAATATACAGGGTGTTCTTTGTGTAGGTGCAGGAAGACAAAAAATTATTGTATAAAGTGGAAGTGGAAGTGGAGTGTATATAATCGAAGAAAATTTTAATTTAATAAGGACTGTAAAGTTTAGCTCAGTGTTTATACTCTCGCTCAGACAAGCAATTGAACTTCTTTAGATTTTATTCCTAGGCTGAGCACAATTACCTTTTACAAAACTTTTAATATTTTTGCAACACATATTTAAATTCTTACCCACTGAATGCATCAAAAAACATTATACAATCTAAAAACATCTACAATTTAACATTATACAACATACAGATAGTAGAAGGAATAATATATTGCACATATAAAAATATACCCTGTATCAACCATGATTCTGTATCTTGGATGAATTATAATCATTTTGTATACAGTCTAAGACCTTCTATTAATTACATTAAGTGAGGTATTCCCATGCTCAGCCCTACAATATCATAACATACATTTTCATCTAAAAATCATGCACAATATATTGTATATTGTAGAACACCCTGTATATGTTCACAAAATAATTTAGATGATTTTGAAGTTTATTATTTATAAAAATCTCAATTGATGCATTCTAACTACGACTCAAATTAACTTGTAAGCGTGCATCTCGTTTGGATCGGAAAAGAACACCCTGTTTGGTTGCATAGCAATGACCTCTAATCCACTTTGGCAAATCAATTTATTAGCCATGTATGACTTATGCCTTTTTAAATGTGCGCTTGCATGTGTTGCCTAGTTTAAAGTTGAACGTTTACAGTTTGCCCCCCGCCTCCCTCCGCCACACTCGCGCCCCTCTCCTAGGCCATTTCGTTTGGGGGCAGTCCGCACAGAAGAGGCGCAACAAATTTATGTTAACATGCACTGCGTAGCGCCCTCTGGTGTGTAATTTGGCGTTGTTTAGGCATCACGATTAAAGTTTTCGCCTTGACCACGGCCCAGAGTCCCCAGCGTCGAGTGCGAGTGGGGCCATAAAATATATGTGTGTGTCTAAAAGCGGATGCATGGGTGTAAGCCATGATTATCGCGGCTATAAATGATATGTGTGAGCTGGTCTAGCCCAACTCGAGAACTGGGCCCCAGCTCGGGCCACATTTCGCTCTGTGTGCCTGCTGCACCGTTTAGTGTCCGGCCTGAGCGTGTGAAATACACAGTGGGCGTGGTCCAAGCTCTGCAACGCTCACACTGCAAATGTATTTATTTATGGTTTTGTAATTACAAGTAGCAGGAGCATCAGAGTTCAGCCTGGCTAAGCCAAGTCAATAAACTGTTGAGTCGCAAAAAATCTATTAAATATATTACATATATATGCAGTAATATTTATATCAGTTGCCTTGCAGGCGCCACTTGTTACACAACATATAAATATATAAACAAGCTTTAGCTGGAAAATGATCTACTAGGATGTACTCTGTAACAGACGAAAGTTAGATAATGCCAAATATCTTGAGCGATATAATATATAGACTCCTTTTAATTTTTCTTACTTCGTCTTTTTCCTTCTCATTTCTGATAACTCATATTTATTTTCTTTTTTCTCATATAGCTAAAATATGATCTCCAGGCTCTATTGTCATTTATTCCTCATTTCTTCTTTCTACTGTCTAAATATTTTCTCTTCTCTTTTCACTCTCTTAACTCATCTTTAATTTCTTCTTTTATTTTGTTTTTTTTTTTTTCATATATTCCTCCCTCTGTTTACGGAAATCACGATCTATCCTTAACCTACCCACCACAAGTGCAATATACCCTTTTCACACATCTGTTGTACAGAGTATAGTTAGTTAGTTTTTATGGGGCAAGTTGTGGGCTGCATGTCTGCGACTCTGGTCGTTTCGCAGAGGGCCAGGCGTCACTTTGAATATAAACGTTAAGTATAAAATTGAAAAAGCCATTTTGCTGCCAATTTAGCAAACACTTAAACCAATTTTGCACTTCAATCCACTGACGCACACACACAAAAAAACCTCCAAGTCCCAGTTGCCACACATCCGAAAAAAATAGAAAGGATAGACGAGACGGAGCGGCGGGATGTGCAGCAGGCTTCTGCATTGGCAGTGGCATTGGCATTGGCATTGACGCCAACAGCGGGGAGACCAAGCAGGGAACGAGACGGAGGCGAGAACGTTGCCAACAAAGTGTGAAAATGTCAAGTCGTAAAGTGTTCATGGGACACCACAGTTGGATGAGGAGCTCGAGCTGGGGACTATCTAGCTGGGGTAGCTTGAATAAATGCAGTTACTGCGATACAGAGCCGCGCAGCCCCATCACGTTTGCATTGAGAAAACAATCGAAATCTCTAACTGAGGGCGACTTCTGTCAAGTCGCTTGAATGCTGCATAAATAGTTTTATTTACAAATCGATATCAGCTCTCGGCTTGAAAATGTCGTGTATTTGCCAGTATATTATCGGTTCTTCAGCCTCAGCGAATGGCGACGAGGAACCCTTTGGATTTCCACTGCCCAGCTCAAGCGAAAATGATGCTGTGACTGGCCCAGGCGAGGATGGGCCATGCAATGCGTAAGACTTGGAGGATATCATTCGAAAATGATGATAGTTTAAAGTTTTCCCTCAGTTCCTCAGAGCCTGTCACAGATGATACCAAGATCTCTGCTTGTGTCTCCGAGCTGGCCGATTGCCGCGCCGAGAACTGGCTGCTCAAGAAGAAGCTGCAGGAGCACGAGGTGACCATCCAGAATCTGGAGGATCTGTTGACCACAATAATGGACAAGCAGCACAAGATGCTGGCCGATGTGTTCCACCTGCGTCAACGCAATCAAGAACTCCAAACCGAATGCACTCTGCAACGTGAATACCACACCATGGAGCGCAATGCCCTGATGAAGGAGCTGTGCCATGCGAAAAACCTCAACAGGGATCACATGTGTGCGCTGGTGAGTTAGCATCTTATAGATCCTTGGCAATATTTTGATTACAGACTGTTGTCAGAGTGGCGAGGAGTACGAGTCTACCGAATCGGAGGGCCCGGAATATGAGGAGCTGCCCGAGACCGATGTGGACGAGAACAATGACGATGGGGAATACGAATATGACGATGAACGGTCTGAAGACTCCTCGGCTGATTCCATAGCTCCATCCTCGCCCAATGATTCGATGTATTCCGAGGACTCGATTTACGATGAGACTGAGGACGAGGAGCTGGAGTCCCAGCGTGAGCTGGAGGACAGCTCCGGTACTGAACGTGAATCCGACTAAGTAGTTAAATTGTATTTTATTTTAGTTAACATATATTTGGATCGTCCGCCTGGATAATATTTATTAATCTCTTCTTAATTAAAGTTATGGTTGCTTCTCAATTTAGTCTCCTCCGGAGTGAGTGGGCATTTAAGATAAGCATATCGATCTCTTTGCGATTTTAAGCTCTGTCATTGTTTCTTACCCGCTCTCGCACTTAAAAATCGAAATCACAAAAACGTGACAATCGCTCAAAACAAACGAAATAAATTTCTAAATAACGTGACAGTGCGACAAACAGGACGTCACAATGCTAAGCACAAGGCATTAAAAACTCACGCAAAGTATTTGCATATCAAAATGCGGCACAAAACCTTTGCCAGACCGAGACTCTCAACTCTTAGTTGATTGAATGACTGACAAATAGAGAGAAAGAGCGAAGCAGACAATGGGAGAGCGAAGGAGAGAGTGGGTAAGTAATAGAAAGAGAGCCGAAGGACTGGGAACCATTTAAATCACTGGCAAAAACGTGTTAAGTGTTTACCTATCGCAAAAGTTGAGACACAGAAAAAATAGCACAATTTATCTACTAAATATCGAAGAAGAAATACCCTTCAAAATGGGAGTTTTATGTGAAAGACTATTTGGCAATTGTTGCAAAAGTTGATAAATTGAGAATGCGAAGATGCATGATTAAATGTTTTAAAGTTTTTGTCACTGATTAAATATTTTTTTAATAGAAGATATATATTTTGGGTATGAATGATTCACTATATTCTACTAATTTATTTCTATTAGATATACAAAATAAAATAAATAAAATAAAAAATATAAATTTATATTTTTTTCATTTATTTCTATTAGATATACACAATATATAAATATATATATCCTTGTAAATAAAATTTGTGTAAAAACAAAAATTATGCATTTCTTAGTTGAAAAGCAATAGCTAACAGCTGTAAAAAATAAAATTTGTAAAATTATTTAAGGAAAACAAAGCACAATTTATAATAAAATAATAAGAATAATTAAATATATATGTTTGTATAAGATTTTATTAAGAAAACTTAGCTGCCAGGATAGCTGGCATAGAATGGATAGATATAGCCTTGATATAGTTTTAAATATACATATTTCTATATTCATATTATGCGTGGCTTAACAATGAACAATTCCTTCTTTAAGGGTATCACGAAAGGTACCCACACAGCATAGCCATAGCGTAGCTGCAGCCAGAGAGCCGGCTTCACAGTCGCCTCACATGTCTGCCGTTTGGGACCGTGGAGCGTGTTGTGTGCTCTTCGTTATGCCCGCAGCAAGTGCCTGATAGAGGAATATAGGCGTGAGCAGGGGCTGCAGTATGTGTGACTGTGTGTGTGTGCGAGTGTTTGTTGCTGGGGCAATTTATCAAGCCGCAAAAGTTTTTAGCACAAATGAGTCGTGGCAAGACAGGTCTAAAGGTCCTGCCTCCGTTTGCCGCACACAGGATTAATGAGTCTCGTGTGTTTTAGGTAAATCAGCGGACCCCTCACTTCCCTCTATCTCACGCCGCTTGGCCTGCGTACATCCTCGAACCTGGGCCGGCAACACGTACTAATAATCCATCATCACATTCGAGTGGCAAGTTGTGGGCCTATAAAGATCGCTTATCACTGTGGAGACTGCGTGATGTGTGTGTGTGTGGGTGACAACTTTTGGGATATGTGGTAAAGCAGAAAATTAAAACACTCAAAGATCGTTCAGATATTTTAATATGACAAAGCATAGCAGAAAGCTGAAAGACGTTTCTTTCAGATTAAAGACCTTAAAACTCTAATACAATAAATTATTCTTATTAAAAAACTATTAATTTTCTAGATTTACTATAAACTATATTAGAAACTTGTAGTTATTGGTGTTAAGGGAATGATCAATCCATTTCATTCCCTTAATACCAATAAATACAAGTTCCCAATAAATACAAGTAAATCTAGAAAATTGTTTAAGCTTAAATAATCAACTCAACTGCCATAAGCCATTCGCAGCGCTCTCCACACAATGGCAATGAGACAAGAACTTCCTTTGTACAACAATTATTAATGACCGCAGACAACGACTCTATGCATATCGAGTCAAGAACTGTGTGCAATATCATTTATCAGCTGAGAATTTGTTAAAAAAAGAAGACGAAGGAATACTTGTTGGGCACAAAAAAGATTTTCGTGTCACGTGAGAAGAAGCGAACATGAATTTGACGTGCGGCTACCGGGGAAAAGCAAGTGAGACCCGGACTCCAGCGCACTGAAGTTGCCAGAGATGTGAAACCGAACATGGCATAAAAGGATGGCGACTAAAATATTAATATGCGACGCGAAGCGTTGCGATGCGGCAACCTAAACGCTATGCAAATCGCATCATAAAAGGTAAAGAGATACCGAATTGTTGTTGTTCCTCCGCCGTTATTGTTGCTGGTCAGCAAAGGTGTTGCTTTGTGGCTCCTTTGTGAAAGGTTGCCACCGAGGCAGCAGCAGCAGCCACAGCAACAGCAACAGCAACAAAAGTCGCAGCAACAAGTAGCACAAATTGCATGTGACCAGAGCTTGGCACTCCGTTTGGACTACCCCGTGGGCACTCCAGTGTGTTGAGAGATTAATGGATTTGGCTTGTGAATGACATTGAATTATATTGAAAGGCTTGTTAAGCGCAGACATATGAACACCGCTACTTACAGCTAGCTGCCAGCTGGACGGACGAATAAACTTTATTTTCGGGCTGTGCCGTTGAAAGGTCAACAGCTTTGTGATATTTTAGAAAGGGTGGGCCAAATGAATGGTCAGCTGCTGACTTCTTAGCAAAGTGACTTGCAAACTTCCTGTTAAGCTCGCATGCAATATTTTGAAATACTGCCGAAAGCCTTAGTGAAGGAAATATATTTGTGGCCAGCCTAGAAATAGTTTCCATAACGAAGTATATTTTATAGTTCCTAATGAATGCTTTGGGCACACTTTAAAGTTCCTGACTATAAATTGCCTGACTTTAAAGTACCTTAACTTGACATAAGCTCTGCTGCCTTGAGTCGTTTTAGATATGAAAAATAACTTAATTTGTTAGTTGATTTGAAGCTTAAATAGTTTTCCATAAAATTCTATATTTTTTTATTGTGGAATTTTTGTGCCAACATAATTTGGTCGAAATCGAGTAGATTTAATATTCCTGAGTTTAAAACAAGTAAGGAACTCTTGTCGGGCGTGTCCGACTAGGGTATACCCTTGATCAATCGATATATGTTCTTAAAAGTTGCTTGCAAAGTAGTGGTATTTGCTTGTAGTAAGCTTTCAGTTTCCATAACTCGATCTATTTAGCTATCTATTCAGTTTACTCTCTATTTATATACAATACTTTCTAATTCCATTGATTTGACATTATAATGTGCAAAAGCAATACATTTTTGTTGTCTAATTTATCCCTTTATACCTATATACCTACAAATCAATCTGATACGTCGTTCAGCTGATTTAATCGGCAAACAAAATGCAAAACGTTTCGTCGGATCAACGCCTACCTATTTACTGAAGCAAATAAAAATCAGTATAAAATGGGGACCCGCCGAGAAATGCCAGGCGAAATAAAATTCGCGTGTTCTAAGCAATTTCAAACCAATAATCGTTGGGTGTCCTTTAAATTAAGTAACCAGAGCCATGCAAGCCGCACAATACATACAGCAAATGCAGACCTTATGAGCATGTTGACATGCCTGTCAATACGCTCACGATGATATGTGACTGGCAATGGGAAAGGAATGTGTGCATGGGCATGGGTGGGTGGAGCGAGGGCCTATGAATGTTTTTATTTTGAGAACTAATCTAAAATTAAAATCATTTTGCGGTTGGCAAACAACGATAAATGGTTAGATAGATGGATGTATAAAAGGTTGCTCGAACCGTTGGCTGGCTGAGCGAATGATATATGACGATTGGTATCGGCCGGCCCCGCAAGGCATGGCTGCTTACACTTTTATGCCCTAATGAGAATGACAAACCAACAATGCAAATATTGCCCAAAAGTAAAAATAGAAAACAACAAATGAAAGGAAAGAATCGAAAAACTCAATTAAACAAACACACGCAGACAGTTGGTTAGCTGTCGCTGTCGTAGGGGCTGTTTTTTCCGTGTATTTGAGGTGAGCCCTTCGGGGGTGGCGTTAATAAACAGTTTGATTTTAATCAATGAACCGCAAAGCCAAAAATACACGAAAATGCCATCGAAAGGTAAATGATACGCAGGGCAGACAACTTTTTTTTTTTTACTCCCAACTCCACGCTGTTTAATTGTAAACCTCTTTCCGGTTACGCGAGACGTTTCATTCGTCCGATTAAATGCTTTCGTTTCGTTTTACGTTATTTATTTTTTTGCCAACACACGGCAACAACTTTCTCCGTGGAGGGTTAGCTACAGAAATATGTTTCTCTTCTTCTTCAACTCTTTTTTATTTATATTTTAAGGGTTTGCTCATGCATATTTATGCCACTTAATTTTCGTCAGTATACGAGCCGAACACAAAATTCGTATGCCTTGCATTTCGTATGTCTGTCGAGTTCTAAGTCGTTTGTTTTATTTGATTTCATTCTGCCTCCACTTCGGGCGTAATTAGAAGTGGAAGGCCCCACATTGCCATCGACTCGCAGGCCCATGCATATTTATGAGTATGGATTTAATAAATATTTTTATATACTTGTCTGTTCAGCTATTGGCTCTGCGCTGCATTGAAGCATAGACTTTCATTTTGTTTTGTGTTCGTCGATACACAACTTTGCCATAAGGTCAAACATCTGTCAGAAGACTAAAGCTCTTCAAGTCAGCTATGCGGAAGGGCCAGACGAATCTTAAGTGCTAATGCGAAAGTCCAACATAACCATATAGGTGCAAAGGGAAGAAAGAAAACACATGTTGCCACAGCGTCTACAATTTCGTGGCGAGCTCCTAACGAGGCGAACGTACGATAAACGGGCAAGCGGCGAATCATACTAATTTCGAGTAGAGAAAACTATTTTCTAAATTAGAGAAAATCATATAGCTGGAGCACACGTAAGTGGCGAGGCGAGTGGTGGGGCGGAGGCTTAAGTGCAACATGTGTTGCACCTAGAGTACCGCTACGATTACGATCGTTATCACCAAATCAGCGACGGAGGTTAATAGAGCTGTACGATCGATGGCAAAGTGCGATTTCGATTAACAATCAGCAAGCAGCTCGGCAACGAAGCGGCACACATGATGGCCCCAGCCCAAGCTGCAGGTTCAGCTTTGGTTGTGGACCGCGTGCTTTGCCACATTATTTACAGATCTAGCACCTTGGCTACCAGCCAAGAGGCAGTGGTTCGTTCCGAGCGGCTGTGCACTTGACCACACTAATCCATCTTTATGGCAAAAATGTTGTGATAAAGCCTTGGCCGATCGATCGATCGATCGCCTGTGCCATACTCCGATTACGCTTAAGTAGACAGCAGGCTGCTTAACCCGCAGCTAAAGCGGTTGACTTTGACGAGATCCCAATGATCGCCAGGCCATCGCTCGATCAGAGATCGTTCAGCAGCAGCAGCAGCAGCAGCAGCAGCAGCAGCAGCAGCATCTTGAGGATCATCTCGTTTTGGCTGGGCGTCATTTTTAGTAAATTACTTTAATAGTATAAACATAATCATTTGTATTGTGGCTGCTGCAAAAAAGAACAGCCAGCTGGTGGCTCGATCGTCGGACCGATCGGCCCAGCATATGGCACTTAATGCTTGTAGTGGGGAGCAGCAGCAGCTCGTGCCACGGCCTGCTGGTAATTTCTATCTAGTTATGACGCTGCGATCCCCCCAATCACAGTTATCTATCTAACAGTGAAAAATTGAAAATTGTACATGTGGCCAACACGACTGATGTTGCTGTTGTTGTTGCCCGTTTCGCCCAGTTTCGATCTCTTGAGCTTGAGCAGGGCTGTGTACGCAATGCAGCAATGGCAAGACCTAATTGTAGAGAGCCTTCAGAAAGGCCTATATGCAGCTAAATTGGCGTAGCTTGTTAAAATGAATGCCACAGAAGCCGAACAAAATTATTTCTCCAGGTGAAAGAGAGCGGCTTACAGAAATAGATAGTTTGCTGTTGCTCAAAGTTAGAAAATCAAAGCACAGCCTGAAGTTCTTACATAATATTGTGAAACTTTTTAGGAATATAAAAAAACTGTTTACTCAAAGTTTGTTATAGAACTCTATTAAGCTTGGAAGGGAAAATTCTACTAAGGAAAAATCAACCTTTACGTCCTATATGCATATTCATTAGATCTCGTAAGCCACAAAAGCAAGAGATTATCACTATATAGTATTCTACACCATGAGCACAACATTCATTTTGCTCAAAAAACAAAAAGAAATTAATATATATAGTATGTCTGGAACTAAAGTTATTTAATAATTAATATAGTCATTTAACTTTGTGCACGTTTCAGTATATCTCCCAGTCAGGTACTTATTTCCTTGATAATATTAAGCATGTTCTTAGGGATTTAAACTATTCTGCGTTTTCTATTCTTAAGTTATGCTCTTCTGCTATTAGATTTTAGTTTCTGGTATTAATTTTTTGCCTCAGGCTAGATTCAGTAAGCCCTTAGTATTACAACTCATTTTTTCAGCCATTCCATTTTTTAGTCATTTCAATATGTAATTTTAAGGCTTTTAATAATTCTTACTTATATAGAGTCTATTGAATGCTCTGATCAGCCAGAAGTCTTAATTTGAAATTATAATAATATCTATTTAGCCTCCTTCTGTTTTAGTTGGGCCTTTTGCTCTGTCTCTCTTTATGCCTACACTAATCTTTTTCTCTGGTATTGAGCTAGCCTACTTGTTTTAGTTCACTCTTCTCTTAGATTAGTCAACTCCATGTGCTTACTTTATAACTATGTAATTGCCACCAGTATTCCTTATTCCAGAACATACGCTTCACTTTGACTCCTCTTTCACCTCCAATTGCTTTCCTTTAACTGACTTGATAAAGCAATTTGCGTCTGTTCGCTGCGAGTTCAAGAGGTGAACTGATCGGGCTCTACAAATGTGTTAACTGTAAACGCAGCTGTCGTCGTTTGCTGCACCCTAGGAAGATTCCAAGGAGACCCTGCTAAGCCCGGGGCCGCCTCATTTGAATATTTAATCAAACTAATTTGCATATATCGTTTACCTGAGCAGATCGATAGACAAAGACATGTGATCCCTCGATATATCGCAGGGGTTCGTTCCCTCTTTCAGCATCAGTTGGATGCTGTGTGAGCCCGCGGTGTAGGGTTGATAGGGTTGATATTTGTATGGTCTTTGGGTGAAATAAATTTCATGCGCTTCGCTCGAAATTTTGTTTATTTAGCAAATAAAAAATGCACGCAAATTTGAATAAAACAGCGAGGAAAATGTGGCCAAAAGACTGGAAAAAGGAAAAGCGCGAAAACCACGAACAATTTTGCATAATTTATTGAAATTTCGTGGCACAGACAAAGAAGCTTGAATGTGGCGCAGGACGCAGGACCCAGCCAAGGACCGAAGTGCATGAAATGTGTTTCTATTTTTTGGCGCTCTGCAGGTCCTGGCTGACTGGTTGGCTCGCTGGCTGCCTGGCTGGCTGGATGGCTGGCATTATCCTTTGGCTTGTGTGCATTTATTTTTCATTTGCATGAATTTTTCATTGTTTTCACAGACGCAGCGCAGTGCACTTTACGCTCCGCAGGATCAGGACAAACACGCGATATTTGTCAGCGGAAAATCAACTGCTGCAGCAGATATCGCCTGCTCTATATATAGACATCCATAACGGCTTGTCGTCCTTCTCCTTTTAAACGCGCTTGCCTTCGTATCCAAACAAATATTTTACTTTTATAATACGGCAAAATCTATAAACGCTTCTTGGACCTGCGAGATTATTACTGTCGCAGTGGCTGCTGCTGCTGCTGTTGCGGCTACGGATAAAATGTAAACAAATTTTTATGCAATTTGTTGTCACTTGTTGGTTGAGCAGAGAACAAAAAGGTTGGAGGATGAAGCCAGATTCTACTGACAGCCAGTTAAAGTAGTCTGTGCATATAGACTTTAGCTGCAGCTACTTAAGGAATTTTTATATTAGCAATGGGATGTAGATTTATGAGTAGATATAGCTTCCAAAAAATATTTTTTATATTTTATTTAATGAATATGTTGATTACAAATAATATAATAACTAATTTAGGAATACATAGGGATATATAAAAATACTTAGTTGAGTAAGAGATAAGTATGTAAGAAATTATATATTTTTCATAGCTCTTCAAAACCAAATTTTAATAAAATTTTATGTTCCAATCTCACGCAAATATATGAATTTGGTATAATTAAGTTTAATATTTGAAATAAATATACTTTATAGCTACACTACATATTCTATAAGTATAATTTGAGAATACTTCATAAACAGCTGTAAAGTCCGCAATAAACTTAAATTTAATTTACCAATTTCTATTATTTCTATAAATAGATTTAATTACACTTTTGTTTTGCAGACGAAATTCCTCGATATTTTCTCAGTCAATGAACTGCAAATTTGATGAAAAGCTGTCTGGCATCAATATATATTTATAAACATATATATTCTTATTACTTTGGGGAACATTTGTCTAATTGCTTTATGGCAAGCAAACAGAAATTTTAATTTTGCAAAAGAGCTTTGAGTTTTTAAAGAAATTAAAATGCTTAATACAAATTACAAACGAATTTGATTGCCTATAGAAATAAACATATTGAAATGTGCAAAAGTCATAAGGGAAGGAACATAACAATCAACATGGTTTTGTATTAGTTGTCAACCATTTGACATTTGACTGGGTCTCCTTATGAATTCATTTATTCAACATTGCTAGTTATGTTCTGACGACGAGCAAGTACTAACATTAATATAAAACTTAAAAACAACGAAGTGAAGTATTTTTTAATTTAGTCTGGAATAATAGTTAATTGTTCATCAATATATTAACGAGACTATCAAATAAACAGATAAGTATTCATTTCTTATTTTACTAATATTTGGTAAAGATTTGGGTGTATTGTATTCTATATATGTTTATTTATACAACATTTTGCGTTATTTATTTTAAGCTGATTACGTTTTATATATTTTATAACATATATTTAAGTATTGTAATATATATTTTAAATAAAATATTAATTATTTAGAATAAATAAATTCATTCAAAATGTATCTAACTATACATATCAACAGCAATTCTAAACACGAATTTTAATTTGTGTATAAATGTATTTATGTATAATATTTTCTTTGTTTGAGACATTAATGAATATATGAAAACATTAACCTTGAATGCGTAAATCTCATTTTATTGTTCCAAAGGTTTTTAGGATCATTCCAGCGCATAATAATTGAGTGCTAGTATTAAAGATGAATAGTTTCTTATTTGTAATTAATCTAGCTATATATATTATATAAGCTAGGATTGAATCAACATTAGTATGGGATACGAAGCTACAAGTCTCCTGTTAACAATAACACTTTTGAAAAGGTTAGTCTAAAATATATTCCCTTTTGGTACAGCCAAGTTATGTTTTACTATGCAACTGACTCATCTAAGATTTTTCAGCCATTTTGGATGCATTTGCCAGGGGGTGAAGCATGAAGTCTAGGACTCTTCAGCTAGTTGAATCCTTTCTAGCTAGCAACAACAACAGCAGAGGCAACGCATGTGCGTACACACACGCACCCCCACCCCGGGTCCGCACACCCACCGCGAGCAGCGTAAAATCAACTTAGAGAGGGTGGCAGTGGCCACAGCAGTTGGGGTGGTGCTGGGAGGTGGTTGGCACTGGGCGTCGGTGGTTGCTAAATGCAATTTATCATAAAAGGCAGAGATAGAAGCTTGAAATTGAAGCGCGAAGCGAGTCAAAGTTCGCTCTAAGCCACACACACAGCAGGGTAAACATGCCCCACACATTCACCCACTCGCACACATACACAATCACACTCAACAGCACACACAGAGCTCATCTAATAAGACGCATTTAGCGTCTGCAGAGCGGAGCAGAGGGCCAGCGTCTAAGCAAATAGGAAAAAGTTATGGAGCTGTAATAAATTGGATTAGTTCAAGTTCGAGACGCCATTTTTTATGTGTGTGGGTGTGCGTGTATGTGTGTGTGTATTTCATAAGAAAATTTATGCGCACATAAAATAAAAATGAAAACAGTTGAAGAAAAAACCCACTAAATTTTTTGTTTCGACTGGCGCACGCAGCGTTTCATTAGGAGGGGATTACCAGGGTAGGAGTTGGGGTATGCCCTCTGGCTGAGAGCCCCACTTCTGGTGAAGTAGTATAGCGAGGCGTGCATTTGGCGGCTACCTGTGCTGCTCTACGTGCCAAATCAAAATCTGCTCTTCATTTGATTTCAATTGTGAATTCCCAACTTGGCTGCCTGCCTGCCACTCGCATTTGCATATGAAAGCGTTTCATTTTTCCATTTTTTGTGGCCTGCGTAATATTTGCCACCTTTTGGCTTTGTTGCCTAAATGATTTCCCATTTATTCGATTTCCAACTGCCTGTCATGTGAAGTGTGCAGCATCCTTTCCATTCCTTTCAGCCCTAGCAGCATCAATTGGTTTCATATATGCAAATTTTCCTTTTTTTCCTATTTCCTCTACCCTCTCTCTGTCTCTCTTTCTCTCCTGCTGCTAAGTTTTTTATGTTGCATTTTATGAACGCAGCTGCCTCAGATTCTGTTTAACTACATCTATTTTTTATTATCGGGATGCTGTGAATGTGCTGCATATGGCAATTGAAATTTAGGAATTGTGAGAGCATGATATGTGGAGGAAAAACATATGAGAGCTCTATACATTGTTTAAATGAAAGAAATTTCACTTGTTTAAAGTATAGAAGTTAAGAATATACATATTGATAAAAATTAATTTTATTTCATTGCTTAACATATACTAGTCTGCTTTCTACATACTTTACAGGAAATGGATATGTTGGAAGTCCTATAAATATAAGCAGAAACTTTTTTTAAATACTTAATTTTTTTATTTTATAAATACGTTTTAGTATAAATACAGTATACAAATTTTTGAATATTTAAGTATAAAAATATGAAGGCTCTACAGCTTCTCTCTAAAATTTTCCGATTTTTTAAATATTTCAATTTCTTTCAGATTATTTTCTCGTTTGTGTTTATTATTTTTATTTTATATTTATACATATATGAAATAACATTTTTTTTTTTATATTTTGTTTATAAATATATTATAGTATAAAAATAGTTTTAATATTAAAGTATGAAAATATGAAGCTTGTCTCTTAAGTTTTCAGATTTTTAAAATATTTAAGTTTGTTTCAGATTATTTTCTCGTTTGCCTTTATTTTATTTAACGGACATCTTTTTTATCATACCATATACTTATACATATTTCAGTTATCTATTATACAAATACTTTCTATTTATTGAACATTTCTTTGTTGAACGAAAAATACTTTCATTCACAAACATTACCAATATCTTGAAGTATTTTTCCCACATCAAATTGCAACTATTTTAAAATTACCTTTCTCTTTCTCCATCCATTAACCTATTTTTGCTTTTCGCAGTCTTAGATTTGAAAACTTTCTGTTTAATTAGAATTCGTTGCATAGAAATATATTTAATTCATGTAAATGGCACTCATTCTATGCCATAAACAAAGCTCCCTGGTGACAATTTCCGACACTTGGTCATGCCTGAAGCTCCACTTTTATTACCTCAAAGGCTCCCGCTCCCTGCTGCAGCTATTGTGCTCCCCGAGGCTGTTAATTTATTTAACTACCGCACGCCTTAACCACGTGTAGCCCATATATCAAAGCTTCGTTTGCCATCAAATGGATTTCATTTTGAAATCCAATAACTGCCTCAAAGCGAAAATGAAACATTTTCGCTGGCAGCAGGAGCGACAACAACTGGGCACAGGAGGGGGAGAACATTAGAGACAACCCTTTCGTTGACTCTGCGCTTAGCTGGCGGCGTGTGTATAATATAAAATGAAACAGTTTTTGGGTACATAATGTACTCTATATCTGTGTGTGTGCTCGTGTACATAAGCACAACACCAGCACACGCTGCGTATTTCGCACTTTACGCAATTTTTCCCCGCCAAACGCGAAAAAGGGTTGAAAAGTGCGTACGGCCCAATGTACACCCCAACCCAACCCACACACACACACACACACACACACAGGGACAGAGCGCGAGATAGCACAGCGTTGCCAGACAGTTTGTTGTTGATTGTGCTCTGGTTCACATCGTCAGCCTAAGCTGCCGCAGCTTCCAGCGCTGCGAACCCTTTGCCTGCCTGCTCCTTGGGGCACAGTCGCCCGCCTCGGCGGCCATCATTATTTCTGCTTTTCAGCTCTTGTACAGTTGTTTTGGCTACCCATCGGCCACCCACCCCCCCACCGAATTTTCGTTGACGTTCTGGTAATTTTCTTAAAAATATTTTGGTAGTAAACTTTTAGATTTAAGCCCTTCGTCCATTGAGAGCTTTTTGCGGTTTGCACTGCTTTTGCGGCGCTGGCCACGCCGCTGCCGACCCCTGCTGCTGCTCCTGGTGATGCTGCTGCTGCTGCTGCTGCTTCGCGGCGTTTTTAATCTCATTTTATGAAATGAAAATTTTTCAATTTTTCGACAAGAGATAAACTTTTTCTACTTGAATGCGTAATTACTCGCCGCGAATGAAATACTGCGAATTTTCGCTGCTTTTTCGGTTGACTTTCGGTGGGGCAGACGCCGCGTGCGACGTCAGCGGCGCTGCTGCGGCTTGGCCACTTTAACCGTTAACTTTGATTTTCAAGATGGCGTCACTGGCGCATAACTGTTATTAGGATTATGAAAATTATTAAAATGTACTGGAATAAAAGCGGACTTACGATGTGGTTTACTTGTCTATGGCTAAGCGCGGCACCACAGCGGTTGGAGGGCGGGCGGCATTGTGGTCGGTGGGTGGGGCGTAGTTCTCTCTCCACTTTGGTTAGTCGCTTTTAATGCCAGTTGAGATTAGCTGAAAGTACGCGAAGACCTGATAAAGTTTCGCGTTTTAAGCAGCTGATTAACGAATAAACCAAAATAATTGGAAATCCCATTCTAATTGGAATGTATGCAGAAGTGTGGTCATCGACTCCAATTGAGCATTTCTTATAATATCCAGTTCAAGGCTCATTATAGTCATAAAATGTATATCTTATCTGCTGTTGAACCTGTTAAAACAAAACCTATTCACCTTTCGAGTACATATTTCTTTCATTCGGACAATGAGCCACCACCCACAGCTCGGACTTTGCTCCCCAACCAATGCTGAAACAATTGCACAGGTTCATAAGGATACGCGCTTCGTATATACATATAGCACTACACGTAGATAAACAAGTGCCAGAGAGTATAAAAATTGTATGACGTTAAGATAAGTAAAAATTAATGAGGTAGCCAGAGCAAGGTTCAACTGCAAACAGGGTGACCAAACACAAAAAACACTAAATAATAGCATTTTCTAAGATTCAAGTAATCAAATAAAAAACTATCCTAATTTTATTTACTCTATAATCCTCTGCATACCTTTGCCTCGACAACAAAACCAATTGCAACGAAACACCCTGTATTCCAATTAGAAAACAATGGCCGCACATGCAAAAGATATGAAAGAAAAAAATCCGAAAGACCAGGGAAAAGTCCTCAACAGGAAGCGCAAAAGAAAAAAAAATAATGTGGAAACAAACGTAAAACGGAAACCCAAAAAAATGTCTGAAGATGTTAAAAAACTTTTGCTTAACTTTGTTTTTGCTTAATGAGCAAATACACACACATAGACACACACACACGCACGCACACACAGTTAGAGGTACTTGGTGAGCGCATTAAAAAATGCGTTAAGGGCGCGTTGCCAAGTACCAAAGAGAACAAATATTAATGTCTGGGCCATATACGCACATACATATATACATATATATATGTGTGTATGTACAGTTATATAATACATACACTTAAGCATATACATACATATATATATATATATATGTATAAACAGTGCGTAGCTTGCTTAAAACTGTAAAAAAATGTGGAAGGTTTGGGCGGAATTGACGTTCGAAAATTACACTTGCCGCAGGGGTTGGTGATTTTTTTCTGCTTCTTCCTATTTTTTTTGGGTAGAAAATGCCCAGATATTGTCTGGCCAACAAAAAAAAAAATGTTAAAAAATTAGAAACGAGCAGATTTGACGCACACGCACATGTCGCCAGCCACTGCCCCGTGTCTCGCCTCGCCATCCCCGCCCACTTTCTAAGCCACGCACTGGCATAAATTATTTGGACTCATTTAATGCTTTTGGCTGCTGGCTCAGCTTCTTCTTCTTCTCGTACGCTCTTTACGATTTTCAATTTCTTATACCCTGAGAAGTTGCAGTTGCTTAGGTTTTCTGAAGTGCATATGACTTGGTCGATATTATAAATTAAAAATAATTTGTAAATGAATATATAAATTAGCTGATCCTGCTCCGCCTGTATGGGTATATCGATAAATTTGTGACTTTCATAATATCGATTAATATGCCAGCTTTCCTTCATTTCACTCTATCGAACTTCACTAATTGAAGCAAGTATTTGGCGTATGGTTCAGGGTATACTCTAGTCGTTCACTCCCGACTAGAGCCCTCTTGTTATTTTTCGGTTTGCTTTGCCACCCTTCGAGCGAATTTCCAATTCTTTTTTTTTATACTTTTGGGGTATTTTTGTGCATAAAACGCGAGGAAATTTTGTGTTGGTGAAATTAAAATAATGTGTCCCCTGTTGCCAACAGACGTGGCCATTCAGCCCGTATGTGTGTGTGCGTGTGTCCATTAAGCAGCTACAGCTTTTGCCATAGGCTATAATTTAGCCTTAAGCGCAATCGATGTGACCAGGTTTGATTAGCTTTGAGCTCGGTAATCTCCTTCAGCAGATAACTCTATTAAATCTTCACGCCTCGTTCACAATAGAGTCCACTCTCAATTGGCAACTGGTTCTTACCCCTCCTGGGCTATTTATCAAACTGACCAACGCTCATTTAATAGGCTAAACAAACAATTATTGCCCTAACCCAAGTGGTCAGGTAAACCCTCGCTCATTATACAATTTTTCAGCTGATAATGCGATTTTTATGGCACCTCCGTCCGTCCTTCCGTCCGACCGGCCAAAGTCCAGTTTGCACCCTTGTTCGGACCGCCCAATTGGTCAGTGCTGGTCAACTGGTTTGACCGGCTCACCCGCTGACTTCTGAAGTGGTTTATTTTGCTTTTTTATAGTTTTATTTGATTTGACTTTTCGCTTTGGGCAGTGCATAAATTAGCAGTGTTTGTCGCTCGGAAGAGGGGAGCGTAGCTGGGCAATTAGTACTGTGAGTAATTGATAGTTTATGCGTGTTATTTTATGGACCTTGCCTCGTTTGGGCTGTTAAGCTTTAAGTGGCGCTTTTAAGAGTTATAAAATTGATATGTGGAATATGAGAATCGGTATTTGGAATTGTAAGAGGTAGAGTTAATGATTCAAGTAAGATTCAGGATTTTTTTCTACATATTAAGTATTTGATCTATTTTTTCTATATATATTTAGGTCTATAAGGATATAAGGATATAGGATACACCATAGTAAAAATTTATGAACCAGATAATAAAAATTTGTTCTGTGGAATAAAGTAGAATGTTCTGTTCAGTAATAATAAAACAAACAGGAAAAACTCCTAAATTGCTAATCCTTTCCTTATCATTTCCATCAATCATTTCTCGTAGCTATCTAAGATCCTTTTTCCCACAGCCAATTGTCTTTTATATCTCCCTTCGGTGCCACTGCATAACCCAATTCATGCAAATGTAACGGCATTTTGTGCAAAATTCCCACAGACACACATGCACATTGCTTCAGCTTTGCATGTCCTTTGCCAATTTGTGCAATTGTGCAACCCCTTTTCGCAGGACAACAACAACAATTCATTAATAAAATCCTTATGCATTAACCTAGCGCAATTGCCGGCTTGTTGAGGCCTCTTGCTCCTCCCTAAACAAGGGTGCACTTTTCGCATATTCGCAAACATCCTTGACACGAGCAGAAGGACAACAAGGCAGCGCAGAGAGATTGGCACAGCAAATGCAACAGATTTCGCATTGTTTGCCCTTCAGCTTATTGTGTTGCCCTTGTCCCGGGTGTTGCCGATGTCCTGATGTGTGCATACACCATATGCAGGACACATCAAGCCTAACCGCATGCATTCGCTTTCAAAAGGATCAAATGGAATGAATGAAGCTTGAATGAATGCACATTTCAAATGCAAATTTTTGCGCATTTCGAAGGTTTCTTTATTGCATCGCATTCTTATTTCTTATTGCAAATTTACATGATAATGGGTTGAGCAATTTATGGCAATCGATGGGGTGTTCAGGGGTTTTAGGGGAAAGGACGAAAGTTGACGAAATATTTTAAGCAACTTGGTATCATTTTACTTTGATATATTGAAACATTTTTTGTGCTATAAAAATAGTTGTAATTCGTATGTAAATCGGTTTTATAGTTCATAGTAACTATTTATTAGAAACTATTGCAAAATTGCATTTCGGTATATTCAATAGATTGAAAGATTTCGTATTAATATATCATTTATATATTATGCTACCAGCTTGTTGACACTAACATTAAAAAATAATTTAATATGCATGAAATATTTCAAATAGATCTCACCATATTTCAACTATATAATCAAATCTCTCTTAGATTACATATTCTTTCGATTTCTAGACTATATTATAAAAACTTCCTTAGAATACATATTATTTCATAAAAAAAATAAAATAATTTCTAAAATCTCAAATAAGCTTCACAGCTAGTTCTTGTATTATATATAGTAAATAACTTATCCCCCTTACTCTACACAATATTTTAGTCACATTACAACGAATTGAGGGCAGCATATTTTGTCGCATTATACAAATATTCAGTCATATGAGCTACATATTATATCATTTGTAGCTCGGCTTCCGTTTGACATCAGAAAGTCATTTGGCATATACATAATTATGAGGCGCACGTGAGCAACATTCCGGGCACCTTTGGAACTACACCTGGCATGTCCTGCCAGGATTTCATTAATTTCCAGCTCGCTGCTGAGGCAATGCCCAATTTATGCAAATCAACAAGAAAATGCTTAAGAGTCGAGCTACGAATTCGCCTGCTTGGGTAATTAGCCCAGCTCGTGAGCTACATGTCCTGCAGGGACATGTGGTGAACGCTTGTCGTGAATGACCAGCGCTTGGCCCAAGTATTTGCTGTTCTTTTGATTCCATTGTGCAACGGACTGGAGGGGCGGATAAGGGATCGGGTTGGGGGTGCCAGCACATGTAATGCCCAGTCTAATGACCGCTACGCACTTCCGCTTTGCCCTCAAGGACTCTCATGCGTACGCATACACACACATATATATATTAGGTTTCGACTCTGATAAATATTCAAATTAGGCGCGCGCGCAGAGCGCCAAAAAGTGTGTCGCATATTAAAAAGTCATTTTCCAAGCAAATGATTCAACATTTTCACAACAATATTCAAAGGAGAAAGAGAGAGAGAGAGATGGAGAGTGCATGTTAGGGAAAGAGACAGACTGAGAGAGAGAGAGCGCTACACATGCTGTGTTTGACATGAGCTTGACCGGAAGGGGCATACGTGACGGAAATGCGTGATTTCTGTTATGGACTCCATTACGAGTGACCCCACACATAACTTTCTCCAACGTTATAGTACAGTATATAATATATACTGTGTAGTTATATGTACAGCTAAAATTAGTTATAGTAGTGCAAACTTGAATAATAGCTTCGCTCTGCGCGTAATTATTATTAATAGTATGCGAATTTAATTATTAGCATTTTGCTAGCTCATTAGCCATTAGAATTTTTATTAACTAATGAAACTGAAGGGAACTAAAACTTAGCTCAACAAATTGCAGGCAATAAATTCTAGTTGGAGTAGCAAATTCTTAAACTACCAATTCGGGGACTAGCCCCTATAAAGTCTGAAAAATATTATGTAAATTCTCTGAAAAATCTAAATAAATTCTAGTTTACTTTTGGGTATACCTTAACTATTTTATAGTTCCTTATTTCTTTATTATAATTATATTTCATTACCTATCTATATATATTTTATTATATATGCCCTCAAATCTCAAATATTTTTTTCTACAATACAACAAGTAAAGGGTTTCTTATAAAATCCTTTAAAATCTCTGACTAAGTGAACTTTTTCTAGAATTTAATTTATTTTATTTAAATATGATTCTCTTTTATTTGTGCATATGCTTTAAGTTTCTATTTTATTTTGCTGGCGCTTGCTTTGGTTTTAACTGCAGAATGCGATGAATATTAATGATTTTTTTTAGCATTACGAAAATCTCGTGAAAGCCGCTTTTGGCTTTTGCTCTTGTTGCTTTTTGCTGTTTGCTTTGCCGTTTGTTTCATTCCGAGTTCTCTCTCTCTCTGTCTCTTTCTCTGTCCCGCTTTGTCTTTCCTCTTTTTTCTTGCTAAACGTCAACTAGAAAATCCTTGAATATCATAAATATTCCCAACACACAGCCCGGCGCTGTCTTCCATTTGCGGCATTTGATGTTTTGATGTGGCTGAAAGCAAGGAGAAACAGGAGTAGGAGGAGGAGCAAGCAGGGGCAGGGTGACGAGGAGTAGGAGGAGGTTGGTGAGCGGCTTAAGGAGTTGTCTTTGAGCCCTGCCCACAGGACTCAACTGCTGCTGCTGCCAGCTCTTTACCCTGTCCACGCATTACCCCGCGCTGTAAATTTTAATGATTTTTGTGTAGTTGTTGTCTTCGCACACACGCCTCGTCCTGGCAGCTTCTTCAGCTGCTGCTGCTGCTGTTGTTGTTATTTGTTGTCGTTGCGCTGCGCTCTGCTGCTTTTTTTATTGGATTTGCCAGTGAAGCGTCAAGCGAGGTGCCAGGACCTCCAACTCCTGTCTGCAACGTTGCTTGCGCTCGGCTCGGCTCAGCTCGTCGCTCTCGTGTGCTGCGTCTGCCTGTGTGTATGTTGGTCTTGTCATCTGGCTAAGCTCTAAAAATTAATGATGCGCAGCCCATTCGAGAGCTGCCTCGTCTCGGCCCTGTTATTGGCTGCCAGGATGCGTCTATCCGCCTGTATGCAAAAAAAATTTCACATTCGTTGAACTAAGCCGCGGCTCATTGATGAAAATTAATGAGTGTGCGTGTTGTAATCGCTGTATGCAAAATACATACACACACACATAGGCACACATACAAATATATGTATATACTTTTTGGGATATTTCATTGTCGATACAGTACTTTTTTTTTAAGTTGGGAAATATGGTTTGTCCTGGCACAGGCTCTGACTCGGGCTGCGTCGCACAAACTCGAAAACTAATTTGCATAATTACAGCCCGTAATTTTTTTCCTACAGACTTCTTGTGTGTGAGTGAGTGAGTGTGTGTGTGTGTGGCATAAGGGACGCAATGTCCTTTTTGTGTGTACATACGAAATTTTGTGAGTCTACTACCCGAAAGTACGCAAATACACACACAGGCACACACACTCGCAGCCACACGCACTTTTGATTTTTAAATACGAATAGAGCATAGAGCATGTCGAGAGAGTGCGTATTGCTCAATCTCATTTGCATATTCACAATTAACATCTCACACACACACACTCACTCACACAGTGAGACAATCGCAGCCATTGTTGTTTGAGTTGTATAGGAAACTCGAGAGAATTTGAGAGTCCCATTGTTGCATGTTGAGAAACGTGTCTTCTTCAATAAAAGAACTAGACAAAGGAACATTTCAGAGGTCGCAACCTGAAAGGAATAAAGCTATTATTGGTTATGTAAAAATACAAATAATATCTTAATATATGTGAATTTAAAGATCGAAAGTAATAAAAAGGTGCAGAGAATCAGCTGTTTGTTGGGAAACAATTATGCTTGAAGACCTAATGAATGATGATTATACAAGCTGAGCGGTATTAAAGTGGAAAAAATATAATTATATAATTGTCAATATTATAGGAATTTTATTTCTTTGTCTTTTATATATGATTTATGTTTATATTAACAATAAATAAACAAGTAAAAAATATAAGTATATGAAATTTTTATATTATATATTGTCTAAAACTAGTAAAAGTATTTAAAGTTTTTTTTCATAATTAAACTCGGATTTTAAAATAGTAATTAATAAAATAAAAAATATTTAAAATAAATGAAATATATTACAGAACTTAATTATATTTTTCAGAGGTTATCAACCTAAACATTTTTATTTATACCTAAAAATTTATATTAGTTTCAAGACAGTTTTGATTAGCCCATTTCAAATTTATATATATAATATATTTGTTTCGCATTTCATATTTAATATTTCACATACATATATTTCTATATGTATAAATATATTTCTAAATATGTATATGTATCTATAAAGGGTGAATATATCACCCTTTTCGCTCTGTGCACTCCACAATTTCTTTATAATAATAAACGGCTCTTAAACCATTTTTGAACAGATTTTTTTTTCTATAAATGTTCGCGAACAATTTCTGTTATCAATTATTAACTGGCTGCAAATGCGAGTTTATCGTTAATTTGGGCAAGAACTTTTTTACGAACTCTTAACTTTGGCTATTTCAGTTGCAACCCTCAGATTTGAACGTATTTTTTTTCCTAACTAATTTCAAGATGTGCTCAGAGAGTTTGCTCTTTTCTCACTCATTACACGGACGAACAAAGTTCGACGCCAGACTTTGGGATTTTTTTTCTTTCTTCGAGCTGCGAGTTCATTCCACTCATTAGCATGTCCTTCTCTGGGAGTTTCGGATTTTCTGCTGTTTCTCCGTTTTCGTTGCGTTTTTCTTTAATTTTATTGATTTTCCCTTGTTGACTTCATTCTAGCTCTACCTAGGCTAATGAGCTGCACACTTGAGTTTCTCCAGAGTTGTTCTGCTTTTGTTTGACCAGCGGGCATGGAGCCTGACAGAATGGCTCCTCTCGGCTGCTGCTGCTGATTATAATCAGCATAATGTGTACTCTCTTACACTTGAATAGTTCACGCCACGGATCAGTGGAGCTGCGGAGTCGGCGGCCATGGATGCTGTGTGGCAGGCACATCAGGTGAATGCGTAAATGCCCTCGCTGAAACTCCGTTTCTTATAGGCTCTAATACCCATAATCAGGTTAACGTTAACGTTTAGTTTTACCCACTGATTTGGCCAGGCCGGGCTGGGTTGGCCTGGTTGGTAGCCTGCCGTGGCCGGGACGGGCTCAATGAATGTGTGAACATTGATGCTTCCTAGTTGTCTTGACTAGATTTTCAATTTCGGCCCTCGGGCGCTGCTAGTGGAGCAGATTTTAATCAAAAGCTCTGCTGTTGCCGTTGCCGTTGCCGTGTTGGCCCGAATCGAAAGACCTTTCTCCCGCACGTTAGCTGTTTATATAATTATGATATTTGATTTAATGACGACTTGCTTCCGAAACAATCCAATCAAAAAATTTGATTGAAGTGGGCGGTGGTGGAGCCCGCTGAACCACAGCTTCGCAGGGCGTGAAGCAATCCCAAAGGTCAGGCGACTCGAGCACTTGTTAATGATGGCAGCTCCTCCAGCCATCCGTTCGACGCGCAGTTCGATCCGAACCACTTCAGCTGATTTACTATAATGGGCACCTAGTGCAATTTCGCACCGAATTTATGACCCCACATGCTGCTCACATTCGAGCAGCGATATTAAATTCTTAATTTGCAATCATTAGCAGCAGGCCGTGAGGCCGCAGCTAGCGAGGCGGCAAATTTAATACCCATATATCGTACACACGGAACGATGCGAGGCGAGGCGAGGCTCCGCTTTTGATTCTTTTAAATTGAAAATAATAATTTTGCGCACTCAATTTTCAGCGATTTGTCAAAACATTGTTTATTGTTCGACGCCAGAGCCAGGCAGTCGCCAGGCCTGGAGTCCGACTTCGACTCCAACTTCGACTTCGACTCCGACTTCAACTGCAACTCCAAGCTTCATCTTCGGCTCATCTGCGTCCATTCTGCGCGGCGGCGCACTTTAAGTTAATTGAAATATTTCAACGATTTCTGCCCCTGCCGATTGGCTGCGTTTGCCTGCGGTTTCTACCTGCCCGTCGTCGGCTGCGGCGCGGATCAAAGGCGATTTCATTTCCATCTCTGTTCTTTGCATATATTCACCTGGCTCTGGCCGCCTATAGCAGCAGCCTTTTTAATAGAATTCAATGCTCATTTCTATCGCATGCGATTTATTTGCTACGTATTTGAGTTCACGATCATCTCTCGGATCGCGGATCTCGCATCTCGGCTCGCCGTCTCTTCCGCACCCAGGTTCGAGTTCAATATTGATTTTTATTGCCATTTGACCGCTAGGCGCCATATTGCCTTTCAATTGAGTGATTAGGGGGCTTCGTCCTCAGATGATTCCGCAAACGTAGCGATTATTGATATGGGAAAACGTTTAGCCACAGAGAGCCTCACTGAGAAAAGTAGACGGCAATTTGTTTTAGTAAATTACAGCACTTCGTGAAGTAAGCTAGGCGATGACTTAAGCAGGTATGCGAGTCCGTCGGGAGTGACCAGACTGAAGCTACCCTGCTCTTGAAGCAATCTTGGTGATCTTGTTAAACAACAGATTTTCTATATCTGTCATGATATTAATTGATTATTTTTATTGAATATTAAGCCCATTCACAAATCTGTGTTCCCATATTTGTTCAAGAAGGAATTCTCTATATATCTTTAAACAATTAAAAATATTGAAAAAATTTTTAAAATTCTTTGGAGCTCTATTTACTTCACGAATTATTCTCGTAACTGACTTTTAAATTATTCTGATTGAAAATATATATTTTTGGCAGAGAAGAGTTTTGCCATATTCCTTCACAGTGGCGTCATATCGCTCTGCGAAAATGATTAACTGTTTCTCTTTTATTTGAATAAATTCTCGCAAATGTGTTTCCACTTGGCCAATGGGCCTGCTGAGCACTTTTCTGTGTAATCCTGTGAGCTTTGTTGGCTTCTGCAACAAATTTCGCTTGTTTTGCTTCTGACAACTCAGTCCAGGCCGAGTCTACGCCAACTGTCGCACAGTGGGCTAAGAGCCTCACTCTCTCTCTCTCTCTCTCTCTCGCTCGCTCACGCGCTCTGTGTATAACTTCAGTGTATGACTGTCAGATGTGTTTGGCGTCCGGCTCGAAAGTTTATACAATGTGACGGCCAAGACGAAGGCGAACGCCCCCAGAGAGGCAAACCAAAAAAAAATGGAAAAAAAGTTTTCGAGCGCGTAAATCTTTTGCATAATTCAGTGCCTGCTGCTGCCGCCTGGCCGACTGTCGGGCTGCCCTGCTTCTGGCCGTCCACAGTGCACGCTTTAAGGCGGTTTCAAGTGCCGCACTTACGTAGGAAGTGCCTCGCCCCCCCTCCCTCTCATCATCCAGCAGCTTCTTGTCACACCAATGGCCTGTCCATGGCATCCACGTGCCCAGCCCAGCCCAGCCCAGCTCAGGGTCCATTCAGCCCTACAAGTTTGGCTCCTGTCTGGCAGTCCCTGCCCCGGCTTCAACGTGGGGTTTCATGCAAATCCTGTGCTGTCCTTCATTGACACCCACCCTCGGCCCGGTCGCTCTTCTCATCCCGGTCGCGTGCGTTTTATAGTTAAACATGCCACCCATTTAATAATCATCCCTCCACGCATTGGACCCCTCCCCCCTCCTTCCCTCCTCCAGCCACATGTAAATGATTTTTTTCTTCGCCAGCTTCTTCTTCCACCTTCTTTCCTAGCTACTTTCTCAGCTTCCGCTGGAACATATCCGGTACGTTTTCTTATCCATTGTTGTGCGTGTGCGTGTGCAGACTGTTGTTTAGTCTCCGGGTCTCCACCCTGATCCTGCCTGGTCTCTCGGGGCGTCATTTGTATTAACGAAGGTGAAGGATTTTTCAATTCTCTTATTTACCTCAGCCTTCAACCGAGGGTAACATACAATTTTGACTGCTTCTACTATCTGCTCGTTCCACTGTTCCCACTGGCTATTCATCTTCATCCATGCCACGCACTTTTCCTTCCATTTACAGACTTTCTTAATGTTAATTTTTTATTGCGTGTAAATATTGCTAAGAGAAAGGCAGCAGAATAGATGTGGGATGAATGGAGATGTGATAGAAGCCCCTCAAAAACATCAGAGTGTACGACTTTATTGTCCTTTAAGTTTGTCCTTTGAGTTACTAAAGAAAAGAAAATATTCGTATGCTAAAGAGTTTTCACTGGATGAAATGGAAATAATATTATATTATGTATAATAATACATATCTTACACTGAAAACTAGCTACCCATTAGTACTTATTACAAAAGCCAGCCTTAAGAAATTCGTTTAATAACCCTTTAATTTTACATTTTTATATTGGAAACAGATTTTTTTTTAAATTTATAAATTTCTTAAAATTAAAAAAAATATATTAATCACTCTTCATTTTCTTTAGAAAAATCTATAAAATTCATAGTAATAGCCTTAGCCGTCAACATTAGATCACATGGCACTTATCAATGCATCTCACGTGCAATTTAGTGAATTTGCCAAAACACTTACAAGGAAAATAGATACCGAAAATAGAGGGAGAAAATAGACAATAGACAAACATGGTCATAACTACGCAGCTACGTAGCTGTGCAGAACCAAAAGCCTGTAATTTAAGCCAAGTACCACGTAATTCCATATCCACATCCACACTCAGAGCTTCAGAGCTGCTCAAGTGCAGACGCTGCGCGTGCGCAATTGCCGTTCGCTGTGATTGTATCGAAGTGCAGGAATCGATGCCTGGCACGAAATGAGACTCGTCTAGGCTTAAATATAATATTTGTATGCGTAGCAGAGGGAGAAAGAGAGAGAGAGAGGAAAAGAGACGGCCTGTACATATCGTTGGCAGCAGTTGCGGAAAGGCTTGTTAGATGAGTCCATGCGTTCCGAGCTCTTGTCTGTGCTAAACAGGCATTGAGTTGTGAATAAGTGCTGCGCCCCTACCGCCCGCTCCCGCCTCTTGCACTCTGTGAGGGGGCGCCGGAGGTCATTTGGCTTCTTAAATGCAATTGAACGGTGTTCGTGCGGCATTTTCGGCCAACACTTTGCAAGTGATTCCTGTGGCCAGCCACTCGCGCGTTAGCTATGCTTCCTGAATATGTTGGCTGAGCCGACCAGGGTTGTCAGGCTGAAAGAGAACTTCAAAATTTAAAGTTAAAATAGACTAAATTGGAATTTTAGAGTTTGCGCAATTTTATATGAGCAGGAGTGTAAAGAAAGCCGTAAGATCTATTGTGAAAATAGACTAAACTTGAGTTTAGAGTTAATTATGAGTACTTGATATTTACAAGCTTAGATATTGCTAATATAGTTATCTACATTCTTTTATACTCGTATAGAAACAAGTAAAGTATAAAATAATAATAATTAAATTCCTGCTTGTAATCGTTCAGGTTGTTGGCCTCACCCTAAAATTTAAAATAATATAGGAATTAATCTTCTTAAAAAAAAAAAGTTAAATATAAATAAACTTATTCTTCTAAGAACTAAAACTAAAATAAAATAAGAGAAATAAAATAAAATAAGTTTTTTAATATCTGTATATTTATGAAAAATATTTACAGTTGCGAATCATTTTAAAAGAATTGTTATTGACGAAATATCAATTATAATTTCCATAAAAATATTCACATATTATTTGTTTCATATTGTCTAAATTATATCTCCCAAATTTATACATAATTTCAGTTTTAGTTTGATAACTCTGTTGCCAATAAATAACATTCTTCAACAATTTTCATAGCTTAATCTTCTCTCACTCCTTTATTGCATCACTCATCTCATCTCCTTCAAATGTTTATGTTTTTCAACGGATCTGGCAGCCCTGTTGCCATTCTAATGCATTGTCCAATTATGTCTAGATCATATATTCTCATCCCTACTATTCTTTCTATATATTCCACACTCACATCTCAGCTTAGTTTCTCCCAATTATTCTCATATTTGGGCACCCTGGCAACCCCGTTGCTCCAACACTGCCCACTTCAAGATTGATAATAAGACAGCGCCGCAAAGAATTCTCAACAAATATCCACTAAATGGCTGCGCAGATGATCGCCCAAAGCTCAGGCGCTGTCAATTTCATTGTTTTCCGGTGTCTGAATTGTAATACCTGGCAACTCCTCGCCCCCCATTTGCCGCCTCTTGAGTGGCTTTCACTTTGGCTGTGTGAGAAGCAATTGCTGCCCCTCTCATAGCACATACGATCGCAAAGCTGGGATTTGTTTGGATCTGGTTCGACTTGGGGTTCTGGCTCTGGTTCTGGTTCTGTGCGTTCGCTTTTCGTTTGCGATTTGTTCGCGATTTGACGGCGAATTCGTTACACCCACAATTGTTGTGGCAGTCACCTTTTGGTTTGGTTTTTGTTTTTTTTTTTTGCCACTTGCGGCACTTTTGCACTTGAAATGCGATCGCCATGGATTGGGCGCAGGCCAGCCGAGTGTCTCTCCCTCCGGCTGCCTGCGCCGTGTCGCTCAAATGATTTATTTGAGCACGCGCGTTCGCCAGCTTCGCAAAAGAGGAGGCCACACTCCAGAGCTGGAGCTGGCAGCTGCCAGCTGGGAGCTCTCTGAATGCTGACTGCTGCTGCTGTTAGTTTCCAAAACATTTCTTATCGCCAGGCAATTAATCCGTGTGATTGGCTATTTGACGCCCACGCGCGTCAGAACTCCAGCACAGAACTTACAGTACAGTAGAAACTTTCTACTGTGGACAGTTGGCTATGAGGACAGCAAGTTCTCTTGAAGAATATAATGAATATACAAATTATTAAACAATGTATTTGAATGCACCGAAATTCTAATTCTCACTAAGGAGCTGTAAAAAATATATAGATATTTTGTGAGTTTATTAAAATGCGACCGAATGTTAAGGGTCAAAAACTAGAGAGAGAATTAGACCGTGGAATTTTTGAAGACATTCTTATTTATGTTTTAAGGTAAACTGAAAATGAATATCAATTATAAAGATCTTGTTTATAATTTAGTTTATATTTTATACGGTTATCAAATACTAGTTTTCATTTATATAGTTTCCACTGTAGCTTGCTTAAGACCTTGTAAAATTTGCAGAATATTAATATAATATCTTAAATGACTGTCAAGTTATATTGCTTGTTCATCCGGTTATCACTGTACCTTGTCTCTGTGCTTATTAAATTAAATAACCAAATTGTAGACAAATTACAAGGGAGTATATTTATAAGAGCGCCAGGCTTGGATAAAATATTGAATATAATTAATTTAATGAATAATTAAAAAAATAAAATATTTTATTTAAATATATATAAATATATAGATATAAATATATATAAATTTGTAAATATATAAATATATAAATATATAAATATATAAATACAAATAAATAAAAAATAATAATAAATAATTTTAAAATAAATTTTTAAGTTTATTATGTTCTTAAAAGTTTATTAATTGATGCAAATATTTAAGATCGGACAAGTTTACATATGAAATGGAAAGGATCAGCATTTACTTCTTCTTCAGGAAGGGGCTAAGGACGGCTGGAGCAGCATAGGTGGAGATGGGTGCAGCATAGGGCGAGGCAGCATAGGTGGCCACGGGCGCAGTGTAGGCCGGAGCGCCGTACACAGAGACAGAGTAGGCGGAGTAGGCAGCGGGCACGGCGGCGGAGTAGGCGGTGACTGGAGCTGCACGGGTGTAGGTAGCAAAGGGAGCTGCAGCGGAGTAGGCGGTCACTGGAGCGGCACGGGCATAGGTGGTATAGGGCGAGGCAGCATAAGTGGTAATGGGCGCAGCAGCGGAGTAGGCCAATGGAGCAGCTGCAGCATAGGTGGCAACTGGAGCAGCAGCGTAGGTGGCAACAGGTGAAACCAGGTAGCCGGCCTGAGCCACAGCCACGCAGAGAGCCAAGCAGATAAGGAACTGCACCAGGGAGAAGATTGAAAAGTTAAGCCAAGAGCATCTGGAGCAGCTGTCGAGTGCCAACTTACTTGCATGTTGATTGTTTGTTGGGTTGGTTGCTTTGTCAGCGACTGATGCTTTTGGCCAATTAGCCGAACGCTTTTATAGCCAGGCCAGCGAGTGCGTAGGTGCCACACACAAACGGGTTCTGCGGCTTAGGAAATGCCAAACTAGAACGGAATGGGTTTATTTTCCATTGAATAAACGCGGATGCTGTCAACCAGCACTTGACGCGATCTTCGGCTCCAGATAATTGTCAGGTAATTGCGACGAGAAGGCGTAGCAAATGGATTAATTCAGTTCGCTATTGCCAGCCAGCTGGCAGCTAATTAATATTATATATAAAATATATTCATTTTGATTGAATTGTTTGCGATTCCTCAAGTTTCCTTGGTGCTGACAGCGTTGACTTTCAATTTTAGTTCGTTAACCTGAATTTATTGGAGTAGACTAAAGTATGTAGAAGTAAGGAGTAGACTAAAGTAAGCTATGACATGGCTAAGATAAAAAGTTAAAATAGGAATACTATGAGTCGGTTAAAATATTTAATTGAAGTGGGAATACATATTCATTTGTATGAAAAGAAATATGCAAAAATTCTTAGACTCTCTGTTAGCATCTACTGAGCTGCTATTTTTGCACACGCAGGTGTAAGTATATGTAGTATCGCTAATATTTTATGATTTATTTCTGTGAAATAACCAGCAGAGTCTCTCTTCTAAGTTTCCCAATCCCTGATTGCCTCCTACTGTTGGTGTGAAGTGTGGACTAGTTGTTGTAATATCCAAGTGAGTTCGAAATTTGCTGCACTCGTCTCAAATTGTCCTCAAGTCTTCTCAATATTTACTCAATGAGAGTGAGACAAAGATAGCAGAGCATAAACGTAGTCTCGGGTGTTGCCGAGTGAGAGTGATATGATCATTTAGGCCATTCGGCTAGGGTCGGATTCTTATGATTGTCAGTGGACGAAGAGAAGCGGCTAGAAATTATCATTGTGTGGGCATGGACATGGTTGTAAAATACGGCACATCGCGAATTCATTATTGCTTGCTTGAACGTGGTCAATCTGTCATATATATGCATAAAGCAAATAGTATTTAGTATAGTTTTTTTTGTATGTTTGTACATTTGTACTACTAAATTTCATTTAAAATTAAATATTTTAAAATCTTAAAATTAAAAATTTTAAAGCTTTTCATTTTCAAGGACTTCAATTTTAATTAAACAAATTAGTTAATATAGAAAATCAAAACTAAGAGACTAATAGTAATAACCCCTTCGTATCATATGAGTGTTCATTTCATTTCATTTTCCATTAGACTCCTTAGACTCCCATCAGCTGTATCAATTGCATTTCCGTCCAATCAGAAGTCCTTACCTCCGCCCTCGCTCATCACCTCCGCCCCACTTCAGCGGCTTCCTTTGTTGCCTTGACATGTTGACATTTCACGCATTTGGCAGTTTAGCAATTCGCCTGGCAGAAACCACTAACAAGGTCCAAACGCAAACACCAAAGCCAAGGAAAAACTGTTTTTCCACTGGCTTTTCCACGACATTGCGAAAAAATTCGCAAATCCCAGGCACACGTCTGCCAAAAAAAAAAGGGACACTTTCCCAGTCGATGAGGGTGCTGGGTGTGTGCACAGCTTTTGGTTGGCTGCACACACACCAACACACACATACACACTTGCAAACATTTTCGCACACTTTCACCGCATGTCAACAAGGAAGAAAGGCCTCTCCCTTTATCCCTTGGTCCTTGCCTCTTGCCAAAATGTTTTTATTGGAATTTTATTTTATTTCATTGGATTTTGATGGTTTCATTGTGTGTAAGTGTGTATCGGCGTCGTAGTCGTAATGGAGTCACTGCGACCACTTTGCAGCATCCACTACACCCCCAACCCAACCACCCCCTCAACCCCTCTTCCACTGCCTGCCTGCCAAACGATGCAAGCAAAATGCGTATGCAAATTTTGCCACGAGGAGAAATTGCGCAATACGGATTTCTTTCCTTCTCCCCAGCTCTTTTTTTTGCGAGGGGTTGCTAGCTGCCCAGGGGCGTACTGTGGGGGCTGTTCGAGTCGTGTTTTATTTGTTGTTCTAAACACACACAACACGACGAGCCTCACATAGGCAACGAAATCGCGTTGAGCATTTGACATTTACTGCTAATGAAGTCAATTGCTGTCATTTATCTTGTTGTTGTTGTTGTGTGGGTGAGTGTAGGTGTGGGTGCGCCTGTGGGTGTGGGTGTTGGTATGGGTGTGGGTGTGTGTGTGGCTGGGTGGCTGCAGTGTGTGCTGCTGAAACGTGCAGCAAAAGTATGTAAATGAGCTACTCGCAACATGTCGAACATTCTGTAAGAATCTTAGCTGAGATTTGCAATGTTACGAAGGAGCTTAAACTGAATGAAACTTAGGAATAACAACTGGAAAATCGAATTTAAATAAATAAGAAAATAATAATAATATAGAATAAAAGATTAAAGAAAGTTATTTGAGCTCCTAAAAATGAGATTTAATTTAAAATTCATTCATTCTTTACTAGAAGAAAGTATAAACGTTAATGCTTAATATTTCATGAAAGTTTCAATATTTGATTTTTCCTATAAAAATTTATGAATATTTCTTCCTTAATTTAATTTCTTAACAAAGATCATATTTATGACCTATAAAAGAATAATTGGTAACTCTAGCTGTTAAATTGAGCGAGATATCAACAATTGAATTTGATAGCGCCTGATGACCAACTTTAAGCAACCGTTTTCTGTAAGCTTTTTTCAAAGAATTTTTGAAAATATTTCCTGGAATTTTTTAGAGCTCAATCTTTTTTTACTTTAAAGAGAATAAAACTGAGTCCGATAGGAAAACAATTTAGAACGATATCTATCTCGAACGATATAGAAAATATTCAGTATTAACGGAGAAAGTGAAGCGTGCGCTATCCTGGTGACGCGCAGTGTACGAGGAAATAGATTCATGTGGAGTCTCAGGCCAAGACAAATACTTCAAGAGAGTCACAAACAATGTCTTATAGAATCACAACTCTTCTTCTCTACAGTCTCAGCACTCAGATCTTTTGTTAGAGCTCATCTTGATCTCAATCTCTGCTTCATTCGCGTTTCTGCTTACTTCACGCATTTTCCGTGCTTGGCCGCATGCACTAAATTCCGCTTTTGTCACGTTCCGTGTGTTTTCACGAGTTATTAAAAATTTGCGAGGCTGTTCATGAGCATAATCAAGTGCAATTGCACTGTGAACGAAGCTGGTGCCACAGATGCAGCTACAAATATGGAAGGAGATTGAGATGCAGACGCAAATACAAGCGGACATATGGCACACATTCAGCCATTCAGCTGGGACGCGCACCCTGAACCCGTTGATCTGGCCAGTTGTGTCTGGCATGTGTTGCCAGATCGCGCTCTCTCTCTCTCACTCTCACACTCTGTGCGGCCCGTGGAGGTCGCGGCATTCAGATCAGGCAACATTATACGCTGTAATCGCTCTACAGACGTCCGCTGCACGTTTCATGCAAATTGTGGCTGCATGGCAGACATGCGACTGGAGCAAAGCTGTGACCCCCTTTAACCCCTGCTCGGCCCCACCTGTGCCAACTTAATGCGGCACTTTGCCATGGATGTTTGGGGCCACGCTTGGCGCTACACTTTATTCGCAATGCTACAGAAAAATTGACCTTGTAAGATTGCAAATTGAGCGAGAGTCGTAGCTAGAGAATTATTCTGGAATGTGTTGGGCTAGAAGTGCGTAGGCTACGCTGAGTAAGAGAGACTATTATATATAACTCTTTTACTCTGTCAAGGTTACTCGGCGTCAGTGAAGTCCTTAAGGCCCTGAAACGAAGGAGGCTGGATAGGTGTAATGATAAGGTGATCTTTACGATAGTCTAAGTAAACCTAGGAATACGTAGGAGATGAAATTCGAGGAGTAACTAGTCGAGTAGTAGAACCTCAAATGGCATTTTTTTATTCCATTCACTCAGCTCAGTCGAAGCCTTTAAGATACTTACTTTCCTCTGGCCTTTTACACTTGGCACCCTTACTACAGTTATGAAATAATTAGCGCTACAAATTACAACTTAATCAGGAATTGACCCACAGCACGAAATGCGATTAAAGTAAAACTGAAAAGAGGAAATAAAAGAGACGGTGCGAGGGGGGGGGGGTTGAACAGTTAGGGGCTGACGGTTGACAAGCAAAGGTCACTCAATGTCCATGACGACTGCAAATGGAGAATGGGAATGAGAGACGGATGACTGCGACTGACTGCGACGAGGGCGACAACCAACAACCGTCGTCCGACTGACCGCACGGACAAATGAATGGGCAACGGGTCGGCGGCAAAGGTCAGTTTCAGCTACAACAACAACGACAGCAACGACAATGGTTAAATACATAAAAACTGTGTACAAGGGTGTCGAATGGAAGCCCGCTTTTGAGAGAAGGGGTTGAGCAAAGGGTTGCCGACCAAAGGCTACTCGAATTTATTGTTGTTTTCTGTTTTCGTTTATTTATGTGTTTTTTATTTTGTTTTTTTTAATAGCGGCTGAAAATCAATTAAAGCAGTTGCAGGCGGGTTCGGTCGTTGGCTTATTAACGGCTTGACCCAGGTCGGGTCGGAACGGCAAGCCGAGAACAGAAGTTAAAGCTGTGGCTAAGAAATCAGCAGGGCCATTAAATTAAGCAGCCGGAAAGGCGGCAGCTCGACGAGTCAATTGCCTTTTGAATACAAAAAAAAATCAGCGGAAATGCTTACTTTAAGGATAAAAAAGTTGAAGTAAAAAAATGGCAAAGCAAAGGAAACGCCGCAAAGTCCTTGTCGAGGGGTTGGCCGGCAATAAAAATTGCGTTGTCTTCTGCATAAGTGGTACGAAATATTTGCAAGAAATTTTTATTGCATTATTTTTGGCATTTGATTCTGAAGATTGGCCACGGCTCGACGAGCAAAGCAGCAGCTAATAACAAATAGAGGAGGGGCCGGCGGCGAGTGAGTCGCCCCAAGAACGTGTGGCAATCACAGTAGCTGCCGTTGCCTTTTGTTGCACGACTTGTTGAGCACTCGCTGGCTGCAGCAAATGGCGGCCACTAAGAGCTGAGGCTAATCCCGAACGGGGCGGGTCAGCCTTAGGAATTTTTGAGGTGCGATATGTGGGTCGAATGAAGGGCAATGCCCAATGTGGGCCATTGGCTGGGTTGGATGTTGTGACCTGTCGGACTATTGTGCTATGAGTAGGTCATCTACAAGAGTGCAGCTTCCTTTTTCTGCCGAACAACTTGACTCAATTATAGGCAAATGTCTCGAAGTTTTTATATCCTAAGTGATAGGATATGCTTGACTTTACATACCTTGCCTAACCATTGTTCAGATTCCACAAGATGCCTTGTGATTGCTAGGGTAATTAGATGGGGTTAGTTGATCTCTTTATCTCTCTTACTTTCCAAACAATCCGTCTCAATTCTCTGAAACTTCTTATAAAATGTATTATATGTATGCCATAAATATGACTTTCTGGAGCTCGGTCGAATGGTTTTCATAATATTCTATAGGATTTTAAGGTCCCCATAGAGTCAGTTCATTATCTGCTCTTCGTTAAGCGTATTGACAACTCCCTTAAGTTCAGCTCTAATAACTTTTATAGTTCGCTATGAAATTGGTGCATCCTAAGAGCAACATTGCTATAAAACTGGCCTCGCCTTCAGCTGCGCTCTCTTTCACTCCGTACAGCTTACCACTCACTCCCTTTTCCGTCACTCTCCTGTACTCTTCCTACAATGTATTCTTCATAACAATTGCTCCACGCAGCTTCTTTCATTTCTTTGATATACCCTTTCTTCGGTCCAAACAACGGCGTGTCTAATTTTTGATTATTTTGCAATTTACATATTGAATTACTGGCATACACGAGTCCAGCAGATTGTGGGGGCAATCGCAACATGATCGGACGCGCTGGCAATATAAGAAACAAATCAAATATCAGTTGCGGAACAGTTGGGCACAGCGCACGGCAGGAGTGCAATTGCAGGCAATCGCAATTGCGGATGGAAGGTGGCGGCTGGAAGATCATGTTGACGCGCTTCCCACACACACCCAGCGAAAGCCAGAACACGACCGTCGGACAACCGTCGGACGACCGACGGCTACGGCAACAAGGTGATCATGTGGCGCTACAAGGGTCTCGCTCGTCATGTAGCCAGGCATTGCCAAAAACTCACTCAGTCTCCAGGTACTCCCCATTTCCCATTTCCCTCTCGCTCACTCTGGGCAACTGGGCTGGCGCTCGCTGAAATAAACGATTATCATCCATTATGAGCTGTTTTGTCCGACGGAGGCGCGCTGCTGTCCATATAGTTGGGCTATATGCAGTCTCGTATTCTTATAAAAATGTTTGTTTTACTACGTGACCGATCCGCTGGAGGGAGAGGGGGCAGCTGGGGGGCAGCTGATGCACAGAATGCGATACACACGCGATGTTTAGTCCTGGGCATTGTCTGCACTTATTATTGTTGCTGTTGTTGCTGGAGTAGTTGCTGCTTTGACCAGATGATCTACATGAGGCAAGGCAGCGCGACTGTGGCAAGGCGCAAGTGCTGGCTGGGCCGTTGCGGCAGGCGCTTGCAGAAGCAACACGTCGGGTTACAAAGTTCAATTGAGTTGACTTCTTTTCCCTTTCCCATTCGCATTCTCATTCTCATTCGCATTCGCATTTCCCACTCCTTTCGGTCGCCAGCTCAGTTCATATGCATTTGCATTGGTCACGTTCTGGAGCGTGTAATATTTTTGCTTATCTACCAAACAAATATGTACAAATATGAATTTGAGTGCAGGACTGACCACTGTGAATGGGCTAGAGGCGGCTTTGGGCGAGGTTAAGCTAAGTGTGGGATATGCCTGCCTAAGTATATAGTTAGAACTATTTATGCCTTAGATTATCTTTAGAGTAGAAGCTACATTTCGGGATACGTTACAGTGAAATTTAATTAATAATAGGATTTGGTCTTTAATATTAGTCAGTTTAGGTAAATAAGTCCAAGAATGTCTGTACATTTAAAAGCCTACACGCTGTCGAACAGTGGAAGGAAAGGAGGGAAGGATGGCAATGAAGAAAGGAAGAAAATGAAGGATGGAAAGGTAGGAAGGAAGGAACCCTCTCACTACTCAAGAAATTTTTCAACCAACTATATTCAAGGCTTCCGCATTTAGATATAAACCATTTTCCCAATTGAAGCCGACAATCGTCTTATATATATTTGGGTTGGCGCACTTTCTAATTATATATTTAGAATTGATTTTTTTTGGTTGAGGAAAATGGAATGTTTTTAACCAAAAATGGTCTAACCTAAATGAACTAGGCTGTCTTCTAACTACTTTACAAGCTAGTCTCTTCTCTTAGCTAATGCAGACGAACATTTTTTCCTAGCTAGGCAACTCCCTTACTTCCTGACTAGAAATTTCAAAGCGAATTACTCCAATGACTTTCATATTTAGACATTAGTTAAACTGCCCTTGCCATATGTTTCCCCAATTCCTTAAATTAGTTTCAATTACCTTTAATATATGAATATTTACTCAAATGTCTTTAAGCTTAAATCAAGCTGAGCTCCTTCTGCTTGCAGCTGCTAGTTAGCTCATCAGCTGAAATGACACTTCTAATAGCCCCCGCCACGCCTCAATCGCGACTGTCTCCGCCTTAGCTTCAGCTCGGCCAGCCAGATTGTATGACAATCAGATAATAATACCTCCGAGATACACGCAACACAATTCCCTTTATGACCGACGTTTATATAGGCGGGCATAGAGCCCAATTGCGTTGACAGGCGCCGCATGCTGCCCCACCCACGGCCGCCGCTGGTGGTGCGCTGTGCCGAGGCGGCTTGCAAATTTATGCTGTGCATATTTATGACACGCAACTTGTACACCCGCCAAACACAACAACAGCAGACCTGACACAGAGAAGCGTTGCCCCGTGCGAGCGGCGCAGCCAATAAACTAAACGCTGCAGCCCCCGCCGCCGCCTTCGAGGGCCAACCCCCAGCGGCCATTGTCGTGGAGGCTTTGCGAAAAATCGGCTTTACCCTAATTTAGTTTGGCTTTCACTTTCATAATTTTTGGCAAAGACTTTCACCCCAAGTGAGCAGCGCGCCACCCTTAGGGTCTGGGGTGTTCCATTTCACGTCATCGCATTGATTGCAATTCAATTGCGAAATTGGCAAAAACATCAATTTCATGCTGCCGCAGAACAATCATCAAGTGCCGGCCCATTACATAATCAGCAGCATTGAGGGGGTGTGCAAGAGACTCTGTGTGTGTGTCTGTGTGTGTAACAAGTATTAGGCAAACATGTTGGCCATATCCTGTCGCTGGCTCAACGAACCCCATAAAGGATACTTAACTCGACTTTACACAATCTGATTTTCGGCTTGCGAATATTTTCCATTCAGCCTTCGCCAATTTTCCAACTGTCTTTCTCTACCGAGGGTGGGTCGGGCTGTTGTGGTTGTAGCTGTTGATTTAGTGATGGGATTTGTGGGTTGCAACCCGAACAACAACAAAAACAACAGCCGATTGTTGTGCCAAGGCAACCAGGAAATATTGATAAACATTTGCCAAAAAAAAAGAAGAGGAGAAATGGAAATTTGCATTAGAATAGCCAACAAGTGCTTGCGGATGCGAGGGGAGGACGAGGAGTAGCTTGGCCAGCTGCTGGCAGTTGTTGGTGAAAGGGCTCGCTGCTCATTTAGCGCAAATTTTAGCCCAATTAGGTGCTCGGGTCAGCGAATTGCAGCCAGGGGAAAGGTAATTGTTATTAGGTGACGCTTCAGACCTTCGACAATGAGTCTGCCGATTGAAATTGAGTGGCCGAGGAAGAGCCGCTGATTGCGGCAGTTAATAAAAGTAATTTCTGCTTTTAATAGGTCTATTTAATGTGCTCATTGATAGCAATTGGAGACTGCTGAAAAGCATCTCGATTTAGATTGATATTGGAGGCTGTGCTGCTGCTATTAGATTGCCTGTGTTTATATAAGATTTAGTTTGAGGCTTTCAAAAAGGGAATTATTGATGGCAGTTAGGATCAAGGCTGAATCTATTGAGCGATGTTATGTTATGCTAATCTATGAATAGCTGAGGACGTTATGATAAATTAAATGTTGCTTAAGAATCAGCGGACTAAAAGGCATAATTCATACAATATTTTATACTGTCATTAAAATATAGAAATATAAACAAAATTTTAGAAAATATAAAAATATATAAATATAAATGTAAATTAAAGTATAAAGTATAGTATATTAAAATAAATAAATAGTAGTAAAATAAATTAAGTATTAGCAATATTTCTTTTTAAAATTGCATATATAATATATCTGGCTTATATAGTTGTTTTTTTTTTTTAACATTCCCAAGCCTGATAATTTCTTAAATTAATTATTGGTCTGAGTAAGGATGGCAGTATTTTTAGTATTTTAATATTATTATTGGTAGTATTTATTATAATTGGTATTATTATTATTTGTAGTTTTATTATCAACTTTTTTCGTGTTATTTTTAATATTTTAATTTTTTTATTTTTATTTTGTTTTTGTATTATTATTTACTATTCTATTTATTTTTATTATTTTTTACCCTTTAAAAATAGCCATAAAAGAATTTATATAATATAATATATTCATCTATATGCATCCATATAGATATATATATATTTTGTTCAACCATTCCATTATATAGAACTAATGTCATATTGCCTATGTACACATTGGCTTTTAATTAAGGCTCTCCAAATGTATGCCCGCCCAGTCGAATGGCAATTGTATGCAGAGAATATTCGATAGCCCACACATTTTTTCACATACAAAAAGAGGAAAAAAACAATTCTGGCATTGGCTGCTCTCGAAGCCTCCAGCTGCTGTTCAGGGCCAAGGAAATATAATAAAAATATATTTACATGGAGAAAGGGCAAAGCAGCTGAGAAGGAGAGAGTGAGAAAGAGAGAGAAAATAGAGAAGTGAAGGGAGAAGCTTAAAACTTAGTTGTCAAAGCGACAGCCATTCAAAGTGAGCGCACATTTGATGGCATCCAACCACACACACACACACACACACTCAGAAGAGAGCGTGTAACCCCATCCACCAGCTCCCCTTGCCCCGCCGCGCTCTGTGAAAGCTGCCTGGGAGCCCAAGCAGCAGTTGGCTGCCATTAAATATTCAATTCAATTCCCAAGCGATGGTAAATTTTTTACTCCCCATTGCCTGCTGCTCCTCTTCCGCTCCTCGAGCTCCGTTTTTGCTATCCTATCGCATCGCATCGCATCGCATCGCGCCGCGTCGCGTCCTATCTCTGTGTGGACTCTATTCGATTTGTATCCGAATGTCATTTTTTATTTCGCATCTTTTGCATTTTATTTGTTACATTTGCGCTTATTGTTGCAGAGAATCCTTCGCTCGATACGTACATAGAGTCCTTTCGTATACATATATATATCGAACGAGAGCGAGACGGACTGCGAGAGAGCGAGTGGGAGCGAGATGGCCACTCCATTGACAATCCGTGGCCATGTGTTAAGGATGTACATTTGGGTGCCCGGCTCCAGTTCGATGTCCTGGCCAATGGGAGTCCTGCAAGCTGCCATCGGATTTAGCCCACAATTTCTACTGTTTTTTTTCTATTTCTTTTTTTTCTTTACTTATCCTCATTTCTTTGTCACTCATGCGATATCTCGAGTGTGTACATAGAAAGGGGCGTGGGGCGTGGGGTGTGGGGTATGGGGGCGTGAGCAAAAGTTTTTCAATTGATTTTATGCTATTTTTCGTCTTCTCTTTATTTCCGACCGGGCACGTATTCCTCTGTAGCTGCTGCGCGAGGAGTTTGAGAAATTGGTTGAAATCAATTGGATTTGTGCGCGGCTAAAGTTTGAGTGACAGCCGCTAGATGGCGCCAGCCCCCGCCCTGGCCCTCGCCCAGCCCTGAGCTTACTATTAACATTTTCAATATACTCGCAATGCCAGCGGAAGGGGCCGATGGCGGCATAGGCGCAATGGGTTTTTGTTTTGCATTAGGAGTGGCAGCTGATTTGGGATTTGCATAATTTTATGTGAGCCAGCCACATTGACTAAAATGGCGCTGAGTGTTGGCCAGTCGAAACTATTACGAAAAAATAGTCAAAAAGAACAAAAATACTTGGGGAGGAGCGAGCGGGAGAAGAAGGAGGCTACACTCACTGGCTTAACATGGAAACTAGCTGAAGCTGATTATCGCATTTTATTATCATCTTTTATTTATCTATCGCTGGGGGGTTGGGCGGCTTTAATAAGCCTATGTAACTTAGTCGAAACTCTCTTTTTTTGTATTTTCCTAGAAAGACTTTATTGAGAGAGAGTCTAGTAATATTTTTGAAGAAAGAATTTGTTTATAGAGAATCTACTGATATTTTTGTAGTATAACATTAAAATTTATGGACATTTTAATGTTATATTATATTTAATTAACTCATGTATATAATTTGCTTCACTAAATCTTTCTCTAATGTACTCTTATCATTTTTGTTGTATTATTTAAAATATTGTATTATAATAAATTAAATGGAATTTCTCTTGATATTATTCTATAAAAATTATACTTGATAAAAACAAAAAAGCTTTACCCATTTTAAATTTTATATTTATTAGATTTAATTTTCATCTTTCATTATGTACTGTTATACATTGTCTATTGTCTCTATTGTCTCTATTCGAATTTGTGTTTAAGGATATCTTAGAATCCATTTAATGATATTTTGTATTTTGATTAAATATTTTATATAACTTTTTAATGAATATTAATGTTTTTTTTTTTAGATTTTTATGATGTCAGAATAAGTTCAGTTCTATTATTTATTATATATTAATCAGAACTTTCCTTTCGTGTTTTCAAACATTTTTAACTTAAAGTTTTATGTATTTGAATTAACTTTCATTTCACTTAAGAGACTTTCGTATCTCATTGAACTAGCATTAAAATTGGCTTAATCTATATTTTACAAAGAAGTCTTCCTCTCTCAATACAGGTTTTATTTCTTTCGTTATTTATTCTACTTTTCCAATAAGTATTTTCGATTTAGAGTGCCACGCCCGCACTCACTTAAGTGAAAATCTGCCACACGTGCCCATCAAATCAAATTTGAAATGTTGCCAAAGCCGCGGTTCGAGGGCCACGCCCCCACCCTCCCGCCAACCTTTCGATTTTCACGTGGCGTTGGTTCACTTCAAAATCAAATAACAACAACAAACGGCTATAAAAAATCAAGCTGAGGGGGTTGGCTCTAAAATATGCAAATCAAAACGCTTGCACTCGCCCGCCCCACCCACTCCTCAAATTTCTTTCCATTTTCTTTGACCGTCTGGCAACGCTTGACACGTGACTATACAAAATTTATAGAAAATATCATCGACTATGCATCAAAGGGCATTTCAAAATTTGCAAAAGTTGAAAATAAGAAAATTTTTCTAAATGTTGAAAATGTGGAAAATGATTTTCCATCCTACAACAAGTTGACAGCTTTTCCTGCTGAATTTTACTCTTAAAGTTTGGGTGGAAATTGGTCATTAGGTGCAACATGGCCGCGCTTCATGTCTGGGCCAGAGTTTACGTGGCTTTTGGCCATTACGGCGGGGAAATAAAGTAAAACGAAAGAAAAAAAAATGGTTAGAAAAACTTGCGCTGTTTAACACTGAAATTCATTGTGCGATGGCGGCTGCACGGCGGAAAAAAAAAACTGAAAAAAACGTGGAAAGCAAAAGGAAAAGACCGGCTGGGTCTCCGGTCCGGCAAACTGTTGTTCAAAGTCAAGGCGAAATCTTAAAGTAATAAAGTAGCCGGCGCGGCTGCGAGGCGGCGAGGTCGGCGCCGCATGTGAATGACCTTTAGGTGACCTGCTTCTCGCTCTTTGGCCAACAGCTGGATTTCCGCTTCCTGCTGCTGCCGCTTTCTTTTTCGGCCTTGGCCAAGGAGAACAAATTAAATTATCAACTTGCTTGACCAACGCCGCTCGCCCTGTCACTTTAATGCTGGCCAAGCAGCCTCCGCGCTTTGTATTCAAACGTTTATTAAACGTCGAGTGGCTGCCGCCTTTGAGTGGCCCCTCTTTAGACTCCCCGCCCCCCTCTCACTCTCCTCTCTTTCTGTTTGCGCCCCTCCGCTGAGTGTCATATTTTTGAGAACGGCGCCCCTTCGCCCCCCTCCGCCCACTCGAGTGCAGTTTTCAAGTCTTTCCGTAATAATTTAATACCTTTGTGCATGCTCTGGGGCGCTGCCGAGTGGCCGAGTGAAGGGTTTTCCCTTTGGCCAACTCTCTCTCTGAATTCTTTGCGAAATTGGCCGGCACAAAGCAAAAGAGCCGACCACTCGCAGTAATTCTTTGGCTCACAGCTAAATATTTCATGTAAACAAAGTCATTATTTGGCTTAGATTCTCTGCACAAAGCTCGACTCTGCAATTAAATTAGTTGACTGTAAAAATTAAATATTCATGCCTGAACTATAATAAAATGACAAATTTAAATATAGAGTAAGTTGAATAGAAGATCAACTGAGAAGCTGTAGGGTAAATTAGGAGAATATAGAGAATTTTAAATTAGATTAAATATTAAAATTTTTAATAAATTAAATTCTTGCCTTTTAAAGTCGTCAAATAATTTAGGATAATATAGAGGAATAATTTAATTCAAATAATTTAGAATAATATAGAGAATTTTAAATAATTATATATTGAATTAGATTAAATATTAAAATTTTTGATAAATTAAATTCTTACTTTAAAAATTATATTTAAGCTGCCTTAAAAGTTTTTTTTGTGTTAAAAAAAAACTATTTTTTTTATACTAAACCTAGATTTTTCAATGCATGACCTAATGTATGTGTTTTTCCTTCAAATATTTTGTCCTTATTCAAAACTAATTTGGACCAAGAGAATCCTAAAATAAGTAATAAAGATTATTTTTCTTACTTTTTCACTAGAATTTTATATACAAATGACTATAAAAATATATAAATAAATAATTATTCCCACTAAATCATTCAGAGATGAATTCGAACTTAAATTTAACTAAAATAAGCCAAGTACTCCTATTTCTAAATCTAAATAAATCACCTAAGCTGCCTGGTCTTATGTAAAACAATTTGTCGCTAGAACACATGGCGTATGCGTAATGTGCTCGACAGCTCGTACGTCGAGTGCTCGTTTATGCACGCTGTATGTAAGAAGCGTTGGGCCACTCCCTAATCCACTGAGAGCTCCATGTACAAGTACATACATACATACATATGTATACATGTGAGTGCTTGTATGTGTGTGTGCATGTATGTGTATGCATTCTAACGTACGGAGGAGCCCGGCTTCAGCATAGGCGACGAGGACGTAAAGCGAATATGAACCCATTTCAGTCATACGCATTTGAAATGAGTATATATATATGGATGTACATATATATAGAAGCTGTATGTGTGTGTATGTGTGTGTGTGTTGGTAATAGCATGCTAAAATAAACCTAAACATGATGCAAAACACAGCAACAAACTCATTCGTTTTCTCATTCGTCGTTTCATGGGTCTCGGCAACACATTAAGTCCAAAAACGAATGGATGAGAGTTAAAATGAGCTACACACACACACACACACACACACACACATACACAAGCACACACACACTCACATTGCAAGTAAGCATAAGTACGCAACGAGTACAGCGCACACTGCATGAATAAATCACACGAAATGCGAACGAACCGAGCGAGGCTCACACTCGCACACACCCACTCGTACACACACACACACACACACACAGTCATCTGCTCTCTACATACATTCACTCTTTCACCAGCAGTTGCCCCACCTCCTGCCACCCCACGCTTTAAAAATCCAACAACAGCAGCAGCGGCGGCGGCGGCGGCAGCAGCAGCAACAGCAAACAGTAAAAATACGAAGAAACGTCTAGCGAGAGAGAGAGAGAAAGAGAGAGCGAGCAAGAGCAAGAGTATGGAAGGGGGAGAGAGGGGGACGGCAAGGCAGACAGCGCAAGACACGCAGACGACAAAAAAGGCGGAGTCTAAAAACTGGGGAGCACAAAATAACAACAACAACAACAGCAGCAGCACCAACAACAGACACGCAAAAGGAAATAAAAAAGAAAACAACAACAACAAAAAACATGTAAGACTCACACACACACACACACATACATACATACATGCACACATTAAAAGCACCAACGCCAACTCGTGTGCAGCAAAGCAGCAACAACAGCAACAGCTACACACACACACACATACGGCCTCGCATGCGCTGCGACTGTGTCTGTGTATGTGTGTGTGTGTGGGGCTCGCTGGCATCTCTCTCGCAGCTGAAAGAGCGAACAACAACAAAAAAGAAAAGAAGCGAAAACGAGCGCAAATGCTGCGCCAGCGTCGCTGCTGGCGTCGCAGTCGACGCCGACGTCGCGTGTATGACGAGCACTTGGCAAAACGCATTGCACATTCATACGTGAACGGCTGATGGGTGCGAGCGGGAGGGTGCGAGGGAGCGCGGGGCTGCCGCTGCCTGATTCGTCTGCATACACATGGGCACGTACATACATGTACACACGCACACATACACATGCAAATACATGTATATATGCACACATACATATGTACATATCTATATAGCTCCTACAGCTGGGAGCAGCAGCGGCGCTTGGAAAATTGTTGATGTGTTTTTATTATTTTTGAGGGGAGCCTTAACTGGGCGGGGGGCGGATCGAAATAAAAATAGGGATATGTCCGTAGAGTCCTCGCATAGTTCGAAATTGAATGAATGTCGGTGTGAGTGGAAAGCGCAGTTAATTGCTAAAATACTAAGGGAACCAGAAGACGAATGCCTGAAGCGAAGGGAGGGGGGAAGGGACTCATAGATGGGTACATAGACAGAGCAGCTCCTTGGAGCAGGACGAGCAAGTAAATAAAGCATCGTCTGTAGCCGTTGACTGGGCAACATAATTAGAAAGCGAAAGCTTAAGGGATATTTGAAAAACTCTTAGCAAATTAATGCCAAAAGGATTTGAACAGAATTTGATTATGTCTATGCATATTTAAGACATTTTGCCAAATGAATATTTTATCAAATTAATTAATGTAAGTTTTTACATCAAACGTATTTTAATTATCATATTAAATATATTTTATCATTACTATTAAGTCTGATATTATAACTACATATTACTACTAGATTTTCTTAGTTAAAATACATAAAAGTATTTTTTTATTATATTAAATATCTTATATATTTTTTGATGATATATCATATATTTTTAAAATACATTTAAAGTTTTTTATTAACTATATTAAATATCTTATATATTGATTACTTAATCTCATATCTTAATCATATATTATTATAAAAATGTATTTTTAAAAAATATTTTTATTTTATTTTATTTTTAGCTTTTCTTTCTCATTTAAGGGTTTGAAATGTTTTTTATTAATTATAAAATCAAATCATTAAAAACCTTAAAACATATAATAATTTCTTTACTCTAATAGACAATTTTCCCCTCAGCATAAATCCCTTTCCTCGCTCCATTGACATTCCCTAGAAATATTCGCATTTCTCTTAAGATAAAATAAATAAAGCACTGAAAGCCGCCCAAGTTCCCGCTGAAAATTCTGCACGGCCAATGCAGGGTAAACAAATTCTCGCAAATACGAAACGGAAATGTTTTTGCTAGCGCCCAACGTGGAGCGTCGAGCATAAGACAAAGGCGAGTCCTTCAGTCCGAATGGAAATAAATTAAAAATGCGACTTAAGCAGAGAAAACGAAATACGCAAATCTGTGCGATTTGTAAAAGGAAGCGAAATCCTAAACAAAATATGCCAGCCGACGGAAATTCGCAGGACTCCCAGCCCCGGACCCCAACCCCGGACCCGGACCCGATCCGCCAAAGCCGGCTGGCTCCCTACAGCGTTGCCTGGAAAGACTCATGGAAGTCTCATAGGTAAACTCATGGAAAGCTCATCCAACTGACGACGCGCTGTCTGTGCGACGCGCTGGTGTGTGTGAGAGAGAGATAGCGCAGTCGCGAGCGGCGGAGAGCATGAGTGAGTCAGAGAGAGCGCGCGCAGTCGCCAGCTCACAGAGCGTATGAGTGATTTATTTGAGTGACTTTCCGCGCTGGCCGTTGCCTCAGCTGGTTTTTCTTTTCTTTTCATCTCGCCACTTTTTCTTATGTATTCATGGAGACATATAGTGAAAGGGTTAAAAACCTGTGATCTTTATGAACCCCAACTCCTCACCCTCCCTCTGCCCCCACGCACTTGCCTGACTCTGTTTCTGAACTCCCTCGTATAAATTATTGATTAATTCACTTGGCTGGCCAGGCAGTTGATATGAATAGTTTGCCTTAAAGCGTAGGCTCTTTAAGCGAAATCAGCTTAGGAAACTCATGAAAGAGAAAACTGTACAAACAGATTTGAATACGTTTCGCAGAACTGAGACTTTGTTTCGTTTCGCATTGACACAGCATAAATATACAGCAAATATATACAAGATACTTAGCTGCCCGATGAACAGAAAGTTTTTAATGAAAAGCCCGGAGGGGGAGTTATTAGACCCAAAGTAGAGCTCATTATGCCGGCGAACCCTTTCACTGGATGCCATTTTTGATGAGCACCTGCGTCACTTAAGTGCCCAACTCCAGGCCCAGCTTCGCCGATTATCTCTCTTTGAGCTCTTGAGTGATTCACTGTGATTTTTCATACGAATCAATGACAGTTACGAAGTTTCGCCGTTGCCTAATTGATAATGTTTGCTACTGCGACTGTCGCTGCCCGCTCCCCTGCCAGAGTCAGCGAATCAATCAGTTTGGCATTTTGGCCAAATTAATTTCTCACATTTTTCTCGGAAAGTGAAAAGGTTTTACCCCTCCCCCCCCATCGATTCTCGCCCGAGTAGGTGTTGTTCTCTGCACTTTTCGAGCTTTTCCCTTTATTGTTTGTCAAAATTCAATTAAATGATTAAAGTGCTGCTTAAAAGTTTTCGAGCTTAGTTTGCATTTAGTTGGGAGGCTGGGTTGGTGGGGCGCTAATTGTTTCCAATTTTTGGGTGCTTAATTAGACTAATGAATCTTCCAACTTCATCCTCAGCTGCATACTCGATGCCTCCACTCCATTGAGAAGCTATTGCCCAAGCAGCTCCCTCCCTCTCTGTTTCTCTCCCACCGAATTAATATCCATCAAATAGCTGTCTTTAGCAGCTCACTTACATAATAGCCCATATCAACAATAGTTACTATGAGTAATATCTCTGACAGCAGCAACAACAGCAACAACAACAATAAACGTGCCGTCGATCGCGTCGATTGATCATTTAGCAAAAGCCAACTTCGGTCTTGAGCTAGAGTCGTAGCGCCCCTCGATTAGCCCTCTCCATTCGCATTCACCCACAACAATTTCTCGCCTTTTTGTTGCTCCTAGGCATTGGCTACGAGTACTTTTCGAGGTGTTTTTCCACAATTTGTTGCCTTCGCCCCTTGTTTTTGCTGCTTTTTGTTAGCTCTTGCCCAGCCGAATATTTAATTTATGACTTTGGCGATATTTTCGCCTTTGCTAAAGTCGGCTAAATTATGTTTGTGTGCCATTCATTCGAGGCGCTACACCAGCTGGATATAGACGAAATTGTGGAAATATTGTAATAAAATACTTTGGTTTGCAATTTTACTCTGTGTTTGCTCTGAGAGAATGCTGCAGTCTCTAGTAAAACAAGTAAGAAAACTCTAGTCGGGCGTAACCGACTAGGGTATACCCTGAGCCTCGTCGAACCTGTGTTTTCCAATACACTTATATTTAGCGTAAAATTATACAAAAATTTCAAGTTTAAAGCATTTGTGGCAAATGTAAACTAAAGCAGCAGCTAATAATTCAACAAAATTCAAACGTAATTTGCGATTCTTCGACGCGACTAGAATGCGAGCGTTTGTATGTGTGTGTGCACGAATAGAAAAAGTGCGTTCGCTTGGCGCTGCTGCCGCGTGGTTTTGCAAAGTAGCCAAACTTTTGCTTAATAACTTTTTTGCTATTTAACGGATTTCAATGAAATTTTCGGCATATGATCAATATATTCTATGGGCATATTTGTCAGTTTAGTAAAAGTTCCAACTCATTCGCATTTTGGCTATATTTGAGACTGAACTTCAATTGGGGAAATTTTTGGGGCCGGTATCCAAAATATAACAAAATTCGAAATTGCATAAAATACATATAAAGCTAAATAAAATTTGGTGTCTCTAGCTTAAAAGTTGGGCGAGATAGAATTTTTTAATTGAATTTCGATTTTGTTTTTAATCGATAACAATTAATTGGGGATAGTTATCGATTTTTTAAAACAAACTCGATCTGCGCGTGCTATACACGGACCTACAAAAAAAATTTCAAGTCTCTAGCTCTTATACGGGCTGAAATCGACGCGTTCAAACATACGGACAGACGGACAGACGGACGGACGGACGGACGGACGGACGGACAGACGGACAGGGCCAAATCGATTTCTCTTGTCGTCCTGATCAAGAATATATATACTTTATGGGGTCTGCCACGCCTCCTTCTGCCTGTTACATACATCCAACAAAAACATTATACCCTGATTTCCCATTTTCAATGGGCTCAGGGTATAAAAAATCTTAAAGGTCTTGTAAGTTTATATTCTAGCATTCATTGTAGTCTTGATTATCAAAAGCTACAAATGTGATAAAAATAATTCAAAAATACATGGTTGAAAAGATTTTCTTTTTATTTATTTATAACGAATGCTTTATTACAAATAAATGTATTTCACATGTGAGGGTGATTAAAAAACATATATAAAAATATTATAAATTTCTCAATTCCCCTTTTAAATAAATTATATATTAAATTATTTGTATTATTATTATTTAAAAATATCTGTTTGCGAAATATCTTATGGAATGGCATATGAAACCAACACAGAGTATAGTGCTAAAAATATACAAGTACAATATTCGGGAAAGCCCCAGATGTCAGCAAACACTCTTTCTCAATACAAATCGTCAGACTTTCGACATTAATTTTGATAGTAAGTTAAAGGCAAAATTATGTACAATATGTTTTAATTTTTCTTTTCATTCAATATTTGAGTCTTTGAGTCTTTGAATCATTACGTCAAAAATATTTATTTTTGGCAACTCTATATACAAAGTAAGAAATTACAACTTCTATTAACTAGTCTTAATAAAGATTTCTTTTACATTTCAAACACAAACTGACCTATATTTATATTAATATTCTAACTTTCCACACCATTTTGTCCCACTCGCCAGTTTTCCTTTTTTTGAAGAGGCTCCCTAGTGCATGTAGCCCCCAAAATCTCAAGTACTGCTCCACTTTGGTAGTGCTAATTTACTAATGAGACCCTGATTTGCTTGGCATTTGGCTGGAAGTTGGATCGTGGAACATATATTTATACCTAAAGCCCACTAGCTCTATTAGGGACGGCGTTCATCGAACGAGGGTAAACACTTTTTTCGCTTTTGAGTGGACTATGATTTATGTGGCGAGGCATTTGATTTGGGCAGTTTACTTAGCCAGACACTCGTTAGGGCCAAATGACAGAGAAGCCAACTGCAGAGAGAATAAATGAGTGCAGACAGAAGCGGGACCTGAGACTGGAGATTGGAATTGGATTCGGGTTCGGGCTCTCGGTTTGGGTTTGGGCTTGCGAAATCGATGTACCAGTTGGACATCTTCGAGTTCGTTAGACAAACTCGACTCTTTGTTGCTGGCTTGGCTCTTACTCTTGTTTTTTGTCTTGGGAAATCTCGGTCCAGACGGCAAATTTAGCTGTAAAATGTCATTTCGTGCAGACAAGTTAACAAGCCAAATAATAATGTTGACGGGTTGCATGGACCCACTGCCCGAACTAGAGACTCGAGCTAGTTCTGCCAACTAGTTCACTGGGTCAATCTGATTAGTGCGGGCGACTCAATGCAGCGCTTAGTGACGTAACAATAAATTATCGCCATAAGATTATGAGTTGCAATAGCTGGCCTCCCTCCACCTCCGCCACCGCCTCACCCTCCTGCTGCCCCTGCCCCTTTGGTCCATTGAACTTTCTGTTGACATTTGCATTTGGCGTCTAATTACTTGGCTCCAAACTCTGGCTAAAGTTCAGCCGATCTATAATTGATAGATCAACAGCAAACACGCCATGATCTAGCCACTATCTGGGCAACAATATAAAGAGGTAGTCGGAGCAGTCGGGTGTTTCTGACTGGGAGATACCCTGGAAGAGAATAGAGCAAGCTGGGATGCTTCTCTATATTAAATACATCTTATTGCCTAAATACATATTTGTCTTGTGTAGGGAAGGTAGTCAGAGCTGGCTGACTACGTGAAACTCTGGTAGCCTATAGAGAAAATATTTGAAATCTTAGTATAGGGAAAATCTTAGTATTAGGACTAAGAAATAAGCTGAGATTCACATCAATGAATATCAACTTTTATCGATCTTCATAGATCTCTTATTTTAAGTAAGTGATATATTCGAGCGGATCTTTAAATATACTGAGGTACTGAGTTACTATCCTCAACTTCTCTGTCGATCACTATCTTAGAAATATGTAAGATAACCTCAACAACTATATCCTAACTATTCTTCTTCATCTCCAAGCATTCCCTTAAAAAGAAAGATCTATCCTTATTAAAGTTTTCTCCCTATGCCTTTAATAACTGTGTCGATATACCCCTTTGCTATTACTCTTACTGGGTAGCAGGCGATTCATTTTCACGCTCCGTTCACACACTGAGCTACGAAATTTCTCACACAAACAAAAACCCAAAAACAAAACGAAGAAAAAGAAGAAGATTTGGCCCCATAAAATATAATAGAAACATTATAAAGATCGGACAGGCGAACAAATAAACTGAACTACAATTCGTCAATTGTATTCAAATTCATGCAAATGGGCAAGCGCAGAGCTCGGCAGTCTTCGACTGCCAACTGCTGCTGCCTCCACTGCTGCTGCTGCGGTGCAGGAGGATGGGCAGAAGGGGCGTATTGGCCCGTAATGTGCCATGAAATTGATCTTCACACTTGAAACAATTTGAAAGCGCTCACATGCTGTGCCCCCAAACCGGGAACCCTTTTGGCAACTGGCCAAAGATACAGATACTGAGATACAGATACAAAGATACACAGATACATAGCTGGAGCCACAAATGGGTTCGTGCAACTGGCGGACAGCGTTGCCCGCCTGATGGTTGATCTGGCCGATCTGGAGCTCTTTCTCTTCATCTCTCTGTTTGTGTGATCTGCCAAGCGTTGATCAGGCGCATATGTTTGATGTAAGTTGTTGTTGTTGTTGTTGTTATTGTTGCTCCTCTTGAGCCGCTAATCACGCGTGCAACATGCCGCTTAAAGCAAAGATACAAAAAAAGTTCACGGTTCGCCTCGATCTTTGAATTGCGCCCAGTTTGATTTGTTTAGCCAAAATTGCGAGGAATGTGTGTCAGTCAGCCTCATGTAATTATAGCGCGAGACTAAGCGACCAGAACCAAGGGACAATGGGCTGGGCTGAGAGGTGAGGTTGTAGCTCATCATTTGGTATACATTGTAGAACAAATGTGTTGACCTCAAGGCAAATACTTGAGGTAATAGGCAAGAAATTATCTAAGCAAAGCAATGAAAGCCAAATAGAGATAGAGATGTGAATAGATGATTAGAATAGGTGATAACGGTGGAAAGATCGATCTAGATATAAGAAGACAAATAGATGTGATATAAGGAAACATAGATGCAATAAAAGATAGATTGAAGATGCAAATTTAAATACAGATATGGAGATAGATGTATAGAGACTTATATATTAATAGCATTATCTAGATCGACACATAGATAGACCACAGAGAGGAAATCTGAGTTAGTCATTGAGCGAAAATCTTTGACTATCCTTTTTTTTGAGCTTATATAATGATATATAATCATAATCTGCATTTGCTTAATGACCTTATTGAGTCAGATAGTGAGGGATAGATATAGTAACTATATCTCACACTATCTTTCACACACGGTCTACCTCTCATATTTCTATATGCACTTATCCTTTCTCTCTACTCCCTCTCTCTCTTTCTCTCTCTCTATCTCACTCTACTGTCTTTCTGTGTCGTAGTCTTTGTTTTTCTATTTTTGTGTCTCTTACTGTCTCTTTCAGTCTATTTATCTCCCTCCATCGTCTCCTCTTTCTGTCTCATTCTGAATGTCTCTAACTCTATTTATCTCTCTCACTCTATTTATCTCTCTTTCTCGCTCTCTCTCTCTATTTATCTCTCTTTCTCGCTCTCTCTCTCTCTCTATTTATTCCTCTCTCTTCATCTTTTCACTTTTATATTTTTTATCGTTTTATTCTCTTTACGCTTCTATTTTGCTTAAGGACTCTCTTTATTTACATTTTTAGCTTAAACACCAGTTCCCAGGCGTCACTTTTTCACCTGAAATCGCTTCGGTTTTTGCGTCATTTGTCGTACTTCGTTCCATCAATTTCTGATAAGATGATAAAGCGGTTCTGATAAGACACTTGAAGCAGCAGCAGCAGCAGCAGCCGCAGCCACAGCAAATGTCAGACAAAGGGCAGTCCCGATGGCGAGCGCAACAGACGCAAATCGTCGCTGGCATTGATGATGATCTACAACAAGCAACTGGCAACAAGCAACAAACAACTGGCAACAGGCAACAAGCAACCGGCAACAGGCAGGAGGCAAGAGCAAGTTGCAACACCAGCGCCGACAATTAGAATCGAATTGGAGAATGTCAGCAGGGTATTAGCTATTGCTCGATGCTCGATGTATGCGGTGCAGTCGCTGCCGCATGACCACATGCATTGTGCGTCACGATGCGGCACATTCACATGCCAGATGCGGCAGTTGGGGCAGATGCACCTTCCACATTTGTTACGTGCAGCGTGGCCGATGACGTTGCTGATTTGGATCTGGATCTGGATCTGGCAGTCGGCTGCACTCGGCTCTTGATCTTGATTTCGATTTCGACAACATGGATTTGCTGTTGTTGTTGTTTGTATACCCTGTAACTGTCGCAGGTGCTGCAGAAAGTGTATATGGGTGCAAGCTGGATTAGATTTCATCCTAGGAATGAGTATATAAAATGTATAATAAATAAAAATAAAAATAATATGTATAATAATATATAAAATATACTTTTAATTGGAATTGATAGTTGATTTTTTTTTGTATTTAGTCTTCAATAAAAATAAATTGAAAATATCTTAAGTAAAAAAATATATTCTTTTCTTCAAAGAATTTTAGTTAAGCTTCTTTGTCTGTAGAGTATTATTACTCTTTGTCTCAAAAAGATGATAAGTAAGCATTTATTTAATTAATAAGAAATGTATTTATGAATGAATATATGTTTCTCAAATATTTTGCATCAATTTTTATAATTTCTAATATATTAATATAATTTCTATATTTAAGAAATATATACAATTTATCTCATAACAACAACAAGCTAACTGTAGGGTATCTGCAAGTCTGGCATTCTTCACGCTCTTGCTTTTATTGCTGGCGACGCCCCGTTGCTGCTTCAACTCTGAACTTGCAACAAATTCAAGCGCCAAATTTGAATGCCCCACCACGACGTAGCCACAGAAGACGCGGATGAGGCTGAGGCTGAGGATGAGGATGCGACTCAGCCTAAGCGAAACGTTGTTGCTATTCTTGTGGCTGTTGTTGTTGTTGTTGTGTATGCGATCGGTTTGCTGCTGCTGCCGCTGCCGCTGTTGCTGCTGCTGCTGCTGAAGTTGCCTGGTTCTCAGTTCCAGTTTCCAGTTCCTAGGCGAGGCTCTTTCAGACGCTTTGTACCATTTTTCTTTTCGTATGACACGACAAACACAAACATGATCTCGTTGCTGTTGCTGTTGCTGTTGTTGTTGTTGTTGCTGTTGTTGTTGTTGTTGGCGTGCCTGTTAGTAGATCACTTCGCTTTGTGTGGCTTTATCAGCTCGACAAGCGCAACATTTATTGCTTCAGGAGTTAAAAAGGAGTTGAGCGTTTAGTCGCAGCTCCAACTCCACCTACACAACAATGCCGCCCTCCTCCCGTCTTCGTCTTCGTCTTGCTGTGCTTCGGCTGCTCTCGCACACTCGCAACTGTGGCCCTCTTGACCATGTGATCACGATTTATTTGCCTGGCATGTTGTTGTTGTTGCTTGTATCTAAATACCCCGCGTGTTGCTGCTGCTGCTGCTGCTGCTGCTGCTGCGGAAGCAACTGCAACTGCAACTGTTGCCTGTTGCTGCTGCTTGTGTCTACTTGCAGTGCTCTCGGTGTGCCCTTTTTATTGCTGTTGTTTCAGTTGTTGCTGTTGTTGTTTTGATCGCATTTCGGCATGCTGATATCATTTGGCAGCCCAAAAGCCCATTTTAATATGCATAAGCACAATAAAATTCCAATTCTTAACCAATAAAATCTCGTTTGTTGGCAAAAAAAGTAGAAGATAAACAAGATAGAACAGTCAGTTGTGAATTGAGGATGATTAAATAAGCATAAGTTATCCTTTGATACATGACAAAATGTAGAAAGAGATTCTATATGATCACCATCAAAGATAATCTCTTTCTACATATATAGTCCCTATGGACTATATGGTGGGAATAAGAGTTTTCATAGCTTTAACAGTCTAATTCAAAAAAACCTAGTATCATTTAACAGATTGAACTATGCAACTGTGACAAATAAAATGCAAGAACATATTTACTTATTGCAAAGCAACAAAATTGAAAGATTACACTCCAACAAGAGGAAATGATAATATTAAATAAAAGCTTATGACATCAATAATAAATATATGTTCATATATATAATAATATATATTCTCTAATTTAAATCACTCAATCTAATAATGTCAATCAAATCAAATGAAGTCAACTACATTAAAGCATTGTAGGTTGCTGCTAATAAAAGTTTTCTCAGTCATGGATCAAATCAGGATTTGGGAAAATTTTAATGATTAATTAGCAACAGATAACTTTTCAAAAAAAATATATATATATAAATTATAAGAATATAAAATAACCTTATAATTAATATAATTTTTATCTCAAATAAATTATATTAATTACATAAATTATATTAAAAACATAAACGTTTCCATTTCTTAATCCAAATTGCAATATTTACTTTCAAAAACAAAAATCCCTTATAATTTATTCCATTTAAAATATTTAATCGATATGCCTCTATCCCATTGTTCTATCTCTCCCATCGAATGTTACACATTTTATACGAAATAATTTAAAAGTACATAAAAACGACTTCATAGGTTCTATTGTAATTGCATATATCTTTACAGTTATCTCTGCCCATCTATGTTACATGGAGAATCGCACACGAATTTCCAATTCAATTGTTTCGCATTTGCATATTTGCGAACTTGATTCTAAAATATACCTAATTCCAACTCGATTCCAACTTGACTCCAACTGAGTAACCTTACCTTGCTAATGAAATAGACCTTTCCACCTGATTGCACCCAGAAACTTGAGCTGTAATTAGCATAGAACCTTCCAGAGGCGCCCGATTACCTTTTTTGTGTGTGCTGCTCAATCAAATCAGATGATATAATCCGTTAATAACTGTCCCATTAGCTGTGAGCTGCAGTGCGCAGGCCAAGCTCCAATCAGACGCCTCCAAAGAACCGCTACTCGAAAAACAAACCAGTTTCTCTCAGTTTCTGCGACGATCAGCGGCGGCGGCTGCGGCTGCGGCAAATGTCGGTTATAATAATTTCTGACCAATTAGAACGTAAACTAATTGCTCAAGCGCCAACTGGAAGAACGCCATCCAATTAGTCAGAGCAAACGGCACAGAAGAAGAAAACAGCGCTCTCCCAGCGCCAGCTCTCACATGTGCCCGAAAACCAGCTGTAGGAAAAGACGCGCGGCCAATCAGCGGGCAGCAAAAGCGCTCAAGCGGGGCACAAAGCTCGGCTTGGGCCGAGAGCTGAGCTGCGATTGCAACTCACATTTAGTCGCTGGGCGAACGCGTAGTGAAACAGACGCGCAGGCGCACGAGTCGCTGCCAGCTAATTGGAATATCGTATTCGTATTCGCATTCGCATTCGTGTTCGTAATCGTAATCGTAGAGACTCCAGCAATCACGTAAGGCGCAAGCGTAACGTGAACGCCGTCGCGATTAAAAATAAACATTATTCAAAACGGTTAATTACTAAATAACTAAATAAATACGTATAATAAATATAAAGAATTATTGTTATAAAAAAATCTCTCAAGTTCAACTGGAAGCGATTAGCAGCTCGTAAAAAAAAGTGCACCAATAAAAAATAAAGCTGCATAAATAAATTAGCTGGCGAAAAAACTCACGCGAAAATTGAATTCAATCAAAATTAAAAAATTAAATACGCAATAAATGCAAATGTACAGTACAATGTAGTTTTTGCATTAATCATTTAATAATTTTTTAATGTAATTAAACAGATTCCTAGAAATTAAAATACATATATATATCTATCTATATCTACCTGTGTGTCTTTGTGAGGGTCGCGCATGCTGAAAAAAAGGTAGAAAAAATTGAATTTTTATGAATTTACATAAGTTCTCACATGGCGCATTTTGCATATAAAGCAAACACAGAAATTAAATTAATTTTTAAATATTTCTTAATTGAATCTTAATTGTAAAAACCAAACAAGCAAAAAACTTAAAGTCTCCCGTGTCGCTAATTCAATGCACAAGTTCAACATCCACACGAGCAACGCCCACCGCCCCCCTCTTCAATATTCCACGCAACTTTAAGTTGAAGGTAAGTTCAATTAGCTGTCTATAAGAAGTTGTCGCCGGGTGGGCTTCCACCTGCTTCTGCTTCGGCTTCTGCTTCCACCTGCAGCTGTCTTGGCATTGCACTTGGAGCCACTCTTAAAATATGCACAGCACGCAATCCGGCGCACAGTTGCCATCGCGTCAACCGTACAGTCATCAGTGCATCGAACGATTTCACCCAAGAACTGAAACTATTTTCCATATGTCAAGGTTCACTTTTCAAGTTTTGCTTAAAAGCGAAATCAAACTTGGTCTGTGAAATCTTCCACTTCAAATTTAATTTAGTTTATGGTTAATGTTGAATTTGAAGTAGATTGCGAGCTGCTTATCAGAAATTTTTTAATTTCCATTCAAATAGATAGAAATCTGGAAGTTTATTTTAATTGATTAATTGAGAAATATTTATAATATGCATATCCTTTGTTACTGAATCAATAATCAAAAACAAACTTAAGCTAATATTTATTCAATGATTTGTGTAAATATTATTTATCAATAAATTTCAAAAAAAAAAAAACTTTGAGGCCAATCGAAATCTTAAATACAGGTTAAAGGACTGGAGCTTTTCCGATTCATTGGCAACTTTTTCCATAGGCAACTGATAGAATAGTAATATTTAAAAACATTTATATATTAAACAAGTATATTTATAAATACTTCGAGTAAATTCCTTCCTTATAAGCTGAATATTAAAAAAAAACCTTTACAAAATTTGATTTAAATAATTTAGAGCTTATCAACATGTTTAAGCTTATGTATTAAGAAATTGGCTAATGAAAATTATTAATATTGACTAAATGTTACAAATATTCTTTAGTTAAATATTACACTCAAAATAATTTTCCCCTGTATTATATTAGCTTTTGTATGCCATATAAATCCTTTAAAAAAATGCCAATTATTTCAATACTATTATTATATCTTCCAGTTCTATACCGTCCAGTCAAGTACATTCATTATTAGACAAAAATTAAAAAACAAAATGTACTTGACTCTATTATATGCAATACAAATATATATCTCGATATATATAAGTATTTTCACAAGTTTTTGCTTAGGAAAAGCGTTGCCAAAAAGCAAAACCTGTTCGATTTGTGAAAAGAGGCAAAGGGGGCTGTGGCAGTAAGTCTTTTCCACACAGCCGGCAAATGTCGAAGTCCAAGATACAGAAATAAGGTCGCCACACACAGACAGAGGAGAAGGCAGAGGGTGGGGAGGGGGGCGCAGTAGCTGTGGAGCTGCTGTGGAACAGCTGAAATCAAAGTTGAACAATGAAAACTGCGAATCGGCAACAAAACATTGCAATTCTTTCCTCAGGGAATTTGCAGCAATTACTAGAAAATAAAGGAAAAATATATATGTACGTAAAATAAAAACTAAAAACTGAACCAATACAAAAAGGTTATCAAGCTGCACAAATCAAAAACAAATCGCCAAGCAAAATGAAGCAATAAAAGGCAGAGAGCAACACAAGCGACGAGCGCTGTGGTCCCGCTATATATCTTTCGGAGTGGGCTCGCTGTCTCTCCGTCGTTTGGCCCAAGGATATGCAAAAGGATATGACAGCATGTTGATAGTGGGCTTGGTTTGGGCACTCGCCAGCTCTGCCACTTGTGCACAATTTGCAAAGATTTCAGATTGAAGCGGGCCACACACACACATACAAGGAAAACAGTAGCCAATTCGCCCTGCAGATGGACCCAAGCCAACTGTAGATACATTCGCCGATACAGATACAGATACAATTGCTGCCGCTTGGGCTTGGCAGGTTGTTTAAGTGGGTGTGCATAAATTAGGCGTACGACAGGTCGAGTATTAAGATTGACATTCGAAATGGGTTTGTGCTTCGGCTTCTGAATTCGCAGAGCTGTTGACACACTTGAAGAGCGAGTGAATGGCATATATAATAGTTGTAATAAGAAAACTATATAAATACAGTTATAGACTGTTCTGGTTTAATCCAAAGAAAACAAGTAAGAAAACTCTAGTCGGGCGTAACCGACTAGGGGATACCCTGAGCCCCGTCGAACCTGTGTTTTTCAATACACTTATATTTAGCGTAAAATTTAAAAAAAATTCAAGTCTACTCTTTAACAACCGAAAAACTTTTTTATTAAAAAACCGACATTGGCGTGGTTCGAACCTGCGTTTATTGCGCAACGTGCATCATCTCTACCAACAACGCCACCTAATTTTTATAAAATTAAAAAACTAAATAAATTTTCGACGTCGCCTGGTGTCGAACCCGGGTCCTCATGTTTCGGGTGCGTCGCTTCTACCAACGACGCCACTCCACCGTTTGTGGAAGCGGTGGCAAATGTAAACTAAAGCAGCAGCTGATAATTCAACAAAAGACAAACGTAATTTGCGATTCTTTGAATCGACTAGAATGCGAGCGTTTGTATGTGTGCACTCACGCATAGAAAAAGTGCGTTCGCTTGGCGCTGCTGCCACGTGTTTTTGCAAAGTAGCCAAACGTTTTGTTTAATAACTTTTTTGCTATTTAACGGATTTCAATGAAATTTTCAGCATATGATCAATATATTCTATGGGCATATTTGTCAGTTTAGTAAAAGTGCCAACTCATTCACATTTTGGCTATATTTGAGACTGAACTTTAATTGGGGAAAATTTGGAGCCGGTATCCAAAATCTAACAAAATTCGAAATTGCATAAAATACATATAAAGCTAAATACAAAATTTGGTGTCTCTAGCTTAAAAGATGGGCGAGATAGAATTTTATAACTGAATTTTGATAATGTTTTTATTCGATAACAAAAAAACGAATATATTTATCGATTATCGAAAATAAACTTGATATGCGCGCTGTATATAGGGATCTACAAAAAAAAATTCAAGTCTCTAGCTCTTCTGAGAGCTGAGATCGACGCGTTCATACATACGGACAGACGGACGGACGGACAGACGGACGGACGGACGGACGGACAGACGGACAGACGGACAGACAGACAGACGGACAGGGCCAAATCGATTTCTCTTGTCGTCCTGATCAAGAATATATATACTTTATGGGGTCTGCCACGCCTCCTTCTGCCTGTTACATACATCCAACAAAAACATTATACCCTGATTTCCCATTTTCAATGGGCTCAGGGTATAATTAGACTAAAGATGAATGCAGTATTGGAAAACACTGTGAGCAGCACTTAAAAAGTACGAAGAAGAATGAAATAATCACATTTTTTACATGAATAGTAGAATGAAAGCAGAATAGTTCATAAAATACATTTAGCAGTTTTGATAATGTGTTCAATATTAATTTAGTATAAATTCGTGTTGAAAAATATAAATAAATCCTAAAAAACCTAATTCTAATTCTAAAAGATTCTCAAAAAAAAATATATGTATATGTAACTATTATTATTATTTCTATGAATATATAAATGGTATATATTCAATCTATTGTAATGAAGTTTTATTTTAATACTACCAGAAATAGGACATAATTAAAAACAAATTTTTTATTATTAATTTTTTTTTTTTTTTGTATAAGTATTGGTATATATATATAATATACATTTAATCCTTATAAAAATAAAAAATTAATAAAGAAAAAAGAAAATTAATAGTTTTATAATTTATTTACTTATATATATATATATATATATATATATATATATATATATATATATATATATATATATATATAATATATATATAAGTAAATAAATTATAAAACTATTAATTTTCTTTTTTTATATATATATATATATATATATATATATATATATATATATATATATATATAAGTAAATAAATTATAAAACTATTAATTTTCTTTTTTTCTTTATTAATTTTTTATATATATATATATATATATATATATATATATATTCTTACTTTATACCACCCTAGACAATTTGATATAGAACAAAAAAATAATACACAAAAAGCAAGTTCCTTTCTGTGATGTAATGTTATTGAAATACGGATAATCTGTTAAAAATCTATAAAAAGATTTGTTTGTATATTTGTATAATTAGTATAGTATACGCATTAAATAATATAAATATAAGATACAAATGTTCCTTTAAGTATATAGCTATATAGCTCCTACAAAAAAAAAACTGTGCAAAACACGTAATGAAATTTAAGTCTTTTTCCTCCACTCTCAAAAAACTTAATGAAATTCAAAACCATTTCCAATAATTACACTTTATACACATTCAGCCAATCAGCAGAGGAATCTGTTGCAGATCTCGAATTGTCTGAAATCAGTCTGAGCTGTGTTCGGCTGCAGTTATGCGCCTCATTAAAAGCCAGTGCAGTTGCAGTCGATGTCTGCTTGAGATTCGGTAATCGCAGCCCAAAGTCCGGCCATCCAAGCCCAAACAAAGCAGCCAGTCAATCACGAGTGCCGTCCCGACTCGAACTCGAGCTCGATCTCGATCTCGTTGTCGATCTCGACTAATTTTGCAGATTATCCGGCGCTTCCGTAACAGAAGCACTTCCTACCAGACTGCCGCGCCCACCCAGACTGACCTAATTTGCGTTATGTGTGCAAGGGATTAGACAACCCCGTCTTTGTGGTCACTAATAGCAGCCTACCTCCCTCCCAGCCTCACTCTCTCTCTCACACTACCTCTCTGTCGGTCGAGACGATGTTAATCTTAACTTTTTGCTAGCTGAGGATATTTTTGCTAATGTTTATTTGATTTCACCTTTGTCTGAGCTGCTGCCGAGACGCGCCGACCGGAGGCGAGTCGTCTCTGTTAATCCTGGCGCTAGGATAATCCCTCATTTAGACGCGGCTCAGTCACAAGTCTAGACAATGGGCATCGCGATAAACGTCCTGTGCCAAATGCAATTTTGATGATCATTGCCCCGATCAGCCACATGAACATGTTGATCACACTGATCATGATGCAATGGGGGAACCCTTGACAAATGATGCGCCACAAATCAAATATCCCTTGAGCCACCAGATTCTGGGTCAACAAAGGCCGCCCATATAGACACACGCGGACAAAGGCCTCGAACAATGGCAAGAAGAGTTGGCGCCACAGTTAGTGGTTCGGTGGTTCGGCGTTTCGGTGGCTCCGTGGTGCAGTAGTTGCGGTTGCCTCTAATAGAATCTGACGCCCGTGGCGCTGTCGGCCAGCATCGCAGCTGTGTGCCAGAATCAATAACAATAAAGCCATTTGGGATGCGGCTCTATAAATAACAGAAAAAAATAAAAATATTATTCACATTTATTTATTTCGCTTTGGAATTCATTTATTTTCATTTATTTTCCATACGTTTCTTCGGCGAGATTTGCATAGATCTTCTTTGTGGCTTCGTGGCATCGATTGTCTGTCTACAGCTCAATTCCCATTGTTTCCACAGAGACGCCCCCTCTCTGGGCAGGGGTCTGGCTCTCTGGCTCATGTGTGGCTGCAGCTGGGTGTGGCGCCCCTCGACACAGCCTTGGCATGAAAATAAATGAATATAATATAATACAATCGCAATCGCCTTGGCCATAAGCTATAAATTGGCAGCTTGGCATTTGATTTTTAGTTTTTTTTTCTTTTTTGGTTTTTTTTTTTGTGAAAAAGTTATAAATAAATATAGTACTTAATATTAACTTAGTTCGTGGCAATCAAATATAATAAATTGTAGCTTAATTTCTGGCCCAGCCTAAACTTTGCCTCAGTTCGTTAGAAGTTGGCAAAAATAAAAAACATTCTGAAGCTGAGAGACAAAACTTATCAAAGTTCTGAAGCAATTTTAATTGCATTTTCGAATTGCAAACAAACCTCAATTAAAAGTTTCCCTCAATCCCCAAATTAGCTGAGTAGTTGCTGAGCGAAGCTCTCAACTTGGTTTTGGTTTGTCACAAAAATAAATACGCAAATATTTCGAGAAATATTTTTTTGCAAAAATAAATACACAAATATATATATATTACAATTCGGAACTGTTTATATGTGTTATATAATATTTATTTAAGAAAACGGTTGAGAAATAGCCAACCAAAAATATAAATTTATTGTAAAGCTAAAAATACAGTTACAATTACAGGATATATATTATATATAGATATATTTTTCCTCCGTTGTCTTTTGTAAAAAAATGTACCTTGAGACATCAAATATTTTAGTTTGAAATTAGCTAGAATTGTTTATTAGAAACCACACGAATCTTTAAATGAAAATTAAATGTTTTTTTTTTACAAAATTTTACAAAATTCAGAGTACATATTAAGTAACAATATATTTGAAAAAAGTCTAAGCCTCTGCTATTGAAGCCTTTCAAAAAAATGTTTTTATAATCTATTGAATTTGCTGAACACCACCATCCACCCACTCCTCTTAGCACTCTTAACCAGGTCTGTTTCTCAGAAGCTATCCTGCAGCTTTTGCTTAAAATAGCCAATGAATATCACGATAGGATGTAACTCTATATAGTGCCCGATATGCTTAACTCAAGTAAATATTGTCGGATTCTGTTGGGCTTTGAATTTATAGTTTTTTTTATTTATCTATGAAAAAAATTTATATATTATCTAAATATATAATTATATTAATCACTAATTATTATAGCTTGAACTCCTTTTTCTGGATTATGTCCAGATTAGTTTGGTTTTAAATCGTTACCAAAATCTGTTTTTTTTTTTTTTTTTTACATAGCACACAAAGAATTTCTTTCAATACAAAATTAAATTGATATGCACTAAAATAAATAAGCGAGATAACATTGAGCATTGAATTGGGAAACACAAGAATATAAATTTGGAAAATTTCGCCAAACTCTATCAGAAAACTCATGTAAAATCTTAATTACTTGAAAATGGAAATGAGGAAAGATATTTGAGCAGTAATAGAAGAAGGCAAAAACACAATTGCTGGCCAATGGGCAGGTGGACAGAAACTACAGAATGTCCGATGCATTGTAAAGAAGAGAAACCTCTCGGCAGCACTTGGACATATCATAAACTATAAGAAGAAAATCAGAAGTCGTCAACGTCGTAGACACTACAATAAGCGTCTAACAGTAGCGGACATTAATAGAAATTGAAGTAGAAATAGAAACAGAGAAAGAGAGAGAGAGAGAGAGAGAGAGAGAGAGAGAGAACGAGGGCATATGTTTTAGTAGGCCAACCCCCAAATGCACAGAAACTCGAGTCGAGGCGCCTGCGATAATATCTATTGAAGGTGATTCCCAGTGCATATTATGACAAAAGATAAGCATCGCTTAAAGCAGACAAAAAAAAAAAAATAAAATACAAAAAAATGAGTGAAAAAAGAAAAACCGAAGTGCGCTTTAAGGCCGCGGAAAATGTAAATTTTCCACACAAAAAATAGTCTTCTATGTGTCTGCCACAAGGCTAAAGAAAAGAAGAGAAAATACAAGAAAAGAAAAGAAAAACGCGAGAGCGTAATAAGAACAACTTTCGGACAATAAAGGTTAAGTTAGGAAAGTTGTTGCTGGACTGACCGCTTGGACACTTGGCCAACGACCGCGCGAATCGATTTTTATCTAACACAGCTCGAGAGAGCACAGAGGGAGAAAGAGATGGAGTGCGCGAGAGAGAGAGAGAGGGAGAGATTGAGGGGGAGACCGAAAGTTAATGAGGCAGTGAATCAAGTTGCTGCCCGGTCAACTTTCTTAAAGCGCCTTAAGACAACGAAATAAAATTTAAATTAGCCAGCCCTGCAGGGCGAAGAGTTTCGTATGCTCATGTGATCAGGCCACACTACAGCCGTAGCTTGGAGTGTGTATAGATGTGTCCACATACTAAGCACCACCGAAATAAAAAAATGATGTATAAAAATAACTGAAATTATAATTTAAGCGTGTGAAAAACGCATTCAATTGTGTGAAAAAAACACTGAATAAAGTTTTTCTTTTGTATGTAATTGCTGAATGTGTTCACATTTGAGCAGCTGGAAGCAGTTCCGAAGTGTGGGAGTCTCCACTATATGTGTGTGTGTGTGGGTGTGTGTAGTTACTATCTAGTTACGGTTTCATGTGGTCTAACTGTATAAGTAATGATCGGGCGTGTAATCTAAAGCGGACTATGCGAATGTCCAATGGGAACCGAAAAAACTCAGTCATTTGTATCTGCAGCTCATGCACAATAGTAACAGCGTTTTCCTGTCTTGAGTACCTTGCGGAACTACGCTGCTTAAGATCTCAATAGTTAGTCGAAGGAAATTATGCGACTTTCATTTTAGAGATTCAATCGCGGAATTTATTTCGTTTAATTTTGAGGCATAGATTTTGGCAGGGAATGAATTAAGAAACAGCTTATGATGGGCTTGAATCAGTTGTGTCATTTAATATGGGAAGGAAATTCAATTACTGAATGGCTTAGATACATTTTAAATATTGTAATATTATTGGGAGAATTTTTAAAATGTGAAAAATTAAAGATTACAGTGTGTAGTCTAAGAAGTAAATAAAACTGAACAATTTATGGATTTTTTTTTTTATGTTTGACTTGGTTGAATAATCACGAAAGAATCAACAAAAACAATAAGTAACAAGTAAGAAAACTATAGTCGGGCGCAACCGACTAGGTGATACCCTGAGCCCCGTCGAACCTGTGTTTTTCAATACACTTATATTTTGCGTAAAATTATAAAAAAAAATTCAAGATTCTCTTTAACAGCCAAAAACTTTTTTATTAAGAAACTGACATTGGCGAGGTTCGAACCTACGTAAATTACGCAACGTGTATCGTCTCTACCAACAACGCCACCTAATTTTTATAAAATTAAAAAACTAAATTAATTTCTGGCGTCGCCTGGTCTCGAACCCAGGTCCTCACGTTTCTCGTGCATCGCTTCTACCAACGACGCCACTCCACTGTCCTGGAAACCGGTGGAAAATGTAAACTAAAGCAGCAGCTGATAATTCAACAAAATTCAAACGTAATTTGCGATTCTTCGAATCGACTAGAATGCGAGCGTTTGTATGTGTGTGTGCACAAAACAGAAAAAGTGCGTTCGCTTGGCGCTGCTGCCGCGTGTTTTTGCAAAGTAGCCAAACGTTTTGTTTAATAACTTTTTTGCTATTTAACGGATTTCAATGAAATTTTCGGCATTTGATCAAAATATTCTACGGGCATATTTGTCAGTTTAGTAAAAGTACCAACTCATTCGCATTTTGGCTATATTTGAGACTGAACTTCAATTGGGGGAAATTTGGGGCCGGTATCCAAAATATAACAAAATTCGAAATTGCATAAAATACATATAAAGCTAAATATAAAATTTGGTGTCTCTAGCTTAAAAGATGGGCGAGATAGAATTTTTTAACTGAATTTCGATTCTGTTTTTAATCGATAACAATTAATTGGGAAAAGTTATCGATTTTTTAAAACAAACTCGATCTGCGCGTGCTATACACGGACCTACAAAAAAAATTTTAAGTCTCTAGCTCTTATACGGGCTGAAATCGGCGCGTTCAAACATACGGACAGACGGACGGACGGACGGACGGACGGACGGACGGACGGACAGACGGACAGACGGACAGACGGACATGGCCCAATCGATTTCTCTTGTCGTCCTGATCAAGAATATATATACTTTATGGGGTCTGCCACGCCTCCTTTTGCCTGTTACATACATCCAACAAAAACATTATACCCTGATTTCCCATTTTCAATGGGCTCAGGGTATAACAAAAACTCAAATCAATAAATATCAATTCATAGGTATAAGATTATCCAATGCTAAATATTTCATATGAGTTCGAGGTAAAGATATATAAAATTAAAGACTTAAGCAGAACCTAGGATTACCTCACTGATGGCTGCTCAACTGCTTGCTTCGTTAACTTTCAACTCTAAGATATTTGAAAGCCAAATCATAAAATGTCTAAGTTAGCTATGTTGACACCATCTCAAGATCCTGTGTGAAGACTGCTAGGACTTAAAATCAACGATTTTAATTCATAAGATTACCTTTTATGGCATGTCAAACATGCTAATAGATTTTCAACGAGAGACCAAGAGCTTATTAAAATTTTGCTAGACAGAAAGAAATCTTATTCATACCGTTTGAGTTGATAAAAAAAATTTTTTTTCTAAAATAATTATATTTCTCTAAGAATTATTATCTTCAATCGATCCTCTTGAAGTAAGATTTTTTCTTGAGCTTGTAAGGCTAAAACTGCATTCCTTTAAAAATATCTTTCTAAATACCTTACTATTTTAAATTGGTTCTTTAATCGTTTCTCTGACTTCTTAAACTCAACTCTACTTTTTAAATTTAAATATTCGATGGCTCTATCAAATCGAAGCGTCAGCTTGTCCAAGGTGACACCTTAAATTATTTAATGCAACACCTACACCTCCACACACACCCACTCAGCGACAGCTGGTGCCCAGAACAGCTCCCAGGCAAGACACATTGCGTATACGCCACATGGACACATGCTAAATGGCACAGCGTTTATCTACGTGCATGAATGTGTGCTTGGGTGTGTGTGAGTGCCAGCCACTGTGTACATAGACAACGACATGCCAAACACAATGAGCAAACGAGTCGGCAGTCGTAGGGAATAGGGAGTGTTTCTTGAGCGACTGGGAAGGGCTTAAGGCGAGGCGTCCCCCCATTGGGGGAACGTATGAATGCGCGCATAACTCTTATATGAGCTAGCCAGTATATAACGGCTCACAAGCAAACACGCGCACACACACTTGCGTAAATGTTTGCATATATAAAGCTCGGAAAACTCAACAGCAGCAGCAGTGGCAGCGGCAGCAACGACAAAGTTTTCGCGTGGGTGGAAAAACAAGCAGAAGAGAGAAGAAAGAAAAATAAAGAAAAATCAACATCCAACTCGTGGAAAAACTTTTGCACACACGCGCGAACGAGATAGATGACGACAACGAAGACGACGAACCACGACAGCACAACACACACACACACACACATTTAGAGGGGGATGGGGTAAACGTGTGTGTGTGTGTGCGAGTGCGCAGCAATGAAGTCCCAGAAAATGGTTGGAAAAATGTGTAGGAAAATGCGTTGCAGAGTTGAAAACGCGCCCACACAAGGAGTAAGCCCTGAGCACTTGTGGTGCCTGGCAATTGTATTGGCGGCGGCTGTGTGGGTGGCCCGTGGGAGGGTGGGGCAGGGGCTGTGGCCAATTCCCTTGGACATGACACAAAAACTTCTCGAAGCAACGTGCGCGCATTTTTAGGGTCTGCTTCGATGTAGGCACTTTGCAGGACTTTCACTTTCCTGGCCCAGCGAACGACTTGGACTTGGCCGGCTTGTCGAATTATAATGAGTTGCGCGCGCGGGGGTGGCCCGGGACGTGGATGGGATTCACATTATTCGGTCGGCACAGGAAGTTTGTTTTCTCCGCAGTCCATTAGGCGACTGATAATGGCGCAAAGGAAAAGCCGTGCAAAGGGGTGAGAGCCCGTGGGAAGGGCAGTCGAACGAGAGTGGAAGGAGACTATATATTGACTAGATGGAACATTAGGGCATAGATAAGAGAGCTCCAGCAACATATAATGAATATTTTAGGCACCAGATAAAAGTGACTTATGCAGAGACAGAGACTCTGAGCTGAGCTAGCCCTTCTTTGTTCATTAAGCCTTGTCTTGCCGGCATAAACCTAACTCAAAATAAACCAATCTGACTTTATTGCTCTATCCACAAGGCCCACTCCCGCTGCCACTCGGTCGTTATCCTTTGTCTGATATCGTTTTCTATAAGATATTGCACAGAGCACTCCCTCGCACCAATTACATGGCCATACACATCAAGTAGTCGGCGCAATGCGATTCGTTTTGCATGTCCTTAAGCAAGGAATTGCAATTACTCTCTGTCTACTTTTCATTACGGGATATATGAGTCCGGGCAGGAGCAGCTCCGCTCTCTCTTATGTGGCAGACAAGCCTTGTGCCTTGTGCCTTGGCCAGGAATGTCAAGTCAAGAGCAGCTCACTAGACAGTTGTGCACAGCCAGGAATTCCTTTGCTCCTTCGCTCTTTTTGCTCACAGTTTATTCATTAATATTGTTGCCAAAGCATTTTTCATTCATTTTTCTATGCCACTTGGCGCTCAGTTGCCAGTTGCCAACTGCTGTGCTGCTGTCCCATGTCCTGGCCTTATCCCTGGACGACGCGCCGTCAACTAGCCCCGTTGCCATGGCTGTCATGTCCGTTTCCTTGTTGTCTTAAGTTGAAATTTGAGCTCAAAAGACAATAGAGGCGTTTTTTTTTTTATTTTTGTTTTTAAATAACAACGCCAACGAAAACAAATAACGGCGTGGGGCGGTGGAAGGACATGCCTTCGACTCTGGCCTGGAAGAGATATGTGGACATTTTGGCTTGGCTACCGGCTCCATTACCCGGTGGTTGCTTTGCAGCTTAAGCAAATGTGCCCCAAGTCTGTCACTTTCCTTTCCTTTGGTTTTTCCCCATTTTCTCTATTCCGTTTCGTTTCTTCAATTAATTCCTTTAGCTCAAGACATTCGACTTTTATGCTACTTCTTATTAGCTGCCGTCTGAGAAATTTCTTCTTTTTTGTTTTTTCTTTTGGCTGTCTGCTTGGCCGTTGCCCGGCTTTTTTTTTCCGCTCCATTGTCTGTCTAGATGTCAGTCCATCTTCATTAATGAGCTGGCTTCTGTTTTTTCTTATGCATTGTCAATCTGCTGGAACTGGCAGCCACTGCTGTGCAGGCTCTCTGCCAGTTGCCTGCAATTCCTTTGATCTAACTGTCCATATTGAGGGTCGATTATTTGCTGAGCTCCATAGAACAGTATTTAAGAACATATCGAAAAGGTGGGATGGATAGGGCAAGGTTGTATTAGGAAACATATGTCTACAGAGTGTAAGATACAACAAAGTAGATGAAGCCCTTAAAAGTGCTAATTATGAGAATTTATTTGGGATTTGCTTTAAAAAAAGAGCCAAAAACTTAAATATAATTTTTAGTTTTAGATATAATATGCAATTTGAAGCTTCGCTTTTTTAATCCTTAAGCCTAAATTGTTAAAAAAAATTGTATATATTTTAAATTTTTATATAAAGAAGCAAAAAGCCGATAGTCAGCTGAAGAGTAAAGGCTAGTCGACAGCTGTAGGATTTGTGTATGGGTAAGATATTTGTACTTAAGTCCGTTAACAACAACGAATCAATGAGCATCAACCTGAGCCCGAAAATTTCATATAGTTGAGCGAGTTTTTTATTAAAATATTCTGAGCGTAAGCTATCAAATAAGTTCAGAACTTTTTAACCAATTTACAAAACTCTGTTTTGATTTTGGGTAATTTCGCTATATCTTCTTATTATTATAGAATAGAATTCATTTTATTTTTCCTCAATTCTCACCACATATTTTCGTATAATATTAGAGATTTTAAATTAAGGTTTTCATCCCACACTTTTGTGAAAACACACATAAAATTTTTAACTAACAAAAATTGAAAATATCTCAGTTGAAAACCAATAGCTAGCCTCTGTAAATATTAAAAAAAATGTATTAAGAGCTTTATATGATTGTGAGAAAATGTTTGAGGGAAATAAGGCACAATCAATAAATAAAAAAGAAAAATAAAAATAATATATATTTATATATCAATCAAATATATAAAAAAAACTCTCAAGTTAAGCTTCAAACATCTAACCCCCTTTTCATTGATATATGCCTCACTTCTCTCTCTCTCTTTCTCTCTCTCTCTCTCTCTCTCTCTCGTTCCCCTTTTTAACTAATATCTCCCTCTCTTTCTATACTTCAACGATAGTTCAAAGCTGCTCACTCGCAACACCTTTTGCATTTTATACAATTAGTTATTACATGCCGCAACGGAACAATCGCCATTTGCTGCTGTTTTTGTCATTTTCAATTTTAGCCTTCGGTCCGCAGGACCCGCAGGCCGGCTCCAGCTCTGACTCCTGCTCGGAGTCCAGGCACCGTCAGGCGTAAGTCGGCTCCTGTCAACAGTTGCGAAATGAAAATGGCGTTGATAGCTGTCGCCGTTACAGTGGCCACTGTCACACGCCCTCTTACCCTCTCTTACTCCCTCACTCCCTTCCACCTCACCCTCTTCTCTCCACATTTCCCTTACTGCCTCTTTCCTTGCCCGCTCTACTGCTGTTATTTGTTATGCATGTCCCTGTTAATATTACCTTCCGTTCCGTTTTGGGCCGCTCGGCTGTCTGACTGTCTCGCAGCGCGCAGCTAAAACAAAGGGCATAAAAAGTACTGTGTCCAGCTCCCACGACGCCTCCGCCTCCTCCTCCGCCCGCTCCCTCATCGTAGGCCAAAAGTTTTTTCTTGTCATCGTTTTTTCTTTTCTCTCTCTCTGGCTCTCATTCCCTTTCTTTCTCTCTCTCCCTCTCTGTAGGAGCAAGTGCTCTTCAGCCTGCCTCTACGTGCCTGCGTTGCATCATCTGTCCGCCTGGCTGCAGCTCGAGTTGCGCCAGCCCCCACCTCCCTCCCTTTCGTTGCCCATCCCCTATTCAGCTGCCACCCCATGGCGCGCTTGTTGCTTTTGACTTGGTGGCTCTGGCAGCCGCTCCCCGGCGTAAACGTTTTTTTTCTTACTTTTTCTCGTTTTTTGCTTTATTTAAATTTTCCTCGCGCTTTTCTCCGGGCTTTTTTTCGTTTTTTATTTTCTTTTAATCATATTTAATTTTTTCTTTGGCTTTTCTATTCTCGCTCTCGCAGCTTTTTCGCCCAGTTTTTTATTCGCCCGCGCGTTTCTGTCGAGCCAGTTGCTGCTGGCTTCTGGGCGCCTGTTCCTCGGCTGGACTTTGCCGGCCTTTCTGGATTCTGGTGGCACCGCCGCGAGTCGCCTCGGCTGCTGGTCAACTTATATATTTACACTTGTGGCGCATTGATTTTCCTCAGCTTTTCTTTCCACTCTTGCTCGCTCTGCTTTATGCGTTTTGTTTTCGTTTCTTTCTGTAGAAATTTTTTATGTTTTTGCATTGTCTGCGCCTTGTCAACTTTTGGCCAGACTTGCGAGCTGGTCAGCAGCTGCTCGTGGGGCTGCGGGTGGCGGCACACAGCGTCTGAGCAAGTGGAAGACTATTTTTTTCTGCTCCCTCTCTCTCTCTCTCTCTGGTAATTGTTTAAAATGCTGCGGTTTAATTTTGACTATTTGACTTTAAGCAAAGTTTTAGAAGACTTTTCATAAGTGAGTTTGAAGTAGGAGAAAACGCAGCAGAAAATGCTTAAAGAGCGACTTGGCAACGTCTGCTTGTTGACAAAGAGAATAAAGATTTTTAAGATTCTGCTGAGTAAAGAGGACTTGGAGTTGAAGAAGTAATATATTGAGTTAGAAGCTAATCAAATCAAATATTATATACACCTATGATTAGCCTAAGTCAGGTTACTAATTTAGGAATGGAGTTTAAGGACCTAAATAATAGTACAATAATATCGTAAAGAAAATATTTAAAGAGCTGAAATCTGGAGTGTTTATTTTGCCATCAAATAAATAATAAAATAATAAAAAAACAATATTAAAAAATTTATAAAAAATATTTGATTGCAATATACAAATTTAATATATATTAAGTTTAATTGCAAGAGGTATATACCTTCAGAAAATTACTAATTAGGGATTATATTTAGCTGCTTTCATACATCGTTGGCTGGCTTGTAGCTTATGAACCCTCAATCATGTGAAAGGGTTGCTTGGAGCGTAAATTAGAGCCGCATCCTTAACGCAGCCACCTGATATCTCGTTAGCATGCATTACTAACGAAACAGCCGCGGCGAGAGCAGCCCAGGGCCGCCCCCAACATTATGCTCAAGTAAGCTGCAACAAGATGCCGCTAGCTGCCCCCTCCCCCAGACCGCCTGGCTGTCGGGCGCCCCCATCGCCGCGATAGTGGCTCTTCAGCACGCTTAGTCGGGCAACTTGTGAGCTCTTAATTAGTAAATGCTGGCCATTATGGCGGCGCCTGTGCAGCCCCAGCCTGCCCCCACTGCTGCGAACAATCCTTTCGCGAGCCCCCATTCGTATATAACTCATACATAGAGCATTTCATGCATTTCATAATTATCTCTGGCAAGTCAAGAACCCGAAACCCTTCGTCATGGACAGCGCACATACAATGGGGCCCACCCACAGCCCCTACGCTCGAGCAGGCCCTCCCCCTTGACAAACATACAGTTCAAGTGAAGCTCCATAACCATTTCAAATACGAGCGTTAAGGCAACGGCGAGTGAGTGATGAAGAGAGAGAGAGAGAGATGGAGAGAGAGTAAGTGAGAGTGAGAGCTAGCGACTGCATCCTTCTTAAACCCAATCCCTCGGGCGACCGCTGAGCGCGCGCTCATTTTCGCGAGCGTGGAAAATTGAGAAAAGCGAACAAGAAAAATATCTGTATGTACGTATATAAAAAATGGAGCAGAGATGTGCTCGGCCGGTCTCCGGTCCAGGGCACGGGACATGCGCACGTGTGCACAGAGCAGGGGAAAATTGTTGTTTCTGAAAATTTCCATTCGACTTTTCCAGGCCGCAGATACGCAGCAGCCGCTGTCGCGAGCAGACACGGGCGACACCAAAACTCCAATCAAAAAAAAAAATAGTTAAAAAAAAAAACAGTTGCATTGCTTCAAGAAATTTGCATAATTTGGCCATAAAGGCTGCACACACTCACATGCGACGGGAAGTGCAGCCACCCTGGCAGTGCGCTGCTGCTTCCTCCGCACAACCAACTGTCGCCGAAGGTGTAAAAAGATATATATGTGTGCGTAAACCCATACTCAGAGACCTTTGTCTCGACTGATTTGCATATGAAACACAACACTAGGCACGACAAAGGGGAAAGGGGTAGAGGGGAGGAGGGGTGCAGGGGTAGCGGGGTAGAGTGTTGTGTAGAGGGGGAGTCACGGCAGGGCCTCTCATTTGCATAATCGGCGCGCGCATGCGTGCAGTTTGTCTCTCCCTTATGAAAAACGGATTGATCCTTGCAGAGCGAGAGTCCTGATTTGCGATACCTTCGGCCTGACATTTCGCCATATGCAGCAGCTGATTTGCCAGCTTAGTGCGGCCAACTGAGCTCCGCAGAGATTTTGCACGGCTTGCACATTTCGTTAATTGGAATATCATTTGGAAAAGTATTTACATAGTTATTAAAAAGATTTTCAATTCTTACCAGCTGCGCAATATGAAAGAATTTATGTAGTTAAGAATGGAAAGAAATGGAATGAAAGAAGGTTTCGAGTGGAAAAGGCAAAAAATATATGTTTGTATGTATTTTTTATATGATATATAAATATAAATTTGTTAAATATTTATATTTGATCAGATTTATTCGTATGGAAAAGAGCTTTTAATGGAATGGACCAATATAATTTACAAAATATCTGATTTTTTACAATATGTCAAGCTTTATATTATGATTAGATAAATTTGTTAAGTCTCTAGATTAATTATACTCTAGAAATTCAGGATTTGTCTTTATATTTACACATCTTTTTTTTCTCTTGTGGCAATTTAGGGAAAATCGTTCTAAAAATCTGTTACTGAGCTCAAATATTAAAGCATTAATGCCTTAAGCCTATTATCTTTTATCACTTGTAATAGCTCCAAATAATATACCTACTACTTTTGTGATCTCAGTACTAAAGATGCTTGAGAGGTTATCAATGGCTACAAAATCGAATACATTGCAATTATAAAGACCTAAAAGGAATATTTGTATATGAGTTATGGACAGTCAATACAACACAAATCGTTTATAGACAAAATATAATGACAATGATTAAAAAGTTTTTCAGTTATGAGTTATAGTTAGAGCACAATAAAAATCCCTCAATTTCGCACACATATATTTGCTTGAAGTCCTTTTCTATCTGTCTCCTACTCAATTGATTGCAATTCCTTGCGCATTTTTCTACTCAAAAAGACTCGCGCAGCACTGCACATAGAAATTCGATTTATTTCAATTTAGCAAAAAGGCAAAGACCAACTTAAACATAAATCCAATTTATTAAATCCAGCAAAACTTTTGGCAAAGCGAAGAAAATAAAGCAAAAAACAACTTGCTTTATTTTCTCGACAAGAACAAGTTCAGCTCCAGTTCCAGTTTCGGCCCCAAAACAAAAGCAGAAAAACAAAAAATAATAAAAAATAAAAAAAAGCAGGCATCAGGCGAGACGCCAACAATGAAAGGTGCGACCCGCCTGCGCCTAGACGAGGGCCGAGGCGCCACACTAATATAATAGGCAGCCCGCCCCCGCGCCCGTTCCCGCCCCACTCCATTGCGCTCCTTTGACCAGCTGGCACCGAAAGAATGACGCAAAATAAAAATCGAAGAAAAACAATTAAAATTTATGGCGAAAAACGTGAAAAACAAAGCGCTGGCAAACAAATCATAAAATGCAAATGAACCACGAGAGCAGAGAGGCGAAATGAAAATGAGAAAAATACAGGCAAAGGAAGCAGAAAGAATACGGAGCAAAATACAATTAAAAGGTAGAAAATAAAAGGAAAGCGGAGAAATAAAATAGGTAAAAGACGATGAAATTAGAGCACAAATTCCGCTCTCAATACGAAGAGGAATTGAAGAGTATATAAAAATATAGTCTCATAGAATTGTTATCTAATTGTTTATTATATAGAGAGTTTTAAATATAAGCAATATTAATAATATATTTAAGATTTTAGACATCTCAATCTATATCTATTCATTGAATTAAATAAAGGCTTTTAATGTAATCATACGAAATTATCAACAATATGAATAATATATTTAAGATTTTAGACTGCTCTATCTATATCTATTCATTGAATTGAATAAAGACTTTTAATATAATCATTCGAAATTATTAACAATATGAATCTATCTATTCATTTTTTTAAATAAAAGCTTTTAATATTATCCTATGAAATTATAAACAATATGAATAGAATAGAATAATATATTTAAGATTTTAGACATATCTATCTATTTATTAAATAAAAGCTAGAGTATTATCGATTCGCCCACGAAATATATAACAAGCCTAAGATCCACAATAAAATATATATAATTATGGAATATTTAAGAATTTAGACATCTCTGTCTCTATCTAATTGTTTAATTAAGTAAAAGCTAGAATATGATCGGTTCATCCACGGAATATACAACAAGTATAAGAAGATCCATAATAAAATATATGTAATTATGGAATAATTGAAGATTCATGAGAACAATATCATATCATACCATATAATATCATATAATATATCTATCATGAATCATATATCATATCATCTAACATAACGTTGCTGCATATTGAACTTCTATAATAGATTTTCCACATATTCCCTTCTCTTTCTCCATCTATCATATCATTTAACATAACTTTGCTCCATATTGAACTTCTATAATAGATTTTTCCACATATTCTCTACTCTTTCTCTCTCTCTCTCTACCTCTCTCTTCGCAAAGTGCCTGCTCGTCGAGGTGCTCAACCACTTTGCCCTCAGCCAATCTGGAAGCCTCTGCTAATCCGCCCATGCACATATGTGGGCGTATGTAACCGCACATATCCATACCCTATATACTCACTCATGTAAATGTGTGCGTGTGTGTGTGTGAGTGAGAGAATGCGCCAACAAATCGAAATGTTGCAAAACGTGCTCATATGTCCCACACACCACACATACACACACACATGCACACACACACTCGCACACACGCATGCTAACCCTCCCCTTGTGTACATATGTTTGTCATTTTCCACCGAGTTTTTCTTGTGCTCTTTTTTTGGGCGAAATCGGCGAGGTTAGGGGTTGGTTTTTCCAACCAACGCGTCGTTATATTTTTTTGCGCATTTCTCTTTGGCACACATGCCAGAGCGAGACACACATATGCATATGTATGTGTGTGTGTGTGTGTGTATGGCTGTAATATGTTGTGTATATGATTTTATTTTACTTTTCTCGTTTTCTTTTCGTTCTTTTTTCGTCGCCGCTGTCGACGCCGGCGTCGCGCTGAGCTTATGTAAAACGCAGCTCGCATGCATGGAATACGAGAAATAGATAACATACTAAAAGGCGAGCACATGCGAAAGAGATAGCAAGAGGAGCAGCAGCGAGGCAGCAGCGGCAGCATCGGCAGCTGGAAGCAGCGACAAAAAGCTTTGGTCATAACAATAACAATAACAACACCAACAACAGCTAGGCAAGTGCAAGGCAGCGCTGCCAGCGTCGCCGTCGCCGTCGCAGTTGAGCAGAAGAGTTGTGTAGCAAAGAGCTTTGCATGTGAGCGCCGCAACACACACAAGCACACACACATAGGCAGACAGACAGAGCGCCACGTACGTTACATACATACACTGCCTCTCGCTCACACACATGTCGAGTGTGCCGCACACTCTCTCTCTCTCTCGCTCGCTCGCTCGCTGGCTCGCTCGCTCGCTGGCTCGCTCTCTGGAAAGCAAAAACTCAACTCGCTGCCTTCGCAGTTTTCGTTTTCCATAAGCTGCCCAAAAAGGATATGTCGACGCTGGCGCTGGCGCTGGCGCTGGCGTTGGCGCCGACTGCGCTGCCAGCGCCCCTTTTTATGAAAAATGTTACACTCACGCGCAGCTGGCGCCGGCGTCGCTGCCAACGTGTGACAACTGTGTATGTGTGTGTGTGTGTGTGTGTAAACTCCATGTGAGCCAACGAGGCGACGTCTAACGGGGGTGGGTGACTCGCCTGTTGTTGTTGCTGTTGTTGTTGCTGCTGCTGCTGCTGCTGTTGGTGGTGGCTATTACTCTTTACGAGCGTTCAAAGCTCCACATGCCACGTATGTATATATGTATGTGTGTCTGTGTGTGTGTGTGTGTGTGTGTGTGTGGGTGCGTCGCTCTTTCGTGTCGCTCTTTTTGTTGGTTTTGTTGGCGCACTTCGTGTCGGCTCGGCTGCTGCCTGAGCTGAGCTTCGGCTGTGCTACGCATGTGTATGCAAATGTATTTCGTATACACACACACACACACACACACACACACACGCATACATATAATAAATTTTTTCGGTGTACGTGACGTGCGAGGACGTCGACTGCTGCTGCTGCTGCTGCTCGTGTTGTTGTTGTTGTGATAAGGCAAAAAATATATTTTATATGACGAAGGAGTAAAGACGCCAGCGTCGCTGCCAGCGCCATCGCCATCGCCTCGTCGTCGTTGTCGTCGCCGTTACCGTTACTCGTACATCGCGCTCGTCGCTCGCCTCGTGCTGCGAGCATCCTCATGTGTTTCGCATGCTGTTTGTTGTTTGTGCCTCGCCTGCTCATACGTGTGCGCGCACGTGGGCGGGCGGCAAGGGTGGAGCGAGCCGGGAGCGGGGGCGGCAACGGTTGTGAGGGTCGCGTGTGTGTGACGCTGCTGCCGACGCCGTCGTCGTCGTCGCCGTCGCTGCCTTTGGCTCGCATATCTGTTTTTTCGGGCCGACATCATTTGAATTAGTCGCTTCGTGACGTTTGAACGGTTCGAAACATACACGCGACCCGACCACAGGACACACGCACACGCGCGCACACACTCTCGCGCCGAGCGAGGCGTTACCGTTAACCGTTACAACCAGCTCGTGCCGACGCCAAAAATACCGTTAACTCTTTTTTGGAGCAAAAGTATGTGATAAAATTCGTGCGCCCACATGTGAATGGCAAAAACCCGCCTGAAGACACTTCCACGGACAGTTGTCTGTGTGCGCTGTTAGAAGATGGACGTGTTTTGAATAGAAACAAAGAACTCAGCGGGATCGAACTTTGAATAGAACTGAATACGGGTTCGGTCCATTTCTACAGACCCTTGAATGGTAAACGAAAGTGTTGAGCAAGTTGAAAAGAAACTGAATAAAATTATAAATATAAATAAATATTTGAAATACATTTTTAGTGATTCGAGCGTGCTTACAATAAATCTAATGGATTTTAAAAAATATATACGAAAACTATTAAAAAAATTGTTGGCACAAAAACTTAAAAAAAAAAAACAAATATGAATAAAAACAATTTTTTTTAAATATTTTGAATAATATTTTATATAATTTAATTTCATTTAAAAAAATGTAATATTGATTTCTACCATTCAAGCACAAAAATCTACAATATTTAAATTATTATTGAATATTAATTATTTTTGAATTTTTCTTACATTTAATTTTCTAAAATTTTTGAATTATTATTTTTTTTTTTTGTAATTGTGAATCGAATTCTAAAAATGAATCAATATTTGAATTAAATCTGAAAAACAGTTTCAAAAACTTAGAAATTACTTTTAAATCTAATATTAAATTTAATTAAAGCAATAACAAAATAATAATATAAATTAGAACCGTTAATCCCTTAAAGAGTACCAAAACTTAAGTTCATATCTTGAAAACCAAAATTTGTGTTTTGGTTGTCGCGCCTATCATAAACGCGGATTTTTCAAATGAAACACAACACAAATTCTGTGAAATTTGCTAAACAAGCTGAAGGATCGAGTGCAACATGCACACACACACACATACGAGCACACACACGCAGTGAGCGTTTTATGAGTGTTGTAAATGGGCCCACAAATTGATCTGTCAGCGTCCATTTAATTGAACAAAATACCTGTGCGTGGACCTTTTCCTGCGTTACCTGTTCGCCTGGGCAGTGTTTATTTACTTGCGTGTTGTTCTCTGTTTGTTGTGCCTGTCAACACACACACACACAAGTAGACACACCTGATTATTATCACCTGCAGTGAGGAGAGAGCTGAAGAGCAGAGCCGAGAGCGGAGAGCTGATCCTGCCCACTGCAATATATAGCACATCTGTATATACACTCACACATACGAGTGTGTTGCCATTTGAGGGTGCGAAGTGCATGTTGCGTGTAGAGGGTGAGAGATCTGTGCCTGTATGTACTGCACATACGCATGTACATACACCCCATATCCATATCCATATTCACATGTGCTGCGCATTTATTTGCATTGCCTTGAATCAGTTTGTGGCAAACCCTCGAGGTGAACGCAGGGAACAGCAGAACCTCGAGCTCTCGTGTGTGTGCGTGTATGCGTGTGAGTGTCCTTTGTTCGCACACCTGAAGAACGTTAATCAAAATAATACAAAAAGAGAAAACACATGTGAAATACAATAATAAGAAACGCATATTTAATTCAACTACGATTTTTGTGTTTACAGTTAAAAGAGAGCGAAATGTAATCGACTAACAAAAGAACTGTGTTAATATAATAATATTAACAAAAAACTGAAGCGAGTGAATACAAAAACATATATAATATATATATAAAATCTACACATAATATAAAACAGTACTGATCAGATCGAAAAGAATTTTAAAGGATATTGCTAAAAGAGAAAAACAACTAAAGAGCTATTGAATGGTATGTAAAGAGAACAATAAAGGGTTAAAAATTTATAATGAAAAGTAAAACCTTTTTATAAATACAAACAAATATTATTATAATAGAAAACAAAAATATTTGGGGTGCCAAATGCAAAAAATAACAAGTCAGTGTAATCTTGGAGGGAGTGCCCGACTTGTAAATACCCGTATCAAACAGAAGTTTTGTACAGGATTATTTTTGTGAATTAATAGGGGCTTAAAAAAAAAGAGTTACTATATATAGTATTATAGTATGTATAATATATATAGCATATATAGTATGTATATAATGTATAGTAAATATAGTAGATTTAATAACTATAGTATATATAATATATCAAGTAGGAAACTACTCTAATACACTTTTTTGATAAAGTTTACTGCTTTTTGATACCAATTATTCGGAAAGTAGATCCTGTGTTATATTTACTATATACCATATTCTACATAACCTTAAATGCATACCTTAAAATAATTTATGTATCAAATGCTATAAAACGTTCATGAAATGTTTGAATAGCTGAGGTTTGATGTAGATATTAATTTATTTCATTATGTAATTTGAGGAAAACTTGATCAGTTCAGCACTAGGAACAGGTGTTATACTATGTGCAACATTTCTCAAAATCAAGGAGTCGAAAGGCCTCATTAGTTTACTGTAGATCGTGATTGCGCATATAATATGGGCATCCCTTTGCATTTTTATATATTACCTTTTCTGCGAACCATTATAAATTTAGAATTAATTTTCTTTAAAGGAAAAAATGTTATAGTTATATGAACATTATATATCCTTGTTCTGATTCTAATTAGTGGAATCGTTTAGAACGTGAATTTCTATAGAACGAAATCTAAACTACTTGCACTATGTAAAGGTATCGACAACTAGACATTACATTGACAAAACAAAAGGCAGCAATACTTTCTATGCTACTTAATACATATTTGAAATTATATAAATGAAAGCTTATAATTCGCTAAAGCAACAATTTTGTATCATTCTACATTTAAAGCTCTTCTTTATAATACATTAAGTCTTCTTAAAGTTGTTATTTTGTGTGGCATGCCACATTGACAACTCCCCCTCTCTCTTTCTCTATCTCTGTCTCTGTGCTAAGACCCGTGACCGCCTTAAATCCAATTGCGACTGCTTTACTAGTAAATCTGACTGACTTACTGCGACATTAATTAAAAACTCGAGTAAGTCTTCCTCTGCTGTCGGTGGCACCCACCTCATCCAGTTGCAGCGCCAGGTAGCAAGTGGCATTAACTGTTTTCTGAACTGTGTCGCTTTTAGCAACGCTCGAAAGTAAAATACGCGAGTAAATAAATAAAAATGTTGCCTCAGTTGCTGCAGCTGCACCGCAAATGAGTTGCAAGCCACTCGCCGCATGCCGCATGCCACATGCCACATGCCGCATGCCTGCTAATTGCACATTGTTGCATAGAGGCGTGGGTGCCCCTTTGGCTCTCTCCTGGCGGCATGTGTTAATATGCGGTTGCCGCCAGGACTCGCAAGGCGAAGACGCAGTCGCAGTCGCAGTGGCAGTCGCAACTGCGGTTGCAGCATCAGCTGGGGCCACAGCTAACGCCAAATAAAAATGTTTATTTACGCCGGGCAAATTTAAAGTTTTTTAATTTTGCATTCGCTGGAATTGAGGAAGGTGCCAGGCTTTGGCTTCGGCTTTGGCTTTGACTTTGGCAGGGATTCAGCTTGACTAGGTGACGGGATGCGCGTTGTCAGGCAGCTGCCGACTCTTTTTAAAATTCACACACGCAGCATGCAGCGCCCTCTAGCGAGAGTGGGAGGCACCAAGGTGTGTGTGTGTGTGGGAGGCACGGCACGCCAGACAGTTGCTGAATTAATTAGATGCCACGCACCGAGATGCGTGAAAAAAAGCTCAGCAGTCAGCGCACAGTGGGCTGCATAGACAATATTAGTGATACATTTAATGAGTTAACATATTTGATTTGATTTGAAAAACTAAGAAATTATTTGGTATAGTAATTATAGGTAATACAAGCTACTAACAATTGGCAAGCTAAACATTTTGAAATGATAAGACTATAAAGACTATAAATATATCTAACATATTGCTGAGTTTTGATCTTAAATAAGAATTGCTGATAGAGTTTACAATTTTTAATTGAATGTAGCCAAATTTTAATTTTAGAAGAATTTTCTCACAGGACCTTAACATAATCCTATTTGTAATAAGACTTTTCTCTTAGTGCAACATAGGTATTATGACTGAATTCTTTTTGCAAATTTACATCTAACTTTCCACAATACGGTATATTAACAGTTTTTTTAGATAAATTCTTAGTCCTGCAAAAAAGCTTGACTAAGTTTCAATTTGCTGAAAACGAAGAGAAATGATTTTCTTTAATTTACTTTAAAAATGCTTTTATTCATAATTGCAACTTCAAATTAATATTAATTTAATAGTATTTACATCAAAAGCAACATATTTATTTTTTATATATTTTTTAAGAAATATATTATTTTGAAAAATTTCAGAAAGGATTTCACTTAAATTTCTATTATTACAACTAAGATTTTATATGTTTATTTGTTTCATTTTATTCCAAATATGATTTTCCTTAATTATTGAATTTCTCTTCCAAATAATTTCCACTGTTCTTATGCGTTTGCATGGAGCTTAGATAAACAAACAAACAAAAAACGCTATAGACAGTCGGACAGATAGGAAAGCTGCAGGCAGGCAGGCAGCTAGGCAGGCGGACTGAGTGGCGCGGGGCCAGGACAGACGAGTGAGCCATTATCACACATCACACATCTGCATGTGATATCCTCAAGGATATGCGACACGACACGTAGCCGACTCTGATTGCTTCATGTGCGTTTGCACAGCTTCACTCCACTCCTGTTTGTCTTTTTTTGTTCGGCTTTTGCATTGTTTTGGCTTTTGTTGTGCTTGGGATTTGGTGAAAATGCTACGCATAGGGATGAGTGGAGGGCAGGCAGAAAAGATGATATATGCCGCGACTCATTAACATATTATCACAGCACATACACGACATGGCATATGTCATGAGTAACGAGTATTGAATGCACTGAGAGAACTCAAGTGGAACTAGTGGGCATTTTGAATAACTCTAGATGAGATTTTAGTTTTTTATAATGTAAATTTAAAATATTAGTAGTTAGTATTAAAAAAGTTTTATAAGCAAACTAGAAATTTTTGTAATAATTGAAATAAATTAATTTCAATAAAAATAAAAATTAAATCAAATAATTCCATAGAATGTAAAGGAAATAAGAAATTTCTCCTTAATCCAATAAACTAAATAATTTCGCTTTAGGGAGTGAATTCTGTAGTTCATAGAATACACTAAAATGAAATGGGATATGACTTCGCAAGATCACATGGGATATGATTCACAGATCCAACCATTGATTTTTATAAATTGAGGATTTAATTCCAAATAATTTATGAAACCTTTTTCATCATCAAATAAATTTTATTATAATATTATAAATCGTTTATCTAGGTACACTAATTTATTCATTTTTCAGGGTCATTTTTTTTCAGTGTATTATATCCGACTACATTATGCAAAGCATGCCTAAGCTCCTTTTGGTACATTCGCCTCTGTAACCTATGTGTTTTTTTCTGCTCTTCCTCTTGCAGCTATCTGGTCGTCTTGCAGCCACTGGAAGCTTTAAGGTGCGACACGTGAGCCAGGGCGGAAGCGGGGCATGTTAAAGGACGCCGAGGAGCTGATAAAACGCTGCAAACTGACGTCGCTGCCGCTGGCGCTGCATATGAACGAGTACGGCCGCCAGGTGGCGCCAGCGCCACTTGCTGCGCTGCCGCTGCTGGCCAAGCCAGCCAACACGACGCCAGTGGGTGGGGGCGTGACGGCGGGAGCTGGAGCGGGAGCGAGCGCCATCTCGGATCATCAGCATCATCTACACACGCATCATCAGCTGCCGCTGCCCGTGTCGCTGGCGCTGCCTATGCCGGTGACATCGACGCACAGCCACGCCCACGCCTCGATGCATACGACGCCACCCACAACGCCGCCCACGCCGCCAGCTTTGCCGCTGAACATGAGCCAGACGGCGAGTGCAGCCACAGCTGCAGCCACAGCCGTAGCTGCCACGCCCACAACAGCGCACAGTCCACCTGCCACGCCTACAGCGGTGAGCGCCGCCCTGGGGGCCACACAGGATCACTACAGCCTGCGCTGGAACAACCATCAGAATCACATCTTGCGCGCCTTCGACGCCCTGCTGCAGACCAAGACGCTGGTGGACGTGACCCTCGTCTGTGCCGAGACCTCGATACGAGCTCACAAGATGGTGCTCTCCGCCTGCTCGCCCTTCTTCCAGCGCGTCTTTGCGGAGACGCCCTGCAAGCACCCGGTCATAGTGCTGAAGGACTTCCGCGGCTGGGTGGTGCAGGCCATTGTGGACTTCATGTATCGGGGAGAGATCAGTGTGCCCCAGCAGCGCCTGCAGACGCTCATCCAGGCAGGTGAGTCGCTGCAGGTGCGCGGCCTGGTGGAGAGCTCTGTACCGGAGCACACGCCCACGCCGGCCGCCTCGCCGGATGACTTCAATCTGCTGGACGCCTCGCTGCTCTCCTCCAGCTTCGAGGACGAGTCGCCGTCGATGGTGAGGCCAACGAGCGGCAAGCTGATCATGCCCAGTCGGCTCTTCGGCAGCCCGGCCAGCACCATGGCGGCGCTCAGTATGCGTCGCAAGCGGGAGCAGGAATGCGAACGGGAGCCGGAGAGCGACCAGGAGCTGGGCGGCAGCTCGCCCATGCCGCGTCGCAAGCAGGCTCGTCCCCGACGACGATCCGGCGATGTGCCTCACGACTTTGCGCTCAACAAGCCGGAGACGTCGGAGTCGGCGCTGCAAACTGTGATCAAACACGAGCTGCGAGAGGAGCAGGACCACGATCTGGAGCGGGAGCGAGAGCAACATGAGAAGCGTTCCACAACGGACGACGTGAGTCCCATGGATCAGGATGAGGAGCAAGTAAATGACCCAGCTGCAGAGCCTGAGCAGCATGAGCAACAGCAGCAGCAGAGGGAGAACCTTGAGCCGGAGCAGGAGCGAGCCATGCCACTGATCACGTCCAATCAGCAGGCCGAGCGGGAGCGGGAGCGGGAGCTAGACGAAGAAGAGGACGAAGATCAAGAGCAGGAGCAGGATGTGGAGCAGGAGGAGGCTGAGCATGAGCACGATCACGATCACCACGATCACGAGCACGATCGAGAGAACGATCACGATCACGATCATGAGCACGATCCGGACGAGGATGAGGACGAACAGGACATCGAAGAGCTTATACACACGACCAACGAACTGCGCAGGCAGGCGGCTGTGGCCGCTGCCAATGCAGCAGCAATGTCACCTTGTCCCAGTGACGGGCCGGAGGATCTGTGCACCACCAAGAAGGACAAGGACACCAGCAACTGCCACTCCTCCGACAACGAAAGCAGCACCAACAACAACAACAACAACAGCAGCAAGCTGCAGGACAACAACCAGCGCATCATGTTGTCCTTGAAGGACATCAGGCAGCTCAACGCCAAGCCCAGCGCCAGCTCCACGCCCAGCCACACGCCCAACAGCTGCACGCCCGGCAACAACGGAATGCTGCCCTTTCCGCCGCCAGGTATGCGGCCACCCGGCCTGCCGGACAGCCCGCCCTGCCACATGGAGGCGCTGGAGGCACAAATGCATGCGGCAGCCGCTGCCGCCGTTGCCGCTGCAGGCGCTGCCGGGGAGAATCCGTTCCATCACATGGAGCATCAGATGGAGATGTCGCTGGCCGCGGCGGCTGCAGCGGCAGCCATGCATCAGCGCGAGTCGCGAGATCCGCGAGAGAGCCGCGAGCAGGCGATGCAGCGCGAGCACAATGCATTCGCCAGCAACCTGCTGGGGCCGATGGGGCTGCCGCCCTTTGGCTCGCACAATGGGGTAACGGGGCCGGGCTGTGGCGGCCAGGCGCCGCACGAGCGACTCGAGGAGAGCATGAATCGGCTGAGCAAGGAGTTTGGCAAGGAGTTCGGCAAGGAGTTCGGCAAAGAGTTCGGCAAAGACTTTGGCAAGGATTTTTGCAAGGAGTTCGCGCCCACCTCGCCGATGAGCCTGCCCGGCCACTATAATCCGCAGGATGGACAGCCGCATCCGCCGTCGCCGCTGCCCTTTCCCGGCATGTCCTCGGCGTTGACGCTAACGCCGCCGCACAGTAAGTAGCAACCTCCAATTTGTCGTTGTATGCGGGGTCACTGGGTTAGACCCGATTGCATTCTGCACTTGCTTCACATCCTGTTGCTGTCTAAACACATTTGGTCTTACCATGAGCGGAAGTCCTAATAACCGCAGCTCCCTTTAGTCTCTCTTTATGCAGTCCTTACTGCCAGCTTTTTGCACTCTTCCTTTGCAGTCCTTGCTGCGGAGTGGAGTCCTTGCGGGTAGCTCCTACTCTGTCGTTCTCCCTCTTCCTTTTTCTCTCTCTGTCTGTCTCTGGCTCCCTTGTGGACTCCTCGACAGTGTGACTTCTTCTCGCACGTACGCCCCAGTGACTTCACTTTTAATAAGCTGGCATGTCCCTTGGCTGCCTTGCAGCATGCAACATGTGGCCACTGTCGCCATATCCCTTCCTCCCTCGCTCACTCGCTGTCTGCCAGAAACATCAAAGCGGCTCCGATTGCATAAGCATCCTTTGCTCAACTCATGCGCTCGTTGCCAGGACCAAAGCTGTCGCAAAGCCCTTAAACGCATTAGGTTGGTCCTCCGTGTGGGTATTCACACTCTCAAACAGCTTTATACGATTTTTTTCTCTCTGTCATTTTATACGCTTTATGAATACATTTTTTTTTCTGCTGCAACAAGTTGCCAAGCTTACATATGGATGTCCTATAAAAATAACTTTAGATAGATCTTTTGCTGGCTTTTCTGCTTTTCCTTTAATTTCCTATCTAAATCAATAAAAAAATTTTCTATATGCAGATCTTGCCTAGACATATTCCTTTAAGTATTAACATCAGCTAATTCCTTTACATATGCTACCCATAACATTTTTAACCCAACACAACTTTGAATTCTTCCGTTTCTCATTTGCTTTGCTTTACGACCCTTCTATGCGCTTCTCATACTAACTTCCCTCGCAGTTTACCCAGTCCAATCAGCAATTTAAAAGCTATTTCGCTTTGCCCAAGTCACGAACGTATGCGCTACCTTTTTAACCTATTGTCTAGCTCTCTCTCTCTCTCTCTCTCTTAGTCGGACCTCCTTGCAACCCCCACTATGAACCCATATTCATTCCTAATTAAGTCATAAACCATTTTTGCCCGTTGACAGCTCGTAAAAAGTATTGAAACGAACTGAAAAACTAAAATACGGCAAGAGCTGCAAGTGGGCCTCTAATAATTGGACAGTTTAGTTATTGCCCCCCCCCCCCCCTTGCCGGCTGACGCCTCTGTGCGGCGTAGCATAGACTCAACATAGATGGAGGTCGAGCAGGAAGGGGAGTAGGAGGTAGGCGGTCTAGGCTCCTTGTGGCTGCATTTGCGGTCGTTGCAAACTTGCAAGTTGGAGTTGCAGTCGAAATAAATTCAATTGCGGTTTATATATGATTTTCTTTCCATATATATATATATATATATATATTTATGTCACCCGAGGCAGGGAGACAGAGCCGTAGACTGAGGCGGAGGTGCAAGGGGGGCGTGAGAAGCGGGCTCAACGTTGCGTGCAGGTCGCTTGAAATTTATGTTGTGTCTTGGCAACATGTGAAGCAGGCGAAACAACATGTGTGCTGGTGTGTGTGTGTGTGTTGGTGTGTGTGTGTGTGTGTTTGTGTGTGTGTGTGTTAGTATGTGTGTGTGGGAGAGTGTGTGTGTGTTTTTCTTAGTCGCGAGTTCAAACTGTCGGTAGACGTTTAGTGAAATGACTTTTAAGTTGCCCAAACAGACAGAGACACACAGACAACTGCCACGCCCACACGCCCACCCACACACACACATAGAGAGAGAGGGTGTTGTGTTTAAAGTATGCCACACGGTGCTGCAGCGACGCTTAAACCTTTTGGCAAACAACTTTGGCAGCATAAATAAAAATACAGAGTCCTGTGTGCTGTGCAGAGACCTGACTGAGTTCTGATTCCTTATACCTCTGATAGTCCTCATAGTCCTTCATTCGCTGCCTCTGCTCCAGGTCCTTGTCGCTTCCCTTTTCGTATAAAACTTTGCATATAAGTCGCGCGATATTCATATTAATAATATCCGTTTGGGGAGTCCGGCCCCCTCTATCCCACTCCAGCCAGCTTGGCTGTCGGGCGCGACGCGCACACAGGATATAAAATAAATTAAGGCACAAAAATTGTACGAAAATGCCGAGTCGCAGGAAGCGCAATACCTTTTAATGCGACAAAAATTTCAACCAACATATCAGCGCGATGTTGGCAGTAGGGTTAGGGGCGAGCTCTGGCGCTGTGCACCATCCGAAGCGAGGGGGGCTTACAAGCAGCTCGCTAACTACTGCATAAACAGGCTGCAGGCAATGAATGCCAGCTGAGGATACAAGAAAGCAGCCACGACTTGGCAAAGAAATGCAAAAGGAAGCATATACTCTATCCCAGCTAGGAAGGTTATATGTAATGAGGAGTTGATTGCAATAGGAAGTTATTGAAGGCTCGGAGAATCATGAGAAGCGTGAGATTGTTGCTTGTGATAATAACCAAAAAATATAAGAAATATAGAAATAGTTAATCAGAAATAATAATAAGGATTGTAAGAAGTGTGCTTTAAGTTCTAAGTATCATCGGAAAGTTGTGTGTGATAGGATTAAAATATGATATGGATCATAAGGATATCTCTTTGGTATTAATCATAAGAAGATAAAACTGTAGAAAAACTTCAGAAAAACATTGTCAGAAACAGTTTCAAGGACATTTCTATTGAAAAGATATTCATACAAAAGTATTTCAAGTTATTATGATTCTTTCTTTATATTATGATATTATATCAGGGTAAAACGCATAGACCCTAATCTTTCAAATTGTTATATTAGATTAAATTTCCTACTTCAAAATATTATTTTCAAATACTTTCGAAAATATTCTCTTGTTAAGCATTGCCCAGTTTCTAAGATCTTTAAATCATAATTTTATCCTTGAAGATTTTTATGCCTCCTCTCCTCTCTCACTCTTTTTCTCCCCCTATTAACTCTATACATATATGTTACCTAGTAATTCCCAAAGTCGCCATGCCCCGCTTTGTTTACACTACTCTCACTCTCTCTGGCCAAACAGAAGCGTTGCAGACAGCCGCAGAAAAAGATTTGCCAACTGTTTGCCGTATGAAGAATGTGATTTATTTTTTCTGCTAGCAAACGGCATTTCGGCGTGAAAATCATTGAACTAATAGCATGTGACATGGGAGTGTGTGCCTGGGTGGGTGTGTGTGTGTGAGTGTGTGTGTGTGGATGGGTGTGTAGACAACTCAATGGCTGTCTTGTTCTAGAACCCTTGCGAATAAACGTGAAAAGAAATCCGCACTAATTTCGCCAAGGCAGACTTGCTTTGATTTCGAAGATGGAGTAACAGAGTGAGAGAGGAAGAGGGAGCGCAAGGCGGTAAGGAAACGCATATTACGTATACGCATCGTGTTGTTACGTCTCGAATACTTGAGTTGCAGAGCGCGTAGCAAACAATGCGCGCTCGTTATTTGTGTCATTATGCAGCAGATACAAAAGTCTTAAGATATAGCTACAAATATTCACATTTATTCATATGTGTGTGTGAGGGTGTGTGTCTTGTGTCTTGGCTTCGCATTCGCGTACTTATGAAATCGTTGAACAGAATCGCAGTGTTATGCGTTATCCCTGGCACACACTGCGCCAAGAAGCTGTCTCTTCCTGCATCTCCTTGGGCTTCCCTTTCACTGTCCTCTCTGCTCCTTCGGCTCCTTCGTCCTGGATGCCTCATCAGCGCTTCAATTGTTTCACTCATGTGTAGAAGTGCACTCGTAGCGCAAATTATTAATAGAATAATGACGTTCCATTGTTTACATTGTCGACATCCACTTCCACAGCCAGTTGCACTCGATTGCCATAGTCTTTGGGGTCTGTCTCGGAAGTTCGCGCTCGCTTTGATTCCCATTGTTAGTTGGGCCATTCAGTGAGCTGGAAAATGAGTCGCTTATGGAAACATTTACAATGCCAATAAGTTCTTAAATAAAGCCAACCTATAAATAGTCGAGAACAAAATAGAACGAATATCACAGCTGATTAGCCAACGGCTTCAGTTTAATATCTTAAGTAATTCCAACTAATTTAATGCCTGTTTCTCCTTCTAACTTGCAGTGTTTGGCCTGGACTCGCCGCTTGGCCTCTTTCCGCCCGGCATCGATCCTGGCAAGCTCTACAACCCGCTAATGGAAATGAGTGATCCACGCGATATGCCCGGCGGTCCGCCGCCGTTTCTCAAAAAGAAAAGTGAGTAGTCATCGAAACCCCGTCACCTTTAGCTCAGACTACGTGAAAAACAAACAGCTAATTAACCCCGAACGTTAACTTCGAACCCAATAAAAACAAAATCAGACAGAAACGTACAGCGCGCGAGAAAGGTTGAAAATCCATTCAACATGATTGCCATGTCGATCACTTTGCGATCGCTGCCGCCGAAGTCTCCCTTTACCCTATGCCGTTTCGTGCCTTACTTCACACCTGACTGATTGATCTCTCTTGACTGAGCTCAGTCAAAAACGAAAAACTCGCTGCACTTTTGATCACGTCGCTGGCTTGGGCAATCGCTAGAGATCGCTTCAGTAGGTGTCTGGTCTTTAGCCTTAGATCGTTGATCAGCAAATATCAGCGGGCATAAAGATGGAGAAAATATTATAATAGATCAGTTTTGTTAAAATGAATAATATTACGGGGTATTATCTGAAAAAATGATATTGCTGTGATCTTATATAGCTTACAGTTTACTCTTACTCTATGTACCTATGAGATCGTTGAACAGCGAAGACAGATATGTTGGCGCAACAAGAAAATATACAAGCTGACGATCATCACATTTATGATCTGATAACCAAGATCTACAATTGTTTAATAGATGATAATGCGAAATGGAATTGACTTTTCAAAATGATCTTCTACCTCTATCAATACTTTTAACAACAACTGATCTTCACAACTGATCTGTTCCTACTCCTTAGATATGATTTCCATCTAGATCTAATGTGCATTGAATCGCTGATCGTGGAGTAGATTACAGCGGCAGATCTTTATTATTTTAATGCACTTTTTTCCTCTTCAACTTTTTTACACTTCCGTAAATGGTTTTTATGTATATATCAATATTCGCAGCAAAAACTTAACTGATCACTGATCACTGAGCGCTCTGTTCTTCCCCCTTTGCCACATTTAAAGACACAAGAAAAAACAATACGCTCTGAATTCAATGCGTGCTCATTTCCTTTTGGCATTCTGTCCGCCCCTTACCCCTCGATCAGTTTAGACGCGATCACTCGTGCGATCATGTGAGGCGGCAAATTTGTTTCTGTGGTTTTCCTGTGTAGCTCTACCGACCTGGGCAGCACTGCAGTTGCGTTTGTTTGTTTCTTCACTGGATCAACATGTGCACCTATGCATATCGTAAACGTCGTGTTTTTCCTCAACTCTTGATTGACAAATAGTCAGCTCCATAAACGCGATCGTTTATTTTATTTCTTTATGTGCAATGCAAGTGAAACCTCAGAAAGTTAATGAATTTTTTCCTATAAGTGTGTGTGCGGGGAAATAATATTTCTATAATATGTACAAAAATGTGGTTCAGAAATCAATTATCTATCTCTCTCTTGATTGTCATGTGATTGACAAATGAGGGGCCTGGAGGGGCCGAGTGGCTCGATGATTGTTGGCTTACGGCTTGAGCCATGTGAGCTACACGTTTTGACAGCTAATTTGACAGCTGGGCTGGCGTTGATGGCTTAAGTGCTTGGCGAGCGCTTTTTATGAATGGAAGATAAAGCTAAGATCTTAAACGATTTTGTGAATGATCTCTCATACGATTCAGGCGCCACGCTGAGCAGCTGAGTGGAATTAAATAAAAGTTAGGAGGGGACTCTAGCAAGGTCTACTAAGACTCTGATTTAAGCCAGTATTTATAATTTAAGACTCAAGTTGTGTTTTTATTCTGTTTCGATTCAAATCTTATTCAAGCATTCGATCTCCATTTTCCACTTATTACACTCAGATACGATCGGCTGGATCTGTATTATCTGTTGATTCGGTTCATATACTTTTCGTAGCTTGATCTCTATTTTCTATTTTCTTTGCTTATCAAAAAAAAAGATCTGTTGATCTTGTGTTGCCTCAATTTGACTCCCATTGGAGCCTCACAATTATGTTATGTTTCCATAAGCTAATCCCTTTGCATGCATGGGAGTAATCTACGTACGTATGCTGCAATCTGGTCGACGATCTTTCCACTTCGTTTCGTACACACTTTCAGCTCGGATCACATTTAATTGCTTAATTTTGTGATCAATAGCCACAGTTACAGAAAGTCGTGATCAGATGCTTGGCATGCCAAAAGCGAAATGCCACAACAAAGCTCGTATCTGAGTCGATCTTCGGTCTGCTCATCACACACAGAGATAGAGACAGAGCGAACGAGAGAGAGAGAGAGAGAGGGACTCCTACTCATCCCGACCATGACAATCGCTGCTTAAATTGCGAACAATGTGAAACAGTAAATAAAACTGTGCTAAAAAGCGCAAATCTGGCGTATAGCACGATATTCTTTATTGCGAATCGGGCAAACGGGTTTTCCTCGCTTTTTTCGGCCAACAGTGATAAGAATCAAGCACTTGGCTCCGACGGGCCGAGGCCCCCGAGGGGTGGCAGGGCGACTAACATATTTCTAGGGCCTTTGCCTGCATTGTCTTCGTGTGGGTGTGATTAACTGATTTGTTCACATTCATTTGTTCATTTTCTGATTGTTTTCTCTACCTCTCTATCTCTCTCTCTCTCTTTCGGTATCTCTCTGTCTCCCTCTGCAGTCAGTTGTTTATGTCTGAAAACGTGATTTGCGATTTGTAACAAATTCAAATTTCATTTGGCTAGCTGAGAGGACGTCCAGGGGCAGCGCAGCGCCGCCTTATTAGAAGCCAACAACAACTCGAATTGCATTGGGGTTCTGCCAGCTTGTTCTGGTTGCAGTTCATTGGAAAAAGGTCTGACCTATCGCTTGAACCCAAACAGAACGAGAAGAACAAATAGCAGCTGCATTACATAAGCAGTCCGAACTAATAACGAGGCCCCAAATACTTTGAGCTTATAAGTGGAGCTCCTCATGAGGCGACTCTAATGTTTCACCTTCTCTCCTCGCAACCTTCAATCAGCTAATGCTCTCATATCATTTTTCGAGTCCCACATTTATTTTCACTTTGCTATCGGCACTACTATCAACCAGGCCAAGCGGGGGCAAGGGAAAGGCTGCAATAAACTGTAAATTATCGCAGCCTGCAAATTTTGGCCACATATAAGTGCGCCGAGATTCGACATGGCCGTTGATAGAGCCTCAAACTCCAACTCCAAGCTCCAACTGCAGCTCCAACTGCAACTTCAGCTTCAGCTTCATGCTCGATGTTGTCTCCAAGTCGCCGTTGTTGTCGATCGGACCAGCTGAACCTGTGGCAGCAACTCTCTCGTTGTGGGGCAGGTCGATATCTGTGGATCTAAATTGAGTTTTGGCGGCGCATGTGACGAGGCTCCATGCTCGTAATTTGCATATGGAAGGTCGGGCGAGGCACTGGCTCGAGCGCACGCTGCGGGTATGGGAACCACCACAGCGTTCGCTTTTTGCTAGGTGCCACATGCAACAGCAGCAACAGCTGGAGAGTGCCAGACTAGAAGTTATGCTAGACATTGACCTGGGTTTCTATAAGAGGGAGCTTGTGTGGGGCACCTGATGAGGGGTACCCTGAATATGGAGTAAGAAATATAAGAAAAAACCTGCCTGACAAATTTAGCCCTTTTAGCTATTGGACTTATGCAGAAATGCTTGAAATCAATTTCACTTTAATAATCGATAAATATCGATTTTAGGGCTTTTATTTATATATATCGTATATCTATATATCTATATGATATACACTGACTTCTCTTTCTATAAAAGGGGCACCTGTTGAGGGATACCCTGAAATTAAGGTATAAATTATAGAAGAACCTGCCTGACAAAGTTAACCCTTCTAGCTTTTAATAATCGATAAATATCGATTTTAAGGCTTATATCTACATATATCGTATATCTTTATACGCTCACTTCTCTTTCTGTAAAAGGGAGCCTTTGTGGGGCACCTGAGGAACTTTCCTGACAAATGTAACCCTTCTAGTTATTAGAGATATGCTGAAATGAGTGAAATCGATAATAATCGATAACTATCGATTTAAAGGCGTATATCTAAATATATCGTATATCTATGCAGCTATCTATATATGTGACTTGATTAATGGTTCTCTGTAGACCTCTTCTACAGCTAAGTCTGAAATGAAACGAAATCGAGTCGTCACCCATATACCTCTCTTCCGCACTAGTAATTCCTACAGGGTACTCGAACAACAACAGGGTGTGTATGAGCTGTAGGCAACTGCAGACAATGGGCGAATCTTTCAACGAAATTGTCTAGGCCGCATATGGGGCACGTAGATTGAAACATTAGCAGAGATGGTCGCCGCAGATAACCCGACCAAGAGTGGAGCCCACAGTAAAGCTTCGTTTACAAGTACTAATCAATCTCCCCCTCTCTCTTTCTATTGTAGTGCCACGCCCCAAAGGACAGCATTCGGCGCCACGCGGCGGCCCGCCACGCTCGTGGACCAACACGGAGCTGACGGAGGCACTGCAGCACGTGTGGAACAAGAAGATGACCACGTCGCAGGCCTCGCGCATCTTCGGCATCCCCTACAACTCGCTGCTGATGTACGTGCGGGGCAAGTACGGCAAGAGCTTGAAGCTGGAGCAGCTGCGCAAGGACTGCATCAGCGGGCCGCCCATCGAGATGCTCCAGATGGGCATCAGCGGCGGCGGCGGCGGCGGCTCCAAGAGCGAGAAGAAGGAGCGCAAGGAGAAGGACAAGGACAAGAACTCCCACGGCAACTCCAGCAGCAACAACAACAACGCCAATGGCAACGGCAATGGAGGTGGCTCTGGTGGTGGTCCACCCACTGGGATGCCGCATCCCAGCGAGCTGGGCGGCCTGGGTCCGCTAGACCTGGAGCTGGGCCTGCCGCTGGGGCCGCCCGCTGGGCCACGCAGCGGCAGCTCGGAGCCGGATCTGCTGGGCGGGCCCAATGCGCTCTTCAATCCGTTCAATCCGCAAGGCTTCTACCCGGACTTCGCCGGCGGCTTCCCCGGCCTGCCGCTCAGCATGCTCAACCTGCTGCCGCCGGCGGAGCGGCACCACGCGGCGGTGGCCATGCACAACCTGGGCGTCAGCATGGACGAGGACTGCAAGTCGGTGGGCTCCAAGCAGTCCTCCTCGCTGGACGACGACTTCGCCATGGCGGCGGCCGCGGCTGCCATGGAGCAGCGCCGACATGGCGAGGCGACGCTGGCGCAGGCGAATGGGGCGGCGCAGGATTGAAACATGTGGCGGGATTGGGCTGCCAACCCAATGTTCTTCCCGCCCTACGAGCTGGACGCCGCTGCACCCACCTCCCACTCGCCGCCCGCCCCGCCCCCGCCGCCGCCGCCCCCGCACGGCTGTCGCGACTTCAACTTCAATCCGAGCATCTTCATGGCGCGCCGCAAGCTGAAGCGCTACAGGACGAAGCGCGTGCCGATGCACGCGCCCGGTGCAGGCGTGGGAGTGGGCGGAGGAGCTGGAGTGGGCGTGGGCGTGGGTGGCGGAGCTGGAGCTGGAAGTCTGCCGCCACCACACCCCGCCGCGCTGCCGCCCCCGCTGCGCACCTGAGCAGGTGCAGAGCCCAACTGTGAAAATGGCATGCAATATGTTTGAGTAAATTAAAGTAAATTAATTAAGCGCCTAATTTAACGTTTCGATTCGACAATATTTAATTTGTAATTAAGCGAATAATTTAATCGGTAATTAAGAAATCTTTCGTTTTGTATATTTTGCTGGTGCTTTTAGTTCCTATTCCCATTTATGATTTCGTGTGCTTTAGTTTGTGTTTAATTACTCTTAATTATTGTTAATTTTTAGCTAAGTAACTGAATATGACAAAGCTTACAAAGCATTTGAGGCAATACAATGAGCACTTAATCTAATTTAATCACCATTAATTAATTAATTAATTAATTATTACTAATTATTTGCATTAATTAATCCATTAATTAACTATGATTGTACTTATGTAAGTAAGAATATAATCAAAACGAATCTATGGCTAGCTGTAAACCTGTAAATACGAAAGCAAATCTAACCAAAACCAATCAGCATTAGGGGCATTCCGCGTATCAAAATAAATCAAACACAAAAATGAAAAGATAAAAAGAAAAAAGAACTTAAATTAATATTGATCTACGCATATTTATATATATATTAAACGTATATATTTATGACGACGACGACGACTGTACCAAAATTTTTAATGTTATTCGATGAACCAGCGGCAATTATTTAGTTATATAGTCTAAGCGTAATCCCCTAGGCAATTTGTAACTGTATAAATCGTATATCCGAATCGAAATTCATGAATGCATATACGAGTAGTTGTATCACATATACACACACATATATACATATAACTATATATATATATATATATATATATATATATATATATATTTGTAGAGTTCGCTGTGTAAGTGTAGTGCAAACATAACGGTAAACATAATGTAGGGGGGAATGCCCTGCAATTCATTCGGTTTTTTGTAATTGAATTTGTAAATGAACCGGGCGACGACGCTCGCCTCGGCAAGTGAATCATTTATCCGCGCATAGTTTTTAATAATTTATAAGCTCAACAAATATTTTAAATTATAATAATTATAAACACGAGGAAAACAGAACAAAAATATTGACTAAGTTATGCATATAATTAGTGAAGGTTATTAAATAAAAAGTTAAATGAGATTATTCATTAAATAGTGATTGCCGGTCTTTTCATGCTAACTATAAATTGTGTGCAACGTTATATAAAATCAACTTTTTTATATACGTTTTTGAATTTGAATTTACGTATTTTTTAGTATTTTATCGTTTCGTTCGATAAATTGTGGCGGCAGGCGATAGGTGTGTTGTGGTTTGTGTCTTGAATATGCAAGTGTGTTACTCTGCTAAGACTTTGGCTGCATTTCGTTAAGTTTGCTGATTCGTTAAATAAGCAGTCTTAATTCAGCTGCCGTTTGTGAAAAAATATTTAATAAAAGAAAAAATAGTAGTGCATTCGCGTATCAATATGTTCGAATGCTAGTTTATGAAGTGTGCACATCATGCTTAGCTCGCTTTGCATACATCATCTTTATTTGGTTTCAAAACTTGCTTATCTTGTTGTCTTCGTTAAGCGTAGAAAAGAACCAGCGTCGACCAAGCAATTCGTTAAAGAAGTGGCTCGTCAAGTGAGTGGTTTGTGAACTAACTAACTTTCGTTAGGCGTGATATTCGTTAAGACTGGTATTTTTAAGCAAGTACACTAACGATGTTATAGCAATTAGCTTTGGTCTATAGCTATGTTGCACAGTTTGGCGGGCTAATTCAAAATTTGAAAGTGCTTAAAATTATTTATGCCAAAAGTAAATTTATATCAATTTAAATTAAAATGAATCCGTTCAATTGTTAATCTACTGCTCAAAAAAAAAAAGATATGAATAAGTAAATATTAAAAAAAAAATAAAAATAAATAAAAAGAAATAAAAAAAAATTAATCAAAAAAAAATATATATAAATAAATAAATAAAATCATATTAAGGTAAGAGCTAACTGTAAATTTAGAATTAATATTCCAATTGTAGCAATTTAATTTTCTAGAAGCCCATCGAATGTCCTTTGACGCTTTAATTTGTCATTTTTATTTGCCTTGCAGCAATTGGGGACCTAAAACAGTCCTTTGTAAGAGCAGCGATAACTCACCATGCATTGCCCGTCCGGAGCAATTGTCCAAATTGTGGAAAGGCTGTCAGCCGCATGGACGGGGGCAGCCGATGAAACGGATTTGACCTGTGCCACATCGACCTCTGCTGCAAGCGTGGAAAATGCACAACTAGCCGAGCCATCCATATGGCGTATGGACATAACTGCATTTGTATTTGCATAGCTCGCTCTCTCACCCGATCCCCCTCCCCCACCCTCTCTGTCTGCCTTTCAACTGCATCTGGTCTGACCGAACGACAGGGAAATTCATGCTGGTAGCTGCAGATGCCGCAAACATATCTGCATCTGTACAGCCAAGAGTTTATCTGGTTGCTGTGGTTGTCTGCTGCCTGTTGCCTGTTTCCCATCGCCCGTTGCGGCAGGTGCAGGCCACCAGCGCCAGCTCCAACACCAGCTTCAGTTCCGATTGCCAGTAGTCAAATTTCATCAAACATTTGCTTAATTTGTTTCGCATGTGATTTCTCGTGCCACGCTCAGACAGGCGGACGGACAGACAGCCAGACAGCTCGACTGATGGACAGCTGGACGGGCACGGGCAAGCGCCAGTCTGCCGCGCTCTCTCTGCCTCATCATCATCAGCACCAGCATCAGGATCATTGGCTACCTCTTGCCGGGGTGTCAGTCATGGCCAGTTGCCTGGCCTCTTGCCTTTGTTTTCGTCGGCTGCCTGTCGCTTCGCATACCCTGGACGGAAATGCTGCAAGTGGGGTATATGGACTGTACTGCCTTGCTGTAACTTTTACTACAAAATATTTTAAAGTGAAGTTAGCGTGTATTCTAGCTGTTGATTGTCTCATAGATGCCTAGATATATATACTTCTAGCTTGAATATTAAAACTGCGAAAAATGTATTTCCATTCTGCAATTTCTCTTTTAAGTACCAATCTATTTAAATTGATAATTATCAAGGCTCAGTCCAGTCTCAAATGCCAAAATATACTCACAATGTGAAGAACTTCTTCTTAAAAAAGTTTTCACTCATATAATAATAATATAAGAAGTATGTAATATTATTATATGATATAATATTTAATATATTAATATAATAATAATATAATATTCGCTTTATTTTTTTTTTCAGATTTGAAAAACTTTGGATTGAGATGTTCGTAAGATCGATAAATATCAATAGCCTCCTTATACTATATATTGCCTATCGAAAGCATTAAAAATATATCAATTTTGTGACGTAATTATTTATATACTAACTTTATTCAAAACTTGCTCTAATATATTATTAACCTCGGCTTTATACCCTGCACTTCAGTACTCAATGTGTATTTATAGAAATCTATTACGTTTAGTTGCCTAAAGATCTCTATAAATACACATTGAGTACTTAAGTGCAGGGTATAAAGTCGAGGTTAATAATATATTAGAGCAAATTTTTATTAGGTAAAGATAGTATATAAATATTTACGTCACAAAATTTATATATTTTTAATGCTTTCGATAGGCAATAAATAGTCTAAGGAGGCTAATAATATATGATAATAATAATATAATATAATAATAATACACATTAAACACTTAACTGCAGGGCATTTGCTAGTCAGTCATTTGCAATTCGAACATCATTTGCATGCTACTGTTTGGCTATGGAATGCTCTACCTACCGCTCGGCGCTATTCTATGCATATTTTTCGGACTCAGTTGTGGGCATTGAACTCGCCTCGCAGCCAGTCAACGGCTCATTAACTCAAATGCCGTATCATATCAGCTGCATATTCGCAGTCGCAGTCGCACTCGCATTTGCATTAGCATACATATTATATGGCAAGTTGTTGCTATATTTTTGGCAAAGCATATAGACAATACTTTATGACTGAGAAATCTGTCTGGCAATTGCGTCTCGCTGTGCTCTTTCGCAGCTTCGCTCAGCTCCAGATGATGATGCGCGCTCTTCGCATGGCCCCAGGGACAGTCTCTACATATACTTAAATATTATCTGTATATATATTTTTTTGTAGGAGTAAATACAAAGCACGTGTGATGGCTTGCATCGAGAAGGGGGAGAGAAGCCAGCTCGAGCTTTGGCATTTATTTTTATTGCCAAATAAATAAAGTGGATTTCAAAGAGTGTGAACTTTAGCTAAATACAAGCACCATAAAGCAAGCTTTGCACCAACTGCATAAGATAAAAGATAACAAATAGCATCTGAGATATAGTTATCTCTTATCTGGCTTTAAAGTTTAAGTCCACAAGCTCCTACGTAACTGAGTCAAAACTGAATAGCTATTTATATGAGCTCATTTCTTTATATAAATTTGAGCTTATCTCAATTTAAGTTTGTATATTTAGGGAATTATATATCAAAGAAATACATGTCTTGTGCAATCAGCATTTATTTCCAGCTGAATAAAAATGTTTGATAATTTTTCCCGCCCAATATTGATTGATGACTCAGTCAAATATTTATATTTGTTTATAAATACAAATAATATTTATTTTTAACTTTTTTATTTTTATTTCAAAAGTATCTATTATGAATTTAAATGAGTTTTTTTTTTTTTGTTAAGCAAAAGTTGTATACCTAATTACCAGTTTCATTTATGTATTTAAATTTGTTAATAAATATATTTAATACTTAATTTAAACTTTATTTTAAAATTATTTAATATGAATTTTTAAAAATTTTTAATTTTTTTAAGCAAAAGTAGTATTCCAAACTAACAGTTGCCTCGTGCATTCATTTTTTGTTTTTAAATAAATTTATTTATTTATTTACCTTTTTTTAACTTTTTTGCTTTTATTTCCAAAGTATCTATTATGAATTTGAATGAGTTTCAATTTTTTTAAGCAAAAGTTTTATCCTTCATTTAGTATTAGTATTAATTAATTTATTTTAGTATTAATTAATTTATTTATTTACATTTGCCTATAAATACATTTATTATTTATTCTTAACATTTTCGTTTTTATTTCAAAAGTATCTATTTTTTGAGAAAGGCTTCAAATAGTTTTTGAAAAATTCTTGCCCTTAACTATTAATATTAATTAACAATTCATTTATTTACATTTGCTCATTATTTATTTTTTATTTCTTTTTTTTTTCATTCATTTTAAATGCATTCATTTAAACACTTAGTATTCCAAATTTGTTGACGCTAATATGAATTGTAATTAAGCGTGTGCTATTAATAGAATTTAATTGAGATATAGATTATTTTCAATAAGAAGCTGCGTGATATGCATTTCTGCTGCATGCAAATGGGGCTTGCTCTGATTAGGCTTTCGCTGCTGACCTATTGTCGAGCAACTTGCTCACGTATCCATATACATAAATTAATATCCAATCAGGGCGAGACACAGATACAAACACACCCACACACAGACAGGTGTCTTGCATTGATCGATGGGTGGGCGCGAGTGGTGGCTGCCTCTACTTAGCAGGCTATATTATTAATTAGTTGCACTAATTGCAACCGTGGCGCGCCTGCCCCTCATTGTTGCACCTGCCTGTTGAGTAGCACCTGCAATTAGCAGCCTTTGCCCAGCTGGCGACAGAAGGAGAGGGTGAGGAAGAGGGCGAGGGAGGGGGCGAGAGAGACGGTCACATTGCACGACTTTGGCGTCAGCAGCGACAGCGAAATGTGGACAATGCGCGCCGGCATGTGACACGCGGCCACCACACGCAGTGCACCACGCCGCACCACCATCCGCAAGACCAAATCGAGTGGCGCTAAAAATAACAAAGCCTAAGCCCCAAATGCAGACACAGCCAAAGATGGCAAACAGAGGCCCAAGCCGAAGCGCAGGCCGAACCGGAGTCCAAGACTGAAACCGAAACAGAAACAGAAACCGAAACAGAGACTGAAACTGAAACAGATGCAAATTGAAACAGAAATGGAAACTAAAATTAAAACAAGCCGCATGCAGTCTACCCAACGATATCTTCTCTCTGTTTTTAACCTCTGCCTCTCTTTCTCTCACTCTCTCTGGCGCTCTCTGCCTCTCTCATTCTCTCTCTGTCTATCTTTGTTAGAAACACTTTCTCGTTCTCTCGAATGCACTACAGTCAAGCTTCATAGATATGAGATTTTAAATATATTTTCTTGTTTTAAGTAATATTTAAATGTTTTCTTTTTATTTAGTATATATTTTTATTTAAATAATCATTTATTTTGTCTATTATTATTAAATATTATTAATTTAATATTCTTATTTCTGTTTTACTAAATATTTAAATGTTTTAACTTTATTTAGTATATATTTTTATTAAAGTAATCAATTATTTTGTCTATTATTAGTAATTATTTTTAATTTAATATTCTTTTTATTTATTCTTATTCTTATTCTTATATAATTCTATTCTTATTTAAAACTGCAATCTTATAAACATTTAAATCATTTTTATTCCTTAACCTTTATATATATTACGATATGCACTTGTTGGTAATTTTTAATAAATTAAAATTGTTTTAGGTAATTAAATTCCGATTATGGTTTCACTATTAAAATCAAATGTATATTGCTCTTAATTAATTTCCCCAAAGCCTGTTCACTTTTTTTTAAGAAAAATGCTTTTCTATACTTCGCTTAAGAGGTATCATTTTGAAATCCAGAATAGACGTAGTAAAACCAGTTGAGTCTAAAATTTTCTCTTAAGTAATTGAAACTGGAAGATTTTATATATTATATTTATAAAAGCCGAAAATGATAGCACTGATCTCTCTATACCAGCTAATGCTACTTATCTTCCTCAAATTAGGTATTCTCTATTTCTAGCCTTTGTTTTAAACTTAAAGGCCGTGATTCAAATTGGCATAAATTTTAATAAGTATTTAAACTTGATTTAAGCCGAGTTTTTATGTTTTCTCTATAAATGTTTCTAGAAATTTCTATATATTCATTATCATATTTTTGGCATTTTTATATTTCTCTCAAAGAAGCAACTACACAAATGTCAATTCTCTAGTCGATCGATGATTAAAATTAGCTTACATTTTAAACAGTTTTCTATCTTTATTTAAACAGATTTTTTTGCTTAGTATATATTTTCTCTATAAATATTTTTTGATATGTTTATATATAATTCAATTTCATATATTTGCCATTTATATATATCTATTCCAAAAAGCAACTAAACAAATGTCAACTCTTTAGTCGATCGACAACTTCAAAAACAACTTCATCCGCACTTGCTTTCCATTGCCTTAAGTCAAACACACTCTCATCGCATTTAGGCAGTGACTACTGTACTGCTCTCGCAGTATTTGCGCGGCGCCTGCGTTCCACGTTCGACGTTCGGCATTCGACACTCGAGGCACGAGGCGGCGCGAGTTTGGGTTCGCTTCGAGTCCGTCGAGCTCTCAGCTCTCAGGTTGTGTTGTGTGGGCCGTGAATTCAGTTGCTTTTCGTATCTGCAACGAGTTGGATAACAATTCGGTTGGCGCTGCTGCCGCTTCGTCGCTTCCGTCGCTCTGTCACTCGCTGCGTGTCTGTATTTTGGACTGTGAATCTTTGTATCTTTCTGTGAATCGACTACCGACAAATGTTGTGAATGCACCAAGGCAGTTGCGTTGAGTTTTCCTGTGACGAACCACTAAAGCCAACTGCTACGCTATAGTCCAAGATAGAGTATCCACTAGATACTCAGATACTCGCAACAGCTATATCAAAATTCCAAGCGCGTGTGCACAACAACAACAACAGATTAAATATGTAAAGCAAATGATTGCAAAAATGCGCCAAGAAAATTAAGAAACAGCTTCGCCAAATACATAAGAATTTAAGAATAGGTAAAAATATTAAAATACTCAAGCAAATACGCGACGTTTTTTACCGTTCAAAATAAATAAAATAAAATAAAAATAAATTTGTTGTTTATTTATGTTTTGTGCTCGGTAGCGCGCCTGTCTCTCTCTCTCTCTCTCTCTCTCTCTCGTCGCGTGTGTGAGCGTGTGTGAGTGTGCGTGTGTATCTGTGTGTGGCACAAAACAGCTGTTGGTGCAACAACAACAACAACAACAACAACCAAATCTCGCCAGCAGAAGCCAAAACGAAAAAAACAACAATTTGATATAAATTTAATTTGATATAAATTTAATGTATGCTAACGAGCAGATGATTCTCTAAGGTGAGTTATAACTGACCTTCATCACACTTACCGTTATGCCGCAGCTTCCGAAACAACTTTTACATCCACAACAGGAAAGATCGTGCAAATTGTATATTTAAATATATATGTGTGTGTGTGTGTGCGAGTAGATAATTATGCCGGCTGTGCTCGAAGGGAAGCAGGTTGATAAGACGGAACTGTTTGATATTTGTGCCACTCAGCGGCATTTCGAATCGGTGTTAATGAAGAGCCAAACGCAGAGTGAGCGAGACAGCTAGAAAGAGAGCGAAGTTGGAGCTAACTCCAAGCGCTTTCTATCGACAAAAAGTGTTGCTTGATATGAGGGCAAATAACAATTGATGAGGGACTGACTGAGTGACTGACTGACTGACTGATGATAAGCGTATAGGCAAAACTTTAATTGAATTGATTAGCGCATTGATTAAGTATAGTATATTAATGATTAGCGCCTGTGCTCTTACTTAAGTTCAAGATTTGAAGGTAAATTCTACTAGGAAATAAGTTGTATCTTTTATGCAAGTGAAATATATAGAGAACATACTCTAGTATCCAGTCAAACATAATCTCTAGTCAAACATAATTAACACAGCAATCAATCATTATCAACTAAGGTATATGCATTCCACTTGACGAACTATTCACCTCTCTTTATTCTACATTTTCTCATCAAGTTCCTCTAATCTGTGACTCAAATATTTGCATGGCTTAAGCCAGTGTCATTGGCTGAACCCTTTTCGATTCACTTTCATTTCGTATGCCCATAAAAATCTAGTCCTTTGTTCTGTTTTGAAGCCCCGGCATGGGGGCATGCGAGCCGTTAAAGGCGCATAACAATGAAGTTCGAAGTCCTGTGGCTGGCAGCGAGTAATTGATGCAGTCGCAGAGCCTTTGACTAACCCACATAACTAACTAAGTTGGCAGCTTGGAGGGTACTTCCCCTTAAACGCCCCTCCTCCCCCTTACACTCTCGCGCAACCCGCCGCCGTCTGCAGTAACGGGACCAGGAACTTTATGAATACACAACATGCACACACTTTAGCCTACCAGCAACAACAACAACACAAACAACAACAACAGCGAGTAGGCAACAACAACAGCAACAACAAGAGGCCATTTCTCATCGCATTGCGGGAAAAATCAATAAAAACGCACGCGACTAACGGCAAACGAAGCGGCCCTCTCAGCCGCTTCCACTTGGCGCCCACTCTGCTCCACTCGACTGAGTCCAGGTCCTGAAGGATGCAGCAGCAGCAGCAACGGCAACGGCAGCAGCAGTTGGTAAATTGGGATTTGGCTTTTAATTAAGCGAATCACAGCAACAGCAACTGAAGACAAATTAACGCGCGCGCCTCACAAATCGCGTTTATCAAGTGCAGTTAATGCAAGCCGGCGCCAAAGCTTCTTGCCCCCGCTCCCCTGGCGCACCCCTTGGCACCTCGTTGACTGCATCGAGGAGTCATTGCCATCAGCAGAAAAGCAAAATTCAGCTAGCAACAACAAAGGGCGCGGGCACTAAGAAAAATTAAACGGAATGAAAGGAAGGATTTGAAAGAGATTCTAGTTGTCGAAGCTGAAATACTCTTAGATATAGGCGTGTGATATGGTGTGATAGATAGATGATAGAAGGATATTGGATATTGATATATTAGAAGACATACAAATTGTTGTATTAAATATATAATATTGTAATCTATGATAGTTAAGATATATCCAAGTTCGTTTCAGTAGAGTAGAAGAATAGAAGTATAGAATAGAAAGTATAGAATAGAAAAAATAGAAATATAGTATAGAATAGAAAAAATAGAAAATAGAAGAATAGAATAGGAGTTGATTGAAAAACAATCCATGAGTGGAGGAGAAGATGAATAAAAGAGGTCTTGGATATATAAAAAGATGTATAGCTAGATAAGCTATATAAGAACCAGTTAAGATTAAAGAGAAATAGCTAAAGATGATACTGAATAGACGAAGAGAAGTTACTAATTACTATTCTACATTCGATCTCTTCTCCTTTCATATTCTAAATAATAACTGACAATACCTAAACCTTCTATATACCCTCTCCATGTGTGCTATCCCTTAGCTGTAATACCCCTTAGGCAGTGCATTTTGGCGCTTGGCTCTCAACAGCGACTCACGAGTCCCGAGAGAAGAGACTGGCGCAGGCGCTGTACAGATTTCGTCTCACTCTCTCTCTCTCTCTCCCTCACGCTCTCAGCCATTTCATTTACTCTCCAACATTTCGGGCTGTCAGTGCCTGTCCTCCCAAGCCCTCTCCCCCTCTCTCCACCCACAACACCCAAACACTGACTGCTGCTGCAGCTTGGTTCCTGTTCCATTGTTATTGTTGTCCTGATTTTTTGGCAAGCGAATTGTGTCGTTCGTATGTATCTTTAGCGTGCCCTGCCCCTCCCACTGGCCCGCCCGCCCACTAAGTAATAGCTATTGCAATTGCAACCATTTCGTGGATGAGGGCGCCGAACGGCGGGGTTGGCGCTGGCTAAAAGCGAAATGAAAATTGACAGGGAAAACGAGTTTTTCATTCAACAACTGGCAAAAGGCATTTGCAATTCGCATTCGGCTTTAGCCTGGCAATGGCATCAATCTGCATATATACTTTTCGGGGGGGGCGTGGCATGTGTTCGTTTTAATTGTAATTGACAGTTCAACTTTTAGCATTGAACCACTTAAAGTTCTGCTTTATTTTGCCAGGCAAAAAGTGAAAGTCGCACGGCGATAACTCGACTCAGATGTAGATTAAGAGGGCGATTAAACTGATTGTATGTATATAGGTTTCACTTTACAGCTCCAGTTTCTACAGCTTTTATAGAGCTATTTGCCAGGTGTCCCAGCCGATGCCATTTGCCGATATTAGCATAATCAAAACGTTTCCATTCGCAGTCGATGATGGAGAAAAGTATATTAAATTAAATCTAAATAAATTACTAGTAATAGTTGTGAATATTAATTTCATATGACATCAGATCAGCTAATAAGAGCTAATCTAATATGGGGAATGTAAGATATAAAAAAACTTTGATTACTATTCTTAAAGATTTAGCTTTACAATGAACTCTCTCGACTATGCCTGAGCCTAGACAGGTTTGACAGCTTAGTCTTTAGTCTTTATTAATATATTTTATATTTTATATTTTATATTTTATATTTTATATTTTATATTTTATATTTTATATTTTATATTTTATATTTTATATTTTATATTTTATATTTTATATTTTATATTTTATATTTTATATTTTATATTTTATATTTTATATTTTATATTTTATATTTTATATTTTATATTTTATATTTTATATTTTATATTTTATATTTTATATTTTATATTTTATATTTTATATTTTATATTTTATATTTTATATTTTATATTTTATATTTTATATTTTATATTTTATATTTTATATTTTATATTTTATATTTTATATTTTATATTTTATATTTTATATTTTATATTTTATATTTTATATTTTATATTTTATATTTTATATTTTGTATTTTGTATTTTATATTTTATATTTTATATTTTATATTTATATTTTATATTTTATATTTTATATTTAATATTTTATAATTTATATTTTATATTTTATATTTTATATTTTATATTTAACTGCAAAGACTTTTATTATATAGAACTTAATCAGTTGAGTTTGTATCTCTATCTATTTGCCTATGCATTTCCTGTGCGAGATATGCTGCAGTCGTAAATGAAGTGCTGGCTTTCATTATCAGGCACTATCCAGTTAATTGGGTCATTTAGTGTAGAAACATAGTCGAATCTAACTCGACTGAGAGATACCGCTCATAAGTATTGAGAGCACTTGCTCAAACATCCTCTCTCGGCGAACAAGTGGCCGTTGGAGTGGGTCTCCGTATCTGAAGTGGGGTTGGCTCTGCCATTCAATGCATCACAAGTGGGTCACATTGAAATAATAATATTCTCGCCTAATATCTAGAGCGGATGTGTGTATCATAGAGCGAGGCGTTCGCTCATGCACTTGGCAAACTCCTCTGCCTAATCCTCAGCCCCAGTCTCAGCCAGCAAAAGTCCACAAATGACACAAAGACCATGAGCCTTGGCTGAACATCAACAAATGCACATGGTCAGCTTTGCATTGGCAGGGCGCATGGAGCATGGGGCAGCTGCAAAAAGGTTGAGATTGCAGCGAGGAAAGTGTGTGGGAAATAAAAAGCCGTCACAACCTGCTTGGCCATAAAGCAGGAAAGTGAAAATGCTGTGCGATGCAATGGCCTGTGGCTTAAGCAAATTTTCCGCATTGTTTTCCATTGTCTCTCCTCCTCTCTCGCTTCATCTCTCCCAGTGTCTCTTCCTTTTGTTTCTGTTTTTTCTTCTTTTATGTTAGCATATGCCACGATAATAACAATTAATCTGTAATTTTACACGACTTTTGTCTCAATAAGCCCATTGCCAATATGTCGCTCTGTGTTCTGTTTCAGTATACAATCTCTCGTATACACAATGGGGACTATCTGCACTTGCGATATATCTCTATGTGTTCAATGTTTTTCGCGCGACGCTGTTCTCCAGAGACGGGGGGCATTGACCTGCAGCTGCGGCAGTGCAATTCACACGAGTATTGCGAGGCGTATATATCCGAGTATTTAATCACTCCCATGTTTCTCCGCAAAACTTTTAACTAGACCCAAATCCACAGCAACTAATAGAGTGAGAGAGAGAGAGAGAGTGGAGGAGAGAGAAGTGTGGAGCGAGGGTTGGGGCCATGCAGCAACTGCAAATTGTGCCAGCGGGTCCAACTATGAAAATGCCAGTTGAGCTGCTGGCTGATAGCTGCTAGCCAGCGTAGCCAGTGCAGCCAGTTTTCCACTCTTATTTTCTCACATTTAAAATCATTTAACAGTTTTTCACAGCGAGAAGGAGATGGCAATAGAGAGAGAGCGAGAGAGGACATAGGGGAATAGTTGCATGCATATTATACCTGATGTTTAGTCTGCACAAAGTAATGTTTGCAGCCTGGCAGTAGCTGGCGTCCGAGCTACTAATGCAGCCAGTCAGTCAGCCAACACACAGTGGAACAAAGAGCTGACTTGCTCAATAAAATGTTCAAGAAAATGCAGATTTTCATTAAATCTATGAGCAATTTTGAACAAGTCTGTAGTGTGAACAAGTTTTGTAAAAAGATTAAAAAAATAATAATTTTATATAGAAATAAATAATATAAATAATTATCGATAGCTTCTCATGTATTAATATTATATTACATATGAAACTGAACTTAACCTTACAGTGTATAAATATTTATTATTATAATTATTATAACTCTGTAGAAATATAATAATTTATAGCTTCTTTTAGTGAAGTAACTGCATTAGGTAATAGTGAATAAGTTAATATTCGAGTTAAAGCAATCAGTTAATGTTAGAGTTTTTGTTTGAAGCAAGCTGTGCCGGATAAATGCATTTAATATCGATAGATTATCGATAATTATATTATTGTTTTTTTACACTAGGTGGCATTACTGAAGTTCTATTTAATTATCGATATCTGTTTTAGCTATATTTCTTATTCTTTAATTTCTTTTAACATTTGCAACTGTTAGCCTAATATAACAACATCTTATTCAGTTTTTCTAACTTTTCATTTAATTTAAATAATATTTATAGATATCGATTACTTATCGAATTTTGTTATAGTTTTTTTCTTGTCTTCAATAACAATTTTTGACCTAACTTCTTTCTTTTCTCTTCACATCTTCAACTGTTAGCCTAACATAACAACATTTTATTCCGTCTTTCTCACTATTCATTTAATTTAAATTATATAGACAAGTTGTGTATAAAATAGTTAGTTATATGTTTGTCTTCAACAACAATCTTTGGCTGAGCTTCTTTCTATTTACTTCTAATTTTAAACTTCTGTTCTTCTGTCTTTTCATTGTTGATTTAAGCTCATTAATATTTATAGACAACTTGTGTATCAATTATTGATATCTGTTCTAGTTCTATTTTTGCCACAAATAACAATCTTTCACCTAGCTTCTTTCTTTTCTCTTCACATCTTCAACTGTTAGCATAACTTGACAACATTTTATTCAGTTCTTCTCACTGTAGCTCCACCCTCAAAAGTCAATTAGTTAGCAGCTGAGCCCCTGCATTATCTGCGCTGAGCATGCGATGCCAAGTCGCTAAGCTGCAGAAGCTCCTCGGGAAAGCGACTCTCTGGCTACTCGTCTATCCTGCTCGACGTCTCTGTGCATCTCGGCTCGTGTCTGTCAAGCAAATCTGCTTTAAATTTTTAATCGCATGAAATGTTTGTGTTATCGCACGGGCCATGTCTTGCCTGGAGACGGGCTTACTATGCCAAGTTACGTAGACTTTCACACTCTCATGTGAATGTGTGTGCGTGAGTGTGTGTGGGTGGTTGTATCTGAGTGTAAATCTATTGTGCAGTTGTACCTTGGTTTGCAGTTTCGTGCCTGCCGTAATTCGCATTACATCACACACACACACACTCATGGCTCATGGCTGAGTGTATTTACTCAATTACATTAATCGCCTTGTCGCTGGGCTTTACTCATGTGCGTGAGCTGGCTGGCCCCAGGTCGAGATGTGCCGGATAAATGCATTTCCATGTCGCACGAGCAAAATATGCACATGCATGTATTACAAAAATTGCATTTCATATGCTCAAGTCGAGCGCAAAGCTGATTGGGATAGGTCAGCATTCGCCTCGACAGCCATCGCTCAGGCGCCAGCGGTCAGGCGCTTTAAGCTTCAATGGGTTTTGAGCATTTGAATTATTGAAAAGCAGGCGACGTTGACGGGGGACTAAGTTGATATTGATTTTGAACGGAATTCGCCTATATATTGTTACCTAATTAGTTTAACATTGTAGTTTAATTTTAAAGTATATTTTTGGACTGCGCCAATCAGTTGGACAATAATTAGTATGAAATCAGCCTATCAGTCAGTAAGGAAAAACATTTTGTATCGAGCCGATAGCAGTGTCTTTGGCATTCTGATAGCATTGTGGTCGAGAGAGTACGATACCGAGCTTGAACTCCTATTGAGAAAGAATAAGTCCAGAGATAGAAGAATAAAGAAGCAAGCAGACGCGAGAAGATTAGTGAGCTTTTTCTTGAAAGAAAGAAATACTGAGAATCCCCATCACAGTTTTTTTTTAAACAATGATCAGTTGCTTTTTATAAAAGCTTATTTGCAATATAAAATATTATTCATATTTCTATAATAGTAAATACTTAAATCTATGTGCTCAATACTAGCCAGTCAAATACCTAATCTGCCAGTAAAAAATATTTTCTTTCGTATTTTATATTTTATAATAAATGTACTTGACTTTTTATTTACTGCTCGTCAATCAGTCATCAATCAGTCAGTTAATCAGTCACTTAGTCATTATGGAAAAATTGTTTTCATCTAAATTAAAGTACAGCAATTCAATCAGATATTCAATAATAAAAAACCTTTCTATCTACGTATATCAGTTCATTAGAATAAGAGTTTATTCACAATTTTATATATAATTCTAATAAATACTTCGCTCTGTCAATTCATTATCAATCAATCAGTCACTCAATTAGTCAGTAAAAACATATTTTTTTGTACATTTTAATTCATGTTAAATTTGATTTTACACCTAAAAGTCCGTAATTCAGTAGCTGCCAATCAGTCAGAGTCAATCACTCAGCCAACCGGGTCAACAGAATTCAACGTAATTCTATTTGTTTACTGGAAATCTGTTGCCAGATTGCATTATGCAGTCAACATCACGACCAGAACAGCTTCAAAGTTCAATCGACTCATTCAATTAACTATTGACAACATTTGCTGAAAATCAAACACGAGCTCGATCTCTATAAGCAAACTGAAATTACGTGTTTTACGCGAGATCGTGAATGAAACGTTCAAATGCAGAATATAAAAAAGTCACATAAATCGAGTCAATAACAAATACAACACGTGCAACTGAAAGGAGGCGCCAAGGGGGCGGAGGGGGGGGGCAATATATTACTACGTGGACACCAGAGCCTGGGGATGTGATTGGGGCGTGTGGGGGCGAGGGTGGCCGCTCCATATAACACTTATGACATGTGCACAAAGGCTATAAACAATCGATTTGACATTTTCGGTCAGTGCAATTGGCTGCCAGCTCCATTTCCCATTTCCCACTTCGCATTTTCACTGCTTTCCACTTTTCACAAAATGGCGCCCAGTGGTGGCCGTTCGAGTGGGGCTTGAAGCCCTTAAAGCCGCCCCTCAAAACTAATATAAATCAATTGGGATTGGGATTTGATTTGCATGCTCAGCTCTCGAGATGATTTTCAATTAAGACGCGGGGAAACTTAATTGAATCGGACAAGTGGGCGTGCGCTTTCGCTCCATCGGGCTTGCTTCGATTGGGAATCGATTCTCTTCACCACTTGACGCAATTTCACTTTCGTTAACTGTTATTTAATGAGTCGCTGCCGCTACGTAATTACTCAATGTATGCCATAAATTGCTTTCCAATTAACATAATTTACACTTCGCGCCACTCACGCTCCGACTCACGCACTCGCACTCACACTCACACTCCCTGGTGGGTGTCTTCTTGAGGAAGGTGACTCATTCGCAAAATCTTTGTCGAATGTTAATTTTGTGTGTGTCTTTTAATTGTTGTCAATTCGCCGCGCGTCGTGTAAGCCCTGAAAATAAATCTCCCAATTTGCATTTGACCCCGATTTCTCGGCAATGCGCTGAACCGTTAAATGAGCTCTGTAAATGTAAGTGTAATGGCAAATGATTTGTTTAACCGCCAACTGCCAATAGCTGCGACGACTGACGACTGGCACACATTTCTCCGTAGAAGTAGCCCGCCCACCTAAGCCATAATCATTATCATCATCATCATCACAGCAATAATATCAGCGGCTACAGCGCCTCAGCTGCCCAGTTTCGTGTCACTCAGCAGTAATAGTTGGAAAGCCACTGCACACAGAGAAAGAAAGGGCGAGAGACGAGGCGAGCTGCTTTCTGTTTTCGCTGGAAGAGCTAAGTACGTGGCCTGGTAATAGCTAAATATTTATAGATACAAATCGCCAGCAAATCGCTGTTGGGTCAAAGACGTGCAGCGAAAACCAAGAGGAAATCGAATCTAAACGATCTCTTTGGGGCTAAACCACGAGCCGATTGGATCGCTTCAATTTTCCATACCATATGTAAAGTTTGACGTATCTGCTCTGCAAACATGACAAAAACTTTAAGTACACTAGATTGCAAATAAGCAACAGCTAAATAAATATTGTTATCGGAAATTTCCATGTTCTGAAGATACCGAAACACCTTGACAATTTTCTTGAAAGAATTCAACTCGGGTATATATCATACATAAATTCTTCATTCTTTGTTGGTAAATATTTCAAAAGAACGTTGTTTTTGACAGAGTTCAGAGAGAGTTAAATGGCTAAGGTTGAATCCCTCCCTTATCGTATATTTCCTGTATGTGTTAACAATGATTTATTGAGGTAATTGAAGCACTTACACTTATCTTAACGGTACACACACATTTTACTTCCTTCCCAAGCAGTTCCTCTATTCAAGTTCCTAGCACTCTTTAATTGCCATAGCTGATTGTCCAGTTCCATTTGGTTTGAGTTCGCCAAACAGAGGCTGACGTCAAAATGTCGTTGTCGTTGTCGGTGAAAGGCACATGATCGACCCGGACTACAAGCCGGCGTTAGGGGCAGCTCGTTTAACCAGCTGACCAGCTAATAGAGACTCAGAGAGAGAGAGAGAGAGGGATAGCACGATAGATCGATCTGCCTTAATATTTCCTAGTGGCGTCGCCTGGCGAAAACCTGCTTAGGCCGGTAAGCAAACATAATTGACCGGCCCCAAAGTCACGTTCTGGTTTTTTCGATGTTGAATAATAATTTGTGCTTCTTTTATGCATAATTAGTGGAATAGCGCGCGGCAGATGCAACTTCGAGAGATCTAAAGGCGCAGGCGGGTGCGAAAATCCCACTCAAGCAAAACAAAAATCAAGCGCCGACCGGTTCAATCTAATAAAATTGCTTAACGAATATGAATTGTTTATTACATTAAGTCGTTAACGATTGTAGAAAGTCTTTAATTGATCTGAACTGGCAAGAGCAACGGGGTGTATAAACATTGCGGAGAAGTTTGTACTTCGATAACATCGAAGCAGGCCTTATGCAGTAACTGCCTTCCTTATTAGATTTACAGGGTATCTGGTAGTTGATTTATAAGCAATAACTGAGAATTCAATAGTCTGGATCGTAGGAAATCAACCACAAGCTTTGCAATATTGGCTTCTGTGCATGACTATACGGTATTTAACAGTCGTGTATGCTCTACTAGTTTGATTTGATTCTTAAGAGCTTTGTAATTGTTTGTTATGTTCGACTTGTTGCACAACAAATAAATTTACACTTTGTTTTCGAATTCTTTGTGATAAGCTTATCGCTCTATGGGGTTTATTCAACTGTCTAAACATAAGAAAGAGAGAGAGAGAAGGCTAGAGAGGCGAGAGTGTGACTTGACGTCTTTATAGTACGATTTGTAATCAACTTTTTGACTGCTTATAATCGCTAATTTGCTTTTAATTGTTGCCCTTGCCTGAACTCGGAACTCGCTGTGAACTGTTGAAACTGGTTTCCTCTGCACATTGTGCTGCCTGCCCTTCAGTCCAGCCAGCCAAAAACTAGCTCTCAAAGCTGCTCTTCTAATGTTTTGCATTTGATTTATGATCACACTGAGAGTTGGAAAAGCTACCTGAGTTGGAAGTTGGGCTTTGGCTGCATATTCATGAGATTACAGCAAAGTTGTTAATACCTTTTGTTTGAAGTGTTATGTTTGAGGGGCACGATATGCTTTGAAGACCTTGGGGAACTAAAAGGTAGATAGCATAATATATATTTGGCTAGGTTTTCACACTGATAGACTTAAGAACTAAAAGACGTTTGAGAAATCTATTTATGTTAAAATTAAAACTCGAGAAATAACCCTTTTTCTGAATGCTTTAAGTTTTTGATAGAGAAATCATAATTGATCATTCTGAATCTATTCTATTGTAACTTGCTCAAAGCCACAGCCCTTATTACTCTAGCGAGCTGTGAATGAAGGCACATATCATTTGGTATTATAATCAGATATATAACTTTGAACAATGTCATTTGTATATAGTGTGGCTGAGTTGCTTCATTTTGTTCTAAGGGCATGCCGAATCGCATGACAAATCGATTTTTATGTAGCTTTGTTTGCGAAACTACGCCGAGTAGGCGACTATAAAAACTAACAAAAAACAAAAAACAAAACAGCTGAAATCACATCGAGCATATGCAACAACACACAAAGCAAATAAATGTAACCACAGACACAATCGCAGCTGGGAAAGCAATTTGACAATGAACTTTAGACGCAAACAACGAAATGAAAATGCGAAACCGTTAAAAGTTCAAACGCCTCCATCAGAGCTAACAACCCAGCCAGGGCTAGGGCTATAAACCGAATCAGCCACACCCACCCACACCCCCGCGCTGGATCTATGCATGCCCCCCTATTACTCATAGCGAATATAAACGGCGAGACATTCGCGCCAGACAAATTAGCAACGCATGTCAGGCAATTCATCAGCACGCGGCGCGGACTCGTATCTGTGGCTAAAAAAGATCTCCAAGTGCGTGTGCCCATGACCATGACAATGAGGCAGGCGCTACCATCTGCTCGCCCGCACTCATTTGGGCTAGCTTCATTTTGTCCATGGCCCCCCGCGCCAAGATCTGACATAAGTGCGATTTGGCTCAAACCAGTTGACATTGCCTGCACGCAGCTGTTTGGAAGTTTTCTCTGGTTTCCATCAGTAAATAAATATGAAAGGAGAATACACTTGGAGAAAAAAACCTAATATGAATTATTAATAATTATTAATATTAATATTTTATTATTAATAATTATTGGAAATTCGATAAATAATAATTAAATAATTACATTTGAAAATCAATATTTTTTTTGCAGTAAAAGAAAATTTTAAGTTTAATTCTTCTTTTGAGTGCGAAAGAATTTGGAATAAACTAAAATATATATATATTTTTTTTTGTAGTCTTTACTATTTTATTTGACTTATTTAAAGTACAGATCTGATCGAACTTAGCTTCGATTTTTATAAAACAAACGCTGCTGTTCTCTATAACTTTTGGAAATATTTTACTTAGTTTATTTTTAGATTGATTCTAGATTACAATAATATTTTATTTAATAAATAATTAAAAAATATTTTTTTTTTCTGTAGATACTTACTTTTTTATTTGACTTATCTTAAGTTTATTTCTAATAAAACTTGATATAGATTTTTATAAGACAAATACTTCAGTTCTTTTGTTAACTATATTTATATGAATTTTCTAAAATATTGTACTGAGGTTATTTTTAGTTTAATTCTAGTTTTTTAAATTTAATTTTCAACTCGTTCTCTTTGTGTATCCTATATGTATCCGTTAGATTGCTATCACTTGCCACTTGAGGTATTAATTAATTCAAGCGACAATGCGAAAATTGTTGGGTCTTATTTGCTTACGTCGCTGTACATGCTCCCCTTTCGAGGGAGCCTCAAATTTAAATACTTCATGGAATTCTGCACACGCTGTAAGATCTAGTTTTCCACATCTATATTGCAATAGAGACATGCGGATTATGTCTTTATAAAGTCATTCACATTCAGTCATTTACTGCCACTGACTGCACAGTCAGCCACTCGGGCTCCAGCCAGACTCTCAGTTAGGGCATTGAAACGCTGCTCAGCAAAATAATCGTAAAATTTCCAATGTTGTTGCTGTACGTCTGGGATTTGTGGGCTGATTTAATTGCTTGGCGTTTGTTTTGATGTCAGTTGAGTGCCATAAGAAGCGACTTTGATGTGAAATGTTTTTGGTTTCATTTGGCTGCGAAGCGACGAAAGCGCATCATGTGAGTCGACAGCGACTTGATATTAAATAAATAATAAATATATCAAAGCAACTGCTGAGAGTGTTTGTAATTTGTCAACTATTTGTCACAAAGACTGAAGGAACTTAATGAGCTCTTGACTATTGTTTCTTGTAATTTAATAGAATAGATGTCGCATATAGATGTATCATGAGTGGTGACTCAACTATTTACAGGTTTCCTTCAGTCAGTCACAGATCAATTTCTGCAATTTAATTTAATTTTAGTTAGTAATTTTAGCTGTTGAGTTGCTAATTATTATATTTGTCTCTCGCTTAATAAAATTGTATCTGATTCGAAATAAAAAAAGTATCTTATGTGTAGTATCTATTCGATGGGATTTATGATGCCTGCGGCTATTTCGTCTTTATTTAGTATATCATATTAGGTAATAGTAACCACAATAAAGCTTGAATGGAATTAAAACTAATAATTGAATTGGATTATAATATATTGAGCTCTTGAAATTGCAAACAATTTGTTTGCTTTACACTAAGCTCCCACTTTGATCAATGGGCCACACAAGTTGGGTATATTAAACAAGAGTTATTCATGCTGATTGTCAAACAAAAGTCCTTAATCAGTTTTCAAATGTTTATGCATGCAATTAAAAAGCGATTCAAGTTCTTTAATTAAATGCAAACAGCAGGAAAAAACAAATAAATTGTTAAATGCATTTTCGCATATTAATGATTAATGTTTATATTTGTTGTTGTTGTTGATGTTTGTGCTGTTGCTGTTGTTGTTGTCATTCAGTCCGATTATTTAGCTAGTCAAACAGTTGACTGTGTAGCCTCTGATAAGCATCCTATTTGCGTTTTCACACACAAATAAGCACACACACTCACAACGCCTGATAAAGGTAAGGCAAATATTGTTTGGCCAAGAGCTTGGCATTGGGAATTGGCCAGTGACACCAGAGCAACCGGAGCCCGGCTATCAGACCCCGACCCGGGACTGGCTGTCAGACAGCTCAGAGAAGTAAACTCAATCATTTGTGGAAGTCAATTGTATTATTTATTGCAAGGCGATACACCGCAAGCCCCGAAAGAGACCCAAGCGAACTATGCAAATATTAAATATTTGAACAGCTCTCAGGCACAGACACACAAATATTTGATTGGACTGCATCAAAGTTGATTTCTTTAGAGCTTCATAAATTATTTAATTAAAGCGAAACTAACTGAATTGAAAACTTGATTGTGCCAGCAAAGACTATCCACAATGGAGGCTAAAGACACCTCCGGGCAGGCGAAAATCAATAAGGCAGATAGCTCCATTTGCTGGCATGTAAGAACACGAGTCCATTTACGTTAACAACTCTGTTGACTGAGCCAAGTGTCTGGAACGCTGGGTGTTAGGGGCAAATTGCATTATAATTACACTGTTAGCCCGGGCGCCTAGACAAATGAGTCACGTTCCGAAAAAAGGAAAAAAGACGCCAAGAAAAGACATAAAATATAAATAAAACGCCCACAGAGCAGCTGACAGGGGCGACGACGTAGCCCACGAACGAACCACCAACGGACTTCGACTCGGATTTTCGGCTCCTGGCGCTGCAGGAGACGCATTTGCATGTAAAGCAGAAACAACAAGAGCAACAACAGCAACAACAGCTAGCAGATTGTGAGTCATCGTGGTTGTTGTCAGCTACCGATAGCAATCGGATTAACTCCGCGACGCTGCGTTAATTAAAGCGACAAATGCCGGAATGTAGGGGCAGCGGCTGAGGCAGGGATTGGGGCGGGGGGCTCTTTTAGCTAGGGGCAAAGACTGAGGCAGGGATTGGGGCGGGGGTCTCTTTTAACTAGGGGCAGAGAGCGGTGGCTGGGACTGGGATGGGGCTAGGGGCAGAGAGCGGGTGCTGGGGGCTCCTTTGCCAGGGCTAGGGACCTCCCCAGCTGAATGCAGTTCGTGTCTAGATGAGGCCGCAAGCCGCGCGCTGTGCGCTGTGTTTTCTTAAATTTTTCTCAGCGCGTTTCCCGAGCCAGCTGCGTGTTGAAGTGGAAAATGAGCAGCATACGTAGGCGCGTCGCCGTGGCGGGAGGGTAGAGGGAGAGAAAGGGAGGGGCAGATGGTGGGGCCGCTGCGCTTTTTATTCTGTCTTTTGGCTCCCGGCGCGCCAAGCTTAAGAAAATATTTATTTTATTTGCTCTTTGGCTCGATGCGCGTTATAATTAAGTGCGCGCCAAGGAGGTTAATTGGTATTGATTGTGTGAACAAATTTATTGTGGACAATGTTGCGCCTCCGACAAACTATTCGCAGCGCACCAGCCCGTTCCACACGACTCTCAAGTGGCTGGCAAATGCGCGCATCCTCTGCCCCATTAGAAGGTTCCCACGAGCGCATCCAAATGCGGCCACTTCAGCTGCACAGCCCATCCCGAGCCACATCCAAATCCAAATCCAAATCGAAATCCAAACATTTAACAGCATTTCCCTAAACCTGGCACTCAATTCAATTGAGCACTCAGACATAAATATATTCAAAACTTCTCTTCCACCTCATGGTGTGTGTGTGTGTGTGCCTAAAAGCATAATGCATTAAAATAAATAAATAAATATAGACTGCAGAGTCTATATTTAGTCTGAGCCAGAATAAATAGAAGTTAAGCAAAGAAACACATATATTTATCTATAAATATCAATGCCCAAACCAAGCCAAACCAATTTCCATTGTGAAGAGCATTGACTATTGGTAAAGTCATAGCAGAGGGCACATGTGCAGAGAGGAATTTGCTTGGAGAGAAGTCTGTGATTTCAGAGATCCAGCAAGAGTGGGAAGAGTGGGTAGTAGAAGGTTTCCAGCTTGTAGATTAATATGGGATAATGATAATGATATAATAATATAATAATGATAGAATATTTTTAGTCGACAAGCAGCAAGAGCAAATGCTGACTGCATAAACTGCTTTGAGGGACAATTGATATTAATACTATTTATTATTTTAATTATTATCATTATGCATATATATTTTAATTTATAATTATTCATTATTCTTTATTTTATTTATTTATTTATCTTTTTTTAACACTTGTTATTATTATAATTTATCATTTTAATCATCATCAATATGCTTATATATTTATATTCATAACTATGTTTTTTCTTTATTTTATTTTATTTTTTATTTTAATTTTTTTATATTTTTTTACTTCTTTTTTTATAATTCTTTTTTTCATATTTTTTATTTCCTCTATCGCACTAGCCTTCAACAATGAGCATCCACTCTATAGCTATAATAAATTTTCTGATAAAAAATCAAAAGTATTATTCTAAGTTCATAGACAAACAATATATTATGTGCAGATAGAATCTGTATAAATTGAATTGAAAACAATCTGAAAGCAAAGTCAGAGTGTTATGCTGATCACGCATACTGCTGTTGCTGGGGCACGTCATATATCGCATTATCATCGAGACTTGAGTCTAAATTAAAACAATTTACGCAATTGGACGGCACGCGAAAACACGCATACATGCATCTAGACATATAGCCGATCTATAAATGGTATAGATACCCACGAGCCGAGAATAATGGATATTAAGGCATGCGTCATGCGAGTGCCAAGTGCCGCCTGTCCAGCTTGTCCAGCTGGTTAGGCGAAATCAAAGCAACTGGCTAATGACATCGAATAAATGTCATTATTATTTATAAACATATAGACTGTCTGAACTATTCGTTATTTACGACAATTGCCCTCGATACGACAGATTGTTGTTGGCTCTGCGTTGTCTGTTATATTATCGATCCGACTGCAAAAGTGAAAGTCTCATGAAAACATAATTCCATAAACTACCCCAATTGCTGTTCGGTTATGACAGTCCCAGGCAGATTACAATGAAGTAGATAATGAACACTAGATTGGATAATGTGACAGGCTGTATAATTCATATTTTATTAGAGCTTGATGAGGCAAATTACAAAGTTACTAAATATGACGACAAATTGGATCGAGTAGGGGAAACCCGAAACTGAAGATCAGTTGGTATTAAGAATACTAAACCTTTCCTTATAGCAATTAATTTATATGACAACCCAAAAAGCACAAACATACAGATGCAATGCCGAAGAGAACTAGGAAGCATCTAGAGTGGAACCAGTTCTACTACTCTAAAAAGTTTCTATGCGAAACACTGAAGCTGTGGGCAGACAGACTACCCAAAGACTGCCTAACCTTGCACACAAGATATATATTCATTAATATACAGTCAATATATATAGAGAGTGAGCCAAAGCGTATGCTGATTTGTTTATAGTTTGATCGGCAGGCAGACATTTTCCGCATTGGAAAGTCGATGTGAGGCAAAAGTTGTTGTAAATTATTGATCATTGTTGATTGCAAAAAAATCACGGAATCAGGAATCGACTTTGCATGCGACGCACTGTGCGTGGAATTTCATATTTGATGTATTGATGAGAGGCAAGAAAAAATGTCGACAAACGAAAACAAAGCTGCACGCTCCTTAATTGGATACCAAATACGTAATGTAATGAGATGGTGAGGGGTGGAGCGCGGTGGGGCCGAGTGGGGAAGGCATGATTAAATACCTTTGCATGCCAGAAAAATCAATATTGTTTAACGCAAATCAAAAGCAGCAATGCGAATGGCAAGGCGAAATGTTGCCATGGCTAATATGAAATGAATAAGAGAAAGAGAAGGAGAGAGAGTGAGAGTATTGGGAATAGTAAAAGAGACAGAGAGAATGATAGAGAGAGAGCGGTTCACTAATTACCAAGTGCTAAACATTTTGACGCACATTTTTCGCTGGCTCTGCCACGCGTTACGTCCATATGAATGTCTATCTGCAATATATTAGTGGGCACGTTTTTGCTGCACATGACCACAAATCACGCGTGAGTGTGCGTGTGTGTGCGTGGGTGTTTGCAACGTGGCGGATGCTAACAAATCTATGCGATTAATCAGTCAAGTGTTAATTGATCGGCGTAAATACAACATAAATACTCAAACAATTTGCACGCCGAGCATTTTAAACGGCCGAATATCTATTTCTGGCCAGCCTTGATGGCCTCTAATTAAGAGCTGCTTAAAAAGAGTGCTTGGCAGCCAATTAGAAGTTCGTTCGACGCAAATGGCAAATTCCCAATTGTCTCTCAACTGAGCAAACAAATCAAACAAATATGCATAATTACTTAATTACAGCTGGCCAAATTTAAGGGCTAACGAAGCTCCATAGAAATACAAGTATATACATATATATAAGTATATACGCATATATATATATACATATATATATGTGCTTACATGAGTACGTGTAACTGGCAATTAAATTATTGGCCAAGCCCAAGCCAAGGTCAATTGGGCTCAACGTTACGTATACGCAATTCGCCCTGCCCTACGTGTGGCCCATAATTACGTATTTATTGCACTCGTTTAACAATTTGACTGTAATTTCTGCCTTTTATTGTTATATTTACAATAAAGCAATTTAAATAATTTATTAGCCTGAATTGAGTTTCAATAATTGAATTCGCATTATTTCTATTCTTTTTTTGCAGCTTGACGCAGCGCGAGGCACAAACAAAAAAAATAAAAGAATCGTGGTAAGTGAGCGAGGGCTGACTCCCAGTGGCAAGTGGCAAGTGGAAAGTGGAAAAGTTGGCTTCATGCTGGCCCTGTTCATACATCACATTAATTATGTCAAAAACTTGTGACGGGCAGCCAATTTAAAGCTCGACAGACAGCTGCGAAGCATTGAGGTCAAATCTGATGATAAATGATGGCGCCTAATTAAATTATTTCTAGTCGCGACCATTAGAAAGCTGACAAATTAGAAATTGCGAAAATGATATGCGACAAATCTGAAAACATTCATGCCGAAGCGAAAGAAAAGATTGAACTAGTCGACGGTCCTGTTATCTGTGCAGAGAGATAAGCAAAATGCCGAAAATTGCTGAATAAATAAATTAATAAAAATACTTTGGTTATCAGGAAAGACCTATAAGAGGTTAAATAAGATAAATTTATTTGATAAGTAGTATCTATAAGTAGGCTTTCCTGTCAACTATCTACAGTCCAAGATACAGAAATCGCAAGCAAAATAAAATTTTATTTTTAAAGTAAGAGCTAAAGACTTAAGATAAAGAAACAAAACAAAACTTGAAGAAAATTTAAGTAGGTATTTAGTAGGTCTGTAGGTCTGACTTCCTGGCCTCCATTTACAGTCATTTGTAGTCCTACTGCCCAACGCGGCATATGTCAGCAAACAATAAAAATAGAAAACTTAGCTTCCGCGTGGAGGTTTGGGCGTTACTTACAGTTAGCTATTTGACATCGATGGAGAGGTGTGTGTGTGTGGAGGCGGGGCGGACACCTAGCGCGGCGCGTGGCTGTCCACGTGTAGTGTCTCTTGTGACACATGGGCGGCACGTCCGCCTGGGTGGGGCTGGGATATTCATGAGCAGCAGCGGGCAATAATCACAGCAAATACATAATAAATTAAAAGCAAATAGCTACAAATAGTGGCGCAACTATTGATAACATTGTATAAAGTAAATTCAAGTTGAGTTCGTTCTCGGAAGTATTTAAGCTGTTGCAGCAAGGCTTGGGGTTAAGCTAACCCATTTCATTCCTCCCATTATCTAACCCAAAAAAACTTAAAACCTTGCGGTTGCCTTCTTCTTGTGTTAGTTTCAATCATGGCAGAGCTACACTTGCAATCACAGCTCAGCTCTGCTCTAACCAGGCGGGCATTACACAATTTCACAGCAACAACGGCCACAATTTCATTACACAACAGAAAATAAACAATACAAATCATCAAAATGCAGTTGCAGAAGAAGAGAGAGAGGGAGAGGAAAAGAGAGAGAGAGAGAGAGAGAGAAGCATCATTGTTGCCAGCATCATTGTTTGGCCCACATCAGAGTCAACTATTACGATTTGCTAGCTACAGATACAATTGTATCTGTATCTGTATCTGTATCTAACCAAAGCTGAGGCTGTGGTTGTGGCTGCGGCTGAGGCTGCGGCTGTAACTGCGACTGTTGCTGTTGCTGTTGCTGGGGTCTCTGTGGGTCGGTAACCTTAACCCAAACTGCATAAGGCGAATGAAATTGAAACCGAAACTGAAACTGAAACTGAAACTCAGACACACTTCAGACTGAGCTTTAGTCTCGGCTCATAATCATATTGAGGTCAGTTGTCCATTAACTGCTGGAAAATGGCAAAGCAATAACCGTTTGCACTCTCAAAAAAGTCAAGTCGATTCTCTGCTAGATACCACACGGCTCATACGAGGCATCTACATATTCTAGGAAATGTCTGCCTTTGTTGCTGGCTTCCAAAAATCAATAGCTGACGCAGCAGACCGCCAAAAGGGCGGAAGCCTTATGGCATGTGCCATGTGCCCCATGTGCCTTAGACCCGCTCTCTCGCAGTCCTAGTGCCAGCCACGCTTCGTTAAGCACAGTGGCACAAAACCAAATTGACAAAGTCAAATTGCTCTAAAGGTAATTTTCGGCACCAGCTACCATGCAAAATTGTCTCAAAGTGGCCCAAGTTTATTCAAGAAAATGAAGGAATATGATTTGATAAGGCTGAGTATCGATTGAGTGTTGACTGAGCATCGGCAGAGTATTGCTTGGGAATTTGCTAAGGATGTCTAGTTAAGTATCCTATTATCCTAAAGAAAAGCTTCCATCTTAAAGCCAATCTTAAGACACCTTAAATGTTATTTCATTTTCATCAATTTAATTTCGTCCTTCAATTAATAACTTAGAGTCCTCATAGATACTTCTCCTTATCTTCAATTTTTAATTTCTTCTTTTCCTTAAATATTCAATCTTTAAATTACTTCTAAGAATTTGATATTCTCCCTTGAAACTTCTCTTCCAACTGACACCCCCAGCAGAATCTTTTGCGCGCATCAGCTTCAGCGTGTGACAAGCAGTTGCTCGCGTCTGCTCCATTTGCTCCCCTTCCCCCTGCTCAGTGGACGCACTTTTTCAAAGTCTTTCACCTACAGCTGCAATCTCGTGAAAGCCTTTCAAAACAGCTGCATTCAGGTGTCAGAATTTGCGCAGGTAATGCAACTGTCAGCCCTGCTTACATGCTCATACTCCCTGCATACTCACTGTCTGTCTGTCTGGCTCTCGGTCTTCCTCTGGGTCTTGGAGACGTGGACGTATTGCCCGAGGCGCTGTCATGCTTTGGGTTCAAGCATAGATGACATTTGACGTCAGTGAAAGCATTTCTCTGCATATTTTGAGTGTTTGCAGCTGGCGTCTATTTTTGCCAGAAGCCAAACTAGGCGGACTAAGCAGACAGCGGGACTTAGTCCGCCTCCCCTCTCCCCCCTTCTGCCCCTCCCCCATGTAAACAATTACAGAGGCGAATAGCGGAAATCACGTTTTTCCCAATGCCGACGTTCGAGTGGCCAATAAAGGTGACTGCGGCCGAGCCATGCATTTGGGAAGGGGCAAATGGGAAATGGCCGAGGGGGGCTCAGGTTAAAACTATTGCCGGCATCGGCTTCGGCTCTGGGGGTTGGGGCTACGCAATGAACTGAAGCATAGAGCGTGGAGCGTTGAGCGTAGAGCGTTGCGCTTCCGACTGCTAACGGGTTGTGCCCGGCTGTGGGTGGATAACACACACACTCACACCCACTCACACACACTCACACACACTCAAACACACCCGCACACATCATAGAAGGTGTGCGAGATTTATGACGTTGTTGGCGCTGGCTAACACATGTTCTGCCATTTACACTGACCCCTCCACCAATCCTTTCCCTACTTATGTCTTTTACGGTCGATACAAAAATAAGCTAAAGACAGCGCAGAGAAAAATGCTGAGAAACGACTAAGGTATACCCTGTAATTTATAAATAATATATATAATTATGAAACTTATTCGTTTCAGATGAGAAAATATATATTATATAAATATTTATTAATATATTTGTGTATATGCTTATATATATTTATATTATATTATTATATAAAATATTGGGTGGGTCCCTAAGTAACATCGTTTTTTTAGAGCAATTAAAACACTATTTCAAAAAATTAAGTAATTTTCATTTCGATCCAATCTTTCTTTCTGGCAAAAGATTAATTCCGATCTCATAAGACTTTGACCCTTGCTGGCAAATAACTGATCTAACTTGGTTTTAACGTTCTAATTTGAAATAAAAGTATTTCCATCTAAAAATTTTTGCTAAGACCGGAACAAATAATAGTCTGAAGGTACCAAGTCACATACTTTAATATATGATATATTATATTTTTATTTTATCTATTATATTCGAGCTGAAGATCATTTAAACAAGGAGTTCAACTGAATGTAGATTTAGAATTTTATTTTAAAATCTAAACAAGTTACTTCGAATATCTACTTAAGATAAATCAATCAAATTAAATCACCTCTCTCATATCTCTCTGGAACAGTATATAAACTCAGCCTGCGCAGCTTTGCAGGGTATCCGAAACGCAGCAAATCACATAAGTCAAAATTGTCTTTTGTTGTTGTGGGTCGCAGCAATAAACGTGACTATTGTGAACGTGATTTTCGTTTAGCCGGCTGTCATGTGGCTCGAGTGTTAATATTTTTATGGACTCGAGTGCTCAGCCCTGTTGGCCATATCAAATTTGTTTTAATCAATACGCGTTATTTTTTGTGTTTTTGTTTTTTTTATTCTCGGCGTATTTCATAGGAAATTTTCTCGAATGTTGAGCGCGCTCTGTGCGCATTTTATGGGTCTGCAACGGTTTTATTAGTTTAAAGCTTAAGAGACCGAGCGCACACCAGAGGCAACAAAACAAGAGGCAACAAAACAAGAGACAACAGCCAACAGCCAACGGCCAACAGTAGTCCGGTTCGGGCTCATAAACTCAAGGCTATAAGCAGAAACGGCAGCCAAACACGTACAATAAATATTTATGTACCGCATTATGGCGACAATTTCCACAAGTTTTCGTCGCTGCAGTCGCCATCCGAAAACTCCTCCTAACGGCGCAGCTCAAGTGCATTCGACTGCCGCTAGGGGCTGGGGGGGCGGAGGCCACTGACTGACATTTATTAGCCAGCCGACAATAGTTCTTTTTTATGTGGCAGACGTCTGACAATCAGCTAAAATGTTTGTCCATATACATAAATGGTAGCTAAAGCCATTATGACTCTCGGACATGTCCCGCAACTGGGCAGGTCCCAGGTCTCTGCATAATTCGATTACTACTTTGGGATAAAAGACATTTTTCATTGAGTTTAATTTTCACATGTGCTGACACTCTTTAAGCTCTAACTGAGCTGTATTTGCTATAGAAATTCTTATTTTATTTTATTTTTATTTAATATCATTTTGCTATTTCATTTAGACATATTTCATTGCTCTTCCATTTTTCTGCCTTTGGCCTACTCGTGTGCTGCTTAGTCAGCTCCCTGGCATCTCTGGGGTGTCCTTGAAAGCTCTGCCCAGCCTAGTCGCTCAGTCAAATTGAATGTCCTTGTCATTGTCAATAAGTCAGCTGCCTGGCAGCAACTGCATCTCTCGCCATTCCCACTCTCAGCCGCATTTACAGCCACTGCTGCAGCTACTTAAACAATGACAATGATGACACAGAAATGTGTAGACGAGTGTGTGTGTGGGGGGAATTCTCGTGATGAATGCGCTGCACTGACAATTTGCAGTAAAGTGACATTAAAATGCATTTGCCAAATATATAAAAACAAAAAGAAAAGGCGTTGGCTGACTGCCAGACCCCAACGCGCGCCCAACTACAACTGGAAGGCCCCCATTCACAATCGCAGCTCGGGCGAAAGCAAAAGTACTCAGAAGAAGAACAACAACAGCAAGAGCTGAGCACTTTTAAATGGGCAGCACGCAATTTGAATCTCTGCAGCAGCCGGCGGTAATTAGAGACTCACTTAGAAGACCAACGGCTCCACCCCCGCCCCCATTCCCAGCCCTGCTAGGGCCAGCTGCTTAATGTTTCCATTACATTGGCAAATGGAAAACTGTTTTTGGCGAATGTAGATCGCAGCGATGCTGCAGCTTATCGATAGGGCATTTTATTCGCTTTGAACTCAAAGTTTCGCCATAAATTGGATTTTGTGTATAATTTGGTCAAATGATTTATGTGCCACAGACACCATCGTTGCATCGGCGTGGAATTGCAGAAAGTCAGGCGGAAGTTTCAGCAACTTCATTTAAACTTTTCAGTTGGCTTCTTCTCAAGCGCGAAGCGTTTTTCAATTTGTGTCAAAATAAAGCAAACAACCCGAAGAGCTTCCTCCCGGCGAGCGTCGAGTCCGCATTTCCTGTCGGTCTCTGCATTATTTAGATCAACTTTACAGCTGCATTCTTCCTTATGGCTTTTTGTGTTTTTGTGCTCAGCTTATGTGGGTCACGGAAGCGCTTGACTATGCTCCTCCAAGACAAATGATAAGCGCTTGGGAATAGAAAATCAACTAAGTCTGTAAATCAATTGCAAAGAGTCGATATTGAATCGAAAAGTTAAAGTTTATTTACTGAAAGTAATCTGCGCAAAACTAATTAATTGCCGCAGATCAAAGTGTTAATGTGCAGTGTATGTGACCAATTAGGAATTGCAAGTGAAGCAGACATTCATCTGGAAATCGAGAACTCAAAGACGGAGCCCGTAAATAAAGTCAAGGATGGCAACAGAAGGCGAACTGCAGTTCCAAAGGAAGTGAGACGAGCGCTGAGAAATGAGACGAAGTAGGCGAACAACAAAATGTGGCTGAGGTTGGATATTTTTAGCAGTCACTGTGTGTAGTATGCTGAGAAAGGTCTCTCTAACAGCCAAGAGTGGTTGTGTACGAGTGTGTGTGCGAGTGTGTGTGAGTGTGAGCATGTGGTGGCGTATGTTTTAAATTGGTTTCGCTTGCACAGATGTTGCAATATGCAAACAAGCGGAACAGCAGTCGCCAAACAGCAAGAAGAAACAAGGTGCCAAGCATTCTGCAGTCGACTTATGAGACAGCTGAGAGAAACAGAGAGAGTGGAGAAAGAGAGAGAGAGAAAGAGATAGAAGGAGAAAGAGAAAGAGAGATAGAGTCTACTCTACACTCTCTGCCTTTATCATATACCAAAAAAAATATAGAGACTGAAACAAAACCAAAACCAAACAATTAAAAACAGAGAGAGTGCTCGTTGGTAAATGTAATAGGAGTGATATGATATATGAAATTCGATTTATAACTTATGGCTTGTGATTACTAAATTTCAGTTGCCTTGTGGCTTTTGTAATTGTCACTGCCCCGACTGATAGCAAACCAGAAGCAGCGCCGTCATCGACAAGTGAGCAAGTGAAAGATAATATCGACAGCAAAGCAACCGCAGAGTGTGTATCGAGTGCTGGCGATGTAATGAGTAGAACAAATATGAAATTTGTTTACAAATATATTAGGTAGAACTGTTGCTGCCCTCAAACTCTGCAGCGAACTATAAAGTTTTGAAATTTCGAAAGAAATATGAAAGAAAGCTAGGATGTGCCCGACTAGGATATACCCTGAGCCCCATCGAAACAGCGTTTTTATAGATTGTACGGAAGGAAGAACAGACTGACGGATGGATAGATGGATATACAGATGGATGGACAGACGAACGAGCAGAGGCAGACGAATCGACAGATGAACGGACAGGGTTAAATCGACTCACCTAAACGTACTGATCAAGAATATATCAAATTTATAGACCTGCTACCCTCAAACTCTGCTGCGAACTATAAAGTTTTGAAATTTCGATAGAAATATGTAAGAAAGCTAGGATGTGCCAGACTAAGATACACCCTGAATCCCCTTGAATCTACTTGATCATAGCTTGTACGGACGGACGGACGGAGGGAAGGATAGACGGAGCAGACGGAACGGAGGGAACAGACAGGTGGACGGTTGGACAGGCGGATGGAGTAACAGACCGATGGACAGACAAACAGAGGCACGGGCAGATAGACAGTGTTAAATTGACTCACTTTTACTTCCAGATCAAAAATATATCTAATTTATAGCAATTTTTAAAATTCAAAAGAAATATGTAAGAAAGCTCGGGTGTGCTCGGATGCACCCTAAGGCTTGCAATGGAGGGACAGACAAATGGGTGGACAGAAGAATGGACAGACGGACGGGCAGGCAGACGAATCGACAGATGGACCGACTGGGCTAAATCGACTCACCTCTGCGTCCCGATCCAAAATATATCTAGCTTATAGATTCTGCCGCGCCTCCTTCTGCTTATTATACACATATTACAAGAACCAATTTACCCTAATTTCCCGTTTTCAATGAGTTCGGGCTATAAAAAGAAAAACTTAAGCGCGTGAGAGAGAGACCAGTCGCCGCCGAGTTGGTAATACGCAAGACTCTCCATCACAAAGTTGGCTAGCTCCAGTTCTCACGCCACAAACAGCATGCAAACCGGGCAAAGTTTCATGCGACTTTGCTGTCGTGTTCTGTGGTTCGATTTTCCCATTTTCCTGTTTTCGCATTTAATTACCAATATAATCCCTTAGACACGAGTGCAATCGACATGACAGCCTTGAAAGTTTTGCTCCTTTGCCAATTCCGCTCGACGAAACGATTCGACTTGAGCTGGTCCTCTGCAGCCTGCAGCTGACAGTCGTCGACAGTCGACAGTCGACAGGGCGAGTCGAGTCAAGAGCCATGATCCAAGGCGAAATGTGCTAATGGAGCCCCAAATTGCCAACGAGAGGGGGAGGACAGCCATACCGGACACTTGGAGCCGGCTTATTCAGTCAGAGCTCGAGAGGCATCCTAAAATTAACTAAATTGACTGGACACTTGAAAGCAGAGCTGCAAGCAGTCAACAATCGAAACATCGGAATATCAAGAAATGTCACTTTCCACACAGACAAAACACGTGCAGCAACTACACAAAAATACTAGTGAAAATTGTCAAACAGCAAAAAGCCAATATAACAAGGCCAAGCAAAAAGCGTAAGTTAAACCAGTTTTAAAATTATGCCGAGTCGATTAGGCTTGCTTTAGGAGTGAAGTCCATTGCTGAGATAAGGCTCAGCTACAGATCTGTATTATAGGAGAGCTTGCTACGCCTTCAACAAGGTATACTATGACGTATCATTCGTAGAGTCACGGACTCCACTCACTCGACTCGGGTTCAAGATGTTGGGTTTCCCAATCGAGTCCATTGTGAGCAGCTGACAGCACAGCTTAGCGACATCGACACAGACAACATTCGTTCGCCTGCTGCACTTGGCAACGCTTTGAGAACGCGCGTCGTTTAGCAAATTGAAATGCGTCTGCTGCAGTGGAGCAGCAGAGGGAGGGTGCTTGGGGTAGTTGGCTCCATTGGCAACCAAATGGCGCAAGTCTAATTGAAGGGCGAGCCAGTTCAGCAGAAGTTCTTTAGCGCTTGCAACACGCTAATTGCTGCCATTGGCTGTTGTAATCATTGCTGTTACTGCTGCTGCTGCTGTTGCTGTTGCTGTTGCTGATTTACGTAATCAGCGCAGCAGCAACACAAACGATTCCTTACACATTTATTTATTTATTTACTATGTGAACTATTGCATCCAGCACTGTTAAGGCTCAGCCGACTGCATAAATTAAAGCCGTAATCAGTGCACATTTCCGTGCTACCTGTTACACCTGTAATTTTTCTGTCGTTTCTCGCTAAATTTCATTGTCGTTGTTGCTGTTGCTGTTGCTGCTGGCCGCGTTTAGTGTAGAGTTCAACGAAATGCATTAAAGCCAACGGAGCGCAATAAAACGCATCAAAATCACTCAAATGTTAAATGAAAACTTTTTCATAAGCGCCCCCCCCCCTCCCCTCGCAGCATTCCCCCTTTCCTTTTGTGGTTTAATAATGGCAGCGAAAAATGGAATTGCAGCTAACAAAAGCCCAGCTCTGCGCGCTTTCTGCAAAATCGTTAATCGCAATTTTATTTGCAAGTCTTTAAATGTTCGCAATTTGTCGAGGAAAGTTGCGAAACTAGAGATTTGAATAAAAAGTTTTTAAGACTTGTGCTTTTATTATTATATATTAATATGAAGTTTATGCATGAGATAATATTATGTAAAATTTATATTTTATGCGTATATATGCATAAAATATAGATTATAATTTGTAAAATATTTTAGTTCTGTTACTGAGACTTTTGGTTCAGATAGTCAAGAATCAAAGTAAGCCTCAAGCAATCTTTGATTTTTCCTCCATTAATATGGAATATAATCTATCTTATATTCTATTCTATTATATTCTATATATTCCATTCATTTCTTCTTTTTATAATTATTAATTTATATTCTATAGTAATTTTTTTATATTCTATATAATCTATTCTATTCAAAAAAAAAAGACATAACTATAGAAAATATTTTTTTAAATTGTTTGAAAAATGTTTAAAAAAAGGTTAGCTTAAAGTTTGTCATCAGGACTTCAATTATGAAGTGAGTTAAATAAATTAAATGCCACAAATGTATACAAAATTCAGTCCCTCTGGTTGCAAAATTGAATGACGTATTCATAATTCATTTCCTGATGACAAATTTCAAAACTATTTGTTAGCTAATAAAGAAGAATAGAACAGAGCTTAATCAAGCAAAAATTGTAAAAAGATAGCTTTAATAATATAGTAAATATTCAGTATTACTATTGAGTAGTGTGAAGGCTGCTCTATCCTGATGTCGCGCAGTGTACATAACAAGAATCGCGCGCTGCCTTCAGTGTGAGTGTGCACAGGTATCTTCTAGTCACGCTTACCTGTTCGTTTACCTGTTCAATATATTTGAAGCAGCTAACTTGTTCAAGACTTCCTCTACGTATCGTCTTCCTTATAGAATGTGCTACTCATGCCATCATCGCACATGAGCTAAGTGTGCAGCGCATGTCTTGAATTTAAATGTCGAATTATTGTTAATCACATTTTAATTGCCGCCAACTCTGTTTGACTTCCTCCTCAGCTGAACTGAGCTGAGCATCCTTTGGCACTTATGAACTTGTGCATATTCTCATTTGATAAAGCGTCCGCTCATTAGGCATACGAAGAGCACATAAATTAAATATTTATTTATTTAATTTATTTCGTCATCATGCGGCGACAAACACTGGCCGCTAGATAAAAGCGAATGCAAACAACTATCAAAGACTCGAGAGTTGCAAAAGTCCATTATCCATGCGTCTCACGTTTTGTGTTTTCGCAAATCACGTTCCGATACACAAGCGAACGAGCAAGTATCTATGTGAGTGCACTTGTGAGTATGAGTGCGTACTCGGATATAAATATAAAATATTTCTTTGTTTATTTATTTAACGGAATCTATGAGAAAGGCTGCTTTTATTTGATTTTAAATCTTTTTTTCTGTGTTTTGCTTCTCGATTTTTGTTGACTTATGGCAATTTCATAAATTGTATTTGCCGAACAGGGCTGAATTTCATTTGATTTATTTTAACGGAAAGGCAGCAAAGGCACTGGGAAATTGTATAAAAAAAGCTTCACCTGTGGAGCTTGACTTTGTTACTTGAGCGAACACACAATAAACAAAGCAATTATCAGAAATGCATAAATACGCCATATAAATAAACTAAAAATAGTGCACAATTCTATATAAAAAAGAAATAAATAAATGAGAGACGCAAAAAACGAAGAAAGAAATAGAATCAATTAAAGCGAATTTTTTGTGTGAGGGGAAAACACTTCGTGTGGCTGGCACTTGGCCAAATAATGCACGAAACGTAATTTAGTAACAGCGAAAACGTTTTATATAAATAAACAATAACAAGTGCAATCATAACAGCGAGCTGCTAGGAGACGAATGCAAATAGTGTTAAATGCAATTATTAATTAACGTGGGAAATCAGCTGATGCAGCGCGCCTCCAAGTGACTAACCAAATATTTGCCATTTCCATTTATTGCTCGAAAGGAATTCGAACTGCGACTGCAGCAGCTCTTTAAATATATTTTGAGAGCAGCTCAGCTTATGGACACACCCTGCCTCATTTTAATACACTCTCTCACACACACTCGCACACACTCACTCTGGCACGCACAACAAATAAAGCAATAAATAAGCGATACAAAAATTGAATACCAAATTCAATTTTTTGCCATTTTTCACTTTTATTTTCAGCCTCAGCACAGTGGGGCAAATACAGATATAGCAAATATTTACTGCATTTTACAGCTGTTGTTGTTTTTTTTGTTGTTGTTGCCAGCGACAACAACAAGCTTTCAGGGTCATTATCCTAAACAGGCCGCGTGCTCACTCACTATTATTGCTGTTGTTGTTGTTGTTGTTGCTGTTGTTGTTGCTTCTGTTGTTGCTGCTGTTGTTGCTGTTGTTGCTGCTGCTGTTGTTGCTGTTGTTGCTGTTGCTGTTGCTGTTGTTGCTGTTGTTGCTGTTGTTGTTGTTGTTGTTGTTGTTGTTGCTGTTGCTGTTGCTCTTGCTGTTACTGTTGCTGCTGTTGCTGTTGCTGTTGTTGCTGTTGTTGCTGTTGTTGCTGTTGTTGCTGTTGTTGCTGTTGTTGCTGTTGTTGCTGCTGTTGCTGTTGTTGCTGCTGTTGTTATCTCTTGGCACAGCTCGTTCCGCAACTGCCGGCCAAGTCGGTGGCTGGCCACCAACTCTGTCCCCATTAAGGCTGAGCACTCGCGCCTCACACTCGCCTCCCGCCGCACTCCATCGATGGCTGCCCTTGTCCTGGCCTGGCTTGCCCACATGCCAAGAGCAACTGCAACAGCAACAAATAAAATATAAAATGCAGCGATGCATGCAAAACGTGCATTGGGCCAATCGAAGCGACATTTTGGCAAGACCTTAGCGAAGCGAAAGGGCGCTACAGCCCCAACTACAGCTACAGCTGAGTAAACTTTCAGCCATAATATTAAGAGAGAGAGAGAGAAAATTGAGTTGATGAAAATATTTACTTAAATTGAAAACATTTACTTATCTAGCTACTATCAAACACGCCCACCACTAGTTAGTCGGGGGTATGTGCCGGCACCAAGACTGATTCCAGCTAAAGCAATGCTTACCAAGTTCACTCTTTGGGCCATAAATTGTTGGCCAACTTCCACCCTTTTGAGCCAGCGACTTGAACTTTGTTTACACGAATTGCTCAAATCTTAAAAGTTTGCTTTACCAATATGATGCAGGCGTAAGCAGTAGCTGCAGACGGCTAAATAAGTTCTCGCCCCCTCACACACACACACACACTCACACACACTCACACACACACAGAGAGAGTGTATAAGGCTAGCATAAATAGGCGTCATAATAAAGTTTTGTATTCAATTGGCGGAATCGCTGGCTCTCTTGTTCGGCTGGCCGAGCTGACTGCTAAAAACCGAGTGCATATAGAAATTAAATTTATTATAACCAGACGTGGCTGGGAGAGGGGCGGAGGGCGGGTAGGGGGTACGTGGTGTGGGCAGGGTAAAGACTTTATGTATAACAAGTAGGTGTCCAAGCAGATGCCGCGTGTCTCTTTGTGCAAGAAAGGAAAACTGGAACTGGTTGAGAGCGTCGCCTCTTCGCCTTATGCAGTGGTTGTTGGATCGCTGGTCTCGCCGGGTGGTGGCTGGTGGGGCTGGTGGCTGGTGGCTTGCCGAACCACTTTTCAGTGTCAGCCGCACACCCACGAGTGTTTCGTGCCACCCGTTTGCCAGTTGGCTCTAGCCCCGGCAACACGAAATGAAATATTTAAATGCATTGCATTTTCCTGGCGCAGCGGGCAGCAGCTGGAGCAGAGAAGGCCGACAGTGGGGCGAGGGTAGCGGGGCAGTGGCCAAATTATTAATGGCAACGCCTTGGCCAGTGGCATTGGCCTTCAGCGCAACCAAATGGCAAAAATGCAGCAAACTGAGGAATTCGCCGTCTGCTTCAAACGGCGGAGCAGCTCGCTCCTATGTAGACCTGGGCTGGGCACCCCCCACAATGTGATTTGTGCCCGACCCAGAAAGCGGTTGTTGTGCATAAATTCATAAAGTGTTAACGGTTCTTTGAGAGCCCAGCCATGATTTCAATGGGCGTACAATAAATAAGCGCAGCAATATTATCCCCTGATATATGAGCTGCGACTTTACTCTATCTCTATAGATTGCTATTAATCAAATTACTTTATCTATTTCTGAGCTCTGTTAACACATTCGAAAATAACTTGCAATAATTGTGAAATTGTTTTCACATTATCTGTAAGCTATATTCGGCATTGCCTTGATAATGAAACCCTTAATCAGTTAACTACATTTGAGAATAGAAAATTATCAGAAGAAAACGATTATTGTTGAGGTATGGAAATTGATTATAATTGGTACGAAACACAGAGAAACCCTTAACAGAATTGTAAATATCTCAGTTGAAAAACGATAGCCGACCTCTATAAATATTAAATTTGTATCAAAAGCTTTAAATGATTGTAAAAAATGTTTAAGGGAAAGAAAGTACAACAATAATGCTAATAATTGGAAAGAAATAAATAAGAAAATATGAAAAGTTATCGATATGTGCTCTTTAAACCATTAATGCTGATGATAATAAAAAAATTAAATAGTAATTAAAATAAATAATGAAAAATAAAATATTAATAAATAAATAATGAAAAGTAATAATAGTACTAAATAATAAAAGTAATAATTAAATAATAAATAATAATAGCAATAAATAATAATAGTAATAATTAAATAATAAAAAAATAAATAATGAAAAATAAAATAATAATTATAACCTGTAATAATAATAATAAATGTAATAAATGCCATTATTTTTTACATTTATTATCATTATTTTATTATTATTATTTTTTTTTTTTTTTTTTTGAAATGAAATGTGTTTTTTATTTACACTGGTTAGTGTTACCTTTTAGGCAACTTAACCTAAACCGAATTGTGTTATTAATTTGAGTTATGTGTTATTGGAACAAGATATTTACAGTGCAATAATGAGATGTGTAAGGGAATGATTGGAGCTGAGTCCTCTTCTAGCTCTAGTGCGTGGGTTGGCAGATCTTAGCGCTGTAGTACTTAAACTCCTAGCAAGGCTGTTTGGGTGACAATCTAACCTTTCATTATATTTTATAGCGTTATCCTGGATTTTGTCTCCGATTTTAGTGACTTTAAGGTCACGCTCAATAACTCTGGCTCTCATCTACCACGGGGCCCCAGTGATCTTTCTCATTTATTATTATTATTACAGTTTATTATTACTATTATTATTTTTCATTATTTATTTATTATTATTTTATTTATGGCAGACTTATTCAATTAATTCATTTTTCATTTAATACACCCAAATGCTCATAATATACATTTTTATTAAGGTATATCCTTATATGACTAATCTAATTTAGATCAGATCCAACTTCCTTTTCAATCTCTAACCAAATTAAATTATATTATATTATTATTCACTCGAGACATTGTTTATTTATTGCCCTGATTATTCATTTGAGAAGTCCGACTTTTCATTAGCTCAATAGGAGCTTGTCGAGTGATAAGGCGCTTCGATAAGCGATTGCAGTTAGTATTTAACATGGAGTCCCAATAAATATGAATCTATAAATATGGCCGCTTATCGCCAGTTTTCACTGACTAAAATTGCTCACGGCGCATTAGTCTTTGCCATTAACCTTTACCTTTACTTTACTCACCTGAGTTTGTGTTTTCTTTTAACCGTTTCAGTAGTTGAACGACTTTGGTTAGCGTCGCAGTTGCAGGCGCAAATGGTGCAGAGTATCTAGGGATACGAAGAGTTTGAGAACCGGATAGAGCTGTAAGGCAGAGAAAGAAGAGCGAAGAGATCTACGGCCGGGCCATGTACTGCCAGGAAATGCTGCTGCTGGCAAGCCTTGTGCTGCTGCTGGGTGGCCAGCCCCACCTGACCTCGACCACGACGACGACCACCTTGGTGGCGGCCATGACGATTGCGAACCAGGATCTGGAGCGGTACTTCCGACCGGCCAATGCGACGCACTCGTACACCAGCATAGGCGAGGAACGCCTCACCATGGACTTCTACAACTTCGCCTTCCTCAACTGGTCCTACGTGGACAGCCAGAACATAGGCCGGGAGGTGGAGTTCTCGGAGGAGAAGGCGCGCTACGGCGAGGGCCGAGTGCTCAATGTGACGGGGCGGCTGATCCACATCAGCACCGCGGATGACATTAGCGACGACTTCGCCTGCACACCCTACATACGCGGCACGCTGGGCACGCCCCTGCCCGACAAGGGCGTCACCTGGATAGCGCTGGTGCGACGCGGGCGCTGCACGTTCGAGGACAAGGTGAAGCATGTGCATCAGTACAACGCCGCCGGGGTGATAATCTACAATGATAAGCAGGTTATGCAGCTGGAGAAAATGCAGATCAAGAATAAGAATCGTAAGTCGGATTATTCGTATTTAATATATTCACACCAGCTAAATGCGCATTGTTTACCCCTAGGTAATATTGCTGCTGTGATTACGTATCAGGCGATTGGACTCGATCTGGCCAACACCGTTGATAAGGGAATCAATGTGACCATTTCCATTATCGAAGGACGACGGGGCGTGCGATCTGTCAGCAGTTTAAATCGGTAAGCAAAATACTATATTTTTAAGAAAAAATTAAAAAAAATAGATATTTTGAACTTATGTTCTCATGGAGACGCCGGGGTTTGAACCCGGGACTTCTCACATGCGAAGCGAGCGCTCTACCACTGAGCTACGTCCCCATGAAAACGAAATAGGGAAAATGCCATAGTTATGCCAAGTGTAATAAAGCAGTGTATATGAACTGCTTTGTAGTCAGTATAAACTGCTTGGTTTTCGGCATTACTTATTGCGAAATATACACCGTGTGTTATAAAAGATAGGAAGAATATTTTGGCAAAGGACTTAAAAGTAGTTGACAGTCAGTCAATGTGCATGGATGACAAAATAATAAAAAAATTGACTTAGTGTGACTGGAGACGCCGGGGTTTGAACCCGGGACTTCTCACATGCGAAGCGAGCGCTCTACCACTGAGCTACGTCCCCAATTGAGCTGTGTATGCAGTATGACTTACTTACAACAATTGTGCTATAGTACTGAGCAAAGTACTGAAATACTTAATATTGAGTGCAAGATTGCACTGCTTTGCTTAACCTTTACTCTAGCAAAAAACTGCTTTCAAAATGGGCAGAGTTTATTTACTATATGAGCTTTATTATTACATATGATTTAAAATTGAACAAGTGTCTTGTCCAATTGGGAACTTAATATTGAGCTTGGCTTAGAAAAGTCAATAATAATTGCAAAATAAATGCTTACAATTGTTACTGGAGACGCCGGGGTTTGAACCCGGGACTTCTCACATGCGAAGCGAGCGCTCTACCACTGAGCTACGTCCCCATATTGGAATTGCGTGACAAATTTTGCTGTTCAGCAGGAGCTAAATCCAATCAGAATAAATTTCGCAGAAAATTCTAATAATAACTTTTGTAATCTATGCAATCAGTAAATGAATTTAATCTTGCCTTTTCAGCACTTCCGTTCTGTTCGTGTCGATATCGTTTATTGTGCTGATGATTATTTCGCTGGTGTGGCTCATATTTTACTATATACAGCGATTCCGCTACATGCAGGCAAAGGATCAGCAATCGGTGAGCTAAGCTGGACTTTAGCTATATTTAGATATATATAATAAATGAGTGTGCATTGCAGCGCAATCTTTGCTCGGTGACAAAGAAGGCCATTATGAAGATCCCAACCAAGACGGGCAAGATGACCGACGAGAAGGACCTGGACAGCGACTGCTGCGCCATATGCATCGAGTCCTACAAGCCCGCCGACATAATACGCATACTGCCCTGCAAGTAAGTGGAAGCCACTCCCGCCTCCTCGAAGTATATCGACTCATCTGTCGCTCCTTTTCAGGCACGAGTTCCACAAGAACTGCATCGACCCGTGGCTGATCGAGCATCGCACCTGCCCCATGTGCAAGCTGGACGTGCTCAAGTTCTACGGCTACGTGGTGGGTGACCAGATCTATCAGACGCCCAGTCCACAGCACAATGCGCAGTCAGCAGCAGCAGCAGCAGCTGGTGCCGCAGTTGCTCCCGCTGCTGCTGGGCCTGGAGCTGGGGCTGGCGCCGGCGCCGGCGAGGAGGCGCTGCCCGTCATCGTGGTGGCACTGCCACCGCACAACATCAATAGCTTTAACCCTAGTGCTATCAGCTATCACCAGCGTAGTCCTAGCAGTAGTTACCAGCCGCAGCAGCAGCTGCAGCAGCAGCAGCAGCAGCCCTCGCTGGGCGGGTCAGTGGAGCGCGGCAGGCGGAACTCGGCGCCGGCGACGATGCCGCAAATCATCTGCACTGCCAGTCGCCAGGTGACCGACGTCTAAGTCGTCCGCCTCGCTGATCCATGAGTAGCCCTCGTATCTAGTTACGTATAGACCTATATATTACGTGCATAAATTTAAATCAAATTCCACATTCGACGTGTGCGGCGACTGCTTGCCGCTCAAGCAGTTGCAAGCAGTGCCAAGCAGTGTACTTAAGCGCAGAGCATCCACTCCAATTGGAGCGTGCCGCAGGCCCAGCTAGACAATGTAATTGCTCCAATCAGCAAAGTCTGTAGACGCAGAACTGAAGACCCACGCACATTCAAGAGAAAAGAGAGAAGAAGCATACGAAATCACGCAGAGTTCTATAAGTTCTACATTTAAGTTCTAAATTTAAGCGTACCAAATGTCGATACACAGAGAGAAGGAGAAGCAGAAGGAGAAAACAAATTTCGCGCAGACAGAAATATTTACGAGTACTACAATAACTACTATAACTATAACTAATGACTACTTCTAACTATGTATATGTATAATTATTATGGATCATAGCGCGTGTAGCCGTAGTAGCTGTAATATTCAATGCAACAACATCATTTGTAGCAAAATCAGCGCCTGTTTTGCTAGTCAACAATAATACTACGCACACACCCACACACACACACACCCATACACACACACTCATACACTTAAAGATAATGTCGAAGGTGCCAAAGTATTTGCTTTTAGCTTTAGTTGTTCAGATTGAATAAATGTACCGCTAGTTCTATTTATTTATTTTAATTTGTCTCTTTGATTGCGCCAGTCCAGCTTGAAAGAGGGATCCCTAGCATAAATAGCTATACGATAAATATGTATGTCCTTAGACAGGAGTTCCAGGGTTTCGGACACTTGCTTTACACCTAAGATAGAACATATCTGCGATCCATTGCCAAAACTCGAGCCAGACAAAACACAATCCAATTGCATCCACTCAGTTTCACTTCCGCAAGCGACGAAGAGGAGTAGTCGACTACCAGATACCGCACACACTCTCACACATACGAATTATACTATTATATAGAAGGTATATAGTTTCTGCTAAGACCTCAGACCAAACGTGGACTCAAGCATATTTAAGACCAAATAAATTGATTGAATTTGAAAAACGCTTTCGCTTGTTTCGCTTTGTAGTCGCCGCGCTTGTCCACTCATCCGTAGCTAGAAGACGCCAAGGACCGCCTCCAAAGGACCTGCTCGATCGGCGCAGTCACTTAAGCTCTTCTCGTTTCAGTTTCTGGGCAGCGAGGAGAGCATCCTGGAGTATGAGCCGGCGCGCAGCGTCAACCCGCCCATTCCGGCCATTGGAGGGGCCCAGGAGGTGGCAACGACGACGACGACGACGACGGCGGTGGCCACTGTCTCAACGCCAATGCCGATCCAGACGAGCGCCCTCGCCGATCTGATACGCAGCCGCGACTTTGTAATAGACTTCCCGCGCGTCTTCGTGCTGCACAGCGGCAGCGTGGTGGGCGCCCGGGAGACGCTCTTCCCGGGCCGGCTGCCCGAGCGCTCGCAGAGCTCGTTGTCCTTGAGGCAGGCGCGCGACTGGATGGCTCAGATGAGCAACAAGCTGGAGGAGCAGCAGGGACTGCGTCGCCTGCGCAAGGACGAAATGCAGCAGGTGAGTGCCAGACAAGGGATGCAATGGATGCCATCTAATCCTTGGTTCCTCCAGCAACTGCTCAGCACCAGGGACTCGGCTCGGCAGCGCCGCTCGCGCTCCGCCGACGGCCGCTACGCCACCGGCTGCTTTGGCCGTCAGCGGCCGTCGGTGGTGCAGGCAGCAGGAGCAACCAGCACGCTGTCCCCGCCTGAGGCGGTGCAACTGCGCCGCACCAGCTCCACTCAGGCGCTGCAGCAGCTGACGGATGCGTCCTACGCGCAGTCGCGCCAACGGCAGCGCGAGACCTTCGACTTTGCGCGCACTCGGCGCCGCTTCATGGGCCGGCAGGACGACGAGATATCCTTGCAGTCGCTGCCCAGGCGCGCCGCCCCGCGGCCTCCCGCCCGTCCCGAGGCCAGCGACCACATCACCATCCAGGTGAACGGCGAGGGCGTCGATCTCAATGAGTAGATGGGGAGACCAAGGAGCTGGAGCCACGCGCGCGGCCCATGTAGATTTGTAAAAAGTATTCTGTTTAGAGCGTAGTCTGTACTGCTGTTAACCCTCTATCGACCCGCATATCCTGTAATATTACGCACTCCTGCGACAATTAAATACAATGCTTTCGCATTTCGCTTTTCCACAGCCATTTGACTGCAGCTCGGTAGGGGCAGGGACTGCAGTGGGAAAACTGCTGCGGGTCAGATGCAGTTACAGGCCCAGGCAGGTAGCTTGCCTCTGGGTAGAAATGTCTCTTGGTAGAAAATGGAATTTCCTGTTGCAATTTTCATCTGGCTGCTGTTATTTCTGGTCGCCTGGTAATTTAACTGCATTTTCCTCTCGTGCGTTATCAGCTGTTGCAAATGGGATGTTCTCATATCAATGTTTGAAAATCAAAGAATCTAAAAATCCTTAACTTGTTACATTTCCACTTCAACCTAAAGAATAGGATTTCCAAGAAGAAAAAAAATCACAGAAAATTTGTTCAATGTATAATAAAATATTCAATAGATTACAAGGATAATTCTGACCTGCTTTGGTCTGTTAATGATGTCTGAAAATCGTATATTGATATGTGATTAACTTAGCTCGAATAAGTAAGTTTTCCTCGCTACAAAAAAATAATTTTCTCCCAGTTAATTTCAAATCGATAAAGAATTTATTTGGGCAAAATCACATGTTTTTAGTATAGATATAAATATTATAAAAATATAAGATATCGTTGGGCTACATTTTAGATATTATACAAATATAATAAATATCATTGGGCTACTTCTTACTTGCAAAAATGTCATGACCAGGTGAGATAGGTCTTGAGGGTGGGCTTCATCTGAGTCTTCTTTCTATTGCATACTTTAGGGCAGAGCGTAAAATATGATTCCTAAGCAAATCTAAAAAATCGTTGCATATTTTCAGGAGGTTGCTTAAAATAGCCCAATAAAACATTAAGAATTAATCACTTGGCATTAAATTGAATATAATTATCTATATATATATAATTCCAATTATCTTTCTATTATTACTATTTCGGAATATCTTGACTTTGGTTCTCTTCATTCAATCTCTCTAAAATCTATGTTATTTTTAATTAATTCATTAATTTAGCCTAAGCCCATTCGGCTCTGGATTTTAATCCCAATGATTCACTCAGTGAGCAATATGAGCTATGCCCAAGTCGTGGCAATGGCCTCCACAGGCCGCTTAGTCCTCCTCTCTGGCCCACGCCTCGACGTTGAGCTGAATTCCATTAGGGATTTGCGCGTGCCTCGCGCAAAGACGAAGACGAAGGCGAAGACGGCCGGCTGGCTGGCTGGTTGCTGCGGCGGCAGACAGCGCGGCAGCAGCGTTATCCGACAAATCCGCGGTGCTGGGGCCCCAGACACATCGACAGCTCCAAAGAGATCCCGCGAGTCGGGCCAGAGCGAAGCAGCAAGAAAAATAGAGCAAAAGTTATGAGGAAGCGACCGACGCGTCGGTTGAAGTTTGCCGCTCATAACTGCGCAGCCGACACCAAAGGCAGCTAATAAGAATTCATCAGGCAGCGGCCGGGCCGGGCATACCAGCAGGGGCAGCGGCGAGGCACCAGCAGCGGCTGGTGCTGGGATCGAGGGTCGCCTGCACGCGCCGTAATTGCAACGCAACAGGAGGGCCGCTCCGATCTGAAGCTGAGCTTGTGTCTGCATCTGTGGCTGTGGCTCTGGACCGGCGGCTGCTGAGCCACCTCTCGGTAGGCAGCGGCCTGGCCCATGTTTATAAACTTAAAGTCTGTAATCACATTAGCCATGTAGCCAGCGAGTGGAGAGTCCGCCTGGCTGGACATTGGGGCCAACTGTTGCAGCTTTATCACCTGACGTTGCTCGAGTCTCCTCGTCTGTCCGCGTATCCCACGATCGCGATCGATGACAGCACGTACAATTTTTTGTCGATTGCAGCCTGAGCCTGAGCCCCTTGCTCCACTCGCTGCCCCTCGCTGCTTGCCTTTTGCGGCCCAGCTATGGGCGTGTCCGCTGTGGGCGTTGCAGGGCACATTCAAGATAAAATGATTATATTGTAGGAAGTGCAGCTCTGCCTCGTGGGTAATAAAGCAAAGGAGTATCACAAATCTACATATAACTCAGCCGCGACGTGTTGATGTCTATTGAGGCGCATAAATATATCATTGCACAAATTGGACAGCTCTCCAGCTCTCCAGCTGTGGGCAGTGAGTGCTCTAGAAAGACAGCCCCTTGATGGCTCAGATACTAAACATAATGCGAAATGAAGCTAAATAGCTGTCGAGCTGCTGCATTGATTGAATCCTAACTTACCTTACTTAATTGCTCCGCTCTGAATGATGACGATCAATGATCAGCTTCTACTGTATATTTATGAAGAATCCTTGGACAGCTCACTGGAGTTGTGAGAGTATTGAAATATCATTATATATATGCAGTTTGTCTAACTGAAAACTCTAACATTTTCTTTTTCCTTTTTTTTTGTGATTTTTATAGGGTATAATGGTTTTGTTGGATGTATGTAACGGGCAGAAGGAGGCGTGGCAGACCTCACTAAAACAAAGTATGTGTATTCTTGATCAGGACGACAACAGAAATCGATTTGGCCTTGTCCGTCTGTCTGTCCGTCCGTCCGTCCATCTGTCCGTATGTTTGAACGCGTCGATTTCCGCCCGTATAAGAGCTAGAGACTTGAAATTTTTTTTGTAGGCCCGTGTATAGCACGCGCAGATCAAGTTTATTTTAAAAAATCGATAACTATCCCCAATTAATTGTTATCGATTAAAGACAAAATCGAAATGCAGTTAAAAAACTCTATCTCGCCCATCTTTTAAGCTAGAGACACCAAATTTTTTATTTAGCTTTATATGTATTTTATGCAATTTTGAATTTTGTTACATTTTGGATACCGGCCCAAAATTCCTCCAAACTCTATAAAAAACACAGATTCGACAGCGCTCAGGGTATCCCCTAGTCGGTTACTCCCGACTGGAGTTTTCTTACTTGTTGTTTACAAGGAAAGTGTGGAATGAAAACCTTGATTCTTAAATCTTTAGATTTATGCTCAGCCCTTTGAGCTGTCGCCATGATGATCGCTCACTGATCCTCATCGATTCGTAGCCCCCAAATTGTGTCTGGTTAGCACTGGAACCCATAAGTAAGCCCATAAATAATGAGTCGCACGACAAAAACAATGCCTAGTTACGATGTGGCAACGTGGCAATGTGGCAAGTAGGAGGCATTCATGGCGAGGCGCAACAAATCGCACGATCGGCAGCTGCCGCCTCGGCTGTGACTCCAACAGCAGCAGAGAGACTGCATCTGCAAGCCGTCGCTAATCTGCAGTAAATGGACAAGAGGCTGGCATCAGTGCTATTGATGAGCGAACATATGCGAGGATCGCCAGGATCTTCGATCCTGCCAGTGCCAATCGGAACTAATCGCAGGCCAACAATAAAATTGTGCTCAGTGCCAGCTCGTAAGCCAGACGATCCACACGATGTGTGAAGTTAAATCCAATCAATGAGCTGAAAAAGAGAGAGCAAGAGAGAGGCAGATACGATTAGAAAGAGAGAGAAGGAAGGGAGAGGAAGAGGAACATTTTAGTGTCATTTTCAAGAGATTTTCGCCTTTTATTTTATTTAATTTATTTTAACGTTTTAGCAAACAGCAAACACAAACATAAATGAGAAACCCGATGAACGCGTGACAGCCTGATCGGCCGAGGGACCAACCAAAGGACAGCGCAAAATGGCGATTCGTTGCGCCGGCTTGTCATGTTTGCCGAGCTCCGACTGCGACCTGGGTGTGTTCCTGTCACCATTGTCAACGAGTCGGCCAATGCGTGCTAGCTGTCCCTTTCCTCAATAGCTGCGGTAATACTCTCCCTCTCTCTCCCTCACAATTGGTCGAACAGATATGCGCTTAGAGCACGTGGACCTGGCGCGTACTATCTTCAAAGAGAAAAAAGAATTCGTACAGTGTTTGTCAAGTATATGTGTGTGTAAGTTACAGAATGAATATGAATATGAATATTTTGTTGAGCTGAGAGTAAATATATACACTTTCAAGTAGAATCTATGAATGATATTGCCAAAATGTATGTAACAGGCAGAAGTAAGCGTGGCAGACTCCATAAAGAACATATATATATTCTTGATCAGGATAACAAACCGAGTCGTCTGTCTGTCTGATCGTCTGATCAAAACCTATAAAAGCTAGAGACTTGAGTCTATAATCTTCTATAGCACACACAGATCACGTTTGTTTCAAATAATCAATATCTATCTCTAATTAATTATTATCGATTATATAAGCCTGATCAAAATTATGTTATTAAATTATAAAGTATATTTTTATATACAAATTAAATTTAATTTATTTATAAAAATTCAAAATTCAAAGAAATTACTTAATAAACAACCTAATTAATTTAAGTTCAGGTGCAAATATAGCCAATATTCGAAAAAGTTTGTACATTTACCAAGCTGTCAAATATTTCGCTAGAAAGTATAGATTTCATATGCTGCAAATTTGATTGAAATCCATAAGTTACTAATATTAGTAGTAATTAATAGTTAGATTATTCTCAAAATCAGGTGGGAAGCAGTGCCTAGCAGCGCAATGGGCACATATTTCACAGCCAACTAAAGTTTTCCTACTGTTTTGGGCCTCTGTTGGGCTTAAAAGACAATTCAAGAATTCTAACTTATCTTTAAATCTTAATAATTGCAAATCCAAATTGAACTTAAATAAGTTTTTGAAGGTACAAATATTATAAATCCTAAAAGAAACCCATCTCAAATGCAACTTTGCTGTAAATTGCTTAAAATATCTTTTAGAACAATAAATATTATTGCAATCTAATATATAATAAATAATATACAATACATATAATAAATAATATAATAAATATATAATAAATAAATAAATAATAAATAATACAAAATAAATAAATAAAATATAAATATATAAATAAATATAATAAATAAATAATATATATATTTTAGTCTAAGACACAAATTTATACTAAAATAACAGATGGAGTTTTACCCCAACTATTTAGTCAGTGCACTTAAATTCGCCCAATGTCAAGCTCTTCAAAAACATGTCGAACGATAGAGACAACTTTTAGTTTCCTTTTCATGCTGTAGCGAATGGCAAAGCAATCTGATTTGTACTTATTAGCTTTTGGTGAACTACACGCGGCGCAAGTGCATTTCACGAACTGCAAGCTGAAAGCGTGGCAGCCCTGCGGGGTGGCTGCTTTCACGTAAAAACTGATACGGGTAGCTCGCCTACGCAGAGCTGCCTACACAGCGCTACGCTTTTGATATCCGTGCATCCTTGCGTCCTTGTGCAGGACGGCTTGCTTTCATTAGGCGGGAAAGGGAAAGTCCCAAAAAGCGAGAGCCATATATCATCAATTAGGTGCTCTGACGTCTACATTTCCGAGTCCGCCCACTACAATAAAGCTTGTATCTGCACATGTATATGTATACGTGTATGTGTGTGTATGTGTATGTTTATGTGCATGTGTATTTGGCTTTCACTTTTGCAGGACAAAGCTGAAAATGCAATTGGCATTTCGAGCTCAATTTTGCTGCTCTTCACTTTGCTTTTCGCTTTTCACTTTCCTCGTTCGCAGCTTATTTTTTGGGACAGGACATAAAATCGATGGGGAGATGGGCTTTAAAGTCCCTTAAATTCAGTTAGGGCCGTAGCTCATGTGCAGGCGGTGCATCCGCGAGCCGGGCTAGCTTCTATGTGGAATGGGAATGGGAATGGGTATCAACGTCGCTAATCCGACATCTGCATAGTTTACAGTCGCACGAGCTGCGGACAGACAGCTCAACGCCCCAATTTGTGCATGGGTAGCTCTGGTAGCCTGTTTCTGCCCGAGGTGGCAACCGGCATCAGATGCAAAAGCCGAAAGACTTCATTGGTGCGGAGTACACTGAGAGAAAAGAGTATCAATATGTCACATATCTCTCGAATCTTAAATACATTTCGTCTAGGAAATCCTTTAATGAAGAGAAATATAATTTTTTATTGACTTCTCATAGGATTTCTTTAATCTTATTTTTCCTCACCAACTATTTCTCCAAGTGTAGCAGTGGGTTGGCGGATATGGCTAGCTCTTGATCTGTTTGGCCGGCTCGTTGATGTAAGTGATTCATAGGCCACAGTTGGTCGCCGATGATCTCCTTGGGCCATTTTCTGCTGTGGCTCGCTGTCTGCCGATGCTGATCATGTCGATTGCCCGCTGATATGAATATCATAAAATGGGCGAGTATCGGGCTCATTTGTCGGCTCCACAACAAAGCGAAGTCTAACGGCAAAATACTACAACTTTCAGCTGCTTGCACTGCAGATCACCGATCCACGATCGAACGCAACTGCGATCTTGATCTGGCAAATGGCTCTCTTTTCGGCTGTCTGTCTCTGTCCGACTGTCTCGCTGTTCTTCTATAATTTTATTCAAGTTTAACTGCTGTTTAAGCTGTGTTAGGGGAGAGCTAAGCTTGGTTATAGTTGACATACGAATAATATTCAATAGATGCTGATCAGTGATCTAGAAGAAAGTTGAGCTGGAATGAAGTTTGTAATTATATTTATATATATTTTGGGGAAATGTATGTAACAGGCAGAAGAAGGCGTGTCAAACCTCATAAGGAATATATTTATATTCTTGATCAGGATGATAAACCAAGTTTCAGCTCTGTTCTTCTTTCTGTTCCTCTGACTTTGAGATCAGATTCTATAAAAGCTAGAGGCATGTATTTTTTGTAGCTCCTTTTATAGCACACGCAGATCAACTATGTTTAAATGATAAATATCTATCCTTAATTAATTATTATCGATTAAAAACCTGATCAAAATTCAGTTATTAAATAATAGAGTCACCTGATTTTGCATTTCGTTTTATAAATAATAATAATAATAAAAATAATAATTATAAAATAAATAAAATAAAATAAAATAAAATAATAATAATAAAATAAATAAAATTGCAACAACTATTTTATAATTTTTTATGCAATTTGATTTTTATTATATTTTGGATTCAGGCTCCAAGTTCCTCTAATTAGTTTGTTATTTATTTTTTTTTTTTTTATATTATATATATTATATTAGATATATTTATGACATTTTATTTAATTATTGAACTTCGTCCGCTCCATCATTTTTTGCTTCCCTAGGTGATAATAAATTAGTCAGTTAGACTTAACACTCAATCCTAATCCGATTGCTGATGCTTGGGCAAGGAAACAAGTCACTTCGATTCGCACAGCTCTTCCGGCTAATGCAATATGAAGCTGATAATAAGAGATAATGTGAGATTGCGGCAAATGCTAGTTCGCAGTTGTTAAGAGATCGAGACTAAAGCTGATGCACCATGACCAAGCAGAGATTCGCTGCGCCCCCGCAGGCGACAGGATGCCCGGTTGGCAGGACACTTGGACGCTGGGTGTCTGTCTGAGCGAACGGCTAGATGCGTATCTAAGATTGCGTGCCCGGCCCGGGACGGGGATTGGAAGTCGAGTTGGATTTTGGGTTCGGGTAAGCTGTAAATCCAATAAATATTGCCAAAACTGTAGCGTGCTCAGCGCTTTGTGCGAGCAGGGATCACAGGATCAGAGAGTCGAGCTGACGGAGCTGCGCGGCAGGTTGATGCCTGAGGCCTGAAAAGGTGCCAGAAATTGTGTCAGTGTCCCTTTCTCTGGCTCTGGCTCTGGCACAACATGACATGACTTTTGGGCCACGTAGGCGTTTACTCGACTTAGCAGCGGCTTCACTCCGTAAGCCAAATTGAATCGGTTTATAACACAAAGACGAAGTCGCAATCGGATCAGCGTCTGCTCTGCACTCTGCTCTGCCCTGCAGCTCCTGATGAGTTCATCTTGCTGCTGCTGCTCTTGAACTTGAGCGTTTTTAAATATATATATATTTCGGCACACAATGACTCGACCAGCTCCTGTCGCCCCGCTGAGTACCTGCTCGTGTAACGGTAACAAGTGCACGCAAGGATAATCCGCAGCACGCGCAACTCACGAGCGCGTCCCCGCTCAGTCAGTGCAAATAAATAAATTGTAATCTGCTCGGCTGTTTGATATGAATCAAAGTGCGGCCACGCCCACCCGGAGTTAAGCTCGGCCTGCGGCTCAGCCAAGACAACGTTTGACAACATGCCGTTTGCTGGCCCGGCTCTGATCTGGTTGATCTACATAAGCGGATATTGATTTCGCCCGAATTCCGAACTCTGTTGTCGCTGGCCGAAACAATATTTTGGTTGCTCTCTGCATTTCTGGCAATTTGTGGATTAACTTTGCGATCAGCCTTTGTCCACTGGAATGGCCAGATCCAGCCAAACAAACGCTACATTTCAATTGGCATCTACATCAAATTGAATTTCGCAATTATAACATTTAATTTCATTAAATAAATCTCATTAGCCATGTCTCATCAATGTCGCAATGGCTGCCACAGACTCAGATATATATATATATATATATATATATAGGATAACTTGAAAGTCGGGGCGCTGGCAATTCATGATGGCTGCCGAAATGCAACCCTCTGCGCTGGCTCGGTCACACCAAGCGTTTATAAGTGCCCAAAGCAAACATCCACCGAGCAGATCAAAATAAGCGTAAAAATAATCCATCTTCGCGCTAAGCAAGCTGCAAACGCTACCCCAATCCCCTCCCGCCACCCAGGCCCTGGCAGAGCAGCTTCAGCTGAGGTCAGCGGCAGCTGCAGCGAGTCAAAGGAAAAAAAAGTGTCAAAAATGTTTCATTTTGGATATGTTGAAAAATAATGGAAGAGCAGCGAGAACCAAGCCAGCCCCGTCTCCCAGTCTCTGAGTCCTCGCGCCGTGGACCTTTTTGCAGCCACGATTTCTGCACGCTTCACGCCAATTTTCGCGCCTATCAACGTCGACATCGACTTCGACATTGACTATATCCACAGCACAGCTCAGCTCAGCTGAGCCCAGCCCTCGTGGTTGCTGTTGTTGGTGGTGGTCCTGCTCGCTCCTGCCTGGGCAATGTATGCTGGCCAAACGCTCGCCCAGATTTCAGTTGGCAATTGGCTGGTTGCCCCTCGCAGCATCCTTCCGCAAGGCCTCTGGGAAACGCGGCATAATTCATTCAAATGATTGGGTTGTTTGTACTAGAGCTCTACGTGAATGGGCCGGGCGGCGTGGAAACTCGTTTTTCCCTATGTTCACAGCGTTTTTCCCTGTTGTCAAACGGCATCGCGAGGGAGCGGCGCGCCATCAATGAGAAAGTGCCAATGACGAATGCCATTTTTGCCATTTTGAATAAATAGATTTTTGTCAACAATTTAGCTGGATCATAATGAAAGACTTCTGTAGAGATTTCTTTTTTTTTTATATATATATTTTATTTTCAATCTGTCTTGTACAAAACAATAAGCAAATCTTTAAACTATAACTTTTATCTGTAGAGATAAAAGACAAAAATCTAATAATATTCGACTAATTAGAAAATTTTAAAAATATTCCAAGATTTTTTTTTATCTATTCGAAAGAATTCCCATGATCTACATTTAGATGAAAATTTATTTTGGGAATATTGGCCAAACTTAACTTAGAAAAATGAATATTTTTGCAATCGCTGTTAAAAATAAGTTTTGTATTGGGGCAACAGCAACTACAATGCTTTGCTTTAAGCCTTTATTTCAGATGGCCAATGTCGAATGCCATTTTTGCCATTTTGAATAAATAGATTTTTGTCAACAATTTAGCTGGATCACAGTGAAAGACTTCTGTAGAGATAAAAGACAAAAATCAAATAATATTCGGCTAACTAGAATATTTTTAAAATACTCCAAGATTTTTTTTATCTATTCGAAAGAATTCCCATGATCTACATTTAGCTGAAAAGTTATTTTGGGAATATTGGCCAAACTTAACTTAGACAAATAAATATTTTTGCAATTGCTGTTAAAAATAAGTTTTGTATTGAGGCAACAGCAACAACAATGCGTTGCTTTAAGTCTTTATTTCAGATGGTAGAAATTACAAACAATTGACATAATAGGAAACGCGCTTTGTGCCGCGTCTGTGCCAATCAAAAGGCGAAAAGAAAACTTTAAGCGCACACCGAGTGCCCCCCCTCCTTCCCTGCCCCCCTCGTCCGACCATGCCTCGCAGATCAGTGTTTGGCATTCGGTATTAGGGGGCCAGTGCGCTGGGTGCTTACAATGCTCACAATTACAATGTCAGATGGCTGCGGCGGCAAAAGATCAAAGCGCAGGCACAAAGCTGCGCCGGGCAGCGAGTGAAAAGAAAATCACACAAATTTAACTGGCAACAATAACAATAAAAATAAAAATAATAAAATATAAGCCACAGAAAAAAGCATAATGTACAGAAAATGGCAAAAGCAGAGAGCAGCAGCTCGAGCAACAGCAACAACAACAAGGCGAACGGAGACTTTCCCAAGCCATATGCAAATATATCAAAGCGGCTAGTTACCCTGATGGATGGTACAGCCGAATGGGCCATGAGTCATAGTCGGAGCCGAGCTGCGAGCCAAAAGCTGCAACACAAAATGTGAACGTGGAGCAGGTACGACACCAAAGTTACGGTTTGATCACAAGTTGAGCGTAAAATATGCTAAAGATCAGCGAGTGTCAGTGCCACAGCGACTGTGTGTCCATCTGTCCGTCCGTCTGTCTGTGTGCCAGCAAATGAGCGTAAAATGATCAAAGAATCTTCGCGCGCTATGCCAATCCACAGAGCAGTTACCACTCATCCAGCCATCCAGTCTCCAGTCTGCCCCACTGGGGATCCTCGATCGTCGTCTGCCTCGTTCGCTGTCTCTGCTGAACGATCGCATATTGCACGGCTAGCTACGTGTGCGCATTTTGCAAAATAACATTCAATTTGTGCAACCTGATCAAGCAATTGCATCAACCAAGCGATCGCGTCCAACGATCTACCCTCAAAGAGCTGGCTTTGATAAATAATCAAAGTACGATCAATGTTGCAATAAAAGAATAATGCAATCGCATTCCGCAGCCCTTCTACTCGGGCAGATTTTACGCTCGCTTAAACTGCCGATCGCCGATCGCCGATCACTGATCAGCGATCACCTATCGCTCTGATCACTCTGATCACTGATCAACGATCCTCGATATCAGCTCAAAGCCGTTCGCCGACGGCTGTGCCACCATCGGTCAACAAATTACATGTTGCCACTTTGATCATTTCTGCAATTGGCCGCAACAGCAACAACAGCAACAGCAACATCAGCAGCAACCACAATCACAGCAGCAACAACAACAACGGCAACAACAACATCAGCAGCAGCAAGAACAACAATCTGCCGTGGCAGACAAACTGGCTGCCGCTTTCTAGTCGAGCCAGCTGCAACTTTGTTGGGTCGACTCTGAGCTTAGGGTTCGCTTATTGAATTATAATACTTCACGTATTTGGTTGCAAGTCGCAGCTACGTCATCGCTTGCCTCAGCGTCGACTAGTTGTGGTGCCACAGCTTGCCTTGGGCGAAGCGCTCAGCCAATCGTTAAGCCCAATTCTCTTCTGCAATGAAGAGATCAAGACATTGCTGAGCCCCAAAAATCATAACAGGTAGAGCCTTAGCTTATTACTGCTTAGCAGAATCTTAAGTAAACAGCATCTAATAATATAAATATTTTAAAATTACAGAAATAAACATCAGAAATAAATAAATTTTAGCAATAAATTTGATTACTAAAATAATTAAAGGATTTTTAGCCGTCCGCTGGTGATTTGGGGTAGGAAAAACTTTCAGGCTGACATTAAAATATATATTTTTTACTTCATATAAAATAATGATGTAGTTAAATAGTCTGTGTAACAGGCAGAAGCAGGAGTGAGTGATCCAAGAGTGTATATGAACAAGAGTTTTTGAAGAGGAGAAAGGGCTGAGTCGATCCAGCCCTGTCCGTCCGTCCGTCCTTCTGTCCGTATGTACCTATGAATGTGTCGATCCTAAAGCCCACATGATACTTGGAATGTTTCTGCAAGTCCCCTTATGACATGTGCAAATTTATTTCAAATAATCAATAGCTTGCACGTTTCTATGTAAACAATTAAAAGCTTTATAGAACTTCAGTTATTTATATTAATTTCTTGTCATTTTTCTAAAGCAATCCTTGCTTGACAACTTTTACCATAATTAATAAGAGCTATCTTTTAAAAAATAATAATGTTTCTATGTATATAAAAAGCAAAATCATGAAAGGAAAATCATGAATCCAATGAAACGATTTTCAACAATATGTGTAACTCCATCACTTATGAAAAAAACTTATCAAAATTATCACGTCAATTCTTTCAACTTTGGCCACCTGTTGCTAAAAGGCTCCCCCAAATATTTCTCATGAAGGCGTAGACTCCTCCAGGCACTACCAAAGAAAAAAAAAATATATATATAACATATATAATATATGTAAAAGCTCACTTGGCGAACTCAAACATTGAGTTTATCAAATTTTCAACACGAATCGATCAAAATTTATGCGCAAATTGCCTTTGGCAAAGAGCAAGAGGACGAGGAAGAAGAGCAAGGGACAGCGACAGAGGAAGACCAGGAGACAGAGGTAGAGCCAGAGGAAGAGACGCAGAGACAACTCCGAAAACCGAAAATGAGAGCAGTCAGTCATGCGAACATGGTGTGAACCTGGTTGTTGTTGCTGTCTCTGTCACGCCAATTGTAACGCTCTAAATTTGCGTTACGTAACGGAATTTAAAGCGTTCCTTATCAGATTGGTTTTGATGCTTTATCAACGCTCCCAAAAAAAAAAAGATAAAAACTCATGAACTAATATCTTTTATCATGAATCCCACCTGAGTTGCCGTTGCTGTTGCTGTTGTTTTTCTCTTTGGTTAATAAACGTAAATAATTTATAATGAATATATGATAAATTCATACATGTGCGTCGCTGCCTTGTTTTTGGCGTGTGGTTGGTTCGAGCGGCTGAGTGCTGAGTACGTGAAAAATTAGCGGAAAATTTCATCAGTTCATCATGAGCACTTGTAAATTGTCTGTGCCTGTCATATGGCCTCTACATGTTCATTAACCGGCGCTCGGCTTCCAGTTTGGCAATTAACGGTTGCAACTCGCATTGGACACATTCGATTTGGGCGCGAAATTGTGGCACAGGTGCCGAAACAACCTGAGCGTGGAAAGAATGTGGAGTGCGGCTGGTGGGACTCGAAGCGAGAATGCAGAGAAGTTCGGACAGGTCCAAAAAGAACTATCTATAAATAGGATAAATGTAGCGTGTATAAATGGATAAAGTATGCAAGAATGATTTTAGATAACTATTTTTGTCCCTGATAGGAGGGGCAAATGGCTAATCATCCATTAATAAGTTGTTGAACTAGCGATTAAGAACGAAAATTATATCGTAAAGTCAATTGTTGGATATGGTCTAAAATATGTTAGAATAGTTAATGGAACAAGCAACAAACCATCCATTATGACTACTTGAGAGCCTGGATCTGGATTCTGAATTACAATTTTCAATCATTTAACAGTATAATGATGCTTACGACCTAAAACACAGTTAACTCTTCTAAATTTGAATTCTAGATCTACTTTGGGGTAAGATCAGATTCTATTTAAGCTAAGCCTAATCTCTAATACAATTTGAAAATTCGTAATATTTTGTACTTTAGTATACGACCGTCGAATTTTAAATGTAGCTCAAAATTAAATTGCAGAAAAGACAGAGATTAATCTTAAAATATAGAGAGATATGAAGAGTTTATATATAACCTAGAAAGAAATTATCGATTACGTAACATATTATATTGATCTGGCTTTAGAATCATTAATAAATAATAGAAATTCAGCAATTTCTGTTTCACCCTTTGAAATCTTTCTATGTTGTCGAATGTTCATTGTGGAGACCAAACATTATTTGGTTGCTTACATTGCTGGCAGACTTGTTCAACAAGTCGCGTTACTCCATTGTTCCGAAATGACAATTTCATAACACTTAAGAGCAGACTCATCTCGCCTTTACAGCCATGGCCTTTGGATAGGGAGTCAAATGTTAAATCTTTCGTCTTGCATTGCTGGGCGCTGCGGCCACTAATAGTATTCGTATATGCTGTATAAGAATAGCCACGTTACTAATTTCAGTTAACGTAAAATGTAGAAGTCTTTAAGTACAAATGTGCAACAAGTTGGTGTTTCAATGCAAGAATACAAAATATCTTGTGAAGAAGCAAGTGAAATTTTTGAAGACCTCAGGACTCTTAAAAATTGCAGCTTGTACGCATAGCAAACAGATACTGAAGATCTCTATTGATTTTGGGAGAGAATTTAAGATGTAAGAGAAGTCTTTTTTAAGTTTTTGTTTAGAAGAATCTCTTAAACTTAGATATATGATATCCAATTGACAACTTGGCACTTTTCTCCTGCAGTTGCGAAGGCTTTTAAATGCTCAATGAATAATTGCAAGCTCTTGCAATCAAGTGTTTTTATCAAGGCAACTAACTGTGACTTAGCTCGTGTTAGTTTAATAATACAAAAGCATTCACTAAGACGGCTGCTTTGGACAGCTCAAAGATCCATAAATGAAAAACACCTTAACGCTAATTCAAAATGGCCTTAAAAATCTGCTAATGCAAGTCGAACGTATTCTCAGACTCAGTATTATTACTCGAGAGCTCAGATCTTAGCCGATCAATTGGCTTGTGTTAGTTCCCATTAAACTACTACCTCAATCAACCAATCCATAGGCAATAGGCAAATATCGCCTCCATTTTAATCCTTTTCAGACTAACTCATTCACTTGACATACTTTCGACTTCAGAAAAAGTTCCCACATTGCGGTTCTAGCCACCATTTCAATCCGATCACAATTCGCATTATGAACGCCTTTGCGCTGTGGCCGCTGCAGATCATCAATCAAAAGGCGGCAGTGGGAGACAAAGCGTCTACATTGTGCCCGCCAGCTACCGGACACACCGACTGCTAGCTATTCAGCATGCCGTTTGGGCCACACAGGAAGTGGACTCGAATCAAAAAAGAAGAGAAGAAGAAGAAGAAAGATAAATTTCGCATGCTACCGGGTCGTCCGGGCTGGCATTCGATCTTGCGACGAGCTATCAAAAACGCATAAATCAGCAGCGCTCAAAGGTCGGGAGTGGCTTTCAACAGGTCTGTTCAAAGAGCCACAGGAAGGGAAAGGGAAGAGCAGCTCCGGCTCGGCAGCTCCTGCACTCGACTTGCCACACAAATTAAATTTGTATAAAAATATCCAAGTTGGTGGCCCGAGCAGAGAAGAGAAGAAGCCGCTGGGCTACTGTCTGACACAGTGACACTCACTGAGAGCGGACGAAACCCCTAGGAAGCGATCCATTATGATTGTCACAGTTGACACACATTATCACCCTTGTAAGAAGAGAGAGACGGAGCTAACCTGTCGTCGTCTTGGTATGCGCAGGACCTGCTCTGCCAGGCAGACACTGCGGACCCGAGCGATATGAGCTAATTGATGTTTTCATTTAGACGCTCGCCGCTGCTCGGGCAGTCAGGCAGGGCTCTTCCCTTGGAGATATATATGTATTCATTCTAGGTGGTAAGTGCGACGCCCGCTGTGCACACATAATTGAGGACCCTTGCAGCGGCAGAGCTACCTAAGCCACCCAAGCAAGTCGTAACTAGGACAAGCCAGGACCTACTACAGCTAGTTACAACATCTGAGCCGCCCTGCCTCCCTCCCTCTCTTCGTCCTCGGCCTGTGGCATTTTGTCAATGGCTTTGTCCACTCCCGCTCAAGCCTGGACTTCGGCCTGGGCCTCTCATCTTCGACTAGCCCACAAGGCGGCATCTTGAAAGCAGCCCGCACTGACGCTGGTGGTCCCTCATATTTTGCTCCTCTCCCATTGTCAATTGCTCTATTTTGTCGCTAGCCGTCGGCTCTCTTCAGACAGTCGACAGAGTTTTGTAAATTATTTTCGTATTATCGAGTCGCAAAATGTGTTGTCTCTAATTGTTTAATTGTCAGCTCAAACGGCTGCGCTCTCTCTGTCTCTATCTCTGTCCCCTCATCGAGTCTAGCTCTGGCCTGAATCATCGCTAGCTGCTCTATTGTTATCCTGTCAATTTAGGGGACAATTCCTGTACGATTTTGAGGGATTAGCTGGGCTGGGCTTGAACCTGTTGTGGCTGCTTGGACATGTCCACATTCCTGTGTGGTCCACGTTTGTCCTTTCTAGTCCTTTCTTGTGTGACTTTTGCAACGTCCTTAGTGTAATGGAGTATGAATCTTTTGTAGTTTTCCATGCATTGGCAGCGGCGCTTAGAGCCTTCTATAGGAGCTCAAATGAGATCAAAGAATATGATATACGAAGATAACTAATGGAGTACATAAAATGGACAACATCATGTAGGTCATTACAGTAATTAGATAAGATTGAAGTGTAGGATGTAAGCAGCTTTGGGAGCATTTTTCCCTCATGATATTTAATAGAAGGCAGAAGTTTATAAGTAAAATTGGAATGCATTTAATGAAATATGTCATTTAAAAATATATTTCTATATACCAAGTTGTATATTTCACTGTTCAATCGTCTTTTAAGTGAGATGAAAGAATAATAATAAGTAAAGCGGACCAAAGGACTATGCTCAACATAATGTAGCTATATATAGCTGCTATAAGTAGTATTATAATAATACAAATATAGTATTAGAATAATTACAGTAAAGCATATATATACTTTATACTATATACTTTTGTAAAATTGTATATATAATAGTATAGTATTATGCATTATATATACATACAGGTGTATAGATTATAAGTATATATATAAAAGTAAATAGTATAGTATTATACGTTATATATATTAAGGTATATAGGATATGAGCAGATATATAAATATATCTAGAAAAGATAGGATAATAAATTTGAAAAAAATTTTTGAACACAAATATTTCATTTAAAATTGGCTTCCTAAAGCCAAATTATTATATATTATATTATTATTACTAATTATTTTATTTATTAATTAGATTTTATTATTGTTAATAATTATATTTAATATTATTCATTTTAATTATTAATTGTTATAATTTTATTTAATTTTTATTGTTAATAATTGTAATTAATATTATTTATATGCATTATTATTTGCTATTAAATATTTAATTTTTATTGTAGTTAATTATAATTATTATTATTAATTTTAATTATTAATTCTTATTATTGATTATCAAATTTTTAATTTTCAAGATTTTTTTAGAAATAAAAATGTTATATGTTATTTAAGTTATATTTCATCAAACAACCTGCCCTATGGGGCTTACGTTTTTAAACCTAACAGCCCCATTACAGACTTGTCATTAAATACTTATCACATGTCGACAAGGTACGCTCTATGCATAATGATTTATTCTCCCCGACATCTGATTAAAAATGCACTCCAATCGCACACCTTGAAAGCAAACCCCATAAAGAAACAAACGTTTTATAATTATTATTCTTAAATAATTAATAATTAAATTTATTTTGATTTCGCACTTAATCTAGGATTTCTTTAAATAATTGTTCAAAAATCTTACATTTAAATTAAAACTTAGTATAAACAGTCTTAAGCTCTTAACTAAAACTCTTTAGATAGTTAAGGATCAGCAGAACAAAAAAACAGGCACTGATTAGAGATGGGTGCCAGCTAGGAGGGCAGTGAAGCCCTCAACTGGGAAACTGGAGCAAGTGCTGGAGATGATGAGGGAGATTCCCTTAGAAGCCGAAGTAGGGATAGGCTGGTCCAGCTGCCATCATGGAGCTCTTGGGCTCGGGGGCGACCGACTGATGGTAGCCGCCCATGTGATTCGCGTTGGCACTGGGGAAGAAGGAGCCGGCAAAGTTGTAGCTATCCCAGGACGAAGGATGATGCGAGCCGGAGGCAGCGGCGGAGGCAAACTGAGAGCGCAGCTGCTCGGCCGAGCTGGCGGCTGTTGTGGGCATGGAGTAGGAGGAGGCGCCAGCCGTGGCGGCGTAGCCAGCTCCGGCCGTGCTCATGCTGTAGGCGGAGTTCATGAAGCTGTTGCCGCTGCTGGTCTGCGTCTGGGGCAGGGACTGGCTCTGAACCGGGCTGTGGGCAGCGGAGCTGCTGCTGCTGCTGGCGGGCGACATGGAGGCAACAGAGCCGCCATAGCCGGCATTCGCCTCATAGCCAGCTCCACTGGCCGGCCACGACTGGGTGCTGTACAGACCCATGCCCATGTTGGAGGCAGCTGCTGCACTGGAGCCGTACGAGGCAGCCGAGGAGTTGCCGCCAAAGCTGGGCACCTGCTGGGTGTTGAGCTGCTTGCGCAGGCGGGCACGGCGGTTGGAGAACCACACCTGGACGCGCGCCTCGGTGAGGCCGGTGCTCTGGGCTAGCTCCTCGCGGGTGTAGACGTCGGGGTACTGGGTGCGTGCGAAGATGCGCTCCAGCGCGTCAATCTGGTCGTTCGAGAAGGTGGTGCGGGAGCGACGCTGTTTGCGCTTCAGCTGAACGCTGGGCTCGGTGTCGTCCTCGCTCTCGTCCTCGCTGCCGGCGGAGCAGGCGCCGCCGCCGCCCAGGATGCCATCGATGCTGTGGGAGCTAGTGCCCGAGCCGGAGCCCGAGGTGGTGCGCAGCAGGCGCGAGATGGAGCTGACCGAGGGCGCATTCTGTTTGTCGCAGACTCCGGCCTCGATGAGCTTGGCGCGAATCTCCCAGCTGAAGATGCCGGGCTGGGACTGCTTCAGCTCCTCGATCCTTGCCTCAATATCGGGCGTGGCCACACGTGGCTTGCTGCCGCCAATGACGCCCGGCCGAATGGAGCCCGTCTCCTGGAAACGGTTCAGGATCTTCGAGACGCAGCCGTGCGAGACGCGCAACTGCCTGGAGATGACGCAAGGACGCACTCCAGCGGCGGCCATCTCCACGATTTGGCGGCGAATGTGATTGGGCAAGGGACGACCGTTGATGAAGACGCCGCCAAGCTGATTGACGCGTCCCTGTCCTGAAGAAGAGCAAACAAATGGAAATGAAGAGATTAGCTTAAGTTGATCTTCGAGTATGCAGAGAGAGACTTAAAATGAACCCTCAAAAGAAATGTTTTCTCTTTCTACAAATACTCTGCTGCGTGTGGCCGATCCTCGAGTGATCCACAATTAACTTTTCTGCGTTGCTCGATTGAGCGGCAGTAAGTAATCCAATTATGCAGTTAGCATTGTGGGCCAGCAGGATCAGTTCGCACGATCTATTGTCTAGGGCCGAGGCTATTCGTTGGCCATTTGTCTTTGCCTCTGCCAATCCGCATGTAAACATAACAAAGCGCAAATTGCCAATTTGCGTGGGCCAAAAAAAAGAAGTGAGCAGAAGTGAAGTGAGGCAAGCAGTAGGCATGGAAAATGCCGATCACTGTGCAGCTGTGCAGGCCATGCAATCAAATCAAACTAATAATCCATAAGCCAGACGGACAGAAGACAGACGACGGGACGGACAAGCGTCCAGCTGTGCCAGGTAATATCAGTACGGTGCGAGAGCATAAAAGGCCAGCCCCAAAAAGCTCAAAGATTCCAGCTCAGTTGCTGTTGTTGTTTTTGTTGTTTTGGGGCGCTGACGTTGCTGCTACGTGCTACACGAGAGACCCAAACATCAGACGCTGAGCCAAGATCAAAGCGGCGGAGCCGACTCGAGACCGTTGAAAAGACGGAGACGGAGCAGAGCGCGCCAAAAAGTCTGCAAAGTCTGGACAGTGAGTCGTCGCCTGGCTGACTGGCTGGAAAAAGGTTGTGGCTGCAAGTTGTGATCACAATCAATAAGTCAAAAAGCTGATCATGATTGTTGTACGAGCGGACCAGCAGACGAACGGACAAATGGACAGGCGGACAGTCGGACGAGCGGGTAATGATCTCTCGTTTGTAGCCGGCGAAAGCGCTGCCCCATTTGATCATGATCATGATGATGATCATGGTGATCGGGCACTATTTTCTACGACGTTTTGTACTCGTAATTGTGGTAATTGGTAATAGAGCGTTGATGCTTTGGCTGACCATCGACGACGACGACGATGATGATGGAGATGGAGCTGATGATCGTTGTCGCATGCTTACCTTGAAAGGGATATCCAGCATAATAGGGTGTCATATTAAGTGCCGATACAGCCATGTCTGAGTTGTAGTAATCCGTTTTAGCACTTTGATTAATTTAATGTGTCTCTACGCACGTTCACCAACACTGAAACAAGCACAAGATTCGTATTTTTCTAGTTCAGCTACTTCTTCTTCTTCGCTTATTTCTCTTTTCTTTTCTTCTCTGTCTTGAGTTTTCTTTTCTTTTCGGTGTAAGGCGCTTGCGCACGCTGCTGTTTGTTGATGCTGCTCGTTTGCTTGACAGCTCGAAACTGATTTTGAAACGGTCAGCAGCGAGACTAAAACGAATTTGTGAGATTCTCAGACGACGCGACGGCGACGGCGACGGCGAAGGCAGCGCTGCCGCATGCACGCAGAACACCAACAAACAAAAACAAGTTTTTTTGTCTGCCACCAAGAACAAAAACAACAAACAGCATAACCCACGCATCGAGGGTGGCTGGCGTGAGAGCGAGACAGTCATAGTTGCGCAGCGCTCTCACAGCGCGCAGCGATCGCTAACCGCTGCGTGTGTGAGCAGCACAGCACTCTCTCTCTCTACCCACTGCTCTCTGCTCTCGCTCTCTGCATATGCATGCTCGCGCGTGTGTGTGTTCGTTAGAGCAGCTGCGCCACAGAGAACCAATGGGTGCGCATAGCATGGCTGCAATTGGCCGTAGCGCCGCCCCCTTTGATCCCTGGCTTAGAGAGCTGACTTCTAAGTGGATCTAAGTGGATCTCGGACTCCATTATACTTATTTATACGATACGTATTCGAGCTTGATTTGAAGTTATGCGAATTTCGCGGCTTGCCCAGTTGCTTGTTACTCTCAGCATTCCCAGGCACTTACTTTGCTCTTTATTGTTGGACTTTTGTTGGCGTTTTATGATTCCTGCTTGATTCGTAGGCTGCTTTGAATAACAGCTCTTAACTAATATTGTTAAGCGTGCTAGAGAGTCTGCTTGTACATTAAATAAATATAGAGTTAAATATAAATATTTAATGTATAAAGATAAAGATGTATAATGTATACTACTTTAAAGAGAATATTACTGGGGAGATAGAACATTTTAAAATATAATGAGATATAAATACATTTATGTACAACACAATTTAAATGATGGAGTAAATGTTCTTATAATAATAAGTACTGTTGAAAGGGAAATAGCAAAGCTTAGCGCGTCGCATAGCAATAAGCAGAACTCAGTGTCATTAAAGGTTTTCCTTTACCTCTCCTCCCACGCCTTACGACGGAAATGGGTGAACATTATGCATTGGCAGCGCTGGCGATGATTGCAAAGCAAACTCAATGCCAATGCCAATAAACACGGTCTCTGACGTCGACACTGCGTCTGAATAGTTCGCATCCTTGCGCATTCGATCGCATTGAACTAAGTAAACGCGTTCCTCCCGCAACCACTTCGCTATAAGCCCTATGCAGCGACATGCATCGACTGACATTCTGCTTAAAGGATGTATAAGAGACGCCGTTTGAAAGGTTCGATATTAAAAAACACTTGAAAACAACGATGAAAATGCTGATAAAGCGCTAATGCGTTTTCCTTGAAAATAAAAAAAAAAAGAGGAATTCAAGGGAAATTCTATGACTACATCCACATCACTTCTCTCTTTCATTATATGGAAAATTTCCTATGAACAAAAGACAATCTTCGCTCAGTGCGAACACCAGCTGCTACTCTCCCAAAACTTGGTTGGACAACAATTAGCAGAAGGAGTTGCCGCTCTGTTAATTAGCCAGAGCCCAAGCAAATGAAACGAATATTCATGAGAAAAAGATGGCCTCAAATGTGAGCGTGGTGCGAGGCGGATGGGAAGCTGGCCAAACTATTTTCGCACGAGCAAAAAGAGTCTAGTTAATTTGCTAGTGCATGACTTTTGGTTAATTTGTGGCACAGTCGCGGGGCGGCCGAAATCAAAGAACTTTGTCCATGTTGCGCATACGCCGCGTGTGCGCACATGGAAATTATGCGGCCGCACTGTTTGTCGGCACAGCTAGCCAAAAAGCGCACTTGGCCTTGGCCAACACACGACAACAACAACAATAAATTGTAGTTGTTGTGCGAGTTGTTGCTGCTGCCACTGTTCGCGCGCAGAAGTTGTTAATTCTGCTTGCGTACGTGTTTGTATCTGTAAGATACATTTGCCTGGATGTGGGTGCACGTCTCCCTGTCTCTCTCTGTTTCTCTGTGTGCCATTTGGCAATAATTGTGGTGCTATTGTTCGGGCGGCCGCCACGCTGTGTGTGTGGCTTCGCTGCGGGGCAATCGCTCACAACTTATGACAACCCAAACAGCTACTGTTCGTTTCTGTGGCTGCGGCATTGATGTATCTGTATCTGTCTCTGCAATCGTATCGCTATCCGTATCTGTAGCTGTAGCTGTATCTGTATCTCGCTATTGGACTTTCGAATGGCAAGTGTGCGGTCGCTCTTTTGTCTGTAGACTTGAAGTCTGCGGCCTTTGTCGGCAGCCGCTTATTAATATTTACACTTTCATTGCGCTGCCCCGCTCCGCCCCTCCCCCGCTCCACCCACCCCAGTCAATTGAGCGTGCCTCATGTGCGCGCTTTTCAATTCACGTTATTTGTCGAAATAAATAAATCGAAGCACCACAGCTCCAGCTTGTTACATATTTCGCCAACGTTCTGCTTATATAAATATACATATTTTTCCTGCCTTCATTGGCATTTTTGAGAGTACTTTTAATGTTCTTTTTTTTAGTGGTGGAAGGAGGCAGGGAGGCGGAGGAGCAGGCACAAAAATTTGCCAAGCTGTCGAGTATCTAGTTCAAGTTGGAAATTCATTTGCAAGCGAAGCATGCGGCAGCAGACAGAGACGAAGAGGAGAAATAGACTTGAGTGATGGCTCGCAGAAAACTCTGGAATTTCATTTTTTCCCATTTCGGCATACTTTAAAGTGCAACGGCTGGAAAAGGATAGCAATTGAATTCCTCTTAAAAGGTTTGGCTTAAGGGAAATGAAGGAAAATGCTAAAAAAATGTGAATAATTCAAGAGGTAATAAAGAAAACCTCATGAAGTGCAGTACGCAAGTAGTAGTATCTTTAAAAATGAATTTTAAAATTAAAATATATAATATACATGTGATAAATAATATTCTTTCCTTATATAAAAATATTACAAATTATAAATGCTAATTTAATAAAAATAAATACTACTCTTGTTTTATATTGGAAGTATGAGTTTTAAGAATAAAATAAAAATATATTATATATATGTGATAAATAATAGTCTTATCTTATAAATTATAAATATGATATAAAAATTATGAATGTTCAAAATTAATAAATAAAATTAATAATAAGAACTTACATTATAATTTATTATATTATATTCATATATTAGAAGTTTATAGTAGAAATAATATATGGTATATATAAAAAATTATAATAAATACTAAATACTAAAATATATGATTAAAATAAAATAAAAACTTATAAGAATGACTTTAAAAAATAAGAATATCTCAAGACGTATTCGAAATAACTCTTGAGAAATCAGTATCTGGTTCAATAGTTAGACTACAAATAAATATAAAATAAGTAGATTAATTAGAGACCTTAAAAAAATATACTAAAAGTAAATTTAACTCTTTTTAAGTCAGAGATCAACTCTTATTAAATCAAAGAAAGTATTATAAAATTATTTATTATACAAAAATAAATCTATATATCAAAAATAAATTAAGAAATTCAACAAAATGATATCAATGCTTCCAGAATTTGAATTTCTCTCAAAAATACTTCTCAAGTTGTGAGATCTATCTTAAAATACATACACCCGCTTATAAGACAAATATAAAATTCTAGGCAATCGCCTGGGACACATGAGAAAACGCTTAGGGCCTTACAAATTGCCAGTCGTCATGTGTTATTCAAGATGCTCAGTATATAAAATGGCTCATTAAGGCATAGAGATGTGCCCTAAATGCAACGCTAATGATACCCAAAATGTTTCCAATAAACTCCACTGAAAAATTACCACTAACGCCCATATGTCAGCTTAAACGAAAGCCCCTTTAGGCCGGAATTCGAGCGGCTAGCGGCAACAGCTGTTGGGCCCAAAAACAAGAAAACTAAATTAAAACTCAACCGCAACTGTTTACACAGCAAATGTTACCACAAAAGGGCGGCACGTTAAAGCCGCCGATGCTGCTGGTCTCCCAGCTGAAATCCCAGAGAGGAAGATGATTAATTGTGGCGGCTTCTGCGAGACAGTTGCCGGTCAGCTGGGAGCCGCGATCGTCGATCGAGGTGAGAAGAGTAATATGTACAAATATATCACTCCTCCGCGGAGCAGCGCTTAAAAGTGAATTAATAACGTGTGAGCCGGACACGCCCCCCTCAAGCCGGACAGTTGGCCAGAAGGGCCAGGTCGAGAGTCGATCTGGCCAATCGAGTCGATCTGGGCGGGCACGCGCATGACGCGGCAAAGGATAACTGCGGCCAAAGGATGCGAGCGCCTGACTTTCAGCGAGCCACCACAAAGGATGCCCATTATGTGCATGATCTGTGGTTTTTTATGCTCTGCCTCTTCGTCTCGCCGCTGCTGCGGCGCTTTGTCGGCACGTCGACAAAGCCGGCAAAGTCGAGAAGTCGGGGCTGGCAGGACACACACGCCGTTTGCCAACGCCGGTGGCGGTGGCGGTGGCGTTGAAGTGTGAATTCTAACAGTCCGCAACGACGCTCTCGACTCAACTCTCCTCTCGATCGTAAATAAAGAAACATTTGAGCTCTGCCCCGAAGATTCACGCGCTGAAATGTGGCGGATTCTTTGAAAAAATTATGATCAACATTAATTGCCTTCGGGCTCGCTTTACTTGAGCTCGCTCTTGAGTGTGTGTAGCGCCCACGTTTAACGCATTCCTGCTAATTCCTGGCCATGATAGACATCGCTGATCCTTGATTAACACTCCTTGATGGCTCCTTGGTGGGCGTGGGCGTGGCATCTCCTTTCTGCGCCATCTCCCTGCCCGCTCTGGCGTCAAGCCATAAAATTCGTTTAGCACCTGCAGCCGAGCGGCCGAGCGTGAGGTGCGATGTCAATGATTATAATTATAACGCCTGCACCATAGATTAGCTAATGAAAGGGTTCCCGCCCGACACCACGCCAAATCAATCTGCTTCAGATTGATTGTCGAGTGCGCTCTAATAGAGAGGCTCCCGAGTTACGCCAGAGGGCGTAGAGCTGCGCAGGGTTAGATAGAAGAACCCAGCTCTGCAGTCGATGCTAAATTAATATTATGATAATATCCGTAAAGTGTTATGTAAAGGGTTTCATTGCATTCGATACAGTCTTGGAGCAGATAACGAAATTGGAAATTTAAAATTTTCCTTCACAAAAGAATTTTGAGTGTTTCCCCAATATAGATCAATTAGCTACACAGCAAGGAGTTTAAGCAAATAATATTGTATAAATTAGAATATATAGAATATATAGAATATATAGAATATATAGAATATATAGAATATATAGAATATATAGAATATATAGAATATATAGAATATATAGAATATATAGAATATATAATAACTCTTCAATGTATAATGGTTTTTTTTGATGTATGTAACAGGCAGAAGGAGGCGTGGCAGACCCCATAAAGTATATATATTCTTGATCAGGATTATCCGTCCGTCCATCTGTCCGTATGCTTGAAAGCGGCGATCACAGCTCCTGTAAGAGGTAGAGACTTGAAATTTTTATGTGGATCCATGTATAGCACGCGCAGATCAATTTTTTTTTTAAAATCGATAACTATCCCCAATTAATTGTTATCGACTCAAAACAAAATCGAAATTCGGTTAAAAAATTATATTTCGCCCATCGTGTATTTTTATTAAATTTTAAATTTTGTTATATTTTGGATACCGGCCCCAAATTCCCCCAAATTATATGAAAAACACAGATTCGACGGGGCTCAGGGTATCCCCTAGTTGGTCACGCCCGACAGAATTTTCTTACTTGTTTAGACTTTAGATTTAATATTATTATAACTTTTCTCTAGATATATCTCTTTATTAATCAAATTAAATTTTATATTTCTTAAAACTTTTGATCAAATATAATTATAATTTCCTTAGATATATATATATCTTCCCATCTACTCACAAATCATTGACTTTAAGATAAGCTACAACTACACTCAGTCAAGTCTGCTCAAGTCCACTCGCAGCTCTATTTTAAGGTAGCATTTTCCAGTCTTGTAATCACATTATGCATACGAATCGTATGGAGGACCCCAGTGAATCATTTCGATAACATGCTCAATTATGCATGGCCGCAGACATAAATTCCCCGCATATCTCGCATGTTTCACATATTTATCACATTTGATTAGAGCTAATTTGACATTGAAATATTAGCATGTCCAGGGGAAAGACCCAACCAAACCAAATACTCACGAAATGCAATCAATCCTTTGATGCTCACGATGATGATGCAAGGCAGGCAGCTACAGTCACAGATACAGATACATATTCCGATAGAGAAGTATACATAAATAATAGAAATAAATGCGCTCAAAGCCTCTCGGCTTGCCTTGCAACTGTATCTCTGTCGCTTTTCCCGTTTTGATTTATTTTCCATAGTAAATGGATTTTCGTAATGCATTTTAGTTCTGCATTGAGAGGCATTTTCACCGCTCCGCCACCGCCGCCACTGAACACGAAATTATCGCCAGAAAGTGCCATGTGAAAATGGGAAAATAAATAATTATCGAAAGGTTACATGGCTGCCATGTGGAGCAGGGCGAGTGAACTTCTGCTTCTGCTGCTGCTGCATCTTCTAATTAAATACGCATTTCCAGCAACGTCTGCTCGGGCTCTGCCCGAAATCGATTGGCCACAATTTCCATCTCTGTTGACTTTTCCCAAGTGCCAATTGGCCAGCGTGATTTTCAATTATGTGCCCACTGTGCAGCGCGCATCGGGCGGCACATGTCAAAGTCCGACTTGGACTTTAATCAACAATTGCTGCCACATTCTACAGCCCCGATCGGCATCGATGTGGCATCAGGCCAACTTGCCGTTAAGCCCAAAAAGAGACTCGTGCCGCCGACTTTTCCAGCAGCTCTGTCTCTACCTCTGCTTCTTCTTTGCTTCGACTGTGAATAATTAAGCTGCATGTTATCTTCAGTTGATTTAATTCGATTTTGATTTGTTGCGCCATTTTTGCATTTAATTGTAGCTTTTCTCAGAATCTGTAATTGCTCCAGCCATATATACTGGCTTTGATCTCGCCGAGAGGTACAAAGATTGAAGAGAAATCTGTACCAATATTGTCAATTGATATCTCATGTAATACTTCAGATTAGCTTTCTACTTGTTAAAGAAAGTACTAAGCTGTAATATGTAAAGTAAATGCTTAATTAATTCATTGAATGTTGTGTGTTAGATATAACTGACAACAATTTGTGCAAGCTATTAGGCAAAGCTTTGAAAAATCGAAGAAGAATTCAAGCTGTTTCACTGTTTATATATTTAAAATTACTAAAATAATAAATATGATATGAAGAGGAGGAAAATAAGCTAGGAAAATGAAAACTAACAAATACTTAGTGGAACTGAAACGCTGAAGATGTACTTAACTTGAAATATTCTTAGTTGACTTAACTTGTAAAGTTTCCAAACAATTTATTTTCTATTCTCTCAGAGTTTGAAAATAAAATGTTTTAAAAATTTAACAATTTAAGTTAACTAAGAATATTGCAGTCGAGTAGCGCTTGACTGCATAATAGTCATTTATGGTATAAGACTGCCAGCTTTAAAAACTCTGGAAGATATCGTTTTTAAGGCAACTTCATATATCTAATCTAACCTTATCTTTATCATTTTTGCTGTGGTTTATACTCACAAGAATTTATAGCATGTTTCAAAGGCCTAGCAAGTGCTAATAGCATTTCTGACAGATCTGATTCGTCGTATCGGGAGAATCTTAATACTTTATCAGACGACATTATTCATGAATATATATTTAAAATTTCAAGTCTGTTTCAAGGCAGACGATCGGACAGAAACACCGGCTAAATACAAAACCAATATGTTAGCTTCTATTCGTGAATGAGTTTAATGAATATTCATGCTTTTTATATAATTAAGAACAAAGACACTGAGAAGTGTATTAGCTTTTACAATAACATTAACTTTTACTACATACTCTTCAGATAGTATAGTATGTAGTAGTATGTAGAATCAAAATCAAAATATCATGAGCAAAACATCATCAGCCCTTAACATTTGATAAAGCTATGCATAGTTGGTGTACCTAGAGAGCAGAGAAAAGGGTAACTCATCCTGTCATGCAGGGTAGCCTGTAGTCGGACACTCTTACTTATCAGTTTGCCCTAGTCAATTCTAACACTAACTCTTTTCGCCCATGATGAATACCTCATTGGATGTCAAACCCTAATGCATAATTTGTGTAAGAAGCAGAGGAATGGGTAGCTCATCGTTCTGTACAGGGTAACCTGTAGTCGACCACTCTTACATGTTACATTGGCTAAATCAATTCGAATACTAATTCGCCCGCTCCTCCAATCAATTATAAGCTACTTTTCCATTTAAATATTTTATTCATGGCTGTATAATGCGCTCTTTAGTGGGCGTTCCGAATCAATTCGCAATAATCTGCGGCCAAATGCGATTTGGGCAATTAACACATCCGAGGAGACAACATAATTTGTGAAATTCGTATCTTAAAGATGCGCAGTCGCAATCGAACGGTGTTGAAGTGTATAATTTAATTAGCATAATTTGGCAACACCTTTTCGGGCGACGCCCACCGCCGCTGAGCCGCAGCTGCCTAGCGAAAGGTGCCTAAAAGTCGCTGCCGAAGCTGTGACGGCGACTGCGAATGCGACTGTTTTGTATTTGCTTAGGCTAAAAAGCGCTGCTAAAGCGATTGGCAACGGCAGCGCAGCAAGGACAGTTGCATCCTGGCAAGGCATTTGACTAAGTTGGCGTATCAAATCGATCATCGGCACAGTTTGACAAGTCTATTTGCCGAGACAAAACACAAAACACAAACAAGCTGGACGGACTGCCACCTGTGAGCCGGCTCGAAGAAGCGTAACACTCACGATTCGTAATGGCCTCTAATCAGGCGACAGAAATGCCTGCAAGGACCTACCGCGCAGTTACCCAACAGGTAGCACGCTCTCCCTCTCTGTCCCTCTCTCTCTCTTCATTTCTTCCTTTTTCTCTTTTCGTTTTTGCGGTTCGGGTGTTAATGGTTTGTTAGGCATATCCTGGCCTGCGTGTCGCCTGTCTGTCTCTTCGCTATCACCTGTTGTCCGCGATCTGCAACGCCCCCGCCAGCAGCTCGATACGCCGCAATTATGACGCCCTTGCAACTTCCTCAGTCTCAGAGACTCTCTCTCTCTCTCCCTCTCTCATTCTCTGTGTTTGCCTCGCTTTTGCGTTAATTTAGTTATCTACCAAAGCCTCACGCAATTTTCGCCGGAAATTGACAGTTGGCTGGACTTGAGCTCGCTCCTTGGCTAGAGACTGGTTCTGTGGGTCGGTGTCCACAGATCTTTGATTTAGGATGCACTCTTTAAAAACGCATTCGACTGCATTTAAACATGTTTATAGCCAATGCCAGTGATAGGCACAAAAACGCCGACCGTCATCATAAATCTCACAAAACTTGCGATCGGCAGTCCGGCTGCGCCCCCTCAAGAGACAGAGCGAGTGAGAGAGAGTGAGGCTAAGGCAGCATGTTTAGCAAATTACTCAACAACTCAGACATTGATGATGCAGTGCCTCCAGTCTGCAAATCCCTGGCGCGCATTGTTGCCATCAAATAAATTATAAAGAAACCCCAGAGAAAGAGAGAGCGAGAGAGAGAGAGTAAGAGTGTGTGAGCGAGAGAGAGAGTGAGCGAGGGAAACTCTTTGATATGTTGGCTAACAAATTGCTCAGCAGCTCCGCCGCATGTGGGAGACGACATACAGTCTGCATCGGCCGGTTGAGAGCTGCATGGGATGGGGGCTGGCAGCTAGCGAGGGGTGTTGCATGTGTCAGCAGGCTGCACAAAGCGATGCCGCTGGGAGTTGCCCCTTTAGTGAGTTTATAATTTATGTTATTGATGCGAAGATATATGACAGACACTGTGCGAAAGGCCCTGACTGGGCAGCCTCTTACCCGGATTGCTGCCTAAGCATGAATTGCTTGCATTCTTTTATGATGTAATCAAGTTTATTGAGCGCTTCTGAAAGTCGTTTAAGCAGCCAAGGGAGCAAGTGTGTGTATAGATGAAGATAATGCAAGAAATTGGTTGACTGATCAACACAATGATCTTAGATATAACAATTAATAGTGACGAAGACATGCAAGTGAGGTGTTAGCTATATAAAATAATTGCTTTAATCTTTATTAATAAATAAATTTTTATTAATATTATTATTATTTGATTCACATAATTTAGCTTTTGGCGTCATTTCCTAGTACTATTATCAAATTTTCTTTAAGGTTGATTCCTAAAACTTTCCTTAAAATATCATTAAAAAATGTTTTTTTTTATATTTTTTTTTATATTATTACTTTATTTTTCACAAATTTTAATTTCTTTTCTTTTCACAAATTTTATTTTACCGACTTATAAAAAATAAAAAGCATTTTTTTGTGAATATTATTATTCATATTAAATAATTATTAAAAATAATATTAAAAAATTAAAAAAAAATAAATAAATTTCTGTAAAAAGGTAACCTAGAAATAGAATGGAAAATATAAATAATATTTCCATATTTTTTTCGGAAATTCAAATTAAAGAAACAAATTTTATTTGCTTAATCTCTCTTACCTAAAAAAAGTAATCTTTTGGAAAGTTGGTAAATGAATATCAAGGTGGACTTAGCTATTACACTGAAACCTAAAGTAATTTATTTCCATTTTGTTACTTCACATTTCTACAGACAAATTTCTATCTTCCAAAAACTTCACTTTTTAATTATTTTCAATATATTTACTGTCACTTAAATTTCATTATCCATCATGCACCATTTCTTTTTTTGACATATATATTAAATTGCATCAATAATATCTCACTATTTCGCAGAGATTAATATTAATATCACGTCAATAACATCTTCTTAGGCTTTCAACTCTTATATTTTGGAAAGTGTAGTTTGGCAACATCTCAAAAGCTGCAGCCCCCTCGCCGTCAATAAGTCAGCGACGATCGCTGGGCGCGCGTGTGGGAAAAAGCGGGGCATGCAACACTTCAGACAATGCAATTCGGCAATTTCGGTGAAGGTTGCTCAACAAATCCCCAGTTGCAGGCCCAGGCCCAGCCCCAGCCCAACCCAGCACAAACGTAAATTCAAAACGAAAACAAAAACGAAATAAAAATTTGTTTTGCGCGTATTTAAAAAGAAGGCGAATGAGTTACGGATTTGCAATCGCTTAAGTTGAGTGCCAATCTGCTCCACGAGACCCGCTGGCACTCAGTCCGGCACTCGCCCCCCTCGGTTGGGGCTGCTGCAGTCATATAAACAAATGAACATATGTAAAATCCATGCTCGAAACGCCGCAAAAGACAAGAGTCTGACGGGAACGCTGACGTTTTTAACGACTTGACACAGAGCTGCAGGCCGGGGCAGGGGAAGGGTCAGGGGCAGGGGCAGGGCGGCGGGGAGTAGTAGCCAAAGTGTGGAGAAAGGCAGCGGGGTGAGACTGGACAAAGTGGCCGACAAAAGTCACTCGCAGCCAAAAAACTAAAAAGACCTGAGCAGAACACCAAATGCTGAAGCTGGGAATGTATCTGCATCTATAGCTGTAGCTGCGGCTGTAGCTGTAGCTGTAGCTGAGGATCACAGCTGGAGCTGACTGAAATGGCTTTGAAGCGCACATTTGCCAAAGTGATCGTAAAAATGCCAGGCCAAATACCTTGAGCACGTCAAGCGCGGCAATTAAAATTGAACTTTTATGTTACAATGACATATAGCCAGCCTGCCAGTCGGCTGGCCGGCCAGGTCGAGCGCCCCGACTTTCAAATGAGATGCAATACGTTCAGCCAGAAGATCACGCCAGGAGACACTCGCACAGCGAGAGGAGCTGTGGGGCGGAACATCAAAAGGCTCGAGCCGCAAACGCACTTGCCGGTAAGTGGGCTAAGATGCGGCTCGGCAAGTTGGCAACTGGGAAAGGGGCCAACATTGGGTAACTGGGAATTGGCACCAAGTGCGCTGCAGCAGCACCACCAGCAGCTGCTGCTCTCGCTGCTGTCGACGGGTTCAAAGTTTTTGGCCGGACAATGCAAAGCAGGCGAAAGGCCAGCGCTCAAATCCGATGCAGATTATGTTTTTGGTTTTTTTCGCCTTTAGTTTCACAATTTAATTGCAAATAAATTGAGTTTTTGGTACTTCATTTAAGCGAGACGCTTAACACACACACTTACACACACAGACACACACTTACCTTTCCAGCCGGCGGATCCATCAAAGTCAGGGGAACGTCTTTTTGCCCAGTTGAAAGTTGCGCGAGTTTTATGTTGTCTCAGTCGCAGTCGCAGTCGCAGCTAAAAGCAAACGTAACGAAATGACAAATGAAATTGAAAATATATATTTTTGTAGCCTTTCCAGTCACTGCTCGAACTGATCTCTGCTTCTCAGACAAAGTACATTTTTTGAATAGTTTTCTAGGCTAGACTAAAGGATTTTGTTGGCTATTTAGTTTTTTTTTTTTCATTTCAAGAAATATTTTTAGGCTGTTAGTATTTAGTTAATTTGTATTTCACATTTCGACTTAATTTAGAACTTAATTTTAGTTTTCTATAAAAAAATATATTTTGAATATTAATGAATACTTTTATGGTCTATCCATGACATATATGAAAAGGCTTTATATCAACTGTATCATACCATCTAATAAAAAACAAGAATTTATTCAATCAAGAATCCCATCGATTGTAATTCTATATAACAAAAATTTAATAAGATTCTCTTCAAATTATCCTTTTCATAATCTTACTTTAACAAAATGTAAAATAAATCTTTGAAATCTTATTTTCACAATTCAAAGTCAAAGGATATCTCATTCAATTATAAAAAAACTCTTTAATAAATCTTTGAAATCTTAAATTCACAATTCAAAGTCAAAGGATATCTCAGGTCAATTGATTTGTCGGTTCAAACTTCGAATCCTTTTATTCGTTATCCTTCCATTCATTATCTATAATATAACATTATATATTGCCTACAATAATAGACGTAATCGCTGGTAAATTCCAAACAAAGCTTAAGAAATCTTCTTTATAGATTCCATAAGAACTTCAACAATTCCGTCAAACAAAATGATTCACTCGAAGTGCCAAAAAAATAAAAAAATTAAGATAGGCGAAAATGTGTGAAAACGAATCTTCACACTTTTTAGAACAATTTCCAGTTCCAGTTTCTAGTTTCCAGTTAATACGGGAAGTACAAAGCCTCCCAATTAGTGTCTCATAAATGGAATTCAGAAATCCATCAACAAAATATTGAATAACGAAAGTCGTATCAAAGACTCGATGGTTGAATGGTAGCATAGTCTTTCAGCTGAACTGGAGCACATGTTGAGCTCGAGCAGGACAACGAGAGGACATCTAAGGCAATGATTTACTAGGGGGCTGTAAATTCGTTCGGCGGGCATTTGAAAGTCAAGATTCGAGCATAAAATCTGTGTATAGATCATCATCGGAGGCAGTAAAACTTTAAGTGCATGCAAGCAGTCGAATTCATTCACAGAGAATCATAAAAATCGTAAAAAAAACGAGTCCTGTAACTGAAACAGAGTGTGTGCAGGACATGCCCCGAAATCTCGGCTAACTGGAATACTAGGAAGCCCGACTTCACAGTCCTGCATTGTCCTCCTGCTAGTGTTTATGACTACCGAATGCTGAACGAGTAGCCAAGATGTCCTTGCCACTTGCTGCGCGCCGACGCCTAGCTGTGCATCTGTATGAGACGTTTGCCTCATGCCAAGACGTCCTGCGGGACCTCAGCTCTGTTTTTGTTTGCCACGCAAATTTAGCATGAAGGAGTGAAAACAGTTTCCCAATTGTCCTGCTAGTAGCCTCTGCCTCCTGTTTGTGTGTGTGTGACTGTGTAAGTTAGCTTCCTAATTTTCACTTGTCCCGCTGCAGTAGGAACAGCAATCAGTCATGTGCCTCACCTAGGGATTGTCCAATATTGAACTTGTCTGCCCAATCTGTTTGTTTTGCCTGCCAGTCACAGCTACTGCGGCTGCGATTGAGATTTGAATACTTGTGAATATTCGCCTGAGTGCGGCTTTTGTTGACACTTGTCCAACGGACTTTGATGGATCATTAAGCGGAACTTCATTATAATACAGAATTTACTGATAGAGACGACTAACCCTGGTGGTTTGCCTTTGACCGAGTTGCAAAAGAGTGTCTGGAAAGTATTGAAGATTCGTGAGAAAAATAATGTGCATTTCTATCGAAATAATTGTTATTATTGTGGTATTACAAACGGGAATTTTGAGCTCATAGCTTCAATTTTATTGAGCCCCAAGTAAGACTAGCTAAACATACCGAATCTGTATGCTTAAGGATATGGGAAGTCAACCTTATGGTGGATTTTATAAATTAGCAAATTTAATCCTAAAATAGATGAGCATTATTTACAAGTCTTATTTATCATACATTGAAAATATATGTTATTATCTTTTATCTGATATTAAAAACTATATTAAACCAGAGTGCTCTAGTTGAGACTGCTCGACTAAGAGATACCCTGAACCCTGATACCCCTGGAGGAGCTGAAATTCTAATAAATTTACATTTCTTTTATATATACATATATATATAAAAGACCCATGCACACTCATGCACACTCACACATAAGCACAAGCTTTGCGTACAGCGAAGCGACTGCGCTTGGGCTGCGCTTGTGAACTTTACTAAGGCAACTTAATTGTTGAGCAACTTTTCTTCTATGTAGACTTTCTTAATCAAACTTTCAGAGCGTGATAATTAATTCATATGCTCTTGGCTCTTGGAATTATAATACGAGAAGTGTAAAGTTTTAAGAGAGGAGGGGGAGGTATTCAAAATCTTTGCTTCATTACAGGAACCTACGCATTCAATCCGTCTCCAGCTATAACTGTCTGCAAGCTACGCTGAAAAGACAAAGTCAAAATATCAATTTTTTTTAAATAATAGGGGAATGGGTTGAGTTATTGAAAAAAATAGATAAGTTTGTGTTTCTTATCATATAAACGAGTATACATTTGCAATGTCAAAACTCCAGTTTTTGAGGCTCACGAGATCTCTGCGTTTACACGGACGGCAGTACGAACAGACGGACATAACTAGATATTTTTAGCTTGCCATACTGATCATACTTTATGAGGTATGCACATTTCCTTCTAGCTTTATAAGCTTAAATACACTTCCATCTAGCTTTATACATTCATAAAACAATTATACCCTGATTTCACATGTTCAATACGTTCGGGCACTTAATACTTGCTGAAATACTTCAACTATTTTAAATACCAAATATCATAAAACACAATATGTAGCTTCTACAGTATATTCCGTAGCTCACTTAACATATCTCCAATTCAATTATGATTGGTATAATTTAATATACTAATATACTTTCCTTTTATATAGCTTCTGCACGTGCTCAACTGTAATTTGTGTTCGACAGGGCAAACAATGCGCAGCGAAGTCAACTTCCAGGCCACAAATAATTTACAGGACCTCAGTGTGGAGAGTGGCCACGAGGCCCACCTTGCCGAAGGGAACTTCCGTTCCGTTCTAGGAATACCCAGCGCCTACTTCGCTTGGCCTGGGACCTGCGTGCACGCTTGAGGAGTTCCAATAATTGAAAACTGTCAATGGGCAAATTAGAAAATTTGTCATGTTTATCGTGACCAAGTTTGCGGTCTACTTTACAAATGTATTTTTCTGCTTCTGGCAGGCGCAATTAATAGTCGGCTCGGGCATGTCCTTTGGCTCATTTGCATTGGCAGGCGGAATGCCGACGAGGCATGCGAGTGCATTCAAGTGCCCGAACTATGCTTCCTGGCATTGCATAACGCTTCATTAGCATCGAATTTTATGCTGATTAGCGCTGAGAGCATTTCAAGGATGCAGGACCTCAGCTGAACTCACTTCAGCTGCAGTCGAGGCGGCGTCCAGGCAGCGGCTATTTTCACAGCCTGACAGGCTCATTCCGCTCAATTCCATTTTCATTTCAATTTCAATTTGAATTTCAATTTCTATGTAGAGCACATTTGCATTTGGCCTGCTGCCACACACACACACACACGCACACATCCTCACTCACACACACACACACACACTCAGGAGTCGTAGAACGGCCATTTTTGTGTGCTGGTTGTATTGGTTTTTGCTTTGGCCAGATGCAGGCGGCGTGTGTTGGCATATGCGTATCCTTAATATGCGTAAACTTCACGCTTAATTCCTCATATTATGATGATGTCCTTTCGCTGCTTTTTGGCTTTTGTTTTCAATTTTCGGTTTTCGGTTTTACAATTTTTCAAAAACTCCATTTGGCAGTTCTGTAGGCCAGGTGTGACTACCTCTATAGGCCTGCATAGAGAGGGAGATATGATCTCTCTCTCCCTCTCCCTCTCTCTCTCTCCTTCTCGCCTTGTATCCTTTATCGAAATCGACTGCAATTAATGTCTGTTGATAGATTTTTATGTTTGTATATCGGCAAATGACTTTGCAGCTGAGGGTTGAAGTCGAACCCCCTCTCGACATAGTGTGTGATGGATAGGAAAACTCGTTAGGAGAGCGCACAAAAGTTAAGAGCGAAAAGCTGCAAATGTAATTTCTAAATTTAACCTAATGAATAACAGGCTAATCTATATTCTATCTGTAAAATAGGCGAGTCTGCCAGCAATAAAATTTAAAATAATATTTATGCATCTTTCTGTACAAGTCAGTTTCGTGTGCGAGCTTATTGGACAGTAAAAATGTGTTTTGACCCCACTCGAAACCCCATTAAAGTGTACAGCCCTCATAACTCACATGGCAAGTTGACTTGCTAACGAAATAACAAACAGAAAACTATCTTGACTTGTTAGATAAACAGAATCTCCGCCGAGTGATGTCTGTGCAAACACACACAGGAGGAGGGTGGTCGTAAATAGGCATGAACGGCCATTGTGCCTGCCGGCAGCAGGATAAGTCGAGCCGAGCCCAAAGGAACCCCATAAAACTTGACGATGACAAACAACAAAGCGGGCTGTGAGGCAGCGCGTCGTCTATGATACCACTTGGACCTTGCCCAACTAACAGCCCAGAAAAATCGCAAATGAACAGCAACAGGAACTGCCAAGTAGAGCGAGGATTGCATGATCAAGTCGACGATTGAATGCCCTTTCGATTATTATTTTTAATAAGATTTTTTAAGAAATACATACTAACTGATTGAGTATATATATTCAGACTGAAAGCTGAAGAGTTATTTTAAATGAAAATATCTTAAAAGAGTATCAAGAGATCAAGTATTACATCCATGATTCACATATCAATCATATGATATTCTGAAAAGACTTTGATAATTATAACGATCTATACAAATACTTATATAACAGCAACAATAGGAACAGTTAAGTAGAGCGAAGTTTGCATGATCACGTCGAAGATTGAATACTCTTTTAATTAAAATTTTGAATAATTTTTCATAAGAAATAAATACTAACTGATTGAGTATATGTAGTATATATGACAACTGAAGAGTAATTAAAATTATGTTTATATAAAAATATTTTGAAAGAGTTTTTTGATACTTGATCCATAATTCATATCAATCATATGATATTCTGAAAAGACTTTGATCATTATAAAGATCTATACTCATATTTAAATAACAACAGGAACTGCCAAGTAGAGTGAAGATTGCATGATGAAGTCGATTATTAAATACCCTTTCAATTATTATTTTGAATAATTTTTTAATTGAAATAAATAGTAAATATCTGAATATACATATGTAATCAGAGAGCGCTGAAGATTAATTATGTGTTAATCAAAATATTTTTAGAGTATGTTATTACATGATCAATCATATAATGTTATGAACAGGATTTGATCGTTATGAAGATTTATATATTTATAATTAATTAATTTATTTATATATTTGAACATCTTAAGATTTCAGGAAATCTCCGCTTCAATCGTTACAAACTCATTCACATATCTTGGTTACCCTAACCAAGAGTATCAAAATGGCACACACACACACACATAGGCAAGACCGTGGGTGCTGAAATGCCAACCGGAACGATTGATAATATAATGCGCAAGAGGTAAAAACGGTGGCCCTGAGTCCTGTCCCGTTCCAGTTGCCTTTGGCTCTGTCCTGTGCCGTCGGCAGCCTTCACGCTTTAATCATATATTCTGCACAAAAGTGTCACACACAAGGACAACAACAACAATAACAACAGCAACACACACACACTCACACACACACATACACACGCGCGCGCACAGTGAGCAGCAGCCATGACAGGACTAGTGACAGCTGCACAGATCGCTGATGATGTCGCCGCGTGGCAGAGTCGGTCGGGGGGATGTTTCTCTGATTGTGCGATTGTTGTTGATATCAAAGCGCAGAGCGCGAACCGCCCCAGAGCCAGCAGCCAATCAGCGTGCGCAGCCGGCTCGCAGGCCCACGCCCCTGGCTCGATTAAAGCGCAGCGCAAGCGAGAGCGCGCTCGCTCTCTCAGCGCGCTGTCCCGCTCGCTCTGCGTGCAGCCGTTTTTGATCGTTGCCATATTGTGGCGCCAGGCAACAACAGGGCGGACGCGAAAGCTGCGCGCAGCTCTCTCTCACTCTCTCCCTCTCTCTCCGTCTCTGCGCGTGTGTGTGTGTGTGATTCGTGTGCTTGTGTGCGCAGTGGAAAACCAGTTTATGGCCGCGATCTCATTGTCGGCCGCATTCGCCGCCCGGCGTCGCCTTCGTTAATTTATGCCTTTAGTTGCTTTGCAAGTCTCGTGCTGTTTGATCGTTCCCAGCGCGCGCAATTCCAAGAAACGTCACGCAGCTCGCTGTGCGAAAAGCCAGAAACAACTCGCGCTTCCTTCCGTCGGATATCGCGTGCGCGCAGCTCTTACTCTAGTTACTCTTATCAGCGGGCACGCTGCAGTGATTGGCCTCTCCGACCAGTAGAGTCATGTGAATTGTGCTTTGTTCCTTGTGCTCCCGCATCTTCGCCTACTCAAGCAACGCGTGTTGTGCGTGCAATTGTTTCCGCCCAGCTCAGCGCGCTCGGTCAGTGCGCCATCTATCACACGTAGTTCCTAAGTTAATACATAAGCAAATCACAACAATAAGCATTCACAATGGATATGTCCAGCGCCAACTCCCTGCGGCCGCTCTTCACTGGTTATCCTTTTCAGGGTAAGTCGGGGTCGGGGTAGAGAAAAGTAGATGGATCATTAAATAGGGAATATCTATCACAAGGATTTTTATACCCTGAGCCCATTGAAAATGGGAAATCAGGGTATAAAGTTTTTGTTAAACTTTACTTTGTTGGATGTAAATGAGATTTGATGTCAGACAGGACCTTTCATAAAAGCTGGAAGTATATAGTTAATTTCATCATATCAAAATTGATATGGAGTCCTATAAAATCTTAGTCGGGGTCATTAGAGGAAAGTAAATAGATCATCGAATAAGAAATATATATCACAAACATTCCTAAACTTTCATTTGTTAAATGTAAATGACATTTGATGTCTGACAGGACCTTTCCTAGAAGCTGGAGGTATATAGTTCTTTTCATCATATCAAAATTGATATGGAATCCTATACAATCTAAGTCGGGGTCACTAGAGAATAGCTCATCGAAAAAGGAATATCTATCACAAGCATCCCAAAAACTGGAATTTTATTGTTAATTTCTGCATGTAAAAATTTATATGATATCCTATATATAGTAATACAATCTGTACCTAAAACTGTATGTTTCCTTTTGCACATCAATTCAATCTAAAATCCCATATATAGGAATACAATCTATACCTAAAATTATATTTTCCGTATTAACACATTATTTCAATTTAATTAACGTAACTCTGATAAGATCTTATCCTGATTTCCTTCTTAAGATCAGCCAATTCTACATTCATTTGCATTACCTCTGTAATCTATCTACTATCTATCTATATACTCCATCTTAGCTCTTCCTTAGTAACATTCGAAAAATCCTATATACATATGATCACCTAATTTTATGATACAATAATTTATTCCTTGAGCTATACAGATTAACTATAAGACAATCCATTGCAGGCCAGGGACGCGTCAATCAGCTGGGCGGCGTCTTCATCAACGGCCGCCCACTGCCCAATCACATACGCCTGAAGATCGTCGAGATGGCGGCCAGCGGAGTGCGGCCCTGCGTGATATCGCGACAGCTGCGAGTGTCGCATGGCTGCGTGTCCAAAATACTGAATCGCTACCAGGAGACGGGCTCCATACGGCCGGGCGTGATTGGCGGCTCCAAGCCGAAGGTGACCTCGCCGGAGATCGAGGGACGCATCGATGAGCTGCGCAAGGAGAATCCCGGCATATTCAGCTGGGAGATACGCGAGAAGCTGATGAAGGTGAGTGCGCAGTGGGTGCTCCTCGCCCTCTCTCTATGGCTTGCTGCACCTGCGCAGGAAGCAATAAAATGTGAGGGCACAAATGGCACAAGGATTTGCAGTAGCTCGCTAACCGCACGGCATTATGTCCATTCAGCTCGGCAGCACACAAACACGGCTTACTTCCGTTTTCCGAAAAGTCACGTGGCACACTCGGGTCTCTCTGAGCACAGAATCGGGTGCAGGTCCGGCCTACACGCCCGCCCGCTGGCTTTGTTTATGGCACGTTACCAGACATTTCGGCCCTTTGCATATGCCCCGTCCGGCTGCAGTTTGGCCATGCGGCACATCGACGGCCAGTTGACAAATTTGTTGTACAACGGCGACGACAAATTTTCGCAAGATGCCACCCAAAGCGTTAAGAAATCGATTAAAGCATAAAAGTCGGCAAAACGCCAACGGGCTTCATCTTGGCCGCCTTTTTGTTGTCTCTGCCTCTCTCTCTCACTCTCTCGCTGCCCTATCCTTGAGGCCAACAAGCTGCAACACAGCGCAATATGTTTATTTTTTGTTTGTCTGTTTAGTCTTTCCTTTGTTTATGTGTTTTGTATGCAGCCCTGTGGCAAGCGCTTCTAACTTCCGGTCCGACAAGCATCTTAGCATGGCGCAATCGGCCAGGTTAAAGCGTGGGCCAATGCAGCCCGTGTTGCAGCTAACGGCACAGGCTACACTGAGCGAAATTGAGATCAGTCAGAAGTGAATCAGCTATGATAAAATCGTGATATTAAAGGAGGAATTGAAAATATGTTGCTATGCTAAGACAATAATCTTTGATTTTGGACATATTTTATTATGAATAGATACATTTAATTTGCATGGAAAGGAAATTGAATAGAAAGGATTGATATCAAGACAGTTATTTATTATTATAATATATGATATGTAAGCACACATTTAAGATCAAAAATTCAGAACTGAAATAAATATTAAATATCCAAAAGTTTTTGTAAAGGATCTGTATATCCTAGGTAACATTTCTAAGCCAGCTAGAAGAAGGCAATTAAATCTGTGCCAAGTTTCATTAAGAGAACTTATATAGTAGAAAAGAGTCTGATTTGCATTGAGTAGAACAAGGCACTAATATTAAAAGGGGATCGACATAATTCTCTTAGTTTAAGATCAGTATTCAACTCCAAGTTTATATATTATATAATAAAATAAATAAACTTGGAGTTGAATACTGACTCTACTGCATGAAAGTTTCTATGCAATATCTATCTTTTTTTAAGCATCATGGAATATCTGAATGAATATTTCTTGAATTTAGTTTAAATCATCTTATCTTCATAAAATAGCAATAGAAATGTATTTCTATTACCATATGCTAATAATATTTGAATGAATATATCTTAAATTTAGTTTAAATCATCTTATCTTGATAAAATAGCAATAGAACTGTATTTCTATTATTATATGTTACTCCCAATTTGAATTTTACATTAGCTAACCCATACTTAGATTGCTCATAGCTTTCTCGAAATAAGACTCGAGTCTTATAACTTAATGGGTATATGTAGTATAAGATTCCTTCCTTACTTACATCCCAGCTAACACGAAAGATGAATTTGAAAATGCCCAAAAGTCCTTCACAGTTTAATATTGAAGTCCTCTGATAAATTATTTAGTTCTTTTCAGTATATTCCACTTTATTCTCTTTATTATCTTACCTGAAATTCAAGTAATTTTCAGTGCATCTTTCGCCGAAAATCGTCTTATATGTCAATCTTTCCCCTCTCACGCTAACACATCCAAATGGGAGCAAAGAGACGTTGTCATTATTTTTGGCACAAATTAGCGTGAAAAATATAAATATAAATTTTGGCAAAAAAATAAAAAAGAAGAAAAACAAAACTGAAAGAGAAACAGAATAAAAACAAAGCGTGGAAAAAGCCTTGAAGCGGGTTTTCGAAACAGATTTCTGAACCTACGCCAATGTTGTTTGCTCAGGGCCTGGCAGACCGAGTGTCTCGTGCTGCCTACCGATCAGATGCGACTCCCTTGCGCTCGCCGCGCTCTGCCACTGCCCCCTTGTGGCTGCTCTTTGCTCTTTATTTGAAGCCGCAATTAGTTACAGTTTATGTGGGGATACCGATTCGAGCGGCCATCGATGCGATCGGTCGAAGATATTGCAAACAGCCAAACAGCAAAAGGCACACGATCGGTTGCATCATTCGTCGAATGTATCTGTTAGCCGTGCATCTGTATCTGTAGCTCTCTCTCACTCTCTCTCTGTCTCTCTTTCTCTCTCTCGATCTATGCCTGGCAGTAGGCGTAAAAAGTGCCTCCAGGTGCGCTTCACGCTTAATTAGAATACGCCATCGGCATCTCATGCTGTCCCTCATGATCGTCGCTGCGATCGCAGCCTGATCTTAAGCCGCCTGCTTTGTGGTTAGCGGCAATTGCTGTTGCCGCCTGTTCGTGATTGATTCAGGTGGTATTTATTGCATAAATCAATTGATTAATCGCCAGTAACGAATGCCCGATCGATCGTAAAGATCACCTCGGCAAAGCAATTAAGTTATTTATGCTACAGACGCTACAAATGCACATGGTATGAATAGAAAATAAAATAAAATAAATTGAATATTCCAAGCTTTTAATCAAGAAAATAAACTATGCAAAATATGTGAACTGCGTTTATCTACAATATATGCAGATGAAATTTCCAAGAAATTCAACCATAAATCCTCTTAGCGCATACTCGACTGAGACTTTGGGCATCACACCTGTCACTCAAATAAAAGGAGAAGTTTAAGGTAGAAAAACAACGCATATATATATAAAGAAATTTATATATATATACAAAGCGCACTCAAGTGTCAATCCGACTGTCAACTAATTAATTAAATTTCAATTGAATTTGTGTAGCCAGAAATCAAAGAGGTAACAAAATAAAATACGAATACAAGAAGAGGAAAAAGGTGTCGCACAGTCGGGGGGCTGGAGTCTGGAGCTGGGGGCGCGGCAGCCAGTTGTCAGTTGCTACAAGATAAGCTGTCACACATTCCAGCTGGCAACTGGTAGAGGCTGTCCGGTAGACCGGAGCCAACCGAGTGCCATGGGGCATAAAAAACGCAACAAAAGTCTAGTTGAAAATCAAAACATATTTCAGCTGTTGTTGTTGTTGCTGCAGCAGCAGTTGCTGCTGTTGCTGCTGTTGTTGTTGTTGTCATATTCATGACACTTTCAATAGAAATAAGAGCCAGTAGCCAGAGCTTGGGCTCGGGCTCTGGCCAGAGCCAGTGGAGCAGCTAACCAGACAGCGGGCAGTGTATATCAGCTCAGCTCTCCCCCTTTCGCTTCCTTCAGCTGGACAAAATGTCAGTTTCCAACTTTGAGTTGGCTCTAAGCGGCGTCTGGGCCATGTCTATGAGGTGCCAGTTGTGGCACCTCAGCCATTACCTGCTCATAATTTTCATGTTACTGCTTATTATTAATCACAGCCAGAGAGAAAGAGAGATGCAGAGAGAGAGGGAGAGAAAGAAGTGTTTGCGGCACATGCCACTCCATTTGAGACGCTGACGCTGGGTCAGTTTTTTAAGCACCTCCAACTCCAACTCCGACTCCAACTCCGACTGCAGCTCCAGAGATCAGACAGCGATTAGCTGGGAGCTGCACTCGCGACGTGTTGCTCTAATGAAAACTGACAGTTTTCGCTTTGCATTGCATGAGAAATTGGTTTGGACTTCATACGTTTTCTGTTTTGATTTGATTTCGATTTCAAGTCTCGCGGGAATTACGTGAAAAAGTGTTGTCGTTGCCCAAGCGCCATTAGATTTCAAATTCAAATCAATTTTAAATAAGCTGTGCGCACGGAGAGATCTGTCTTTCAAGTATTACACAGGAATTACGACAGTTTCTAGTTTTATTTATTTTTATTTAAGCTGTGAGGATCAGCAAAAGATGTAGATGAATGATCAGAGTTGATTTGGTAAAGATAGTTCATACATTGAAAAGATAATAAAAATATTTTTCAAGTTTTTCTACTCATAAGAAAGTTTTAAAAAATAATATAATCTATTATATATAAATAACTAAATAAACTGAAAAAGAAAAAAATATTTTTGTCACTAGAAGCTCATATATAAATTAGATTTCATTTAAATCATGATTAGAAAAATTTTCTCAAAATTTTTATTTTATCTCTGCCTCTGTAAGAATACTCTCTAATAAATAAAAATCTATTAAATAAAATTTCTATATATTTTATTGCATAAATTGCGAAGCGAAGTGCATTATGATTTACAGCTCAGAATTGTCCACAAAACACGTGACATTCGTGGACAAATGCTGAAGCCCTGTTCGGCTTGACATTTCTTCTAATTGGATTACAGCGCAGAGAGTTACCAAGAGAAAGGGATAGAGATAGAGCAAAAGAGAGCGAGAGAGTTGAGAGCAGGCTAGATATAAAAAATGTGTCCAAACAGCAGCAAGTGGGCAGCTGCCCAGCAAGTGGGGAATTAATGTCACAGCGCCAAGTGCATTCGTAAATCCTCGGCCCATTCCGAAGAGCTGAGTGCCTAACGCTCGTATAATTAATGGGCCCCAACCGGTAGCCCACAAATATTTATGCGGCTCGGGCTTATCTTAATTGGATTTGTGTGCTTGATTTGCCACGATCTCGAGTGCTCATTTAGATACCAGATACCAGCTATCGAATACAGATACATCAACGCTCCATTTACACGATCTCTCACATTGATAAAATGTATTTTTTCGTCTATTGCAGGAGGGCTTTGCCGATGCGCCGTCGACTTCATCGATCAGCCGACTGCTGAGGGGCAACGATCGCAGCAGCGAAGACGGACGCAAGGACTACACGATCCATGGCATACTGGGCGGTAAGTGTTGAGCTATCAGGCATACGAGTAGCGCACCCATTTCATATATGCCCTGTTCCGTGCTACGAAAATTAGTGATCATTTATTTGATGTGTTTGATGTAATTTCGTAAAATCATTCCCAAATCATTTGTTGCTCAAATCAACAAAGTTGATGTCGGCAGTGGCCCTTTGATCGTCTTAGAACGAGCGACTTAAACTTAAATCAAAGCCGCTCAAAATATTACAATAGATCTCTGGCCCATACGATAACGATCGTTGGTTCGATCGATCGTTCGCTCGCTCGCTCGGCCGCTGGCTCATTTCATTTTGTGTTGGCAATACAAACGGCCCAAAATAGGTGTAGATGATGACACCTGAGAATCAAAAGTACACGAGATTCCAGATTCCATCTCTCTTTCTACCTATTGCACAGCTAATAACCCGGTTTTCCAATTGCCTTGCGTGAGACCTCGACTCCGACACCGACACCGACTTCGACTCTGACTTCGACTCTGACTCTGACACTGACTCCTACTCCGCTCTCTGGACGGGGCCAATAATCATGCTAAATATGCAAAGTCATTCGATAAACGATCGGCGGGGGTCAAAGCGTTCCCCTTTCTAGGTTTACGACTTTCTGCCTTCAAATTGACTAGAAAATTGTCTGTTTCGTCTGCCTGAATTGTTGCTGTTGCTGTTGCCGTTGCATCATTAGAGGCAGGTTTCACTGTACTTTAGCCGACATTTGAATTTGTTCCCTCTTTGCCAATTGTCCATTTTGCCGACGGCCTCTCTGATATTTGCCGAGCCATTTCTGTCACAACACATCCACCTCCAACAAAGACTCAGTGGGTGACAGTAGAACACACCGCCAGGGTTGTCACCTTGACTTTGGCTGCCATTAAAAGGCCTCAATGGTTGCGGCTTGCATTTGCTGAATGAATATTTACGATGTTTTGGGAGTTTCCCAACCTTGAGCCAAAGGAAAGCAACTGTTTTTATTTTCCGCTCTGTCGACATAGAACTCCGATTTTTACTCATCTCGCGCCCCTGGCATGCTGTGCGACAAATGTTGTATGGGATGCATGCACAGAGAGAGAGAGAGAGAGAGTCAAATTTATAAGATATGCTTAGCTAACAGAAATATATCATATATTATATATATCTAATATATATAATATATAAAATATCTAATATATATTCTTAGCTAACAGAACTCTCTACTATATTCCTTCTATATTTCACTAAGGTATAACAAGTTTCTTAAAGAGTTTTAATAAATAAAATATATTAGGATAAATATAATATCGAACTATAAATAGAATTTATCCCAAGAATAACTCGAATCGTCAACTAATTTCTTAAAAAATCAGATACTTAAGATAGTCTAAACTATACTATTCATATATTACTTCGATATTTCTCTAAGTTAGATGAAAGTTATAAAAGGAGTTTTATAAGTAAAATAAGAATCAATTGAAATATGACTTCAAAAATAAATACCAAAAAATATAATAAAATAAAAAATAAATACCAAAAAATAAAATAAAATAAAAAATAAAATAAAAATTAAAATATACATAAAACTTATCACGACAATAACTTTTACCTTTAAGCAGTTCCCTGACTATTACCATCTCTATGCCCATTTGCTTATCTCATTTTTACGACATTTTTTACGACATTCCTCTCGGCACCTGTATGCCTAACCCATTTAGCCGGCCTCCAAATGGTGGCTCCAATCGTACAAATGCCAATTACTAAACATAATCTATATAAATTCAAGACAAGAGCTATCATTATACTGTCGAAGCGTATAATAAGCACACGCCTTCCCATCATCATTGCCATCGTCCCGAGCAGGGTTCAAGCTTGAAGCCCCATACCAATTCCCTTTAGTTCGTAATGATGCATCCGTCATTATGTTCACCTGGTCAGCGCGACCTCGTCCTGGGACTCACAATCAGAATGCAATCGGAACAACATCCACAGAGACACATTCACAGTGGCCCAGCATCCGACTTGATCGGGAGTCCAAGCCGGAGTTCGCGTCGGTGCCTTTGCCTGTAATCAACGCCTTCTCTCGTCCGGCTGCAGCGGGGGCTAAGCGGGGCTCTCAAACAAAAAATTATGCATTATTAAATATATATTTCTTCGTCTCGTATTTCACTTATAATTTCGTTTGATTTTGATTTTGTACAATTTATACAATGCGGGATCCCAGGGCCCCAACCGACAACCGTTGACCAGATGCTTCATTGTCGCTGACTGTGTTTAGCGGCGGTTCGCTTTGATCTTGCGTACGCACAGCCAAAGCGGCCAAAAGATGTGGAAAATCAAATAATAACTGAATAAAACGCACACACACAAAGTCTGAGCAGACGTTTGTGTGGGGGCCTTTGGCTGACCGAGGCGAGGGGCCAGCTACTGGAGCTCTTGGTGACAACGAAAATACATATACGAAACTTTGGGCAGGGGGAAATCCGAAAATGTATCAAAAATGTTATTGAGCAGTTTCCATTTATATATGCCGACACGCGTTCCAACTGAAGAAAACCAATTAAAATTGCATTACCTTAGACGTAATACATAATAGTTTATAGAAGGGGTATTACGATATATTTACGATGAATCGGAAGATATATTTTCTAGGTATTTAAAATTGAGATCGTTTAACTTTAAGGCCACTGAAATTGAGTAAAAATATTTTAAGATATATATATTTATCTGAATTTGAAGGCATTTTTGAATTAAAAAATATTTATATTTTTATCAGAGTAAGAAGAATGCTGTAGGCAGATTTTACCTTGAATTTCTTCAGAGATATGCAATATCTAATATATATATTTAACAGCTCAAGTCAATTTTCTTAAATATATTTTCTGCGATTTCCATGAGATAAAAATGACTTTAGGGCTTAGTTTTCCGAGCATAGCTCGAAGACCTTAACTGCTAGAAATATTAATTCGATATCTTCTGCACTTTGAATACAGCAATCAGCAACTACAGCAATTAGAAATTGATCTTGTTCTGACTAGAGTTTTTAACTTTTTCAAATTTAATTAAAAATATATTATAATAATAATTTTATTTTTTATTTTTTTTTTTTTTTTAATAATATTATATATGTAATTATATAATTTATATATTTACTGTAAGAGCTTTCAAAATCAGTTCAAAGACTTGGTTGCTTGAGCATAGCTGACATACCATTGCAGCTAAGGATATCAATATATTGTCTATTTGTGGTCAAGTAAAATGAATTTTTAAATATATTTTTATTGCATCTCAAGTCATTTCATTCGACTATTTCATTGAGATCGATAAAAAAAAATCTCGTTTGGCACTCCGTTTTTCGGGCATAACTCGGGATTCGTTGTCTTTAATAGCTCCGCGGATGGCTCGATCAAAGGCATCTGTTCCACGAACTAAGCCGCTTGATAAATATCCAATGGCCACGCCTCCGTTTGGTGGTTGCAACAAAGCTGCCGCTAAATGTTGCAACGCCCACGCCAACCGCGGTCAACAATAGATCGGAGTCTAAACGATGCCGACCTTCTGTCTGAAAAATACGCGTGCGATTTGTATTATTTGGCGTGATAATGGACCAACCCATGTCAGATCAAGGCCCACTCAAAGGAAAGCAACACAAACACTAACAGAAACACAAACAGAAACAGAAACAGAAAATCAAATGCCAAAACACCGACAAAAATTCAAAAAGTCAGAGATGAACACAAAAAACACTTGTGGTAATTAGTGTTAGGGACAAAGGAGCAAAGCCTAGAGCAAGGAGGCCGACAGGACGACGCGTGGGAATGGCCAAAGGCTATTTACCAAATATTTGAGACGGCTAGACAATGCGGCAACAATTGTGCTGCAGAGGCTCGCACCGAGCTAGAACACCGAAACAAATACAAACAGGTTCAATTATTTGCAAAAAAAATCAAAAGAGAGAAAGGTAGATCAAAGATAAAAGACAAGAGAGAGAGAGAGAGAGAAAGGGAAAACTGGCAATGGCCGAAGAAGACAAACGGTCGCCGATCGCCAAGACTCGAAGAGTAGTTCACACCTACTCTAATACTGACAAGTGGGCGAGAGAGAGAGAGAGAGGGGGAGGCATCTAGATAGAGAGTGAGAGAGCGAGAGAGATTGCTGCATTCTTGCAGTGTCACATGACAAATGAGTGAAAGAGAGATGATTGCGCAAAAATATCCTGCTCCTTTTTCGGGGCGCATATGTGTGTGCGGTCGTTCGGCGAGCTGTGATCGTGCCCTCGATCATGCATATGGTCTGCGGCTCTTGTGGCTCATTTGTTCGAGCCGTTCGGGCACCCATTAAAATCGTTCATGCCCGAAAAAAGTGTCAACGTAACAAAAGCAGCGCCTCGACTTCAAATGCACCGATCTTCGGCGGCGTCTTTAATGCCCACCAGGGTGTCCTGGGTCGATCCGTTTGATCTCATTGTTGGGACTGTATTCTGTTTTCTCGCCCGATGCACCGCTGCGCGGCTCGTTCGTGTTGATGAGTTACAAAATATTTTATTAACGTATTATCACACTTTAGCCCAGCGAGCCCGAGTAGCTCTGCCTCTCTGTCTATCTGTAGCTGTAGCTGTAGCTGTCTCTGCATCCGTATCTGTATCTGTGTATCTTCGCATTCGTATCTGTATTTGTCGCTGTCTGGGAAGTCTGCTCATCTTTGGGGGATTTGTTTTGATCAAGTGTTTGTTCGCATTGTTATTTAAATTAGTTTCATTTCATTCTGAAAGATCAACTGCATCTGCATTCAGATCTGGATCTTCGGGGGGTGCTGGCTCCGCACAATCGCCTCGACTCGACTCGTCTTGGTTCGGCTCGGCGCGTCTTGTCTCTTTTGCCGCCGGATTATGATTATAACTAATTTTTGGTCTCTGGTCTCCATCTTTTCGCCGCTGTCTGTTAACGATTTTGTAAATTAGTTTAAATGTGCATCCTCCCATTTGTATTTGATAAGCGGACTGAAGACTGAGGACTGCGAGGGCGTTGATAGAGCATAAATTTCGGTTACTTTATGCCTAATATATTCGGTAGAAACATTTAAATATATATTTGTTATATAATTATACGCTGTCCAATAAGCTGGGCGGTCAGTTTTTTTAGAACTTGTAGTTTAGCTCGAAGAATTAAAAATATAATTTTGATGAGGCTGCGTTTAATGAAGTTTTGAGCTAATAAGCTGAGCTAAGGTTCTTAATTTTCTTCCTCTTAATTAAAAATATTTTTCTGGATAAATAATTTTTAGAATTTTCTTATTTGTTCACGCGATATTTAAGGTCTCTGCACAAAGCTGCAAATAAAAATTTCAAGAGATCCCAGCTCAACGCTTATTTAATTTTCAAATAAATGTGGAATTTCTATATACATATAGAAGATATTTATATATATATATATATATATATGGAGTCATATATATGTATAAATATTCATATTTTTAATGCTTCTGTAATCCTGTTGATGACAAGAATCTTAAGCCTTAAAACAGAACAGAAACAGCGCACGCCGCCTGAAGAACCCCAAAGTCCCCAAATCCCCAAATCTGGCTGCTGACAGAGCCCTCGCGTGTCGCCACGACCCTCCTCGTCTCTCTCTCGGCTGACAGCTGACAGTGGCCTTCGGCTCAGAGGTGTCCACTAATAAAAAGTGTCAAAGCCGAGGGCAATGAGTTGGATACAAAGAATTTCATTTACTTAGCTTTACTCTGATATGGAGATACACATATATATATAAGTTATATACAGATCTCGTGCTGGGGTTTTTCAATTGCAGTCGAAAATTTTGATATTAGATGCAGGCAATTTAAATCGTGTCAGATTCGTGTTGATTGATGACTATAGCATCTCGTCTATGGGGCTGGGCGCTGCCTGCACTCGATCTTTTGACCCCTTGGACACAAAAGTGTGCCCTGTGACGGTCCATCAAGAGTGGCTGCCTTTGGCCACACAGCAGCACCGCAGCACCACAGCAGCCCCTTTCCCCCGCCTCCTGCTCCAGTGCTCCACCATTTACTACCTGCTGTTTATATTTTTGGAAAATGCAGTTCGAAACGTCGTTGGAAATGATCGATACCCCGCACGGATTACAAAACCACAGCGATTTATCATCGAAAAGAAAGCCATAGCCAACACAGCACCACCGGTAGCCACTGTGGTGCCAAATCTTTGATCTTTGTTTCTTTTTTCTTTCTCTCTTGGGGATTGTTAAATTGTTAAATTGTTGCATTGCTGGATTGTTTTAAGTTCGAGCTCTGACTCTGTTTCACTTGTAGTAGCAACAAATTAATAAATTGTTTAACATTTCAAAACTAATTGATTTTTCCCTAGCTCTCTCTCCCTCCCTCTCTGTACCCCTCTCTTTCTCTCTTTTGCTTTTCTCACTCGGCTTTATTGAACAGCTTCTGCAGTTTTTTGGTGGGGAACCCGTTTCTTATAATTAAGTTTTATTGTTGCGTGTGTTGAAAGATTAATAGTCGACTTCTGTTTTATTATTATTTTTTGTTTCCACTTGTTTAATACGCATGTGAATTTCGGGAACCCGAACCACTAAACAGTGGGCGTTCCACACTCGACGATTTCTTTGCTTTCGCAGGGTTTTGTTTTTCTTTTCTTTCATCTTTATTTTATAATTATTTTGAGGTGTGTTTCGTGTGAGCTTTGTGACTGTTATACGCGTGCTTGAAACGTTAAGCCTTTTTGGCAAATCCTATTCCAGAGATTTGCATTTGTTAGTTGTACAGGTGCATGGGTGTGGCCTAACCTAGCATATAATCGGTTTATGAAATCTTATGCAAATTGAAAAAAGTTTTTGTTAGAAGTTGACATCATTTTCATATGAGAAAGAGTAGTTGGATCAGGAATCTGAGATTTTTGAGTTTGACAAAGTATTTAAAAGGAAAAAGAAGAAATTTTAATCAGTAAATAATTCTATAGCTATATCATCTTTTAGTTTAGATTTAAACAAGATATAGACGATGCTTTAAAGGAAAAATATTTTTTCTTTAATATATTACATATTAATATTATTCATTTATAGAAAAGGATATGGATTTATATCATCTTATTCAGTAGGTCTCAAGGAACAATCTTCTTTAAATGACAAAAATGTTCCATCAACATCCGATATCTTTCCATAGCTATCTATTGTTGTCCATAAACAAAACTGTACTCAATGAACAAGACCCTACAAGACCCTCTCACTTCCTGTCTTAGATCCTTTGGCAGTGGTCTCATTTATCAAGCCACCAATATCAAAGTGGCCTAATCCACTAAGTCAATTAATAATTTCTCACTGGACAGACCGGAAAAGATTACAACGCTGACCGCAACCACAATATGCAACGCCATGCACGATCTCTTCCTGTGCCACACACACACAATCGATCGCTCGCGGTTGATCAAGGACGATCGATTTAATTGAAGGCGGTGCGGAAACACAGCAAAGTATTTCCGCTGCCAGGACGAAGCCAGTCTCAGCTCAACAAAATTTGTGTGCTCAATGGAAGCAGCGACTGCTTATGAAAAATGATCTTGTGATCTTGTTGAATAATTCCAAAGTTCTTTGAAGTGAACCCTAGCCAGGCCTAATGTCAGTTTATTGTGTAATGAGCTCTCCAAATAATTTGGCATGCCCTCCAACTGTAGCCGACTGTAGCCAACCACCGAGCGCAGTGATCGCCGCCACACGCCGCGCTTCATGCCCGATTTGAGAGCGCGGCGGCACTCACTTTCGTAAGCAGATGCCGAAGTTAATTGGCGCACTCCTCCATGGCGCGACGCGACGCGACAGCGGCTTACCCTTGCCCGTTGACAACGCCGATCGCCGATCGTCATCTTCTTGTGTAATTTGATATATTGTGTCACTTGTCAACTGTGGTGACTTTTACGAGCTGCCTGCGGCAACGCCTCCTCCTCATCGTCGACTGCGGCTGCTGTGGTGCGATCGTCGGCGGCTGCTTTTGACAGATTTGTTGCGCTCCCTGACGTTTCAATTAATATGCAATGGCGCGCAGTGAACGTCGACACTCCCACTCCTGCCCCCATTCCCCATTCCCCTTTCTCCCTCCCATTCCCTTTCCCATTTCCCATTCAAATTCCCATTCTCATGCGATCGCTAGCCGAGGGTATCTCACACAATTCGACGATCCACCACGTCGGTGGCCCCATCGAATATGATTTAGTAACTTTTCTTCCCAATTCCCAATTCCCATTCAGCAGCGCTGAGCGTACAAAATTTTATGACTTCTTACGAGGCGTTTATAATTTTAGTAGCATTTTAATAAACTCTCTGTGTCTCTCTGTGCGCAGGCCGGGACTCGGACATCAGCGACACCGAATCGGAGCCGGGTATTCCTCTCAAGCGCAAACAGCGACGCTCCCGCACCACATTCACCGCCGAGCAGCTGGAAGCTCTCGAGCGCGCCTTCTCACGCACCCAGTACCCGGATGTCTACACCCGGGAGGAGCTCGCTCAGACCACCAGCTTGACGGAGGCGCGCATCCAGGTCTGGTTCTCCAATCGGCGTGCCCGTCTGCGCAAGCACTCGGGCGGCTCGGGCTCTGGACTGTCGCCCATGAATGGCAGCGGTGCAGGCGTCGGAGTGGGCGTCACTCCCAGCGGCGCAGCTGCACCACTAGGCTTTGGTCCACTGGGCGTGGGCTCCATGGCGGGCTACAGTCCCGCCGCAGGCACCACGGCCAGCGGTGCAACGGGCATGACCGACAGCTCGCACCACCACCACAGCACCGCCCATGCGCCCAGCTCCCACAGCGCAGCAGCCGCTGCGGCGGCGGCTCACCATCACACACAAATGGGTGGCTACGACCTGGTTCAGAGCGCGGCCCAGCACGGCTTCCCGGGCAGCTTTGCACAGCACGGGCACTTTGGCGGGCAGAACTATTACCATCAAGGTGCGTAGACAATAGCTTAAGCGACATCCTTAGTGGAACTTAAAGAAAATTCCTGATTAAACTAATCTTAATCCTAAGTTAGCATTTTCTATCCGATCTGTTCAACTTAATATTATATTAGCTTATTATCTTTTCTTCTTTATTGTTTTGATAAAGTCGTTCCTTCATTTGTCCTCTGCACATAGACTCATAAATTTTTTGATCAACCCCAATGTGCGGACCAAAAGAGGAGTTGTTCTAAGTCATAAGACCTTTATTTTTTTGCTACCATATATTTTCCATCTATTTTATAATCCCTGAAATTTCTATTATATTTATGTTATTTTTTCCTAATTTCTTCCATCACCAACAATCTTTTGATATCTATCTTAATTTATATATTTATACTCCAATATTATCTACGCCCCCTTGGATTATGGCAAGTTAAGAAGAGCTCTATGCTCTACAGTATGACACCTATAAGATTAAAGTTGTTCAACTCAATTACTCAATTACCAAAAATTATTTATTAACATCTCTTGGGGTGTAAAATATTGGAAATAGCTATAAAATTCTAAAACTATTCAAGCCAAAAGCTTTGAAGGTTGAGCTAAAGAGTTGACACTTTTATTCCTATTGAAGATTTCTAGCTTAGATCTCCTAATTTTGTTGGTTGGGGACCATTGGGGCTTGACAAAGAGAAAATATGGATTTTTTTAATACATTGGTTGAAGTTCGGCCTCTCGCCCGACTCCTATATCACTAGTTTTTTGTTTTAAATAATATATTGTATATGGCCTCTTTTATATTTGTTTCCATGTTTTGTTTTCTGTTTTAGCTTAGCTTAGCTTTCATACTTTTTCATGCAGATCTCCCAAGATCCATTACCCCTTGCCCATCTTACTTGTCTATTATTTCATTTCATTTCTTTCTGCTTCTTACTCTCTTGTCTTTTCTCTGAACAGTTTGTGTTTCACTTTTATATCCCTCAACTCCTTTATTCCAGCTGTCTCTTTTTTTTCGCTTCTTTCACCCCATCTCATCTCTCTCTCTAATCTTCACCCCGTACAAAATCTCTCTAACTCTACGTCCATTCTCTTCAATTTCAGACTACTCCAAGCTGACCATTGACGACTTCTCGAAGCTTACCGCGGACAGTGTATCAAAGATCTCGCCCTCGTTGCACCTCAGCGATAATTATGCGAAGCTGGAGTCGCCCTCCAACTGGTCGCAGGCTGCCTACCACCTCAACCAGTCGGCGGTGGCGGCGGCCAATTACAACGCGGCGGCTGCCCACCATGCGGTCGCCCAGCACCAGTTGACTGACTACGCGGCTGCAGCGGTGCACGGCAACGTGGCCGCCGCCTACAACCATCCACTGCCCGCCCAGGGCCAGACGGCCAAGTACTGGTCATGAATGCACTAACTAAGTTGTAGAATATTAAAAGTTGATTGCAATCATCAGTAGAGGCACATGTAAATCTTAGACACTTACCTATTTATTCCAGCGACATGCAAATCAACATCTTAGCTATAACATTAGAATTTAATAATATATTAAATTGCATATAAATTACACGGCTATTAAACGCGACGTGTTTCCACTTTGATTAAGTACGTATTTATTTTCTAACCTAAGATACGAAAAGCGATATTATGTATAAACAAAATATAGTTGTAAAATATAAACAAAATCAAATGTGTTTTTGTATGGAGGCTCAGATTGGCAACGAGAGTGGTCCAGAATTGATAGTTAGGATAAAAAGTACTTCATCATAGCCAGCTTTAAAGACTTTCTACAATTCACTTACGAAATTTTAGAATATTTATAACTTTTTTATTGAGATGGCGTAAGATTTTTTAATAACGGTCTAGTGCTTTAAAATGAAAATTTCAATCAATATTAAAAAAGATTTAGGAACTATATGACATTAAGGGTTATATTTACTAGAGTTTTAAAATGAAAATTGTAATCAATATTGAAAAAATAATAAAAAGATTTAGGAACTTTATGCCATTAAAGGTTATACTTACTTCATTACCAAAGTGTTAAAGCCTTAACCTATTGAAAATGGGAATTCAAGGTATTATATCTTTATTACAATGCACATACCAGTCAGAAATAGGCATGTCAGTCTCCATAAATATATATTATTGATCAAGCTGATAAGCTGAATCGATCTTGCCACGTTCATCTGCCCGTCTGTCTATCTGTACATGAAATATTTTCTATTTATGTCCGTATATAAGAAGAATAAAATGATTGCTCGCATAGTTCAAGGTATTTCCTAGTCGATCAGTCTCGACTACTCATTGTTCATTTGTTCATTTTGTTCTCTATTATTAATTTCCAAAAAAAATTGAAGATATGAATAATGAATGCTAAAAGTGATAAATAAAATATCTGAATATTATAAAAAGAATTGCTGCTACGTAACTAAACTTTCTCCAAAACACGATTTTGAGTTGACTAACGCCCACTCAGTTAAAGCACAGTAGCTCAAATGCCATATTTGTATGTTAAAAAAAGATTTTTGACACAAAACAAAATAAATAGTAAAAAAAATAAAAGGAATTTAATTGAAAACTAACTTAAAAGAAAAGTCTTGAGTAAATTTATTAAAACAAAAACAATAAATTTAATCAATTTATTTTTAAACCATAAATGAATATATTTTAATAAATTTACTCGATGAAAAATGACTTAAAAAGTTATAAAACGTGTTTAATTTTGTATATAAATATAAATGCATTCCCTTAAAACACCTTTCACCACCTTTGCCAGCCGGCGGAATAAAACAATTTTGATTTTCATTGGGTTAGGAGCAAACCGTTAATAAGTATGTATGTATATATATATTTGGGAAAGTATTATTTGACTTTAGTAGTTATTCGCTTGAAGTAAGTGTTTCGTATATTTAATTAAATAGTTCTGTATAGAGATATAACATTGTTAAGTATCGTTATCTCTACAGCGCCTTTGTTCGCCTTGAGCAAATACATATATGGATAATCGAAGTAAGTATGTATACATGTATAATCATCGTATAAGTATATATTTTAATATATTTAAATATAGTTTGTTGCATTTCGAATACTTTAAGTTGGAAATAAATATGTAAGTTAATTATTGACAACATCAGACTTATAATTACGCACATTGAATATGTTTTTTTTTATTTTTTATTCGGGGTTTTATAATCAATTTCTCTTGGGGTAGTATTCAAAGAAACATTTCAAAATGATTGAATACAATATTTAATATATTTCGATATTTATTTCGTTAGCATTTTATTGTCCTTTCATTTATTGTCGGGGTTGCTGTATCCTTAATTATTGTCCTTGACGCAGTAAACATTCCATCGGTGTATACGATTACTTATAGCTTGATTCATATAGGTATATGTATATATATATTTTGTGCCACAACTTAGGCTAGAACATTGCACTAACTGGGTAGGAATTTCCATTACTTTATTATCAATAATTATTGTCATATATTTATATATCGACACACGTAACATATAGGAAGTAATACAATCTGTAGGGAGTTAAACCTGGGGAACTAGCAAAAGATGCGAAAAGCTGGGCCTCTTCGTTTCGGGGGTTTCATTAAAATTCAACACTTTCTGCTAAGGTACGGCATTGGCACTAAATTTGTTATTGTTTTTTGTTTGTTTTTCGCTTTCTTTTCCGAGATAATCGAGAGCTTCAAGACGATATGGTTTAGTTGTGATATTAAACGTTTCTATGCTTTGCACTGGCATCAGTTACCTCATTTATACATAGATAAATAAATTATTCGATATATATATATATAGATTGATACAGATACGTATTCGAGTGGCACCGAACTACGGCAAACTTTGAGATACAGATACATTTGCGCTGCGTAGCTGCGTGTGCTGCAGGTGTGTGTGTGACGGTGTCAAAGAACTACTACATCGAAAATACTGCAAAACACTTTTATATATATATAATCGTTTATATATATATGTATGTCTAGTTGTGCATACGATATTGTAATTGTTATTGATATTTGGGGATTATATTGTCGCGATATCTATATAGAGTTTAGTATTCGTAATTGTCCATGGACTCACCGTTGCGTCGATAGACGCCCCGTTGCAATGCTGTAATACGCGGCGGTGTGCCCCACGAGTGGAAGGGGTAGGCCCGGCTCTTGATCGGGCTGCTCGGCAGCGAGTTGGTGGAAATGCTGCGGATGCGTGCAGCGTTCGCCGCCGACGACCTGGCTGTTTCGATGGGATCCACATAGAATTTGGACAGACTACCGCGTATGCCAGCACCACTCCAGTTCATCATCGGTCGATTGGGTAGGAAACAACGTTTACAAACGGCTGCGATTGGTTGACGCAGTCGCTCGTGTTGGGGGTAGTACTCGACCTGCAGTTACCAAAAAGAAAGAGCAAACCAAAACACCCACACACCCATACATTAGTTCTCTAGTTGTCACTAAGTCACTAAGCAATGCAACAGCTGTACAATAACTATGTCTGTATTATAAGATCTTAATCTCGATCGCTGTGTTGTACCGGAACACATGCAACTATTTGATATACTTCAACCGTCCTACACGTGGAATACTGCAAGAGCACTAAATAAAACTGAAGCAAAGAAACAGAAAATACAGTGTAAACATAGACCAAGTCAAAACATGCCAATGGGTCGACTTTTCAGAAACATGCCAATGCGCCAAAAACAAGCTTTAAACACTTAAATGCAATCAAGAAAACAAACATTTATAATTTTCCACAAATAAATAAAAACATACAGAAAGTATTAAATTTGTTTATATGTAGCAGATCACATATATATATAATTAATAATATTTAATTTAGTTTAATTTAATTTTCCATACATATGCTCCATGGTATATGAGAACCAGAGATATAGAACGTGACCTCAAAGTCACAAAGATCGGTGATAAAATTCAAGAGCTAGCTCAAAAATATAACGCAAGGCTGGAGCGTCACCCTAACAGCCTGGCAAGAAGATTAAGCACCACGGCGATAAGATACGCCAACCCTAGAACAAGAACAAGAAGAAGACTCAAGCGACACCACCCTCAAGACCTACCCAACCGGGTCTTGACATAAAAACAAATCATTTATCACCTTACACATCTCACTATAACACTGTAAATATCTTTTCCAATAACACACTACTACAAATAATATTCAATTCTGACATTGACACTTTTACACTGTAAATATTGTTCCAATAACACACTACCACAAATAATACACAATTCTGATTAGGTTAAGTTGCCAAAATGGTAACAGCACACTAACCATTGTAAATAAAGAACCTACATTTCCATACATAAATTCCTTTCCCAGCAGCTCAAAAGTAGGCAACAGTTTTTACATTTCGCCACCCGCTCTAAAGTATGCTACAAATTTAAGGCTGCAAACTGTTCCCGAGAACAGTTTCGACGACTTACCCATTTTCTCAAATAAAAACAAAAACTTTTTGAATTATCGCATTTAAATGTCAAATGCGTGGCAATTGAAACAAAGCAACCGGAAAAGTTCTGCGCAAGCAAATAAACTGCAGTAAAATCAACTGCCGAGTGGGCTAAAGGGCAGGGGGAGGGGCAGACACACGACCTTGGTGGCAGGCAAACAAAATGCCGGAAATTAGTCGATTATCCGTAGCACGCAGTGCTGTAGGTAGCAGAGCTCTGCAAAAATATATGTGCGCAGATTTGCCAAACATACGGAAAATTGAATTTCCGGTTGGCAGTCAATTGGACAAACGGCTCGAAAATGAACAAAAATTGTGCTGCGAATGTGCTAACGGAAACATGAACATGAATTCAATTTCTATAATACGATTTAAATACACAATAGAGGGGAAATTGCTTAATGCAGGGGCTCTGCTTGCCGCGGCTCAGTGCCCCAAATGAAGGAGAACTCTTGACAGCGAGCAAATGGAGGTGAATGGGGCAAAGGCAAAGTTTTGTTTGTATAAGTTTGGATAACCCCGATTTGTGTGAGTCTATGTTTAGCTTGCATAAGTCACAGAAAATTATGTTAGATTTTTTTATTTTATATGTATTTTTATAGATGTGAGCTTCGAGAAGTTGGCTTAGACATCTGTAGTTTGTATTAGGCTGTGCTGTCGAACTAACTCTGTTTGTAATAGAAGAGGTGGCTCCATATTGAGCTGTGTCTAGATTAGCTAAGATTTTGAGTCTCAATCATGTTCTTATTGAGTTATGTAATTTTCCTTCATGTCATGAAATATAATGAAAGCTTAGATTGTCACCCAAACAGCCTAGCTAGATGATTAAGTACTTCACCGCAGAAGTCTGCCAGCCCACGCACTAGAGCTGGAAGAAGACTCAGACGACATCATCCTCAAGACCTACCTAAGCGGATCTTGACATGAAAATAAGTCAACCATTCCCTTACAAATCTATCTGTAGTTACACTTTACATATCCTTGCTCCATTAGCATTTAACCTTAGCCCTAAGAATGTAAATAATTAATTTCTGTTTAGATTAAGTTGCCTAAAAGGTAGCAGCACACTAACCTGTAAATAATAAATAACATATTTCTATAAGAAAAAAAATCTTCCTTTAATTTAGCTTGAGTCACACTTGAGCTTGAGCAGCACAAAGTGTCCTTTTTCCACTACCTTGGATATTTCTGATAATGGGGGACTCTCTTTTATAAATATAAGTTATAAAATTATAAAAAAAATTGGTACGCTTATAGTATTTTTAATATGATATATCAGCTTTGAAGTTAAAGCTTAAGGTCACTGCTATTTTTGTGCACACAGCTGTGTAGCAAAATTCTATTTATACTTAGCCTTATATTGATATAAGCATTGATACTAATATTATCATGAAGTCCATTCTAGTTCTTTTTTTTTAAGTCTAATCACAAAAGTGTTTCGAAGTATTCAATCTTCAGATATATTCATTTAATCAACATAAACTCTTCATGCTTCACACACATACTACCTTTAAGAAAGAATTTGATTATAGATTATAAAGTGTCGCAGACCCAAATGCTAAAACATAATTTCAGGCATTTACTATCACTAGAGTTTAGACTAAATCAATCACTAGTACAGAGATCACATAGATAACCAGTTCGATCATAAGAAATAGATAAAAAGGATCGTCGCTACTACAATATCTAAGTGCACAACCTATAGATAAAGACAGAGACAGGCATATAAGAGACAGAAAGAAGATGAAAAAGAAAAGAAAAATCTGAGATAACGATCAGAAAGGGAAATGAAAAGAACTATACACATCGAACCATCTCCATTTACTCATACAAGTTGCCTGGCACGTCCCGAGCGACTAAAGCGACCGCCCGCACCGCCAAAGCCGCCGGCGGTGCTGCCGGTGGGGCTGCGCAAGTAACGGTAACTGGGCAGAAAGCCGGAGCGATAGACGGCGCCAATGTGACGCTTCTGCGGCATTGCCTGCTGCTGTTGATCCTCCTCCAGCTCCTCAGCAAGGGCAGCGGCATCGGCATCACTCGCCTCATTGCCGTGCTCAATGCCAAACAATTCGGGATCCTTGGAAGTGTCTTTGGTAGCGATTGCATAGGCATAGTTTGGTATATACACATATATATATATTTACAAATGGTGCTCGAGAAGGTACTGCATAGCCACTAACTAGGTGCAGTTGTGCCAGTGAATGAACAGGGACTGGGGCGAGCTATCTGCGGCAGGCCGCAGAGTCGATTTGATTAACTTGCAGAAGGGAGTTGAATAAATAGACAGAGGCGGGAGTAAGGTAAAAGGACGGGGGTGGGAGCATTGTCTGATTATTTTAGACACATTAAAATATTTTAATTTTGTTTTAAATTTATTTTGGGATGATTGGGATGACCTCCTATTGATTCCAGCTCAAATGGAAACGTTAAAGGCAGAATCAAATTAGAAAATATTTTCTAAAATGCTCCGAGAATGAGGTAATATTTAAATACAAATTTAGAGCTGATCAGGCTGAAGGAACAAGAATAAATTCGAATTCCTTGAGAACATAAGCTCAAATAAATAGGTAGAAGTCGGAGTCTGATTACATTAGAAACATTAAAATATTTTAGTTTTATTTTACATTTATTTTAATTTTTCTGTCTATTGATCGAGGTGAGCCACTTTTGATTCCAGCTCAAAAAGCTCAATACGTTAAAAGGAGAATGCAAATTGAGAATATTTTCTCTGGAATGCTTCAAGAATTAGGTCATATTTGAACACAAGCTTGAAGCTAATCAGACTGAAGCAACAAGGAATAAATTCAAATTCCTTGAAAACATAAGAGAGCTATAGATTATAACTCTAAAGCGAATCCAGCCGAAATGGTTCTCAGTAAATAAACCCAGATATGAGCAAAGTTGAAGTTGATTTGGGTTCTTAGGGTTCTCGTTCGATCGGACTTCTCCCATTTCCCACTAAGTTCCATCTTCTGCAAATTTATCAACTTCCTGTAGGACAGCACTCCCGTCCTTAGGCGGCCACTACTCACCAAGGAAACGCTTCTCGGCGCGTCGATAGTCGCTCCAGTCGAGGTCGGCGTAGCCAGCATAGCTGGGATACCACCAATAGCTCTGCATGGAGTCGGCATAGTCGGGGGCGGCGACGGCGGGCAGCATCATCTCCTCGTCCTCGCGCTTCTGCTGCATGCCGTGAACGGGAGAGTTCTTCAGGGCGCCCAGATTGCGCTTCTCGCCGCTGTTGCGCTGGTTCTGATGCTGCTGCGAGTTGTAGCGTGCCACGGCGGCCACGTTGCGCTTGGGCTGCTCGCGATGGGTGCTGGGCGCGCTCTGCAGCCGGGCCATGGTGGCGATGTTGCGCTTGCCATTGGGCAACTGGAAGTCGCGAGCCAGGGTGCCCACATTGCGCTTGCCGAAGCTCATAAGTCCGCCGGCACGAGCCAGGGAGCCAATGTAACGCTTCTGCTCGCTGGGCTCCCCGGACTCGGCATCGGCATAGTCGTCGCCGGGCTCGGCCGTGGGCAGCTGTCCGTTCTTGGCCAACGTGGCCAGACTGCGCTTCGGTGCATTCAGCAGTCCCTGAGCAGCCAAAGCGGCCACGGAGCGTTTGTCCTCGTCCAAGTAGTCGGCATAGTCGCCCTGCTGCTGCTGCTCCTCGCGCTCGCGCAACAGATTCCTAAGCTGATTGCGCAAGGCGGAGGCCTGCAAGAGGAGGGGAGGAAGAAAGACCATGTTAAGAGAGAATGAAAAGGTAGAAGAGAAGGTGATAAAAAAAGAAGTAGGAAAGTGATGAGGAAAGAGTTGAAGAAATATAGAAGGAATTGATAGAGGAGAGGGAGCAAATGCGTAGTAAGAGGAGGGAGAACATATAGACAGATTAAAGAACAGAAAGAGAGATAAGTGAGGGAGAGAAAAGAAAATAAGAACATATTAAAATAGAATGAAAAGGTGGAAGAGAAGGTGATAAAAAAGAAATAGAAATGTGATAAGGAAAGAAGATATATAGAAGGAATTGATAGACGAGGAAAGGATAAGGAAAAAGTTGAAGAAATACGAAAGGAATTCAAGGAGGAGAGGAAGTAAATGCGTGGTAAGAAGAGGGCGAACATATAGTCAGATTAAAGAACACAAAGAGAGATAAGAGAGTTGATAAAGAGATTGAGTTAAATGCCAAATCAGCTTAAAGCGCGCACAGCTGCTGTCGGCTTTGAGTGCGTGGGGCGAGGTAATCCTTTAGGTAGCTTACGTGTAGCTGATACTCCGGGCTGGGATTCAGCAGTTGATTTATTATGGTCTCCACTTCGCAGGGCGACACGTTGCCAATATCGTCGGTGGCGTTCACGGGAAAAGCGCGCGGCTGGACGGCCTGCAAAACGGAAAAGAATTTGTGTTTGGAGTGAAAAATTTGCTTGCATCAAGTGGAACGACATTTCAATTAGCTCGCCCCCAACGGGCCCCGAACTGTCTTAATTGCCGCAATTATTTACAGTAAATTAATTTTGAAATGTGTCGATGTTTGGCGCCTCTACGCCTCCTGCCTGACGGACGGCCTGACAACGCCTGCGGCTCAAGTTGGCAGCTCTGGCAAATTTATTGCTTTATTTGTTGCATACTTTCGTGCGTCATTTATCAGCATCTCGAGCGCAACACATTAACACAAATTTGCGCATATTTATTTAATGCCAGCCACTTACCCAACTGCCAAACTGTTAAGCGGAACTATTTAGAGTAGACTTTCTCTAAGAAATCCTCCCACTCGAAGTTTCTCAATCTGACATTTCTCGGAACTAGTTTGAAGAAGTGTTTAACTTTATAATTGAAACTTGCTCTCTGTATTTCATGTAGCTTACTCTAACTGTCTTGGAAAAACTTTGTTAATAACTTTAGTATGAAAAGTAGTTTGTATTTAAGCCAGTTTACCTGAAAGCTTACCTTCTCCCAAGCCTATAAGTTGCGTGACTGAAGCATTTGTGGACTTTAAGTGTTCAGGTATTGCAGATTCAACTACAACAATCCGCTCTTTATGGGCTCTTTTTCTCGACTCTTAATAGTAGTTATTGTTATCATCTTCAGTTCATAGCTAATCATACTTACTAACCGGACAGCAAATACCATAAGCGCTCTCAACGTCTGTCATATCTTCTTTCTTACTCACACCTAAGGCAAAAAAACTACACTTAACGCATTTGCTCGGAGCTGCGAGTGTGTTTGCGTGCAGCAAACCCAAGCTGAACTCATAATATTTAGCTTTTAATACACACACACGCACGCACAACAGGATGTAGCAGGTAGGAGACATAGGACCCAGCACATCTTGTCAAGCGAATGGTGCTTCAAGCGAAAGGATAACGCCAAGCCAAGCTAAAGGAAAAGACAGTGAGCTCCGCCTGCGCCTGCCCGGGTGCCTGACGGTTAGTGTGCGTGTTGTTTCCTGTCTCTGCGAGACAATACATTTGGCTTTTAATAAACCAACGGCTGGGCGGAGGGGCGAGAGCGGCGCCTGCTGTACGGAAACAGGATGTGCCGTAGAATGTGTTTGCCAACGGCGCAAACGTCCGCAGTGCAAACGCCGTAAATCTCAAACAGAAATTGACAACTACTTATGTGCACTCATGTCTGTGTGTGTGTGTGTGTGTGTATGGGTGGGTGTATGGATGTGTGTGTGTTGTGTGTGCTTGTGTGTGCATTGTATTATTAGGCTGGCTGCTTAGAAGTCAAATCTTATCCCATATTAGCACTAGAAATAACGCCTTGCAGGTGTTTGCTACATCAACTGAATGATATCCTGTGGCCATTTTATTTATATGATGAGCTTTAGGGATTTTCTCATGGTTGAGCCTAATTGAAAGCTGAGAGCAACTAGTTAGATAGATACTGAGATGGCAACTAATGAAATTGAAGATATATGAAAGATGCTGCAAGGATAAGATTAGGCCCAAGGAAAGAATCTTCATTCTCTTCTCTAAGACAAAGATATATGGAGTATGCTGTAAGGATAAGATTAGGCCCAAGAAAAAGTTCATTCTCTTATCTAAGACAAATAGATCTTCTTATTTTCTATGGCAAATCTGCTTATCTAAACAGCACACAAATTCATATTGATATGATAAGCTTTATGCATATTCTTACAGCCTAATTAGAAGCTAAGATCAAGTAGTGAAACATGGGTAAAACCTGAAATTGAAGCTATAAGCAGCACAATGCAAGGATAATATTAAGCACAAGAAAAGAATATTTATTCTCGTATATAAGACAAATAGGCCCATTATTATTATAATTTCCCTCAATAACCTCTTACCCTAATCTGCACAAAGATTAATATTCAATTACTGCCCAAGTCGACTCAAAATAAATCCTTAAATTTGAGTACTTTAAGTCTTAAGCTTCACATTGAACTTCATTTCAATAGAAATTTATTAAATGGAATTATTATTTTAGCCGTAAAACCCATAAACCTTTATCACAGGCTTTGCAGCACGCCACAAATATAAATTTTCATTGTATTTGGCAAGCTCATTTGACTGCGAATTGATACTCACTCCGCGCGGCAAACAGAAATAAATGTAAAACCAATCGAGACGATTTACTCTTGTTGATTCTGCACTCAATGGAAATTGTTTGGGCTGTTGCTGGTTGCGAATGCATGCAAATGTTGTTAAGCGATTGCTATTTAATCTTAAATATGCATGCGAATGCCATAAATCGTTGCATGACAATGCGAAAAGTGTGCAAATTTTGTTGCATGCTTGCGAGCGGGATGGCCTTTGTGTGTATTTATTCATGTGAGCTGCGCAGATTGCGAGAGCAAACAAACAACGACAACAATAACAACAACAACTGTATGTTCAGTCTTGCTCACACTCACTTCCTTTCTCCCTGCTCCACATCTATCTCTGTCTCTTTTCACATAAAACTGCCAATTCACGAGCACCCCAAAGCATGCAAGAAAAATTTAATTTCAAAATTCAAGCGCTCGAATTCCCGAAAACACTTCAGTTTTTGTCTGCTCTGAAATAGTACCCCGTCACAGCTAGTCTCAAGTCCAAAATAAACAAGGGCGCAGAGGCGTGGCAGGTGCCACATATTTTCACTTTTTCCCTCGACTATCGCAAAAATGCTCTTGTCGCAGCAAATGAAGCGCGCCGGCCTCGCCAGACCCCAAAAATGTGCGCTGACAAAATTGTTTGCCTCGCTACTTTGTCTAATTTTTGTGCATAACTAGAGCTAAATAGTATAACGGAGCGGAAGAGGACGGTGGCACCGAGGGAAACTTTGGCAGCTGTAGACATTGCTTCTTGAAATATTTTAAATTTATGAGCGAAGGAAGATAAAGAAAATAAGAATATTTGTGTCTGATATTTGCTTTTAAGCAAAAATTATGCTCAAAAGCATAAAATAAAGATGCCAACCAACAAATATTTATAGACCTCAAACATGGAATATTTTGTAATAAATAAAAAATAAAAAGAAAGAATTCGGTATACAAATGAAAATAATAGAAAAACATTTAAAGTATTAAAAGAAAATTTTGAAAATAAAAAAACATAAATTTAAAATAAAAATAAAATATTTTATGAAATATTTAAAATTAAATCTTAAAAAAACACTTTAAAATAAAACGAATGTTTTTTGCCATATAAAAAATATATATAAATATAAATATCTAGATTTTAATAAAACATTTTTCAAATAATAATGAATAAGCACAAAAAAGTAATATAAAAATATAAATAATTTGAAATAAAACTAAAAATTCATTTGGATAGGATAGAAATTTGAAATAAAATTTAAAAAAAAGTTTGATAGGAAAAAAAATGTCATCAAACGAAATGAAATATTAACATAAAATGATTTAATATAAAATATTAAAATAAAAAAAATAATAATAAAATCTAAGTTAATAGAAAACAAAACTATATTCGTTTTACTTACAAGGCATTATCTTTATAATTTAAGGAATATTCTCACTTAAAATTCACAAATTTCCAAAGAAATTTAATTATGACTCAACGTACAGCTTTTCACATTTATTTCAATTATATTTTCAGTTCTCAGTGCTAAATCCTTTCTGCTGCATAATTAAATTGTCGCTCTATCCACTTGAACTAAAGTTTTATGCGTTTTTCGCGCTGATTGCGCGACAAATTTTGTTATTAAATTTGCACGCGCGTAATTAAAAGCTGAACTCCTTCACAATTGACAGCTCGAAAGTGTCAAAAGCAGACCGCGTCCCGTGGGGCAATAAAAATTCAATTAAAATGCAAAATAAAACAGCAAAAACAAAATGGAGAAATGTCAATTAAAATTATCGTTAAATGAATGGCTGACAGGAGCTGCCATTCGCACAGGACAAGCCATAACATTCGAGCTCTCTAACTACTTCGATGCGTCTCAATTCGATGTGTATCCTTAGCTAATTGGCCGTAATGGTGTATTATTCCAGCTATAGCTGAGGTACACGATATCCACGAGTTTAATCAGCTTTGTGGCCAAGGCCACGCCCAGCTTAACTGTCCGCCTACCTTACAGGCTGCCAGGCTGCCAGGCTGCCAAGCTGTTGTTGGCAACAGCCTCTGTCCTCGCCTGTTGAGCCGCTTATGTCCTGCCACACGCAAATTTTATTATCGCCCAAGCCGGCACATGCCTTGAGCTTTATTTTTATTTTTTTCTGTGCCTGCTACTGTTGCTGCTGCGGTTATACTCTAGTGTAGGGTAGCATAGCTTTGTGAGAGATTGTGGAACTTAATAATACAGAGAGGACTTGGAAGATAGTATGAAGATATATCATATAACAGATTGGGTAATATAGATTTGCCTTGATAAAAGTTAGCCTATATGAATCAACCATCTCAAGTAGATTCTACAGGCTTTAAAAGGCATCCATAAACTGTTAATCGTCAAGGCAAAATACTATTTAATTTCTGTAAATCTTTCCCATATTCAGGGTATTCGTTTGTCACCATGACATAGACGAATCTCTCTTCATCTTTCTCTGTCTGTTTTGGCGTACTTTTTTCGGGCGCAATGTAAAGAAACATTTTGTTGCTATTTTCGTTTGGCTTTTCTTTTACTTAAGTAAATACTGTGCGTAGCATTAAAACTTAAGTGCTTTGACCTTCACGGGATTGTTCCTGAGGTTTGCCACACACACATAGCAAATGGAACTTTTATTTTGGACAAGAGACTTATGAAAAGGTCCACTGATTATGACAATCATTAAATTACGCTTATTTGCTTTGAAGTTTTTATTTGTTGATTATGCTTGGGCCGCATGCTAATAGAATATTAGCAGGGGATACTCAAAGGGTCCTTCCTGAAGATAGAGTACAGAGCAATGGAAGTGCCGTGCTGCGTGGCATCCTCGCAATAACGTTTTACCATTATGTCCGCTTGACAATAAAAAGCAAGAGCGTCCATTAAACAATTTGTGACATGCCAGTGGACATTATCTATGCCCACACACACAGAGCTTTAATTGTAATTACCTCTCTCTCGCTCTCCCGCTCTCTTTTGCTGTCTCTCTCTCTCTCTGTCGCTTTGTTATGAGCTTTTCATAAAACCCCACAATCCTTAATGGAACGCAGAGAATCTACATGGACAGCACTATGAAAGGTGGACTTTGTGGGGGCGTCATGTGTGGGCGTGGCAATAATTACACACACTATTCGAAATGCCAAAGTGGAAAAAGGCAACAATTTCTTAATGTCACTCAGCGAGTGTCTTCATATGGCGAACGGCCTACGCAGCGCATTAGTGATTGATTGACAAGGATTACACTGAGAGAAAAGGGCGCACGAGGGCAAGGGACTATTTATATATAAATGTGAGCCTCTCATTTCGATGTTATATAAAATTAATTTAATATTAATAATAATAAAATTATTTAAAAAATAATTAATTTCAATAATAAATTTTAATGAAATTTTATTTAAAGAATATTGGTTTGAACTCGAAGTACATAATTAGAAAATTGACCTTAGCTCAATTAATCAAATACTTTGAGCTGCAGACGAAATTAAATGGAAGTCTGTCTAAGATAGATCGATGTAATTTCCATTGAACCAATTGAATTACGATTATCTTCTAGACAGATGCGTTTCGCCGAGTGTATTCACACAGCTGTTGCGTGCTTTCTGGCCAAATCAAAGCGCAACAATCAATAAAACGAGAGCCCAAAATTGATTTTGTTTTCGTAACAAAGTCATCAAGGCGTCTGGCACACACACACACGCATGAGTTGTGGCTGTGCCGCTCAGGTGATGAACTGCAGAGGCTTCAATTAAACTACGTTTACATAACCCTGGTGACCTTTCACAGCGACAAGGCAGAACCAATAGCAATAGCCAAACTGAACCACAATAAATCATTTTTATGTTTTCTCAGGCGTTTCGCCTCTTCGTTTCGTTCTTTATGGCGATTGGATTCAGTTGACTGGAGCTGCTGCAGTGAATGGTTTTCTCAAAACATACTTGGTAAACATAAATTTAAAAATAAGCTTTAAGGTCTGCACTCATTTATTTTTAGCTCACTTTTCAGGCAGCTTTTGCAATTGTTGCGGTTTGGCTATTCTTACAGCGCTCTAAAGTATGCAACAAAAAGCGTGTAAGGCAACAACTGTTTGATGTATTCAGCCACGCCTCCCCCACCGCGACCGCCTTTTCTATGCAACGCGCGTTGCTGTGCTGTACGAAACAAATATTTCCTGGCATTTTAATAAAAAATGTAAAAACCCAAAAACATGCAAGCACCTCGCACCCACGCAACCATGACAAGATGTGGACACATTATTGATGTCATCGCTGCGAGAGTTGGTGCTCATATCACTTGGCTACGCTCACGCCAACGCCCACGCAGCATTTGCTCGAACATGATTTTATGCAATTTTAATTTACTTTCGCCAACTGCTGACTCCGTGTTTCGACTTTTTCATTTTAAGCTGTTTCTCGCTCGTGTTCGGCATTAATTTAAAGCATAAACAGCTTAAAGAAAAACTGTGACATGCTGCAAAACTCCTGCCGACTGCTGGTGATGAAGCAGGAAAACTAAGCGCAGTTTTAGTTTCTTTTTTTTCCACGTAAATGAGGAAAAGCCATTCAACATTTTTTGCCGCCCCAGAGGCTAAATGCTTTGAAATGGTTTAGACATTTTTAATGTCGCACTAAGCCAAGCTTAAATTGGCTTAACGGATTAACGCGGGAGAAACAATAATAAGATATAAAACCATTGCGAATCCTTTAGTCGGAGCTTTTGAGAATTATACAAATTTAAATATGTTATTACTATTAGTGTAGTATGACTTAATAATTTATTTAGTATTCATTTATTCATTTCATTTCATTTATTTATTGTTATTATTAATTTCAAAAAAAAAAAAAATTAAATAAAATTATTAATGCCTAGTTAAAGAAATAATAAATGAAAAGGATAAAGAAATAAATTAAATGAAAAATAATAATGCCTGGATAAAGAATAAATGAATGAAAAGAATAAAGAAAGAACTTATATACAAATTTATTGCTACTTGATCTTGCACTTTGATGGACTTAAATAAATATAAAACTACTACTAATATAAAAAGTTCTGCATTTGGTAATCAAGAGCTCCTTTTGTGCAGCTCAAACAAAAACTAATAAATAATAAGTTAACAAAGTGCTCGACACAAATTAGCCTCAAACTGCTTCTTTAGTCAACTTCTGTTTCGTCAGTTAATTAAGCAGAAACAATCAAATTGATTGTACCTAAGCAGTTTCGCAATCTTTGCCTAATCAGTGTCAATATTTATCGAGGATTTTTACATAAAATGCGACCCGAAAACTTGGACAAAAACTTTGCAGACAAAGGCGGCCAAGTTCGAGCCGCAATTGTTTGGCCAATGTCTGGCTAAGGACTCGAGCTGAATTGAGGAAGAGAGAGAGAGAGAGAGTGGCAGAGGGTGAAGGGAAATGCCTTCCGCGTCAGGTGCAAAGTCCGCAATTACGTGTGACTCAGAGAACGCGGCAGAGCTCGTTATTTATGGGTCCAGATAAGAGCAGTAAAAGTCAAGTATTCATGTGTGGGTGGACTGCTCCTGCTTGTTGCTTATGCAAGATAATGAATTTATGCATGCGCTCATAATTTACAATTCCCTGAGCTTTGATTAGTTTGGCTGAATAAATTTGCTGTGGCCAACGTTGCGTATGTGCAACTTGAGAGTTTAATGAGGCGTGCTAAATAATATGTGCAGTGGGAGATAAGAGGGGGTGGGTGCTTAAAAGCAATATGACATGAAGCATACGCACACATACACCCACACACTCCCACACACTCAAGTATCGATCTGCTGTCTAATTAGATTGGCATTCCGCATGCCGAGCAGAAATGTGACTGTCAATCAGAGCTGCATCATAAGCCCGGGAATGCAATGCGCGATGCGCACGTTACGTGCTGCACATCTCTGCCCACGTGCACGCCCCACGCCCCCACGCCCCTACGCCCCACGCCCACTCGTGAGCCAGCGAAATGACGCCCATGTCAATAAAACGCTGACGTTCTGTATGCGCTTCCAATTGCGAATGCGTTTGCGACTGGGCCAAGGAGCGGGGGGAGGGCGCCGCCTTCACTGTGTTGTCTTAGCTGCAATTTTAATAACTGTCACTCCGACTACACAACATATATATTTCTATCTGTTTATATATAGATATTGCAAATCATTTGACGTCGTTGCAGCTGTCGCCAACAGCGATTACAACTGACACATTCAACAGGATAATAGAAATCACATTGATTTGTGTCAAAGCGACGAGCTCGAGCCACTGAACGAACATTTTTTAATTTCAACTGTTGAAGTGAGTTGATGCTTTCAGTTAGAAGAGAAAAATTGATTTGAAGGTTAAGACAACTTCAGATGTAGAAGTATTTGAGCTAAAAAGCAAACGTCAAATTAGTATAAAGGCGAATGAAAGAAATTTTGATTTCAAGTGAAAATGAAAGAAGAATAAGTAAGAATTCTGCAGTTGTAGGCGACTGACTCCAGGGAAGATAAAGGAGCATGTCAGCAGGGAAAGTCAACTGTTATCGAACTATTAAATTAAAGATATATACAAGTTTAAAACTATTTGACAAGCAAAAATGTGTATCTATAATATATATAATATGTGTATCTTAGTATATAAGTTTAGTTAGCAGTTTTCTACAGAATATTACATTTCAAGATTCTAGTTTTATCAGCACCCCAAATTTACCAATTTGCCACAACTTCAGTAGGTTTATCAGAAAGATCTATTTTATTTGCTAAGTGATAACAGTGAAAATGTGCTCCTAACTACATTTCTAGCCTAGAACTCTTTTTGGCTTATGAAGATAAAACGACGACAAAAGTAAAAGTAACTTCCAAACATCAATATACCTTTTTTATTTCTTGAAATAATATAAAAATTAATATTAAATAATTAAGTTTTTAAATTAGCATGGACTACAATTTCATAATACTCCAGTATATTAATATAAAATTTTATTAAAACAAATTTTGGAAATTTGAAACGTACTTAAATAGAACAATTACTCAAAAGAAAAACCCAAGGCTTTACCCAAGCAAAAATAATTTATTAAAGCATTTTTTTAGCAAAAAGTATTTATATTCAAATCATGTCCAGCCCATTCCTGATTGTCTATTAGACCCTAATTTTAAGTAACATTTTCTAGAGCTTAATCTTACTGCTGTCTCCTACTGTTGCTCTAACATCTGCTCATCTATCAGTCTGCCAGCCGGTCAGTCACTCCGGGCCGAGCTCTTGGTTATTTAAAGATCTACTCGGGCCATCTCAAGCTCTGCTCCACAATGCTTTGGCACATTTCTAAACGATTTACTCCCAGCTCAGACGACAACAATGTTGTGTAGATTATAAACCACTTTGTTTTAAGCTCTGCAACGATTTCAATTACGCTCAGGCACAAACCGCAATTAAGCTGCTTTGGCCACGCCTTTTGGCTGCCCCGCCCTCTGACAAGGACAAGCCGTCACTTGAGCCTGTTGCTAACCACTTTTGCCACATTCCTTTTTGTGTGCGGCCAAGCAAGGCAAAAGAGTTTTCCGTAATCTAATCCATTTCTTAGAGCACTTTATTAGTGCAGGCACAACGTGGCGTATGCGTGATAAACGGACAGGATTTTAATGCAGAATTCCAGTAGAAATACAAAGGCAGAGAAAGAGAGAGATGGGGAGAGAGAGTCGGTTAGTTTATGATATAGAAAATAATTTGCCACAGCAATTTCGTTCTCAGTCACGCATTTATGACGGACAGCTGACACGACACGGCTCGTGAGCGCCTGGGAAGGGGTGACAGGTCACGACCACAGGCAAAACGTTGACAAATGTCAACAAATGTCAACAGGCAACAATAGAAAATGTTCCACATTCCACATAAATTGTTCAATGTTCAGCTATCTCGCTCTCTCTCTCCGAGGGAAAAAGGAAGTGAAACGGAAAATGGAGATGAGAAAAATATTGCACTTTGGGCTGGTCGCACGTGTCTCCAAAAGGATGTGCGCAGCGTGGAAGGGGGAGGGGGGAGGGTGGTGAGGGGCAGAGCAGGAAATGCCTTCTGTATCCCGCTGTGGCAACTGTTGCAGCTGCCCCATGGGCAGGCGTGGTTACCACATAAATTACAGCGCAGCAAAGGCGCTCGCAGAGTGCAACTGAAATATTGCAGACAATTTAGCCCGAACAAGTCCATTCTGCACCACTGCATACTGTCGCAACACCCACGAGCCGCACAGGATAGTAGATGTCTCATTCTCATTTGCAGATTGTGTGGGCGGCACAAGAGACGAACATGCTTAACATAAATTACTATATTATTATGTAAGATGTGGTGGAAAATGTTTAAGGCTAAGCAAAACTAATTTGCAATTAATTATGAAAATATATTGAGGCGAACAGGCATTGCATTCCAGGCAAATTAATTAAGGCGACAGTCGTAGGCTTTGTTAATTAACTTTTGGAGTTAGATATAGATATTTAAATGCAACTAGATATTTTAAGATAAATTGATATTTGACTGCATATCTTTTGACAGCCTATATTCTATGAATTCATATTTTTCCTATAAGTTTTCAGTTCAGATTTATGTAGATTGAGTAAGACATAAAAATGTCCTTTAATAATAAGAGGGTCTTATAATGGGTGAGCTTATGTAATTCTGCATATCTCACTATCACAGTTTGACAGTCAATACATATGTCACCTAGACTAAAAGTATTCTAGCTAGAAGAATCAACTGAATGAAGTACATATTATACAAGCAAACCTAAGCTGTTAATAATAGAGTAGGCTGAGTGTATCGCATGGGGGCTATAACCAATTTAAATGATTGACACGGAATTGACTTTATATATTTGGGGCTGTCACTTTCAATTCATTTTAGTTGACAAATCATTTCAGTTACGAATTTACATCTTGATAAAAAGCTTTGACCTATACTCAGCGTTTTTCACAGTCAAATGGGTAGAGACGAGGTGAATATGCCTTCAACAAATATAATTTATGTATTGTCTACAAATATTATAATTAAATCACAAATTTTTTTATGAATATTATTTATTTAAAATATCTTAAAAACATATATCTATACTCATTGAAGAGATGGCCTCACCATCAATATAATTTTAATAATGTACATTTTAACGTCATACCTCAAAAAGTACATATTCTTGATCTTGGGTTGTCAATGGGAGTGTCCGGAAATGCAGGTCTCTAGAACTGACATACCCAGCTTAGTATTTGCAGCCCGCACAAGGTATAACGGGCAAATATTAACACTTTCAAAATTTCAAAGTCTCTAGCTTTAATAAAGGCGAAATTGTTTGCGTTCATGTGGACAAACGGACGGACAGCAAGTCGGAAATTGCACGAAAGCAATATACTCTTGCACTCTTTGTTCTAAATGTTTACAGCTAGAAACTTCAAAGCTAAGATATTGTTGACCAACTCTATTTACTTAACAAAGCAAGAGGGTGTGGCATTAAAAAAAAAAAGTATAAATATAAAAGTATAAATAAAAATATATATATACATATATAGCTAGCTAGAAATCAGAGACATAAAAACAACAATAATTATTTATAATTTTGGAATTGTGAATGATTTATTTTCTTTACAATATATTTAAAACTAAAAATCTTTGTTCTCACTTAAAAGAAGATTATTAATATAAAATGATTTATTACCATATAATAAAATATTTTATTCGAATTTTCTAGTATTTTTAGAAAATAAACGTCAAAATTATTTACTTGATATCAGCGAGGGCATTTGAATTGAATTTAGAAACTGTACTACTCTTACTCCACAAAAAAAAAGATAAAATAGACTTCAAAATATAAAAGCCACTGAGGATAATTCAATTTCAAAGCTCTGCGCTTTTCCACGTAATGAAATGGCCATTGAAATGACAGGAATAAAATGCGTTTCATTTCCGTCCAGCTGTCGGACAATCGGATATAATTGGAATCTGTTTTGTTTCGACACAAATCCGTTTAAATAAAATTTTTAATGCGCCGCACAGCGAATAAGACAGGGGCGCAAGCACGAAAAGCTATTTCGCAGAAATTCACGGCTCGCTGCACGCATGTCCTGCTGTCCGGCAGGACACGCCGGGAAAATGGCAAAAGGCGAAACCGCAAGTAAATAGCTGCTCGCCTTGATAACTCGCCTGCTTGATGCAGGCGTTGAAGAATAACGAAAATTGGAAAAATATATAATCCGGCCGCAATCTAGACACCCGCCGCTAGCCCACAGCCACGCCCCTTCTACTTACCGCATTCAGCATCATGGCGAAGAGCAGCAGGAGCCACTTGCTCCGCTGTGCATTTGCGTGCACGGCCTGCATTGTGCTCGGTGAAAGTGTCTGAAGTCGAAACTGCTTAATTGGATTTTGGACTTGCACTCACAGCGCGAACTTCACTGGCCACAAATCGAATTGGATTAACACCACTGCACCACTGTGGGCAGTCACTCTCAAACTGTTTCAAAATTTAACGGACAAGTTAGTCTCTGGTGTGCCCGCTTTTGGTCGCTGCTTCAATTCTTTCCCAGACACGTTCGCAGGCAAGTCTTTCGTTTGACTGTGTCCTGCAGCCAGGACTCTCGGCTTTTTATACCGCCCGGATAACGGTGCGCTCGGCTCCGATGGCTCGGCATACGCCTCGCTATTGCTCTCTCGGGTCTGGTAACGTGAGCCGAGCGCCACCGGATAAAAGTTCCAGCAGCAACTGTTGCTAGTTGCATGCGGCATACTTTCAGGCCCTCCAGTCCAGCGTCCCTTCAAAAAGAGCTGTGTGCGTGCGTGCGTGTGTGTGAGTGGTTGGCCTGCTTGTGGGCAGCTTATGTGCGGAATGACGTCATCGCAGCCTGCTAGGCAAATGTAACTTGTTGTCATATTGAGGGCAAACGTGCAGCACAGTGGGGAAGCAAAGAAATTTGGCTGAGCACGAAATGAGATGCTGCAAACAGCAGACAATATATCTAAATAAAATATATAAAAAATATATAAAGTTATATAAAATTATATAAAATATATAAAATATATAAAATTATATAAAATATATAAAATATATAGAATATATAAAATAATATAAAATATATAAAATTTTATTAATAATATATATAGAAATTCAAAAAGCTAACTCTAAATAAATACGTCATTTTTTTTAAAGAAAATTAGACACCATATATATAGCTATAAGATGAACCCAATTTAATATTATTAATTAAATATTATTAGTCGATTGTATTTAAGCCACTTTTCTATATTGAATTTTTGTTGATTTAGTTTAGGTACTTATTGGCTCTGGACAATGAGCAAATTTAGCAAGCTATTTATATAGATATTACAAGATTCTCCCGGTTTAATCATCAAAAGATTATGTTACGTGTACCTCTTGTAAAATTTAAGCCCTTTGAAAATAAAATGTCTGTAGATATGGAAAAAACAGATGAAGGAAAAGTCAATAGTCAAGTCTGCTAGATTTCGGACTTATTTATTTTAAAGAAAATATGAGTAAATTGAAATTTTTGTTTTCTCTTATTTGAAATATAGTATATATAGTAGACAAATATATTACCTTCATTTAAAAATTGTACTGATCTTTTTAAAAGCATTTTTCGTTAAAAATTATTTTTTTTTTATATATATAGCAAGAGTTGATAAAAAGAAGCCTTATTCTTACCCACATTACCATAATTACTGCAAAAAAAAATATTACCAAAAATATAATTGAACAAGTAAGAAAACTCTAGTCGGGCGTAACCGACTAGGGTATACCCTGAGCCTCGTCGAACCTGTGTTTTTCAATACACTTATATTTAGCGTAAAATTATACAAAAATTTCAAGTTTAAAGCATTTGTGGCAAATGTAAACTAAAGCAGCAGCTGATAATTCAACAAAATTCAAACGTAATTTGCGATTCTTCGAATCGACTAGAATGCGAGCGTTTGTATGTGTGTGTGCAAGTGCGTTCGCTTGGCGCTGCTGCCACGTGAGTTTGCAAAGTAGCCAAAGGTTTTGTTTAATAACTTTTTTGCTATTTAACGGATTTCAATGAAATTTTCGGCATATGATCAACATATTCTGTGGGCATATTTGTCAGTTTAGTAAAAGTGCCAACTCATTCGCATTTTGGCTATATTTGAGACTGAACTTCAATTGGGGGAAATTTGGGGCCGGTATCCAAAATGTAACAAAATTCGAAACTGCATAAAATACATATAAAGCTAAATATAAAATTTGGCGTCTCTAGCTTAAAAGATGGGCGAGATAGAATTTTTTAATTGAATTTCGATTTTGTTTTTAATCGATAACAATTAATTGGGGATAGTTATCGATTTTTTAAAACAAACTCGATCTGCGCGTGCTATACACGGACCTACAAAAAAAATTTCAAGTCTCTAGCTCTTATACGGGCTGAAATCGACGCGTTCAAACATACGGACAGACGGACGGACGGACGGACGGACGGACGGACAGACGGACGGACGGACGGACGGACAGACGGACAGGGCCAAATCGATTTCTCTTGTCGTCCTGATCAAGAATATATATACTTTATGGGGTCTGCCACGCCTCCTTCTGCCTGTTACATACATCCAACAAAAACATTATACCCTGATTTCCCATTTTCAATGGGCTCAGGGTATAAAAAGAATCGTTAAAGACTCAACTATGCTTATTTATATGAATTGTCTGGCATATGGCTGACTATAGTTGGGGCTTTAATCCTAATCTTCTGTTAAATATTTCTAAAGTAGCAGCATATGTAACTTCTGTTTCATCACACTACGCTCACTTTTCGGCCCACTGTGCGGCCTACTGCTCTTTGCGGCCATACGAAGAGCGTGCGGTTACAATTCTCTGGCGTGCTTATTTATCCATATGCAGGGGACTCTCTGAGGTCCCGTTAGTTGGGCAACCCAGTCAGAGCACTTGCGCAACGCTCGGCGCTCAATTACAAACGAGATGCGAATAACTCATACGCACCGTGGTACGCCGAAGAAGTCACATAAAGGGCAGCAGGGCAAGTACATAACTTTTTCCTTATTAATGTTACACAGACCCAATTAAACATATTTTTGTTCCTTAGGGATTTTTAACTAGCTCGGACTTAGATTTCAGCATCAATCAAAAAAATACTGCAAAAAAATGACATTTAAAATTGAATTTATTTGTGAACTTTTCAAGTAGTATAATTAAAAATTTTAGTCGATTTATCAGTTACCATAAAATACAATATGAATCATATTACTTTGACATAGTTATATATTTAGTTATGTATTCTCAAGATCTATTATGTTTCATGTATGGGCTCGCAATGGATTCTTCGCATCACATTCAATTATCGTGTTTTTGATTATCTCTGAATTTTCTTCTTTTGCTGTAAATATGTTTTTCATTTTTTTAAAATCTAAATAAAATATATTTGTTTTATTATTTTTTGACTATTTCTGGTTTCGGGGTACTTTTTCACATACAACTGAAAATAAAAGCAAACCAGTTGGACTCGGGGTTTTTTTTGGCATTAAAATAGAATATAAATAGAAATTATAAATTGACGGCATAGAATCGCGGCAGACAAATCAACAAAAGGCTTTGGCATTTCCAGCTGTTGTGTACTTTTTTTTGTATCTCCAGCTTTTGTGCTGTATAAGTAGCAGTTAAGTCGTAGAGCAGCAATCAGTTTCCAGCTGTATGCCAAAGCAAGGAATATGCGTTTCGCCATACTATTTGTCGTTCTAATTGGCCTGTTGGCCTCAGTCGCTGCCCAAGGAACAAAAAGCGCGGGCAATCAGAGCAATTACACTACTGGCCAACGATGTGGTCCGTTGATCTACAATCGAGGTGGGCGTGGATCACGTAACTGAAACAGATTCCCTCTCCGCGCCACAACGAGCGACTTAGCTTCCGCAGATACCGAATAAAGTCTCTGACAACATCTGTAAGACTTCAATTGTTTTTAAATAATAAAATAGAATACATCTAACACAGGGCTTTATGCCACTGAGCGTATCAAATGCCTCACAATTGCTGTCAATGTAATGCGGCAAGCAATAAATATCACGAATTCATTATCCCCAGCAATAAAAGTCATACCCCATTCACAAGCCACCCCTAAGGTAAGCGGAAGGGTTACAATCTGTCAGCTAATGCAAATGACGAATACAATAAGACTGCGTGAGTAGAGAGTGATAGACTAGCATATACCCTATAGTCAGTTACGAGCTGGTTTAAGATCATTTTGTACAACAATTTGGGGAATTTTTTTGTAGGTTTAGTAATTTAAATATATTGATTTGATAGAAGGCTTAAAAATCTATAAGATATTGAAATTAAATAGCTTTAAAAAATTATTAGAAATGGCGTGTGGGTTAAATTGAAATGTGAATAATCTATATGAAGCACAACACGATACTGACTTGTGATATATTGGTCAAGTTGGTATAGATTTGCTTTCTATAGTATATACTAATGGATGACTATCTTATCAAAAGTTCTTGTTATCATATAGTTCTCAATATAGTAGCCATCTCTAAATTGTATCTCTATATCTTTCAGAAGAGTTTTGATGTATTTTCTTTCTGCTTGATATAGATTAGATGCTCAAATGAAATATGATATATATATATATAGAATATATATGAAATATGCTTAAATGCATTATGAAAGGTGAGAAAGGTGCTGATAGTAGACAAACATATTTCCATTTAAGTCATACAAGAGACACTCTCTGCCTGTTATACCCCTCCATTAAACTCCAAGTCCAGGTCATATCAAACAAATTATGAAGCGTAAACAGCGTCAACGGAGCTGCACGTAAATTGTGCAAAGTGCAGCTCGCATTGATATTCATGTGCACACATACGCTCACCCACACACTCACATTTGCACATATACAAATGGAAAGAGGGAGGAGGAGAGGCAGGGGTAGAGTGGTTCACCTCAGGCAATTGTCACGGCTGAATGCAGTTAACAGATTGCACACCGATAGCCTCGACACAGGTTGGCGGCCTGCAAAGCCGGCCGGTTAAAAATTCAGTTAACACACGTCAGAGCCATGGCCAGAGCCGTGAAAAAACAAAGGGTTGCAGTATCGTTTTTTGTTTCAGTGTAGCGATGCATAAAATTTGGTTAGACCAAAGCCAGCCAAGCAGCGCGACGAACAATTCAGGATAGATGAACCACCTCATCCCCGTCAGGGGTTATGCCTGCTAAATATATGCAGATTGATTCGCAGCGATAAATGCGCGGAAAACACTTTTCAATTTATGCGAAAAATCAAAAAATAATACAAATGCAAAAATGCATAATGCAAATACATAAATAAAATCAACTCTGACCACAACAAACGCATATTTTATTTGTTTGCGAGCTAATTGGCGGAGCAGCTGACGAATATTGCAAATCATTTTGGCTGTCAATTAGTGAAATGTAAAATAAATTAATTAATACAAATATGTAGAAAATCATATTGAATAAAATAACATTTAATTAGAAGAAGAGAATATAAATGCAATTCAAATACTATTTAAGGTGCATTTTGTTAAATGTCATATATTGAATTTATTGGATATCTAAAGCCTAATTGGAGCAAATTTGGAGATGTAATTGAAAATACAATATTATAAAACATTGAATTTAATGGAAGCTCCATGGATAATGAGAGCAAATTTAGATTGTCAAGAGATGTTATAGAAAATATAATAAGAGATCTTATGGAAAATACAATATTATAACACAAATGTTTAAAGAAAATAAAAAAATGGAATAGGACTTTCAGGTTGTCCATATAAAAAAGAAAGGAAATAAAGAGAAACGATTAGAAACATCATTCAGATTCTGCATATTTCTTTATCTTATAGATATGTACGTGTCACACGTATAATAAGAACAGAATATCTCATCTCCAAAGAATATTTATTAGTATGAAGATGAATAGATATATAAAGAAAGAGGAAAATTCATTTGAATTTAAATAAAATATATAAGGTATTAAAATTTTCATATAACTAAACTGCCGAAAATGTCAACATTTAAATATGTTTTTATGTATGAAATAAATATTTTAAAAAATCCTTTAAACATTACACTCTATTCCTTAGGCCAAAAGCTAACTTAAATCAACGCTAACTGCTGTTCAATAAAAGCTTTTTGGCTTTAGAGAGTCCCATTTGATTTGATTGACCAACCAAGAGCATTGGCCAACAGCTGAAGCCCCTCTTAACAAGCCGTAAGCCACGCTGTGCCACTGATGCTATCATCATCATTTAGCACTCAAATTGAGAATATATCAAATTCCAATTGCCATTCCCCACATACACATCGACCACATAATGAGCCGAAAGCAACTGCTCGATTCGCAGCACGAGTTCAGAGGTTAATCAACTCAGCCACCGCCCCAGAAACAAAAAAAAATAGAAAATTGGCGCAACACGCACTTGAAACGTGCCCCGGGGCTCAAACCCATAATAGCCAAAATATTGGGCGGCAGCCACGCCCAGTTGCTAACAATGCCAGCCATTCAATTGGCATCAGCTGGGAACTCGTTTAAAGCCAAACAACTTCATGTGGTCACGCTTTAAAAATATATATCGCACAACAATAACAAATCTATAAACAACAACAAAAAATAACTAACTCAAAATTCCAATTTGAAATAAAATTTAAAGTATAAAAAAAAAACAATAAAAAATACAAAATAAAACCGCTTTTTCGGTACACCTTTTGTTGGTAAGTGTTCAGAACAGCGTAGAAGCCCGACACCTGAACAGATGTGTAATAAAAAGTCGTGGTAATAGACACGATAAGTATAGGTGCACGCACACACGCAGGCACACAGATAGCATACATATACATATATCATTATCGGAACGCGCTTTGCATTATAATCGAGAGACCCTAACCAGACTGCATGGCAGTTCCATTCGCTAATTTGTTATTTAAATTCACAAAAGCAGTTAATTAGCGGCTCTTGAAAGCCGGTCTGCAATATCTTTTCAAACCCCAGCCCCGAACTTGGCCAAGAAGCCGATGACTAATAGACGACATCTGGTTGTTTATCTGCAGCATATCAACGTGCTTTATCCCATTGTTTTGTTGTTGTCTAACTGTCAAGCCGTCGACTGTAATTGGCTAACAGAAGCTATAAACAATAGAAAAATATAAGTGAAGAAATGTCTGGACGGGTGTAACCGAGGTCTGAATGTGCTGGAAGTCAGAGTAGGTTGCTTAATCAAATGAAAATAAGAATGAAAGGCGAAATAAAATAATGAAATACAAAAAGAATATTAAATAAAATAAAAAATACAAATAAAATACAATAGAAATAAAATTTAAAAAAAAAACCAGTTAAACATATACGGGTGTAGACGACTGCGAATGCTCTGTTTACAAAGAATTAAAACAGTCTGAGCTAGCTAAGTATAGTTAGTTGGCCAAGGAAATTAGCATTATTCAAATAAATTTCCATATTTTAATACCAATTGGGCTACGCTCCGTCATTTCAACTCGAAAGATTTGCTAAGGAAGTTTTAGATTTAGTATTTATAGCCTCAGAAAGCTATAGAATTACTCAAGCTGTAAGAGAAAGGGTTTCTGGGATTATAATCAACTTAAATGCTTAACTTGATTGGATTAATTTAAAGAGTCTTCGAGTGAGGTTCTTATAAAAACTTGTGAGCTTTTTGTCAGACATGAAATCAATATATATTCCTATTCCTTTCCATCATATAGTAGCAAAGCCAATACACCCCATTCACTACTATACAAACAGAGAGAATATTGAAAAATAAATCTAGAATTGCAGGTGTTGTAATTGGGTCATAAATGTGAGCCTAATGGCGCGTTGTGTCAAGCATATATCATAGCGATAATTAGAAACAATTTATATGGTGTCTAGGGAAACCATTTAAGGTGTCTATTGAGGTTGGGTGGAAGACTTGCCTAGCTTAAAGACAATACAAATAGAACTAAATGAGAATATTACCAACAGACACAAAGGTTATTCAACTGCAGTTAATTGCTATCCAACTGAATTAGAAGTGCTTAAAACTATTTGCTTTCCCACACATTAATCGTTTATTAGTCTTTGCCTTGGGCTAAACGTTTACCTCACATGTAGCCGACAGCCTCCATCGTGTTAAAGGCGATTTGCATAGCCAAAACAAGAGGCAAAACCCATCCATCAGCTACATTTACCTAATGAATTTCAAGTTCTGTAAACATTTTGCAGTACAAGGCAAGCAAATGTTTACTTAGCATACCGACATATCATATCATATTATGCCATATCATAGCATATCATATTAAATCGCATATACAGCAATTTGATCAGCTGACTTGAGATAAACTTGTTTACAGAATATTTTAAAATAAATTTCAATTTCCATTCATATTAATTAAAAAAGTTTAGACAGCTGATTGCGTGTAGAGCTCGAGAGCAAATGAAATAAAACGTTTGAATAGGTAAAAGAGAATGCTTGTAGACTATCATGTATATCATGTTCAAGACGACTTCAACTCAGGTAAGGCTTGGGACTACTTACACAATCAATTCGGGGTTTTAACAAAGTAATTTAATTCAAATTAAATACATGAAAAATTATGTGATTTAAATAACAGCTAAACACAAGTGTTTCCAAGTGTGGGAGAGACAAAACTAATCAATAACTGCCAATTAGTAAACGGATATTAATCAACACTGGTTTTCAAAGAATTTCAATTTACAAGCTTTATTTCTTTTTCTTTTTTGTTTAGTTTAAACAAAATGGTAAAATTATTTTGGGAGATTCTTTGCTTATTCAAACACAAAATACAAGATATATGAGTATGTTAAACTAGGATCAAGAATTCGAGCAAATCATAGCTGAAGTGTGGGTAGGATCGGGTCGGGGGAGACGCAGGACGCAGACAAACAAAATAAAATTAGTAATTAATTTACATATTTGGAGTGTTTTCACTTAAATGTATATATATATATATGTATTAATATATATATTTTACTTATGTTTTACATAGATTTTACATTTTAGACATATACATCATATCATAGAACGCATATACTTTTATCAATTCTATCTCAGGCGCCCAGATCAATTAATTCATTTACTTTTACTACAGCTTATTGTGAATGCTTTTGCGCTTAACAAACTAATATCTATAAAAAGCCACAAAATTAGACAAAAAAAAAAAGGAGAACTATGCAAAGCAGCTTAAAAATGTTAAATATTGTTTATCGGTATACACGATATATATATACTATATATATATGTAAATTTACTTTTGATTCATTTCCTTTTGTGAGGGGCTAGTTTAGGAATGTTTTGTGTTTCTCTCTTAAAATTTGTTTTCGCTACGGTAAATATATATATAAATATATATTTATATATATATTCATATTTATATATAGAAGAAAAAGCAGGCATTGGGGGACAGTATAAAAAATATCAACTTTTGTTCGCCTCTAATATCCAATGAACACCCACACAGAAAGCTAACCGGTTATCGTCTCGTTATTTCGATCGTGGCGTTCTATATATCAATTATTAATTATGTCTGCCTATCTTTCCATTTTGGGGTCGGTGTCGTCTATGTGTGCGCACGAGACACGACACGCTCTCAAAGACGGGTACAACAGGTACAACAACAACAATTAAACGCTATGCTAATTGAGGGAGACCCTCCCAAAACCCATCTACAGATTTAACAGAATCGAGACAAGCGCCACCACTGCATATCCTGTCGCCTGTGCTGTGGCTATCGCATTGTTGCTGCCGCCCACCCCAAAGCCAGCGAGCGCTGCATCCTTGGAGGACATGTTCTCTGGTGCTTCATGGGAGTTGACCTCATTCGTTGAGGTTGAATCGTTCAGGGTTTTCTCCAACGAATCTGGTCCGGAATGCTTGTCGCCCACATGCTCCACCCGCACCATGGGCGGCTCATGTATGGGCGTGGGCTCGTTGGTGCTGGTTGTAGTCGCATGTGTCGTCGTCGAAGTGGTCGACGTGGTGGTGGTCGTCGGCACCAGCGTGCCATTCTCAATCCAATAAACCGGACTGAATTCCATCTTCACATCCTTCAAATAGCTCTTGCGCACCTGCAGAGGGAGACCAAGATTTGAGTGAATAATGGAACTCGGATATATCCATGTCGCTACTCACCTCGGCACTGATTTTGCGTGAGACGCTTTCGCTGTCGTAGTAGAAGGCGGACAGCTTGGCGGTGTAGGGCGCCTCCAGGGTCACATAGTTGCCGAGCAGCGTCACATTGATGGCCGTGCCTGGCCAGAGCTTGCTGAAGACAGCCTTATTCTCATGCCGCTTCTCGCCGCGCTTCAGAGCCCAATTGATCTCCGCGGGCGTGGCCACATTCTTCTCATAGATCTTGGTCGGCAGGCCCTTGGCCACGCCTTCATGCGAGCCCCAGTACTGCAGATAGTCAAAGCTATAGCTAATTATCTTCTCCATGGTGGCGTAAGTGTCGCCACGGTTCTCCAGAATGCTGGTGGCTGAAAAAGGAAATCCATTTTAGTTATGTGAAGCTTTGGCAGCTCTGCTCCATTCTCTACTCACCCAGCTCTGTCATATTCTCGCGCAGACTGGTGCGCAGGCGGTCCAGCTTGATGTCGCGCAGCTCGTAGCTGAAGGGCTCCGTTTCGACGAGCACCTCGCCATCATCGTAGTACTTTTCACGTTCGTTCTCCGCCACCTTGATCTTGCCCAGCCCCAGGGGCTCCAGGCGACCCAAATTGTAGTCCGCACCGCGATGCGACTCAACGCCCTCTGCATTGGTCGGATGCACTGCACGATGACGCGCAATGTAGGACTCATCGCCAATGAGAATGGCGCCCACGGGGATGCCCGCATTGAACTTCGTCCAATGCTTCCAGGCAATCTTGCCCAGGTGTCCACGATTCATCAGCACGTCGAAGTTCTCGTTGATGGCGTGCTTGAAGAGCGCCGCAACACAAACATGCTTCTGCTGCCTCTTCTCGGTGTGCCCGGAGGTGCGCACTCCGTCGATGGTCACGCGGCACACATAGATGGGATAGTGCTCCTCGTCCGTAATGTACTTGCCGCCCTCGACGGCCGACTGCATTTGCTTGGCATCCTTCGGATCGTAGGTCTCCCAGACCAGCGTGCTCGACGTAACCAGCTGGCCCAGCTGCGTCGAGGCATTCTTGTATGTGAGCACGGGATGTGTGTGCGCCTGGCTGGGTGTCAGCAGCTGCAGCAGCGCCAACACACAGACACTGCCCGTCAGCCGCCAACTGCTGCGAGAGCTTAGGCTCTCCATGATTATACTTCGTCGTCTACTCATATTTTGTTGTGCTATATGTTGTGCCCGAATTGCTGAGGAAAATTCTGAAAGAGAGCGGAGAACGAAGGGAGATTAGAGATCTAGTTTGTAGTTACTATAAAGAATAGATTGGTTTAGTTTATTGATACTACGAAATAAAGAACAGATTATGAAAAACTTCTTAGACATCTTAAGCGTTATCTAGGTTTCCAAGTCAACAAATTAACCTTGAAAATATTCCTATTTATATGAGTATATTATAAATGAATATAATCTGAATCTTAATTCTTATTTTTTAATTAACCATGAAAATATTCCTATTTATTTGAGTATATTATAAAAGAGTATAGTCTAAGTCTTAACTCTCAAAAATTAAAAAATGTACCATGAAAATATTCCTAATTATTTAAGTATATTATATCTGAATATTTTTTAATTAACCATGAAAATATTCCTATTTATATTATATATCAATATAATCTGAATCTTAATTCTCATTTTTTAATTACCTATGAAAACATTCCTATTTATTTGAAATAAAGAATAGACATGCTGAACACTAAATCAAATCTTAACTTTAATTAAGTTGAAATAACAATTCTGAACCTTATCAACTTAAAATATTTTCTCACTAAAAATAAAATGTTTTTTCATTGTAAATTTCTGCCTTTGATATCCCATAGAGTTCCTCAAGCTCAAACACAATATGTTCTATTAGACTATTGTCAAGGGCACATGTACACTAACTTTTCACAGTCACTATGCCTCAGGGGGAGCACACGTGAAAACTTTGTCGTGCAGCTCATAGCAGAAGTTTTGTGGCACAAAGTTTCATTTTGTCAGCTGCCGAACTTCATCAAAGCAAATACTATTGAACCTGTCTGCCCAAACATCTTAGCTATGCATCCTTGGCAAACAGCGCTGTTGCTGACAGAGCGCACATAGTTAACTTGGCTTGGTTAAGCGCCTCTGGCAACGGGCAACACATAGTACACATAGTACTGTAAGCCCCCATTAAGCGGCCAGCAGACTGCGGCTCCGACGGAAGTTCGCTTGGTCGGTTCCTGTTCTATTTGCCAATGGTTTGCGTGGCGGTTGCCATTAAAAGCTTAAATGGTATAAACAAAGCCTGGCCGATAGATGTAAAGACACCGCATCGAATAACCCCCAAAAACAATTCATTTGTCGGCTTTGCGGGCAGCGGAGGCGTGACAGCTGACGACGCGGCTGATCATTAGACGCGTCAATGTCAGCACCGCAGACACAGACCGTCGGACGGACGGACGGACAGACAGACAGACGCTGTCACACACGCCGCTGTCCGCATCAGACTGGGGAATACATGGAAAGTGGAGGCGAAACATTGTACGCTCTGCGCCATGGGACATTCGATGCTGTTGTTCCAATAAATTTGTCGCTTGTTTGCGCAAAACTTCATCGCTGCCAAACACATGGCGTATACGTAACATGGAAACAGAAAAAACAGCAGATAAAAGCCAAAAATATTTGCGTAGCTCGAAGAGTCAATGCTCTCAGTGATAGAATTCACTAGCTGTGCGATGAAATCGAATAAATCTTATGGTAAATATGATGAAAGAAAATGATATTTATGATAGCTAATGATTTTGCTTGATATTAATATGTCACCTAGAACTGTAGGCTCCAATTAAAATATATAAAATAAAATATATAATATATTAATATATACATATAAAATATTTAAGCAACTCATGATTAATTATTCAATTTTAGATATTTAATATTTAATTAGAAATTAATAGCTGAACAATAATTGATTTCTAATTATAAAGATTAAATAAAGAGTTAAATATTAAATGCAATAAGTAGATTTCCTATAAGCAATTTAAAGAAATACTGTTAAGCTATAGATTTCTAATTATATTATGAATATCTAAAGTTAAATAAAAAGAAGAATTAGATATTAAATGCAAAGAGCAGATTTTCAGTAAACAGCTTATTAAATAAATATGTATAATAAATATACATGATAAGGAAATCTATCTCGCAATTTATGGCATTCATTGCTAATTCAATATATTACTATAATATAATACATTTTGAATGTGAATGTACGTACAGTATTCAGAAAGTTAATAGGCAAATAAATTTCTGTTTAAGGTTTTTTTTAAAGGATTTAGTTATTATAAAAAAAAAATATGCACTCTACAGAATATTTACATATCAGATTTATATTTAGATTATATCAGATTATGTATATCAGATTTATGTTTATATAATTAATTTTTTTTTTTTTTTTTAATAAATATATTTATTTATTTTCTTTGGCGTTTCTCATTTTTTATAAAATTTATAGCTTCACATTCTTCAGTAAACATACAGAAAAACAATCTATTTTTTTAACCACCTCATATACCTAAAATTAACTCTCTATCTACTCAACTCTCTATCAGACACGATCAGAGTTCACACGATTTGTTAGTAAATCCAACAACGCTGCGCCAAATAGAGTATTTAACTGCAAAGCGGAAGTGTAGTCGACGCCATGTTTATTCATTAGCAGCCATTGTCAAGGCAGGCAGGTCCTTGTATCGCCTGCATGTCCTGCTGCTGCTGCTGTTGCCGTTAGTGTCCACTAGAGCCGCGTCTAAGGTCCGTCTTCGTCCACTGTCCGTTCACTTGACACTCTGCATTGTGTCGTGGCTTTCTCTCTGCCAATGTGTCTAACCTTAGCGCTTGACCTTAGCTGACAGCTCACACCACACCACACCGCACACACTCGACCTGGCCACTGTCTGCAACGGATATGAGATGATAAGGTTACATGCAACATCATTTGTTTGCCTGACAAATGATGTGTTATTGTGATAGTGTTTCAAAAGCCAACGCAGGCACAGGCACTGGCAGCGGGGCATGCAACTTTCTCGAGTGGGGCGACGAGTTCAACAGACGTTGAGTCCAAATTTAAATATTGCAACACAATTGAGTGTGCAGTGTGCTGTGTGCAGTGTTCTGTGTGTAGCTGTAGCTGTAAGTGTATGAGTAGTGTGTGTTGTGCTTGAGCTGCCTGCGGCAAGTGATGGATGACAAAGCGGCTACTGAACACTTTGAAAGGATTACAACGATTAGAAGCTGGCTAAGGAGATTCGAGAGCTCGGAATGGTAAATGGTGGGGAGTGCATAAGGAATGACGTAGACGTAGCTATAACTTATGAGGCACTTAGAGCTGGAATACATTGAATTACTTAGTGCGAACTCGAAATAAACAATTGGACTTGAAGAATTTCATAATTTAAGAGGAGAGAAATTCTAAGAAAATTAATTTGAATGATAAAGTAAATTCGATATATATAAATTTTTGAAATATTGGTATGAAATTCTAATAAGCTAAATCTTAATATGCTAATAATACATATTTCAATCGAGATTAGAAATTAGCTGACTCAAATATTATTCAAGGCTTTAAATATTTCTTACAACTGCATTCCCTTTATTATAAACTTTTCAGATTATAATATTTATTATGTGCGCCTTTTCTTAATTTAATAAAATGTTTTCGTAACTCTTTTTACAGCTTTTTTAGTACTTTCGGAAGTATTAGTTTCGTTAATCATAAGTGACTCTTAAACTTATTATTTTAAGTCCAAATAAGTACAGTCATAAAAAAAAGTAAATTTCTATCAACAGCCAACAGCTGTTTGTTAGATGTCACGTACTTTCCACTTTATGACCGAAAGTATAACCCGAATTTAAGTGAATTATGTGATGAGAGCAGCTAAATATGTGTTACTCATGCTTAGAAGGCCTCGCTCCATTCACTTAAACAGCTCTTAATACTTTCAACTATGACGCATGGCGGATAGAGTGAGCCACTTGCCGGCAGCGGAATTCCAGAATTCAAGAATTCAAGAACTCTTAACTGCCGCCCCAGAGTCGTCGTCGTCGGCGTCGTCTTCGCCGGAAGTAACTCTCATAAAAACTCCATACAAAAGGGGATAGGGCGGGGAGTTTTATGTGCAAGGAAATAACAAGTCATAAATTGACCTCTGGTAACCGCATAGTTGACCCCCTTTTTGTGCAGTGCAGTAAATATGCTAAAAATAGCAAAGTAAATTAAGGCGCAGCGCAAGAGAATGTCTGTATATTATTTAAGGCGCAACCAAGTTGCAACTTGCTGCAACAACAAACTTGCAACAAAATTCAATTGAGCCAGACGGGTGAAGGAAAAACTACGCCGGTGAAAGTTCACGTTGCCTTTATTAAATCAAATGCTTGCAACTTTGCAACATTGTTGCAGGTCTCACACTCTTTAATTTCGGGGCGCAGACATTGTGATTTACGAGGCGAGCGCTGAAAGGTCTGCGGGCGCATAACTAGAAAGCAGGAGGCAAGAGGCGAGGGGCGAGGGCGAGAGGCCAGCGACATGCGCTGGGGCCAGGCGCTGCGCTAGTTTAATTGGATTTTATTGAACTTTGACTCTGACCCTCATAGCTGCAATTGCAACAAGTTGCAGTTGTTGCCGTTGTTGTTGATCGTAAATGTAGATTGTTGCATATGCAACATAGACGAGCGTGTGCTCACACAATCATGAGCACATGAGTTATGAATCCGGTACGTCATGAGGGCGGGCGCACCGCGCTTCAATTCAACTCAATTTGGCATTGACACCACGATAATAGGTCGTTTGTTCTATCGTATTCCCCATTTGATTTCTCACTTGGCCCGCTGAGAATAACACGAAAAGCTGTCAGAGTTCACTGCACTTGTTAAACAGTAAAATGAACCCAAACGGAGAGTGGAAGTGCGGCAAAACGAATCGTAGATACTCTGAAAAACAAGGTTTTTTCGATTATGTATATAGTCAACTCAGTCAGGAGCATAAGCTATATAACCAATTTGATTTGTATAGCTTACATAAATCTAATGTCCTTCTCTATAAATTTTCTTTTCAATTTATTTATTTGCATTGATGTTAAGCATTAAAAAGATATCATAATACGTATACAAAATTTAGATTTTAAATCTATTGTCAGACATGGCTCTCTCCCTTGTCATCACAGATTTCACCCACCTTCCCTTCTTTACCCAAATTCACGAAAAAATTTGAATACCTCTCTCAACGCCGATGGGTGTAGAGTACAAAAATTAATTAGAAACTCATTAAGAGTTATTTAACTGGCACTACGTGCTGCCCGCTGTGATTGGGCGTGGGAAAGTAGCGAAAATCAGACGAAAACACAGCAGAGCTGCAGCTGGGCAAGGAGTGAGGGAACGAGACGAAAGACAAAGTGTTCCTAACTCATTTACTGCTTTACGACACTACGCTCTATGCCAGATAATTGATGTGAAGCGAAAAGTGCTTGAAAACTTCAGTGAGGAAATTCAATTACTGCTGAGTATCGAGTGTTTTCCACTGAAAAGTGGCCAGAGAGAGAGCAAGGGTTAAGCTCCTCTTTGATTATGCAATAAATCAGAGCTCTCAATGGACCACAGAATTAGTTTGGGGAAAACTATTGTTGAGTGCGACGAATTCAATGGAAGTCAAATGAAATTGAATTCTCCTTCTGTCCCCGGATAATAAATTGCATTTGTGTGCCCCAGGCGCACAATCGAATTTTATTCCAGATTTTCGAGAGCTTTGTGCTAAACAAAAACGAACTGCAAATATGCAAATGATATTGAAGTTTGTTTTTAATTAAAAAAGAAAAAGAAATTGTTGAAAACTGTTTCAAAAATACTTGTAAATGAGTAATGTATTCAGAGTAGAGTATTTATTAAAATATTTGATGCTGTTTCAATCGACAGGAGCGAGGCGACTCGGCTAAGAGTTACTCTGAAATCTAATTAGACACATTTTATTTATATATATAAAAAGGAAACAGAATTTGTATATATAAATAATATTACTTTTTATATATAAATAATATAATATTTATATATAAAAAATATTATTTTATATATATTATGCACCACATATTTTAAGCGCCTTTTAACTCTGTTAAAACTGAATATTAATAGAAAAATTAAAACAATAATTTTAATTTATAAGCTTTTCTGAATAGGTAGAATGAGTTCTCTTACGAGCTTGTTTCAAGTTGAGCCGATTGATTGACGAAATTCTTCTTTAAAATTAATTTTGCAATCTAACCTTATTCGTTTTAAAGTTTTTTTTAAGTTTCAAAGTTTTCAGTAAAATAAAATCTACATCTATTATTAAAAATTTAAAGTTAATTATGATATTTGTTATTTATCTTTTTTAAATAAACTAAACATCTATAGTAACAAATTTTTATTCTTTAGTCTCTTAGTTTATTATGCAAGCATTCATGGTGCTTTTATTTATTCCAATCTCAGTCTAATTAAATATTGTTCCACAAGTTTCATTAAAAAACCCTCTCTTGGCAATTAAAACGAGTGGAAAAGATTGTTAAAACACGAATAACATGAATAGTCTGAATAATATGAATAACTTTAGCAGCTGCCTGAGCTTTCGACTAAAAAACGATTGAGCAATTGTGTTCCACTTGGAAAACTGGGCATATAATCTCAATGATCGCGTTGAATAGTGCTCCATAATTATTGGAAAATGTGTATCCGCAGTCTTTGCCGGCTATTGATAAATGTTTTTCGATTTGCCACTTAATTGATAGAGCAGCGCTCAGACATATTTGCAGCTGGTTTTCGCGTTTCCTCAATTACGCAGTGGGAAAAGTCGCGTGTGATAATTGGGCCTGAATGAAATTGAGTTGTTTTTCTTTATACAAAATTTGCTTTTGAGTTTCTACTTTGCAATGCTGTGGAAAGCGGATCTTAAAATGTGGGTGGCTCACAGTTCGGGCTGGCTGCTGCTTTAACTATTGACTGTAATTGCACTGCCACGCCTGCTCTGACAGTCCCCCTTAGGGCGCACGAACCAGTTGTACGCGAGACAAGTTTCGTAATTGCCCGTTGGATTTGGCATTAGTCGACAACAGGTGCTGATGTCGTCAACCCCGCTGCCCACGTACTTCACCTCCTGCCCCCAGCACCCACGCTAATTGCCCTATCTCGGCATCGATTCTTTATGCAACCAGCCAAGTCTCCCGTCCTCTTCCCTTGCTTCCCTCCTAATCTGAGCGCTAACTTTTTGTCTGATGTTTTTCAGCGGCAACAAAATCAAAGAAAATAGAAAAGCAAAAAAAAATCGTTGCTTTTGGCTGTTGCTCTTTTGGCCGAGACAGTTGTTAACTTAATTAAAGTGCATGGCGCAAAAGTAACAAGAGTAAAGCAGCGCAGCGGCAAATGCGAGCTGCGCTATGCTGACTCTGCAGATGCCCTACGCGATTAATCGTAAGACTAATGTCTTTATTTGTATCTGTGTATCTTTAGTCTCGATCTTTATCTCTCTAAATTAAATAATAAATATTTCTTAAAACTAATTTCATTATTTGTATCTGTGTATCTTTAGTCTGGATCTTAATCACTCTAAATTAAATAATGAATACTTAATAAATATTTAGATATCTAACAATAAAGATATCAATCAATCTACACCATTATTTTATCATTTATCTTACCAGTTATCTGACCGTCTACTAATCGGCCTATAAGTCTGACTATCTTTATCTGTTGGGATCTGTTATAGCTATCTATAAACAATAGACATATCTAAGCATCGCTCGATCAATCAATAAATTTAACTGTTTACTTAATCAATGATTAGATATTGATCTATCTATTCGAAGATATATCTATATATTTACGGATGTGATCGTAGTTCATGCTCTTAACTGATTATCGACCATTATCTATATACATATATATAAGTCCATTTCTTTTTCCATTCAATTGAATCTGCTTAAAATAACTCCAAGTCCAAGTTATATCTCTCCAAGACCAACTTTTGTTTTGAGAGATGATATAAGACTTCGTCTTATTTTCACTTTGTCATCATTATTACATGAGGTATCTCTTGCCACATGAGGTATCTGCATAATGCCTTAATCAAATACATTATTTACTCACTTATTTATTCAGTCCTTATTATTATTACTTTTTTGCTTTCTACGCATTTCAACTCGACTTGGTATTCAAAATATTTTTGTGCAGATGTCACGATTTTTCTGGTTTCGTTTTTAAATTTAAATTCAAAATGCTTATCGGCCTTTCTTGTTGACTTTCAATGTGTGATTTGTTGCAGGGCATCGCATCTGTTTGGACAGCTGGGGCAGCCCGTTGCATATGCTAACAGGCAATTGACACCCCCATCGAATGCCCCTGCCCCAGCAAACCCATTTGCATGTGCACCTATTGAAGCTGCATCAATTAAGGCGTCTAGAGGACCCAACACACAAAGCACGCACACACTCACACACACACTCGTTAGCGCCAGACTCGACACCGATTCGGACCAGCTGCTGGCCAGCCCATTAAATTGAAATGCACGTGATGCACGTGACAATGAGCAAGGTGTAGAGTGTGTATCCCCTCTGTGTGCCCTCCCATCCGTCCCCATCTTCATTGTCTGGGCTATTGGCGAAACGTTTTCCGTACACTCAATTAATTTAATGGATCAATCGATCGTTTTGTTTGATGCTAGTCATTAAATTAACGCATTCACTGCTCAAATTGCGGGATTTTATTCAACATTTTCCATTAATTAAGAGTCAGAGAGAATTGCTAAGTACACAGAAATATTATCTAGATATATTGATTGATTGGCTAATTGATTAATCAAGCTTAAGCTAATCTGCCAAGAGGTTTATTAGCAACAATTTGTAAGATTTACACACAGTAAACTTGCATTTCCACCTGAATAAAATGTAAATACATTTATCTGAACCATAATTTTACTGTTGAAGCTCGGTTTTATCAAGAAATTTTATTACAATAAGCAAAGCAACTCTAAAATAAATCAACAGGAAAGTTTTTAATTTTCCATTAAATCCACTTCAACTCGGGAAATGTGTCAAGTAAAAATAAAATATCTAAAATTGAAAACTGTTACCGGGTGCGTGCCTCAGCTGTCGAAATGAATATTGAAATTGAATTTCTAGTTTATATGCAAATTGTAAACTCATAAATTGTAAGACCGGCTTTTCCCGCCTCAATTTTAAATAGATAAACAGAAATTATACAAAATACTCGCAGAGCTTGAAAAACTTGGCAAAGATTTATCTGAGCAGCTCGTTGGGCAACGTTTAATTAAAACGAAATTAGACAAACAAATGAGCGGCTAATTAATTAATTCGTAATGCCCAATAAATTTGTCATCAATTTCAATTCGGAGGCAGACCGAAAATGAATGCATTTTTTATGCTGCTTTTAAGTAAGAAAAAAAAAATATAATAATAAAAAAGCAAACAAAGAACGATCCGCAGCTAATCGGTCTTGAGCCCCGGTTTCATAATTTATATTAATTTATTTGTAATTTAATTTTGTGCGCTTTGTAAAAAGCATCTTCGATCCCTCACAAATGTGCGCAATTAAATATTTAAATTGTTTTCGTTATTTTTTTGTATTTTGTATTTTTTCTCTCTTCGCTTTGACGGCAGCTTTTTGATGCCTTTGCATGTTTTCAATTTGCCGCTTAACCAAACTCAGTTGAAGGTTAAAAAATGTTTCAATTAATAAAATTGAAATTGAAAACATTCCGACCGGATGCTCAAAGCGCAAACTTGTAAAGAAAAAACGAATGAAAACAACTTTGAGAGGCACTTGAAATCGAATCTATATTTAGAAATATTTCAATTTTCCACTCTATTCTAGTTGAATTTTATAAGTATTTATTTGATTTCAATTATTCTGTTTACATGTATTTTCCTGCTACCTGTTATCAAATTGTGTAGCGCAAACAACTGTCAAATATTTACTCAACAGGAAGATGAGATGATGATGAATGACAGACAGTTCTATTAACTTTGCACGTTCGTGTCGCAGGAAAAAAAAAAGAATAAAACGATATATAATTGAAAAACTTAGATTTGTATGTAAAACGGAAAACAACAATACCAAGATAATAGATATCATGATATCAAAGTAAAAAAAAAAAAACAATAAAAACAAACAATAAAAACAAATAATAAATATTGGTATTAATTTGGATGTTTGTTTTATTACAAACTTAACCACGTGCGTGGCACGCCTCTTAATAGTCCAGGAGCTGACGCTAACTGATTATTGCTGGACTATATTTTATCAGATTTCTTATAGTAAATGGACTGAAATATTATCCTACAATAATTTCAATTATAATTTTCCATTTTTTTAATTTTCTTTTCAATTTCTTTATAATTTTCTCCCTGAGTATTATAATACTAACAGATAAAACTACTTTTTCTCTGGGGAAATGTTTTGCTCCTCTCACAAAAATAAAAAAGTATTGCAATTTCAATTTATATTAATCATTAAAATAAAACAAAATAGAAAATATAAGTCTAATTGACATATTATAGTTTATTATTACTTTAAACTTCTTAATTTTAGCACTATTATTTCTTTTATTTAGTTCTACTCAAAAAGATGGCATGCTTTTATTTTCGATCGGAAAAGAATCCTTTAATTTGGTTTATGCTTTTTAAACTCTTCTCTCACTCTCCTAGATATACGATTATATATATATATAACATTTATCTGCCGATTTAAAATGAGCTTCGCTTCCTTCCTCTTACCCATCTGTGCTATAAATGTCAAAGTTATCATTTCTGATTTGATTAGTCAAATATTAGAGTTATATATTTCGCATGTTTTTACAAATTCATAATATATGCTTAGTGTTGTCTTTATATTGATTCGCTTCAATTTGAATCACGCGAAAATTAGTTGCAATGAAGGAGAAAAAGAAGGCAGAGTTCAGTCATGATGTCGTTGTGACTGATGAGTTTAGACAGGATTCTGACTCCGACAGCTCCGATTCGGAGATTGTTAACAAGCACCGCAATGTCAAAACCAGTGAGTGAAGTAAAGAGAATGCTGGGCATCCTCTCCTATTTTAAAAATCATCCAAAATCATCCACACTCAGCTGAGAACGAGCCGCGTAAACCGATTGAATTTATATTTGTGGCATTATCGTTTTTACTGATGATCATCACGTTTCCCATCTCGATCTTCATGTGCATGATCATAGTGCAGGAGTATCAAAGGGTGGTGGTATTGCGATTGGGTCGCTTGCGTCCGGGCGGTCCACGTGGCCCAGGCATGGTATTTATATTACCCTGCGTCGATCGGTATCGCAAGATCGATCTGCGCACCAGGTCGCTCGATGTGGCGCCACAGGATATACTCACCAAGGACTCGGTGACCATCACAGTGGACGCTGTGCTGTACTACAGAGTCAAGGATCCACTAGATGTCGTCCTGCAAGTAGCTGACGCCGAAAACTGCTGCGAACTGTTGGCCATGACTACGCTGAGGAACGTCACTGGTGGCTACATGCTCATCGAGCTGGTCAGCTCCAAAAAGGAGCTATCCAGGCAAATAAAGTCCGCACTCGATTCCACAGGAGCCACAGAATCGTGGGGCATTCGCATCGAACGTGTCGAAATGTGAGTAAAAGCAGTGAGAGCTTTGCCCTCTAATATTTCTTGCCGTTAAAGATAACTCAATCTTCACATAAAATATCGAATACTCCAGCATATCATGAAAATATTCACAATTCTATCTTTCTCTATCTAAAAACAAGAAGATATATTTCCTTTTTAATTCAGGCTGCACTTGATTAGACAGGTTTATGTCTTAATATGTTGGCAAAGCTCTTTTATTGCTGCATTTTGTTGGGATGTGATCTTAAATTTATGAGTTTATACAGCCCAAGTTCTCAAAGCGGACTTCAATATATCCATATACTCTTCTCAATGCAATTGCAATCTAATTTTGTTTCGAGCCCTAATTGAACTCTCCTCTCATTCCCATTAAGCACTGATATTTATATGCCGGAGTCGCTGCAACGTGCCATGGCCGTGGAGCAGGAAGCGAGGCGAGAGGCAAAGGCCAAGGTAGCTGCTGCAAATGGAGAGCGCGATGCTGTCAAGGCACTGAAGGAGGCCGCCGACATCATGGAAACGAATCCCATAGCACTGCAGGTGGGGATTCACTTCTTTTGCTTTCGCGCTAAATTAGTCTTGAGTCTTATAATTATGAATCGATATAAATTTCCAGCTGCGCTACCTGCAAACACTCAATACGATTGCCAACGAGGAAACCCAGTCCATTGTCTTTCCATTCCCCATCGATATTGTGCAGAAACTAATTAAATAAATAAATGTTTAGCTGTGCAATATATATGTATGTAGAGTTGATATATTAACCAAGTCTTTAGAACCGATATTAAATAGATTTTGGAGTCATAATTTGCTGTTTAAGTTTTAGATCTGCGACGTAGAAGAAACGCAAGACTCAAGTATTTTCTGAAGTCTAAAGCCCATTTCCGTAATTGGGCAATGGATTTATTGCTTTTAGTTCCCCGTCGAGTACCACAAACTGTAATTTGCATCATTAAAATCAATTAAAATCTGTTGTAATACAACGACAAACACCCATTAATTCTTGAAAACATATTCAAAGTGAACAAAACAGCAAAGTTAAAGACTGAATACGAGTATGAAGTATCCCCCCATTGTCGAAATAAATGTCTGCTGATTGACATAAAAGACAAATGGCCCAGCAAGAGGCGGCTTTTGAGTGGAGGGACCTTCCACTCAAGGCTAGCTATGGGGTAGGGGGCGCACATATTTTCAGAAATCTTGAATGCCCTTACACTCGCAGCAGCACTTGCAACATTTTTCGCATATAACTCACATTAATGGCTTTTTAATTACGCTAGGGTGCATCTACTCGAGGCTCTTGAGAGAGTTCATTATGTTCAATAATTTGATAAGCGATTTTTCTTGAAAAGCCATAAGGCACGCTTTTAATTGAACAACATTCTCATATTGTTTTCATTTTTATTTATTTTTAAGCATTTCTCTGGGATACGTTGACCCCGCTGCGCACTTTAAACAACTGAATTTTGGTCATGGAACGTTTGAGTCGAGTTGCGAGATCGCGAGTTGGACACATGTGTTTTTTTTTCTCTTTTTTATTTTTTATTCATTTATTCTTTTATTTTTCCAAAGAGCTACGTCATCGTCGCAGCAGCAGCAGCAGCAGAGCAGAAACCGGTCCCGGTTGGACGCAATAACGAACCACGTGCTTGGGCACTCGGCCACTTTGCCGCCAAAAAAAAAAAAAAAAAAAAAAAAAAAAAACTAAAATAAACAAATAAAACGAAGTCAAAGAGTTGAACTGGTTTTTTGCGCCTCAGCATCAAAATAAAGAGCGCAGAGTTCATAGGCATAAACGAAAACTGAATGCGGTACTGAATTATTTATTTTTTATCTTTATATATTTATTAGGATAGGATAGGATAGGATAGGATAGGAGAAGTATTTTTAATAAACATAAAGTCGGACACAAATTTGAAATAAGTATATGGAATGTAATCAATAAGTATTTTCATATTATAAGACTATTCTTAAAAATATTAAAAAAGAAAAACCAACAGTTCATAAAAGCTTTACACATAAAATTAGACAATAAATATTTAAGAAAATAAATAAATACGTATTTTGTTATAAGAAAATGTAATATTAATAAAAAAAATAAAATCCCAAAAAAAACTTTCAAAAATTATTTAAAGAAAACATTTTAATTTGGTAGTTTTGTAAAACAATTTTATTTAATTAAATAATTTAGTTAAATATTTTTATTCTGTTTACTATTCAAAAACAATTTCATATTTCTTTACACTGATTTTGTACCATATTTATATAAATAGAAGATAATCTGACTTATTTTTACTTGATGCATTTTCATTTAATTTTTATTTAACAACCTTCCTTTTTGTCCCACCGTAGGGTATCTCAATTTTATTTGTATTCTAATTTCCAGCTTCAATATTCACTGCCATGTTTCAAATTGGCTGCCTCAAATAATTAATACACAAACGCGTTCTAAGCGCTACAAATGTATCTCAATGTTCATCTATCTGTATCTGTATCTGTGTCTGTATCTGTGCATCTCTCGAGCTGTATATTTAATTAAATTTATGAGCGCACTTTCAAGGTGACTGTGACGCAATAGGCCAAGCACAAGCCGCTGCTATATGAGCCCTGTACTTATTTGGCGCATTCGTTGTTGAAGTTAATCAATTTTGAGATTTGTTTCGTTGTTGCGAGGCTTGACAGGACGGCACAAAGCTACATTTCACAATTTGGCCCAGTGTACACATTGGCCGTATCTAAATGCGAATCAGAATCGCATATGTCAGCATTAAAAAGCATAATACCCGACACAAATCATTTTGGCAGCTCTCTTTGTAGAGCTGAATATGAAACGTTGCTTCATAGATCGCACAATGTATCTTTGGCATTGTTGCCAGCTGACAATTTCTGTTGTATTTTTTTTTTTTGTGCTCGCTTCTAGCGTGAGCGTTGAGCATTACAAAAGCTAAACATGGGCAGCATGTCAGAGAACTCCATTTGACTTCATATATAATTTTTATTTTTTATTATCAGCTCCGAAGTTTATTTCGCAATTTAAAAGCTAATAGCTGTAATTATGCTTGATCTGATATAGCTCTATGTGGGCTGAGGTTTGATTTGACATGGGTAAAAACTATTTTTAAGCCAGCTTATGATTAAGGCTATTCATTATATTTATATCTCCAATAATTTTATCTATCCACCTAATAATATCGCTTCTATTAAGTGTTAGCTATGCTCTTAAGATCATCGATAAGCACATCGAATTCAAATTAAGATATAAATTCTAATTTAAAATTCTTGATAAACTCATTATGCATGTAAATATGCATTAATTAGTCTTGGAATATTTTTTCAATGGCTCGGCGCAAGCGAGCGTTCAGTTCCGACATATTTATCATCGTATTACCAAAACTTTTCCAAGAAACATAATTATGGCTTAGTTTCGTCGGATGGAAAAACTTAATTAAAACTTTCAGCAAAACACAAACAGAAACCACATAGAAGTAAAAATACTTTCAAGAGCGTCTCACAATTTATTCATAGCCCAGCGCAGATGTGGGCTCCGATTACAGACAACGACGACACACTCGAGCCACACTTGAGAGGGACATGCAAAGCCAGCAGTGGTAAGTGCAACTATAAACTTTTTTTCTCTTTATTATTTGCTATTTATATTAAAGATGCACCTCGGTTTGTTGGGCGATAAAACACGAATGTGGTTTGTCTAACTGTATATATTAAAATTATGGCTGGGGCTGCCGTTGGCTCCAGCTCTTGCGCTGACAGGCGGCTCCATTAGCACCTCATTGACAGGCATCGTGTTACGCGGCAGGAGGAGCTTTGCGACGGCTGAGAGGGTATTTCAATGCTCGTCATGAAACTAGATTACACATTGATGATGCGCTCCAGTAAGCTGCTGTCGCTGCGTTTGCAGTTGCTGCCGCTGCTGCTGCTACTGGGCATATCGCGTGCCGTACTTATTATGTATCTTTGAGATACAATTATGCATGTATGTATCTTGCGGCTGCCTTCATGGCGCATAAGCAGAGCTTGATGTTATTGTTGCTGCTGCTGCTGCTGCATAATAAACAAACATCAGCGAGTGCTTGTTTTGCTTTCAATGACGACTTTTGACAGCCCATCAATAAGCAGAAGCACCAGCCCCAGCAGCCGCCACATCGCTCATCCGCCATGTTGTACACACCAAATGAAATTTGTAAAGATGCTGAAGTGGGTTATTATATTATTTCTAAATTTAACACAAACTTTTATTGGAGAAGAGCCAAAAATTGTTAGCTGACAGCTTTTGTCGCCTGATATGTTGACAGAGCTCTTCTATGGCCGCCGTCCCTGTTGGCATTCGCTCAACTCTGAGAAACTCTTTAGCAGTTTGTTTGCCCTTTCAAAAAACCGAAGACGAAGAAGCAGAAAAAACGGCCTCAAGCCCAGCACTTGACACATTTGTCATTTGATCCTTTTAAGGCCCTGAAACTGTGTTGTAATTAACTCGCAATTTGCATTCAAACGAAGACGCCAAAGCCCTTTTAATACCCTGCACTTAAAAAACGGGTTTGGTAAAAGACTTTTGTTTTTCGAATCATTCTGTGGGGCGAAAAGTATTTTCGTGGCAACTAAAAAGCTGAAAATTTAAGTTTTTAATCGCATAACGAATTTTAAAACGAATCACTCTTAATTTTTATTTCCATGTTATATTAATATGACACGAATTTTCGGCTTAAAGTCTCTCATTAGTCATTAGCAATTGCGTAAGACGACTAGCTTTATGCAACTTTAATATGAATATACACAAAATATTAGGTATAGTTTTATTTAATGTTTATTCATAACATGTTAAGCACAATTTTCATAGGGGATTATCTAAATTTCGTATTGCAACACCCAATCTTTTTATATATATTTTTTATAATTTGTATTTCATTTCAATAAAAATATAAATTATATAAAACAAAGTCTGATACGAAAACGAATAGGGTATCCCTTAGCACATCAGCACAGTTATAGGCTTGCCCTGCGACATATCTGCTCTTTCGCATATTGTTTACACTCTCCACTCTGTCGACACTTTTCATAGCTTTTTGCATGTCAAAAACAAATGGCAATTGTTTGTTGTTTACTTAAACTAATTTGTTATTTTTGTCGCTTACGGCTTCCGCCCTCTCCAGAAATGTGTGGAGCTCGTTCGGGCTTAGGCAGAGTGCCTAAGGAATAGACTTTCCGGGTGTCTCCAATGGACATCTTTTGAGAGCGAGGGTAAGGGGACTGCAATTTGTTATAATAAAAGCATTTTTCTATTTCGCATTTTGTGTATTTTCGTCATTTTTTATTTTGTCCGTCTACAGCCGGGCTGCAATTTGTTTTATGCGCTCAGTGTCACTTTCAATTTCTAGCAATTTAAATCGCGTTTGCGGCCGGCGACCAGTGACCAGCGGCTTGTGCCGCGTATCCGTTGAATGAGGTCAGAATTGGACGAGGCAGCTATTAAAAAAATTGGTTTAAAAAAAAACTAGAAAAAAGGTTCCACTCGCCCCCAACTATGCGACACATATACGAGTATAAAGTATATATAGAATACGCCCTGCTATGCGTTTTATCAGCTCAAGTGCCAAAGGAATGAATTGGACATGTCGAAATCCACTCGGCGATCGGTGGTGCTGCTGGCAATTTCTTGGCGCCAGCACCACAATCAGCATAAATTTTCACACAAAAAAATGCAAATTAGTGGACTCTATTTGCGTATAACGAATAAATTAGACAAGTTGCAACACACGACTCGAGTCAGCTCGACTCGTTTCACAGCAGCGACACAATTGATTGAAAGCTATAAAATCGTTTGCTATATGGGATGCTTAGAGCAGCAGCTGTGCGAGATTTTACAGTAGCAAATTAACTATCTAATCTCACTGTCTATCTAATTAGCTAAGATATCTATAGTTAATGTTAATAATCATTCTATATATCCACATAGTTATCTCTATTCCAATATATATTTTCTAATAAAAAACCTTTTAAGAATGAAATTTATTTCTAATATACAATATATATAAATAATTATATATTTATACAAAAAATATATAAAATAAAATTCAGTTTCATTTAAATAAATAAATAATTGAAATAAATAATAAAAACCTTTAAAGAATGCAATTTATTTCTAATATAAAATAAATATAAATAATTATATATGTATACACAAAATATACAAAATAAAACGCAGTTTCATCTGTATGAACTATAAAACAAAAAGAATTTAAATATAATAAATAATAATGTGAATCATGTAGCAGCAGCTCGTGTGTCCGTAATTAATGTTCCGGAAGAATAGGAAATATGGCAAAAGTGAAAAGAAAAACTAGTTACTATCAAATTACATGTTCCATAAATTATTGATGATATGCAGTAAATTGCATGCAAGCAAAACAAGTTGTTATCCAATTACAAATAAACGTGACCTTCGGCTATTAAATGTAACTATAAATTGAAGCAAAAACTGTTGCAGAAATGAACTAAATGGAATGCGAAATGTGAAAAAATGTGAAGAATGTTCGAATTACTGCAGGCAATTAGAAAAAAATGAATGTGCCTAAGACTATGCGTGCATCAATTTGATAATTAGAAAAGTAGACAGAACTAGAGCAGAGTCAACTGTTGGCGGCTACTGGACACCAGGTGGCGCCAGCAGCTGCAGTCACGCCCATTTAGATTGGCGTTGACAGGCCGCATTGAGCGCACCACCGCTGTGCTGTGCAGTCGGACAAAAGCCAGCGCGTGCAGCAATTATATAATTGAGTCCGACTGGGTCACAGCCGCAGCATTTAGTTAATTGAGGTTAGAGCGGGAGATCTGCTCAGATATCGTGATAGTATGCATGTAGATATATGTGAGTGCATAAAAGATTACACACTTGACATGAAATGTTATTAAAATTGCAGTCGCAGCCATGCTGCCATGATGACACCGTTCGACAACATTGACACGCATCTACACGACAAAACGCATCCCGCAGATACCCAGATACTTTTGTATCTTTGTGCACAGCGAGCACCTAATGGCCCATCGCTGATTCCCCGTGGACTCTCTGCCATTGTCTAAGTAAGTGAGGTGGGCGTGCTACTGTGAGTGTGTGTGGGTGAGCGAGCTACCAAGTGCATGATATGGCGCATTAAACGCGATAAGCGACGTCGCTCTTGTGCCTCCAAGATTGGAGTCGCCACTTCTGTTCGCTAAGTTACTATCAAGTGGCACGCACTGGGCTTCCTGCTCCGCTTCCTCCTGCACATGCACATGAAACTGGGTAAGTGGGTTAAGTTATTGAGTGAGCATCTCAAATTACCAACTGAATGGCATTTGGGTCATAAGGAATTGTTACAGGAAATCATAAAGAAACTTTTGAAAGGTCTGACAATTTATGATATATTATAGGAAGCGAAATGCGAAGCGAACTGCAAAGACTACCATAAATAATAATGCCAAATTAATTCCTTCCTTTTCAATATAAAGCTGCTGAAAATCAAGTGAGTGAAATTTACTAAGAGTTTTCATCGACTTTTGGTTGTTAAATTATGTCGGGAATTGTATTGCAAAAAATATATAATCATAGTCTTCAAACTCTTTGATAAATAGCTGACATTTGCACTTGGCCACTCTTAAACATTTTTTCTGCATTGCAAAACTTGTTTTCGGACAATCAATCTAGTTAGAATTTCAATTCATTAAGCCTTCGGGATCATTTCTTTTTTTGTCTTAGTTGCTCATGCCCCATAAATCACTCAGCGTAAGCTCGTTAGCAAAATCACTCAGTCGATGAACAAAAGAAATTTGTATTAGCCCAAATCGTCTAATGCGCTGTCTTAGTAACATGACTCAGTCATCAATCAGTTAGTCAACCGTTCAATCAACCCATGCTTTTAGCACTTTATGCGCATTTTAATGACTTTTACATTTACTTTGCCTTAGTGTCATTTATCTCATTATCCAGCAGTCAATCAATCAATCCTCAATAACCTGACTCAATCAACAATCAGTTAGTCAATCGTTCAATCAACCCATACTTCTAGCACTTTTTGCGCATCTTAATGACTTTTACATTTATTTTAATACCTTGCCTTAGTGTCATATATCTGATTATCCAGCAGTTCAATCAATCAATCATCAAGTTACCTCGCCTGAACGCAGTCTATCTCTCCTCGATCTCTGTATGTTCCTTCTACGTGATTTTAATAAGCTTTTGCACATTTATTAAGATTTAACCTTGCAGCTCAATTCCTTTCAATCCTCTCCAAATTTATGCCACTTCGTAAGCCACGCTCATTGCGACTCGTAAATTTTATGGGCCCATCAAATTGTTCAAATGTCGTGCTATATATAAATACATTTTCGTGTGTATGTCCAAAGAAATAAAGCCCGTAAATTTGAATAAATGTATGCAAAGCGTCGCCACATGAAAATTAATCACTGACAGCAGCTGTCGACAATTTGGAGGTTCGTTTTTGCTTTTGGGGCTTCAGCAGGGCGCTACTCGGTTACGCCCCCGCTTCGACTACGCCTCTGCCGCCCCTCACCCTACTCCGTGGCTTAACTGCATCGGCCCGGAGCTGTTTGTTCAACCAATTGGATTTATGTTCGGGCGAGAAAATAAATAAATAAAACCAACAACGCACAAAACATACAAATTTGCTTATGAAAACAGAAGAAAACAAAAACGAAATGCAAAACTGCAGCTCAAAGCGTGAAAAGTAGATAGAGGCTCTCAGCAAAATAACAAATAATAAAAGAGCGCAGACAAGGTAAATAAAAGCGTACGACCCCATCAACAACATCTACAAGAACAACAACGACAACAGCTACAGTTATATAGCTATATGTCTGTCTGATCTCAGTGCTTGGATAAAACAACTCGGCGCTCGAGCCTCGCAGCCCCCAAAAGCTTGTTTGACATCCAGCTGTAGCCCCGCTTGTAGTTCAAGGTGCGCCTGACAACCGTTCAAGAGTCAGACTATGCGGGTACAGTGAAGCTGGCCTACAGCAAATCTGGCTAGAACAGAGAGCAGGTGATGACAGCTGCTGATAAGACTTGGAGCTTGGAAAATTTCTATAGACATTTTGATGTGAATATTATCAATGAAAAATTGGTAAAAATAAAATTAGATTTAAGAACTGCGTACTATAAATTAACAGATCTTTTCAGTAACCCCATGATAAAATATATAAATAAATAAAAATATCTTTAATTAAAAGTTTTAAGAGTTCTGTTTAAGGTTTCAATATTGCTATCTATTTTCTTGATTTAATTATTTTCTTGATCTAAGTGCAAATATGGAATTTAAAACTAGACATTTTTGAAGAGAGATCTATTATGCTTTATTAAACTTTTGATATCTTCATTAAGAACATAAAAGTATATAGACTTGACATCATTATAGTATTAATTTAATATTAATTTCATTTAATATCAATATTAATTTAAGATTTAACAATTAAAAATCTTTTGAGTAGAGTTATCTTAGATCATCCTAAAATAATATAACATTTAGATATACTAATCTACTTTCATAACACTTCAATGCTCTCAAGCGAAGCTCCACTGTATTTGCTTACTTTCTTTTATTGGTACAAGCACAACTAGAAGGCAGTTTGTATATGCATTGTAAATTGACAATGATTGCCCACAATTTGCTGAGCACAAAACGCGTCGCTAACTGCAGATGCAGATGCAGATGCAAATGCAGATACAGATACAAGCTGCAGATACAGATACACACACACACATATATATGTATATATACATATATATAAACCGTTGTAGCTTGTAGTTTGGACTTGTCTGACTGCCGCATAATTCATGCTACTTAAGTTTGTCGCACGGTCAACTTGACACGAATCGAGGGCCGCAAACAAACATAAAAAATGAAAAATGAAAAAAAAAAAAAGAGTCAGGAATCTTGACGATTCTCTGACAGCTTCTCTCTGCATTCATAAGCAGTCCCAATGATTATTCAATTAAGATGAATGGTAATGGAGTCGTTCAAGACGCCTCGCTAATTGACAGGCCAACAATGATGTAAGTCCTCAGCAAAAATATAGAAATATGTCTAAAAATGGCACCGCAAACGAGTTGCATAGCTTATAAGGCGTCACATCCACTGATGGCTGCAACATGGGGCAGCTGGATTGAGTTGCAAGTTACGTTTAAGGTGCCGTATTAGACGATATGCTATATAAAAATAAGAGCCTTACATGGCATTTATGGCCATTACAAATTGCTAAATGAAACTTGTCTAAGGTATTTCTCCAGAGAAAAGTATTCATATAGAAAACTATAAATGTAACTCGCAATATTTAATTCAGCATGGAAATTCTTTGACCTTATCAAAGCTGAACAAATACTATAAAACTTGATAATGCATACATGTATATTTATATATACTCACCACTCGATTGTATAAGCTGCCAAATGCAATTAATCTGCAAATAATAAAAGCAAAGGAAAACTATTAAAAAATTGTTATCGAAAAACAGAAAGGGTGTAGTCGACTAGGAGTTGCCCTGTACTTGTTTACATCGTATTTCTAAGTACGTTAGATGAGTATATAAAGTGTAGAGTATAATCTATATAGAGAAGTAAAATATAATATATGTAACATATGTATATATAAAATATATTAAAGAATATTTTCTTATATCATTTCATTCAAATTTAATAGATTAATAATAAATCCAGAATATGTTTGGATATAAATAAGTATAATATAAAATCTATAAATATTATATATTTGTTTTGAGCCTTTATGACACTTTTGATTTATATATGTTTACTGAAATCAGAATTTTAATATCGATAGTTATTGAAATTGAAATCGAAATCGAAATTTATATAATTATATTAAGAATATCCAAATTTAATTAATTAAGAATTTAAATGTTATTGATATTTCGCCAATTTTTAATTTGCTATATGAAACAGAATATACCCTACCTTCTTAAACTTTCTACAGGGTATACACAATATAAAAACTGGCAATCAAAACATGGAAAATGCATTTCTCGACTCGAAAACTGAAATTCCAGATACGAATCGGCTCTGGCGCTGCACAAACTGTTTGGATACGTGGTAATCTATCAGTTGAGCCGACATTATCGCTTGTACATCTCACGAGCTTGATGCGATTATAGAGGGGGCAGCTGTTATGAGCTATGGTTTCGAATAGATGGCAGACAGTAGATGGGGCAATATGCTCTTTACCGTTAGGCACGACTTTAGCCAGACTAATTGCAATGCTGGAGCCGACTCCGCCGCCACCGTTGCCACCACCACCACCACCACCGCCGCCATGTGGCACATATGCTACTATATAGCAGTAACAATATATGTGAGTGCGGCGGTTCAAACTCGTTTACCGAACGAACGAGCCACTGCACGTGGCCAAGACGAACGTTAAAAGACGTAAGAACAAAGAAGCCGCCTTAACGAAATTGGAGCTAACTCCCGAAGAAGTTGAGGAAAGGTTCGCAAAGTCAAATGCAATTGAGTGTGTGAGTGTGTCTGTGAGCGTAAATAGCAAATCGGTTTAACTCAGTAATTATAGAGCAGAAGCCAATCATAATTGGAAACCTAGAAATCAATTGGATTGCTGCTAAGCTCAATTACATTTACGTTGAAATTGGCATTGGAGCATCAACGTCTGTCGATGGAAGAGAAGGCTATATTCAATTAAATAATTGAAGCTCATGGGCAAGGCCCTAAGTACTTGGGGTTTTTTCCTGTACGAGTTTTGATGTCAACAGATAGATGAAGGCAGTAAAATCTTTAATATTATGGTATCTCTCTATGGGCTATTGTTTTTAGAAATATTTAAACTTAAATACTAAAAGTCTTATTTATTTTTCAATATTTCTAAATAGAATATTCTTATATTTCCCATTTCAGATTGACGCCTGTCAGTGGCATATATTGAATAAAGCTTCCTCATATGCTCAACTCAAACCAAAAACCAATTTACTTAACCCATCACTCACTCTATCGAACTTCTTCTTCAGCCAACATTTCCTTCAACTTCAGCACTTTGTGGCACATTCAACTTGTGTCCCGTGCTATTATTTCCAGCATCTGAGAATCAGAGCCGTCTTTGCTTGCCTTTGTACCTTGAGCAGATTTTTCACTTTCCTTTCTAAGCGGCAAATCCTGCCTGCCCGCCTTCCTGCGTACCTTGCAAAGTTCACGCTAAATTTAAAGTACACAAAGCGCCAGACCCCGACCCAAGGTGTGTGTGCACAGCTGTTGCCAACTGGCAGCGACTCACCCACAATCGCACCACATCCGGAGGCACTGAATTCGATATGCCCCAGCCCCCCACTCGACTCCACATTTATGCTGAATTGCATATTTTTGCAGAGACCGCAGACGACTGCAATTGCTGCCCGCCAAATGGGATTTATGAATGCCCAGAGCAACACAGCCCCACGACTCAGACCCAGACCTAGACCGAGACCGAGCACAGAGTTTCAGCTGGTGCCAAGGTGAGCTTTAACTGCAGCCACAGCCAGCGCGACTTGGGCAACTGCCGATGAGTGCTTGCAGCTTTAAGTGAATCGCTGATTACACCTACAACTAGTTCTATTACCTATCTTTGCCGTTCCCTGACCCGCTTGCCATTGATAATTTTCGAATTTAGTAGATGCCTGGACAATAAATTGGCATTGGGCTGTGCACTTAAAGCTGCGAGTGGAAGGATTATTTCTTGGTGATGCTGTGGAATGTCGTTGGATGTTTCTGATGGGAGTGGTATAAAGAGAATGAATGATAAGGCTAGCTTAATGAATTTTAGATAAGACTATATAACATCCAGCAAGGACTACAACTCTGAGTATGTAACTAGACAGAGTCTATCTATCTATCTATTCGCCTGTTGATGTAGACTGTGAGGCGTGATCCCTTCTCCCTTATATCTACTCACACTTATCACAAGCTCCACAAATACTATAAAGTCAATAATCCAATCACTTAACAATGCGCATTGTTATCTAGCTCAACTCAACTCTATGCAATTTGATTGGCGCCCGCACTCTCTAAACTGGATATGTTGTATGTTGGCGCCATGTCTATGTGCTCATGTCCTCTTGGCTCCATGTCATGTACATACATGTGTTTTCCATGTTGAGGCTCCTGTTGTGGTTTTTCCTATACTTCTGCCCTGGCACTTGACATGGCAGTTGGCTGTAAAGTGAATTCTGTCGGGCACAAATTAAACGTGCCTTCCCAACTAAATTGCCATTAGAGAATGTATTAGTCTCTCTACTCAACTCTCTCTACCTCTCTCTCTCTCCCCTTTTTTAGGCACCAATCTATACGCTCTTGGGCTTTTGGCCAATTTTCCATGTGGCTGACCAATAACTGTTGCACTCCATGAAAAGTAGCGCACTTAGAGAAGCTCCATAGAGGCACCTATAATGGAACCCCACTCAAAAAACAGGCTCTATAATTTGGCTGTGGTCAGCGTAGTGGGTCATGTGTGTGTGTTATTGATTTTTGTGGTTCATTGTGGAGCATTAAATTTGCGGTGGGTAACAAGTAGCAACCACAAATGTGAAATTATAATCACGCAGAAATTGAAATAGAGATTGTCTATGGAATGTATGGAATTAGAATTAATATAATATATTATATAATTAACCCATTAAGATAGCTGAAAACTACAATCAATATTAGAAAGAAATAGACATGCTTGTAGTCCATATACACGAGAGTTCTGTCAAGCTCCTAAGCATTTCATCTACATGAAAATGAAGTTTATGGCTGATGGCTCACAGCTATTTCCCTTGCTATTTGTCAGCTTCAGCTATGTCAGAGTTGGCCACTAAATAAAGCTATTATTATCTGAGAGTAAACCGCATGAATTGTCAGCTTAAGAGCTAACCACAACAATGCCCATCAGCAGCAGACTGAAGGCCTGAGGATGTGCCACAACAAATCCTAGCTCCCGCTGGTTCAATTGTCGTTTCACATACCTTCATGTAGACACGCCCACACACACACACATAAGTGTGACTGTGCACAAGTACCTTAAAGTGAGCTCATGTTTTGGGCATTTATATGCATGCGCATAGCTATCTCTATCTACGGACAAGTGCTCCTTGGTCAGTTGGCATAAATAGCACGGCACACACACACACACACACACACTTGGCTGTCAGCTCAATTAAAATGCCGTTTGTTTGTTGTGCTGATGACCAAGCTAATAATGAGCTTCCGTTTTTGCACACAGTGCAAGCAAAAAGTATGACGCCAAGCAATCAAATAGAGTGAAGACTTTTGCAGTCAGCTCAGCTGCGTGGGCGTAGCTGCAATTATCTCAGCTTAAAAGTAATTAACAAGTACTCGAGACGGTAGATGCCTCAATCTACCCACAGATTTGTAACCTATTTATTTACGGAGTCTGCTCAAAACAAGCCACGATGTCAATTTGTCAGTCGAGCAAGCTTAAATCTTTGCATATGATGCCATATAATAAAGAAATATACATGATTCATTCACATATATATAAAGACTCTAACATCCGCATGGTAAGCTCAGTCTGTCAACCTCTCATTTGGCCAATCAAATGTGAAATAAACCTAAATGCAAAAATTATGAACTTTTCACACCTTAATAGCCCTCGCAGGCCTCCTCTTAACAGCGGGTCATTTGGGTTTGGCTCTCCAACTAACAGTTAACGGCTTTATGGTTGCCTTTTCGTACACCTGCAATGCTATAAAATTTTATGGGCGCTGACCATAAAAGAGACATTTGGCTCTATAATTAATTAGCAAATATGTTTTATGCCATTTTATGACACAGAAAAAAAAACTCGTTAATTAATACCAAAAAAAGGTGTAGAAATTTATAAAGAGAAAGAAGAGAGAAAGAGAGAGAGAGAGGAGAGATATTAACAATAGGAAATAGAAATTTTATTAGGATGTATAAATAAAATTGTGCTGCAATGTAATTGAACAACAACAAAGACACAAATTTATCGTTATTGTTATTTGGCTAATAATAATTCTTTTGTTATAGAATAATGGCAAATTAATATTCTTTTCATAATATTTATTGTGTTTGGGAGAGAGTTTTCTGTAAACACATGTAAAGCAAGAATCGCCGCGGGGGTCTAACAAGTGGCTCACAAAACCCCAATCAATTGGATTGCAATTTGCCTGACAATACAATGAAGCGATCTGCCCCTTGCCTTCCACTTTGTATTATTTCCAAATCAATCCACAGGCTCGCCCTTGCCCATTATCATCTTAAAACCAAACCCAAATAGCAATTATTTCCATTTGAGTAACGCTTTGCGCTCTTAAAGCTAAACTGTTTACGCTTCCTTAAAGCAAACTTGAAACTCGAAAGCGACAACAGCAATTTCAAAGGCATCCCGAGCACTTGAGCCAGCGAGTGTCGAGTATGTTAATTGCTAGAATGCAAGCGATGTGACCTCACGGAAACAAAAACACAAAAAAAGGGGGAATCGACTCAAAGGACATGCGAGGCACGCAAAAGCCGCCCCCGAAATGCAGCCAATATAGCCAGGATAAGGCATAATAAAAACGAAAACAAAATGGGTAAATTTCAAATTTAATACTGAAACAAAAGTGTGAGGGTTGTATGACTAAAAGATACCCTACAAATTTTATTCTTTATATGAAAGCAAAAGAAATAAAATATCTGTGAAATTTATATTCGATTTATATGAATAGAAGTATGAGTTTTCTTCCCATATTTCAAAAAGTTGTACTCCTACATTTATCTATGTTTCACATTCATGAAACTTTCAAAGTTTTAGGATTATAAATGCCCTACATATACCAAAAGTCAATGACATCCAGTCTTTCAACTTTTTGAGAATGAAAATAAATAAATACATACAAAAACTTTGTCTTCCTTTTCTTTCAAATATTCTAATCTTAAGTGTAATTTAGATTCTCCATGGGAACACTTGCAAGAAACTTCGTGGAGTCAAAGCGATCTTCCTCTGATCTATGTATTGGTCCTACTCTCTCCTAACCGACTCTCAATATCTGCAGGGTATTGGGAGGGCAAACAGAAGGTCCGTTTGATAGGGTGTCTGATGCGGGGTGGTTTCTCGATGCAGGCACCGCAGGATATGGCATTAAATAATGCCGCATTTCATATTGAAAGCGGACCGTGCGACGCTGTCGAGAAATTTCACGCAAAATAACAATTTCGTCGCCGACTTTTGAGTGTAGAAATTAATTTTATGTGACTCGCATTGTTGCTGCTGCTGTTGTTGTTGTTGCTTGTTTGTTTGTTTACAGAAGGTGAAGTAATTGCTGGCGGGCGCCGGTGCCATATCGCCGCAAGATCTGGCAACAAGACCCTGATATTAGCCGTGGCGACGCGTGCGGTTTTCCCTTTTACGGGATTTTGGCGCCTGCGGTGCACGCAATGTCCTGTATTCTTCATTCTGTGTCCTGGGAATCACAGCCAAAAGTCAACAAACTGAAAATAGAGCCAGGACAGCAGCTGCCACTGACAGAGCGCTTCATAATGGAATGCTGGACCACCAGCAAACCGAGCAGTCAAACAGATATATATATATATACACATAAATATCTTTTATATAAATATATGTGTATCTTTTGTAGAAATATATATATATATAACTTTTGGCACTTGCTTCTTGAGCAAATAAACGGAAATTTCATAATTTCCACAAGCGCCGGAAATGCAGTCAAAAGATTTCATTTAAGCACTCAAAGTGAAGACAAAGACATTTTGGAGCACAGTCAAATAAGCGGAAGCTATGCAACTGACAGTTTAAAAGAGTTTGCCGCAAGATGAACTGGGCGGTAAATACTTAATGAATAAATATATAAAAGTAAAGTACACAAAATCTTTAAAATGATATAATAAATAAAAACAAAAATAATTAATAATAGTAATTAAAATATTTAGATTATAATTATCATTAAAAAATAAATAAAACAAGTCAAAAATAATTTCAAATTGAAGAAAATAGTCAAATATATAATAAATTTATTGAATAATATCTCGAAACCGCTCAACCGACTCACAAATATTTTGATATTCATAACAAAAATTAAAAATAATAAAAAATTCAATAATAAATGTATATAAATATAAAATAAATATTAAATTTTGAATATAAAAAATAATTGCGAGCATTCAAAACACTTCTCATTGCTCAGCATCTCACGCCATACGAGCCGTGCTCAATATTTCTGCCACCACTGTGCGCGGAGCTACAGCCCCAGGCGAATTTCATCACGAAATGCGATTAAAGAGAGTTTTGGCCAAAAACTGTGCGGCGAACGAGCGAACACAACAGAAACACAAATGGGAAGAAGAAGCAGCGGGAAAAGAGAGCGAAAATGCCGCACAAGGCGTAATAGAGAATTGAAATAGAAAATAAATAATGAAATATAAGCGAATGCCGCATGCCAACCCCCGTGCCGAGACGGCGGGATGAGGCCACAGAACGAGTCCTTGCTGCTGCTGCTGCTCTTGTTATTGTCGCTGTTGTTGTTGTCTGCCCAAAAAATAGAAGCAACAGCAGCACTAGCAGGGGGAGGTTTGAGCTGGAATGTGTAAATGTAAGCGAGGTGCAGACAACGCAGCCAACGAGCAGCGTAAACCACCCCTCGCCGGGATAACAGCAAGGACAATGCCACTAGAATAAGAAGAAGCAGCAGCAGCAGCAGCACCAGTGGCAGCTGCCGCATTTGCTAGTTGGCTCGCAGGCATTTTTTGCGTACTTGTCTCGACGCGTCGTCTGAATCTCCGCCACAGGACGTAGCACACGCGCGCCCATTCCCATGCAGGTCCTGCGAATATCCTGAGGAGCTAGCAGCTTGGCAGCCAGCACATGCTGCATGCCACAAAGTAGCTGCGTGATTCATGCGAAATGGCAGGGAATTTCCAGTCACAAACATTGACTTGCAGCTTCGCCGAGATGAAAGATATCCTCTCCGTCAAATGAAACCCATCAAAGTTGAATCCTTGGCAACAAATGAGTCTCCCACTAAGCACTAGAAGCCACAAAATATGCTCGGTCAAGCGCCATAATCTTCAGTGGCAACCGCCATCATCGCATCTGATTATGCCAAAAATAAACTTCAGACTCTTGGCCATTTATCAAATTGAGTTGGGCCAAACTCGTGTGAGATGTAAATATTACAAGCATTAATCAAACTAGAAAACAGACAGACTAATTGGCGTTAACTCTGAGAGAAACTTGTCTCATTTGCTTATCAAAAAGTTTAGAGAATTTATCAAAATGTTGAACTTCAGTTTAAAACACTAAAACTCAAGCAACATTAACATATTTTATAATTTTAATAGCTATAAATTTAGATATAATAAATGTATTTAATAATATAATATATCACGAATAATATGTTTATATTATAAGAAAAACATGCTTAAAATATGCAGCTGATAGTTGTGATTTTGATAGTAAAAACTCCTCTAAATATGACAGTTTTTATATGCCCTATAAATTACGCATTAGACATAGACAACTTTGAAGAGAAATCTACATAATGGATCTAGCCATGCAGCGGGCATAACTAATTGTTTGCCCCGCTAACAATAGAGCGCAATTTAGCTTAATAAACGAAACAAAATAAAACCATTATAATATATATAGATACATATATATATATATATAGATAAAAGTATGCAAAAAGTTGAACTGCACAACACAGAGTTCATCGGATGAGAGAAGAAAAATCAATGCGTGACTCATAAGCCTTGCCCCGTCGATGACGGCAGAGAGTCGGGCAGTGAGACGAGGCTCAAGGTCTTGACCATATTTCCATAATATATGCCAACTCGTAAATTGATGACATAACACAAACACACTCATAACTATGCTGATTGGAATTACTAAGCGACTATCTTATAGAATGGAAACTGTATTAAGCTGGTAGCGCGAGGTAGACATAATTTAGTCATGCTAGAGTTGAGCTCGAACCACTTGGAAGACTTGGATTATGCTTCTTAGAAAATGAGAACAATTTATTCATGAATCATGGGACCAAAGACTGTATAAAACTTCTTTACGATGAAAAAAGATGATTGTGAATGCGGAAATACTTCAGAAACTGAATGAATCTTGAAGGGCTATGGGAATATTTTTAAGAAATCTTTTTAAAGAAATATCTTAGATAAGAAATATATTTAAAATTTGCTACACAATATATTTTTTTTTTGGATTAAGCTTTCATGTAAAGTCTTTATAAGATATGAATGTAAATTAGAGGAATCATATTTCAAGTATTTTAAATAATTTCTCTAAAATAAGACTTTTTTTTCATATATGTATATTATTGTAAATTCCATATATTCATATGCTACATAAATTTCTCGCTCGTTTCGATCGATTTGACGTGTGATTATTACCTTTAGGTAATCATATCTTGCGCAGCTGGCATACTAAATAGGTAGACCTGCTATTAGGTATCATTTAGCCGTCACATTTGCCTCATTCTTGGCTCATTCGATGACACGACAGTGGCGCCACAGTGCTGTTTGTCCTTCTCACTGTTGTCTGTCCGCAGGGACCCAGAGTGGGTTGTGGGGCCAAGAGGTGACTGGAGAAACGTTGGAGTGTTCCGACAAGGATATGAAACTTATTTGCGCCACGCAAACAGCTGAGCGAAAGGACAGCCGCAGAAAACCAAACAAGGAAACACAACTCAATGAGAAGCAGTTAAAACAAAACGGAGCGAAAGAACAAATGGCGTTAACAAAGTGGGAAAAGGAGCAAAAGAAGTAAAAATAAAAACATATGAAATAGGTTCAGAGTTAATTCAGTTTGCTGTCGACCCACGCAACGCCACGCACGAAGACAATCGTCCTGCAAGACCTGGCTGTGTTCGCGAGCAGATTGAATCCTTGTGAAGGCCGTCGCTGCCGAAACATGAGTCATCCTTGAAGCTGGCACGCATAACTTTTATGCCATTGCGAAGAGCTGTTTGGCGCCTACACTTAGCGAAATCAGGAACTGTTTTGTATATATTTGATCTATATTGTATTATTGCTAGAGATCTTTATCTTGATCTGAAATTATCATATCTTCATTCAAGGCAGATTTTAAGCTGAACTCAGAGTTTTTATTGAAGTTCTTTTACTTTTCATTACTTAATTAAATTTAAATTTTTTAATTAATAAATTGCTCAGTTCATCTGAAAACTGTTTCTCACAGTGTATTTTATAGTCCCGCTGGCTCCACGCTGGAGTCCCCAAAAGTCATAAATTCTCCCATTGCGCTTTTTCTTTGTTTCATTTTTTTTTCATTCAATTTTTGCCCATGCTGATTATGAAATTTCATTTGGAGCTCAATTAAGTTGCGTCGAGCACGCGATTTTGTTGCCGAATGTCCCATATACATGGAGCTACACAGATATATGTATATATATATATAAATATATATTTATGTATTCGTGTGTAGTTCGCAGTTGCGGTAGGTTTTCCGAGTTGTTCTCTCGTTGTGGGTGGTTGGGCAACTGTGTTTAATGGCCTTTTAAATGTGGCGCCAACTCGCGGCGGTTACCACGCCTCCCGCCTCTCGCCTGACGCTCGCACGAACGGAAATGTGCATTTAAGTTGACTGAATGAGTTTAAGGACCTTCGGAGACGAGCAGCGTGTTCTGTCACACAGCAAATCGATGGACTAATTTGATGGACGTCGGACTTGCGACTTGTATTTCGGGGTTCAGTTGTCAAAGGTCAAACCCGAGGGCGTTGATGAGTTGATGTGACTCGAGTCAAAGGCTGCGGGGGAGGACTCTGTGTGAGCAATAACTATAACGATTATGTGCTGATATTAGTGGAAATGCAGCGCACAGCTACAAGGGAGGTTTTCCCAAGTTCGGGGTAGATAAATAGACGCTCGTGTCTTTATTTGACATATAGACTAATAGGAGGGGAACAAATTAAAAAGGGAAAGGGGTAGACATAAGCAAAGGATAACTATGTGATATGGTATAAATATTAATCTTAATATTTCTCTCTTTTGTTTCACCGTTCCGCTAAAGTGGAATATATTTCGACTTAATATCATATAAATAATAATGAAATTCATAACAAATTTCAAATTTTATGTGATATGTCTCATATTTCACATGGGATTCGAGCAGTTCGATCCGATTAATCAAAGATTTCAATTTCGTACTTCCGCTTTCCACGCGCAGCTCTGCTTGATTATCAGACCCTCTCAATCTAAGAGCTCTGCATCTAACTGGACCTGACCAAAAAGCGACCCGCAAAACCCATGAGATTAAAGCCCAAAAGCTGCTTATCGCACTCGACCCAAAGCACTTAACTTTCGACCAAGCACAATAACGAAAACAACAACAAGAGGAAGAGTTTCGACAAGAGCAATCGTTTGCACTGCTGCTGGCGCCATCAAGTGTCCATTGTTTCGACCTTTCAGTGGGAAGGAGATAGGAGTCTCTTGCCTGCCCTTTCGCTCCCTTCAAGTCGAACACCCACCACAAAAAAAGACGAATACGAGCTGCATGTCAAAAGCGCGTAAAGTTATAAATAAATAAATAAACGCGAACATAATTATAAATAGAGCACAATTGTCAAGCAAATAAAAAACACCAAAAAATATAACCAAAAGGAGAGAGAGAGGGAGAGGAAACAAAAAAAAAACAAATTCAAACAAGTTTTGCAAAGCAACAAAAAATGCCAAAGAAGGTGAGAGGAGGAGAGGAGAAGGGCAACGGAAGATGGTACGAAGAAGCAAAGCCAAAGTTGAAAGAATCAAAAGACGTGGGCAGAACTTCAAAGCAGAAAACGTCAACGACAATGAGCGACTAAGCGATGCCCTGTAGGCAATTACAAGCTGATTTATTGCATATTAAATTAGAATTTTATGAAATTATTTTCAGGTGACTTTAAAAAGTTTTCCTTATTAATAAGAGAGCATATATAGGAAGTATATATAATTAACATATATTTCCAATTCTGTTGCACATGCACATTCATTACACTAAAACCAATATACCCAGCTTAATCCACTAATCCACACATACGTAGTATGCCAAAAGAGAATGTCATGGACGAAAGTGCGTGTCAAAGCGCAGAGAATAACAATTTTAATTTCCTTGAAAACTTTTGCCTGTTTACATATATCATATAGAGAAAAATAGTAAGAATTATCGCTGCTTCAATCAATTTGGCGGGGGTTACAGAGAGCAACCCCAATATCGGAAAAATGGGGAAAACTAAATCGAATTCATGGTGCATTCAACTTGGATATCAATAAAAATCGATTTGGCCGCCCAACACGGAAGCACTTTGCTCACTAACTGCCCCCCTTTTTCCCCCGCTACTCCAGTTCCCCCTCTCAGTCCTGCTTATTAGGTCGAACGTGCCTAGGCAAATTGTCTGCGCCCGGTTTCCGGCCTTTGCCAACCACTCCACGCCGCTCCAGCCTGGCCTAATAACGGACATGGCTCCCGCAGTTAAGGGCAACCCGATGTCGCCCCATGCCTCTGTCTATCTCTCTCTCCCACTCTCCTTTCTCACTCCCCCCAAACGCTTGAGCTAACAGTTTTCTGGTTATTTGATGGCGCAATAAAAGCCTTTGATTATGATGTCCCCGTATTCCGTATTCCTTCGAGTGCTGCAACTTTCCATGTACCTATCCTTTATCCCCCTATGCTCTTTTTGGGTGTTGGATAGCCCCCCCACCTCATTGTTCCACACACACTTTTTGCACGTTTCTCTCGTTGTTGTTGTTGTTGTTCAGTCTGCTGCTTGTCTGGTGTTTCATTATTTACAGCCTCCCCCAATGGAACAAGGCGAATGAGGTAGAAGGAGCAGGAGAGAGGCCGTCAGTGGGGAGTCGGCGAGGCGCAAACCAAATTTTGGAACACTTCCTAGCCACACTTTGCAGCTGAGTTCTTTTTGGCTTTTTATTCCTATTTTTTCATTTTTTGTTCTCTTGGAGGAGCACTCGGGAGACAGGCGAGATTTTTAGGGCGCATTAAAAATTCATTAGCTCAGAAACTTTGAAGTCTTAATGTGGCCAAAATACAATTTGGCTAAGAGACAAAAAAAAAACGAAGGGCAGAGATATAGTAGAAGATTACAGCCAGCTGCTTAGCAACTTAGTGAATTAAATTATTTAAGACAAATGAACTAATTTCGTTATATTTACATATTTGAAATATTTTTAAAGCTTATTAGCTTCACTTTGCAGTTCAATACTAGAAATTCTTAAGTTAGTTTATCTCATTAGCATGACCATTGCACAGTGGTCTACGGTTTATTAACATACTCTTATATTTTATTTTAAATTTTATAAAAAATATCAATATATTTTTTTAATATATTTTTTTTTTATTAAAATTTTACTCACCTGAATTAATTTCTTTTTTTTGTATTGGTTCACCAAATGCAAATTGAATTTTTTAATTGGTTTTTGTTGACGCTAAAATATCGAATGGAAAAGAAAACACAAAAACTAGATTAAATTCACGCTTGACAGTTTTTTTTGTTTAATTATTTGCAAATTGAAACGCGATAAACAAACTTCAATTGAAAGAGAAGCGAGAATTGGAGAGAAAGACAATAAATAACGGCATATCAATAGGAGGCCTGTAGCCCAAGGCCACTGTAGTAGAGGGTGTTAGAAAGAGAGAGGGTGAGAGGTGCATATTCAAGGACTAGGCAAAGCTACAAGTGCGGTGCGTAGTAAATGAACAGCTCGTTCCAATTCCAAGCACACACACACACACTGACACACACAGCTACAAAGCCCTCACACACTCACACACACACACACACAGAACAAGAAGCTAACTGGACATGAAAGTAGCGCGCTCATGACGTCATAAGTGCCAATAGGATGCTGCGCGGGCTTCCCAATCAAATCGACCAACAATTCTTCAGTTAGCTTGAATTCACAAATTTCCAAGTATTTTGCACTTTTCACACAGAACGCACAAAATTACGCGCTAAAAATTTTGTAGGAAATTTGAATTGTCGCTTCCACGAACTGTTCCAATCAAATATGTTAATTAGCTTGTGGTAGGCAAAATGCGTTTTACATTGAAATAGACATATAGAAAACTGCACGCAATTGCTGTTTGATGAATTTGCCCGCTGGCTTTTTCGCTATTTAATTATCAGTTTCTCATATCGCATTTCACGCGCGCACACAACCTTACCGTAGAGCATTTGATTCAAGACTAAAGCAGGGCTATCGATTTGAATTGTGTCATCGATTTAAGCGCGAAAAAACGATTCAGTTGAGCGGTTGCAGCCAACTTTGCGCGACGCACGTTTGCTCAGGCGCTCTGTTAATTTAAATTGAAATGTTAACTGCTGCACTGTTTTTACATAGAATGAACAATTTCTTATGTTATGTTAATCAGCAGCAAGATGTTACCCGATTGGTCTTATCAGCACAAATTAACATTATTAATAATCAATGTCTATTCAAAAAAAGTGGGCAATTACAGCGTTACATTTGATGCAAATGCTTATTAGAAAATGATACAATTACATTTATTTTAAAAATTAGGCGTACCGTAATACTGTTAACAGCAACTTTAAATTTACATCACCTTAGCATGATGTGAACCGGTTAAAAGAAACCACTGCTCATTATCTTATCAGCAAATGTTATGGCGAACACCTCGCGGTATATTTGAACTAATTGACAAAATTATCAATAAAACTAACAATAAATTGGAAGTTCTCATGGAGTTCATGTATATGGCATTAGCTTGGCTTCTTTCTCGTCTCGTGCGCAACGTCAATGCGACTGCGTGGCCGCCAGCGCTCCATCAGGAGCAGCGTAAAGTGGCCCACGACTAGAAAGGCTAGGAACCAGGCTCCACACTGATAGACCTTATATATCAGTTCGCTGACCGTGAAGGCGCGTTCCCTTAACACTCGATCGTACACCTTGACCGTGCGCTGGGCCACATCCTCCCAGTTGTATAGCGTCTCCACCAGCTCATTGCATTTGTATGGACAGAGCAAGGGCTTTGCCTGCTTGCCAGGCGATCCTCCAGCTCCAAGGACATTCGTTCCTTCTCCGCCTGCTACTCTAGCAGCTTTTCCTGCGCCACCCACAGAGGCTGCCGCAACTGCGCTTCCAGGATCTCCCCCAGCTGCAGGACCCGCTCCATTTGCCGCCTTAGCTGCGCCCTTCTTGTTCCTCTTCCGCCTTGGTCTTCCATTTGCCACCTCCGTTCCAGTCGTCTTGCAAGTGCCGCGGTATCTTTCGATGGCCACCAATATGGCCGCATAGATGGCTTCTATTTCCGGCTCGGCAAGCAGTATTAGGCTGCTGGGCAAGACCTCCGGGATGCCGCCCACACTGGTGGACACCACTTGGAGGCCACAGCTGGCGGCCTCCACGATGGCCATGCAGTAGGCCTCCGTCAGGGAAGTGTTAACAAAGATGTGACCACGCACCAGCACATCTCGCACCTTGACGTGCTCAACGGCCCCCAGAATCTCGACGCGATCCTGCATGTTCGTCTTCTCCCGGATCTCCTCCAGAAGATCTCGCTTGGGCCCATCGCCGACTATAATAAAGTTAATATTAGGCGTATTCTTAAATCTCGGGATTACCCCGGCCAGCAGATCGATGCCCTTGCGGTAGACCAGGCGAGAGGCGACGACTATATTGATGACTCCATTGGCGGGCCGCTGCGAGGGATCGGGCGTGAAGAGCGCCGTGTCCACAGCATTGGGTATGACAGAGACGCGATCCTTGGCCACACAGGCGCGCAGCACGGTGTTCTCCTTGCCAATGTGCGAGACGCAGATGGCATGGTTCACCATGCTCAACGTAATCTCCAGGAGCTTATTGGTCAGGGCCGCAGAGAGATCAGCAAAGCCAAAGAGGCTGTGGTCCGTGAAGACAGTCTGCAGGAGAGTGGGCAACGAAGGAGGTGGATTATGTATAGAATAAGGGATATAGGATTGGCTGATTCTCACCTTTAGTCCGAGCAGAGCGCCCACCATCAAAGCCTCGTGGGCCAACGCGCTGAACGCGGAATGGCCGTGGACCACGTCCACTTGCTCGCGCAGCAGCACGGCTCGCAGCAGGGGCACATTGCAGACGGCAGTGGGCAGGATGCACTGGTTGTAGCACACCTTTATGGGCAGGTAATAAACCTTCAATCCATTCGTAATGTGACGAATCCCGCTGCAATCTCCGTAAGCGTGCGTCAACACAACAACCTAGAGATTAGATAAGATATGCACATTAATATATAGAGAGACAGGGAGAGTGTGGAGAGGGAGAGAGATTAGCTGGTAGTCTCTGCACTCATTTGGATGCACTTTGTCCACCTTGTGTCCCAATGCCAGCAGCATTTGGGAGAGATTGTAAATGTGCTCCTCGACGCCGCCGATGCTTGGGTAGAAGAAGTCCGATACCATGCAGATCCGCATTGTGCTTCACACTTATTGCAATGGGCCAGCTCACAGTCAGTTGACATTACACACAAATAACAAGTATTTAGTTAGATTTTAAAATATTAAAATTAACAAAACAAAATCAGGTTGAGTCTTAACATGCAGAAGAATGTTAAACTAACCAGTTCATTGTCAAATGAACTTGTTGTGTTCCATTTGAACCAGCTGAGTCAGTTATGTTCGGAATGGATTTGATTGTTCTAAATTAAAATTGTAATTAATATATAAAAGCATATGCAATAAATTGTGTGTGTGTTAAGTAGCATAATTTATTTTATTTTTTGTTGTAAATAAGTTTCTATGTGGAAACAGATTCATAAATGTTGACATACAGTCAATGTTATTAACAGCAGCAGTTATATATCGATATCATACAAAACATTTCGATAGTAAAGAAGCCCTATGTATTTTAATGTGGCGGCATTTTCTGTAAGCACAGCACAGTGCCTACATTAATTAGGCTGCTAGTAGTAAAATACATTAAATATAAAATTTAAAAATTGACGTGCTTGAAATTACATTTTTAGTCGTAATTCCTTGTTGTCTTCATTCAAAAATCAATTTTAACAGCTCGAAATCATTCATCGATATTGTAATAAAAGTAATATTGTATCGATAGTAATGTAGCTCTGGATATTTTTATGTGGCGGCATTTTGTGGTCACACTGGCGGCGCTTTTGTTTTGATTCGCATTCGAGTTGTGAAATTTACTCAAAATATAATTCAAATGTGCCAGCAGCATGCCGAACAGCTCGAAAAAAACGGATGCAGCTGATATGAAGACGCCCACGCGGGCGTGCAACAGCAACAGCAGCAGCAGTAGTGTCCAATCAACGCCAACGGGCAGCTGCCGGCTGAGACAGCCTCGGAAAAGACGTCGCATCGAAAAGGAGAATCCACAGCAACGCAGACCCAGTGCGGACTCGCAACTGGGCGATTGTAACATCGAGGATGCCAAAGAGATTGATCGACGGCTGCGCAAGGTGGCGCGTGCCAATGCGATCAGCAGCGAGGACATGCACAAAGTCGTACGCCGAGTCGTGCGGAATGAGCACGTCCTGGCCCTGGTTACGTTGAAAGCTGAGGACGAGTTGGCCAAGGAGAAGCGCGAGGCAGCATCAGTCAAAGAGGAAGAGCAGCAGCAGCAACGAGGTGCCATAATTATCACAGAGACACCCTCGGTGCCGAAACTGACACGCGCCAAAGCTCGCGAGCTCAATCGAACGCCCGGCATAACGCTTCCGCCCCTGAATGAGACACCTCTGAATGAGATTGAGGTGCTAATACGTGATGATCTACACTCTGACGAGGAGGACGAGGAGTACACCTTCAAGGAGGACGACTTTCACGTGGGTTACAATAGCTTATTCATTTATCTATTTTAATTTCCCTTTGCCATTCAGTCAGATGAAGATCCGAACACCACGGCCTCCGATTTCGATTCGAATCCCTGCACACCACAAACCCCACTGACCGCCAACGAGGACTCGCCCGTCAAGTTCACCTCCGACGGCTGCTTCAAGCTGCCACCGGATAAAAACTCCGAAGATCCGCGCATCGCCACACGCACGCGCTCCAAATTCTGCTTGCAGCAGACCACAATTGAGGATTTGCAATCGGAGTTTGTGCCGCCAGACCTGGAACAGAGCGATGTGCCCGAATATGACATGACGGCCAATGATGCCGAGTGGATGCAGTTTCTCACCGACTTTGCCAAGCCGTTGAGTAAGTGAAAGTGATTCTAGACAAACGAAACAGGCATTTCGAGAGTCAGTGAAACCATTCTTCTATTCCATCGGGCAGTTCGGTTATCAATGAAAGCAGTCACTTCGCTAGCTAATCAGTCATGTTATACGTCTGTCAGCCAAGCCAGTTATTTGGTTTCTTTGTTGCTACAATTTTAGCCAAACAGCTATATATTTTCAATAAGTCAAAGTCAATCAATCAGTTTGTCAATCTAATTAGTCAGTATTGTTATAATTTCAATTTTTCAACGAGCTCATCAATCTGTTAAAAAGTCTATCAGATGAGTCATGCGTAAGTTAAAAGTCTGTCTATAAATCAGTCATATAAAAGTCCATAAAAGTCAATCAAGCAGTCAGTCAATCAAATGAATTAAGCACTTGGAGTTAGTCAATCACTGATCCGAATTAAATCAGCCATTAACTCTGCCAGTAGCTAAGCAATCAATCAGTCTGCTGGTCAATCAGCGGTAGTCCAATACAGTCAGGTTGTCAGACATATGACGCCGTCAATCAATTTATTTTCAAACCAAATTAATCAGAGAGACAATATGTCATTCAAGCAATCCAGCGAGCGATGGATCAATCAATGACTGAAAAAGTCAGTCAATTAGTCAAGCATCTAGTCTTCTTCAAATATAAGACTGTCAATCTTCTGTCAATCGCATCAGTTATTTAAAAAGGCAGTCAATCATTCTATCAGCCATATCAATAGCTATCAGTCAGTCATTAGCTATAAATCAATTACTACATCAGTCATCAGTCGTCAGTCAAACAAACTCTAACTCTACTATAAATCTCTCTCTATTCTTTAACCTCCCCAGACACCAGTTTCCTGGGCGATGACGACGATCCCATCAACGATCCGGAGTACGTTGCCGCTGAGATGGTGCCCGTGGATGCGGAGGAGCTGCGTGATGTGAATATCTCGAAGAAGGAGCTCACGGACTTGGTCTCTGAGCTGTTTGCCGGGCTGCTGCAGGAGGGAGTCTCGCTCGACTCCATTGAATTGGAGACGCCACAAAAGTTCCTAGAGCATCAGGAGTTAATTCCTGATTCACCAATTCCAGCTCCGCCACCGCCAGCCCAGGTGCCCATGGATGCCATTGAGCAAGTGACGCGTCAAATAGACTTCGATGTGCAGCCCACAGTCGACGCGGCAGATGTAACCATGCCAACTCAATCGGGATTGGACAGGTTTCGGCCTCACTTGATGTCTACGCCGAGCACAATGTCTGGCTTGGTGCCGGTGCCCATAGCGGAGAGTTCCCTGAATGGCAGCCACTTTGACTCCTCCTATACGGTGGTCAACATATCCTCGGAGGCCATTGGACAACACACTCCAGAGTTGATAGCTGTGCCTCTGCCGGGCCAACCCAACTGCTTTCAGCTGGCCAAGGTGCTGCCGGCAGATAGTGGATATCAGCCACAAGCTGCAGCGCCTATTGATGTGCCTCCCGCTGTTCCCTCCCCAGATCCAGCTTCATTCATTTATCCCGAGCCATATGACATCAACTTCTCCTGCAAATATCTGTCCATCCGCAAGCACTTACACTCCGAGTACGAGGCGTATTTCGAGAGTTTGCGTCACGTGAAGCCGACTCCGGTGGAGCCACCGAGCAATGCCAAGGGATTTACACAGATGCAGCATGATCATCTCCAGCAACAGCTCCGCATACACACCCAAATGCTGACGCAGACCTTTCTGCAGACCTACTCGCATCCGTTGCTCTACGCGATGGCGCACAAGCCAAAGCAAATGCTGCAGGAGCTGCAGCAGCATGCCGCGAAGGATGCCAGCTTCAATTGCTGGAATCTGAATGGGGCCCTGGAGCTGATCAACAAATGGGAACACGATCTCAGCAGCGATGAGTACAAGGAGGAAAACCAAAAGATGATGCGATTCATACACAAGGAGGCGGAGCTAACGTGAGTACACTATGTGGTGGCTATCAGGAGGAAGAGGAGATGTCAATCTTCCACTTATTCACTTTTTATTTCTCCTTTTCAGGGATGGTCACACCCGTCAGGTGCCACGCCTGCCGCCCCGCATCATGGATCTCATGCTCGACAGCAAGGTCTTTATGTACCCACAGTATTTGCCGCGCATGGCCTTCCAGCCACGAACCGTGCAGTTCGCCGCCTATGCCCCATCGGAGTATCAGCTCATTGCGATGGGTCTCGAGAAGCACCTGACGGCGATCAAGCGTGCCGAGATTCCGCTGAGGAAGGGCGCAGATCCCGTACGCATTGCGTGCAAGCGCATGGTCAAAGACCTGATTCATGGCAAACAGGCGCGCCGACTCTTTGTCAAGATCAAGGAGCTCTGCGACATGGAGCAATACAATCCCGTTAAATATTACTTTGACCACGAGCGAGCGCCGCCTGTCAATCAAATCCTGCTGGGATTCGAGGGCGGCATCGTGCGTACGCCGCGGGAGCAATACTATACGCTGCCCAGTTGCTGGAAGTATTACATAGAGGTAAGTGCTGGAGCAAAGTTGATTTACATCACATTTGATTGACGGACGAACTGATTGAAGATTGATGCACAGGCTAAACAAAATGAGCTAGAAGCCTACATTTTGTACAGCAGTTAGGTTATATATTAGACTTTAACTACGCCATAGCGAATCTTTGAAAGTAATCCAGAATCCTCTATAGTTCCAAGCTTTACATATTTAATAAGGGGGAGAAATCTCTATACATGTTAGATGAATACAAAAATAATAGGTCTAAGCTGTCGGTTAGTGGCCGACACGGTCTCTAGGTATCAGGCGCAGCTCGGAGCCGTGCTTGAGGAACACATTGCCCGCCGTCTGCTGTGGACTAATCCCGATGCCGTCGTCTGTGATGATGGCGCTCGTCTCGGCGGGCACCTTGAACTCCTCGGAGGCGAATTTCAGCACAGCTGTGAAGGGCGTCGCTTCCGGCACGCTGAGCACCTTGAAGGGCAGCTTGGGATCCGATGTGAGCGTTATTTTAAATGTCACTTTGCTCATTTTGTTTGTCTGTTTGGGAATGCGGAGTGCGAATTGTGTGTGACGTGGTCAGTTTTTGTTGTAGCTGCCGGCTGTTGTGCCAACGGCGTTGTTAGGACTTTGTAATTGGGCTTTGGTCACGGCAGTATCTATTGAAATGGAAAGCTTATCAATTTTTGACTAATTACATTGTATTAGGGCTTAAAATTTATTGAAAACAAAAAATTTCTATTTTGCTCTTACGCTCAGTGATGTGCAAAAGAGCGATAGACCACTAAGTTGCTGCTAGTTCAATTCGCAGTGTAATCGATAAACGATTATTAGCTTCTGCCATCACTAAATGTTAATGGACACGAATTGAATGACCGTTGTTTATTTATGGTTTTAATTTAAATTTAAATTATCTATTGAATCTATTTAAAGAATGACTAAAACTGTTATAAGAATTTTTAATTTATTTCGATAATACTTGTTTCAGTCTTTAACTTTTTGTTTTGCTTCAATCAGCTTAGCCTTTTTTCTGGTTATGGGCATCACTGTTCGAGTGCAGTATGAATTTCCCGCTTTATTATCGAAAAATCAACTTGTTCTTATCGATAAAATATCAACAATTCCACTGTTTACAGCAAAGTTTGTAAATATGCAACATTTTTGGGTTAAAAACATAGTTAACGTTATGCAAATTATGATATTTGTTGCAGAAAAACTGGACTAACGACAAACGTGCCCGTCGCAGCAACAATAAAGTGATTTCAGCACGTGCCTCATCCTCAGCGAGTGCATCGTATTTGGAGTTTGTTCGCGAGGCGGTGGGAGAGGATTTATTGCTGCCCGAGAGCTTGGGCGAGGCTGCGGCGCCACATGGCAGTGCCACTGGCTTGGCGCAGTCAACCACACACACACAAACCAAAGTAGAAGCGAGCAGTGCGTCCAAATCCCAACGCAAGCGTTCCCGCCGTTCCGACGAGCAGACTTCGTCCTCCTCGCTGACCATTAACGTAAATTACGTATTCGGCAGTGATCTAGGGGTCAATGCGTTCAAGGCCGGCGTCTCTGTGCCCTTTCAGCCCGCTAGCTTGTCCAGCAATGTGGAAAACATAAATCGTACACTCCATACCAGCAGCGAGAGCAGCGTATTGGCGCTGCCGCCACCGTTGCCGCCACTGCCCAAGGATGCGCCGCCCGCTGTGAATCTTTGCTTTGACGCTGAATCGGAAACTGTAAAGATCGTGGAATTGAACGAGTCTGCAGAGGAAAAGAACGAGGAGCGAAAGACAAGCAGCTTTAGTTGCCCTGCAGGCAGTGCCAAGCGAGCTCGTTGTCAGATCTATAAGCGTCAGGTCGTGGGCCGCCAGCGGCGAAAGGGCGGATTAGCCTCCGCATCGCCATCGCCTTCAGTGCCACGCTGTCGCTACCACGTGCTGCGGCAGCGGTTGCGCCATAAGCTGCAGCAGCGCTGCCAATCCCTAATCACCAGCTACGCCAGCTACCTGCAGCGGCAGAGCGAACTCTACGTCCACTCGCCGCCTGTGCAGCACTATCACAGACGTTTCTTTGCACTCGAACTGTACACGCAGCTGCTGGGGGATTTGAAAATGTTTTGCGAGACCAAGACTACGACGGAGACGACGCCGCAGCAGAAGCGTCAGCGCAGCGAGGAGGCGGCGCGCAACCGACGAGCCAATCGGCAGGAGGAGATGCTGCGGCACATGCTGCAGCCGGATAGTCCAGAGGAGCGCAATCGCAAGGATGCCAGTAAGATGTGCCCCAAAGCTACTCCTATTCAACTTATTGCCATAATTACCTTTTCAGCTTTTGCCTACAATTTCTATGAGAAAGTGGAGGAAGCATTGCTGTCCTCCAATCGCATGGACGACTGCCACAAGTTTAACCATCTGCTGCAAACGTTCGATCCCAAGCAGGATAAAGTTGCCGATCTATATTTGGTAAGTGTTGTACTTTGACACCTTCTCACTCTAAATATATATATTCTATAAATGTATAGAAAGTGGAAAAGTTGCTGCTGCCCGATTATCCAGAGCTGGCGGAGGTGTTTCTTAACTTCCTGCTACCTGCAGAGGCCGCTGAGCTGGGCAAGTTCTTTGAGTACTTCATGATCACCAACGCGAGCAACTTCATCAACAAGCTGAACATCTACTTCTGCAAGCAGCCCGCACAGATACGCAAGATCTACGCCTGCCTCAGTGAACTGGCCGAGTTGCCCAGCGTGAGCATGAAGAAGGTCGAGGCAAGGATTCTGCCTCTGCTCAAAGGCAATCAGTTCCTGTGCGATTGGTTCGTACAGCAGTTTCCACAGGCCAAGCCACCAAAGCGGTTCGTAGAGGAGATTTTTCATATATATATATATGTATATAGTAGATACTTATCATTAATTCTTATTCATTTTAGCATGCTGCCGCCCGCGGAGACCATGAACCTGCACGAGATACTGAGCAACACGAGCGGCACATTTGCGGAAACAATACAAGAGCTGCACGAAGATTCGTCGCCGCAGGGCAAACCGCCGGGTTGCCAATTGAAATATCTCAATGGGCGCATCTTCTACGGTGCCCGGGCTATGTTACCCGCTAAGTTATCCTTCCGTGCTGCCAGCCTGTACAATGAGCAGTGCGAGGAGCCGCTCAGCAGCAACCTGACCTGTGCCCATGGCGTGCGTGGCCAGGGCGAGAAGCTGATCAGCGCTGCCATCACCGTGGATAGCGACGATGCAGCCGAGCGCAGTGAAGAGGATGATGCTAGTCGGACATTAGTTATAGACACCACCACTGCGGACGAGGAGAACAGCAGCTCCTCGCTGGACATGTGTGACGACGTGGCCCTGAGGGCGCACGCAATGCGGCTGAATGCGAATTATTACAGCAGCAGTGGCTACAATAATGCGAATAGCAGCACGCCTAACGCTGGTCATCATCACGGACATCACCATGCGCATGCGAAGAAGACGGCCATTCACTTTGGCGAAACGTCGCCGCGTCGTCAGACGGCCAACAATTTGTCTCCTCTATCGGGGGTGAGTCCATTGCCTGCCACAGCGGGCGGCGCTTCGCCCCAGCTGGACAAACGCAAGTCGCCCAGCAAAAAGGTGCGTTCGCCCTCGGGTCAGAGTCAAGCACGGCCACGCTATAATGTTCAGCCCATGGTGGTAATACATGAGCCTGCGGCGCGTGCGCCGGCTCCTGCCTCACCGGCCATAGAGTTTGCCAAGCGGCTGCGCACGCTGATCAGCCAGGACGGCAGCGAGCCAGACAACAAGGCGGGCATACAGATCATAGCGCAAGCCAAGCAGCCCAGCACTTCGGCATCTGCGGCCAAGCTGGAGCTCAGCTCGCAGGATAATAAAGAGTTTTTGGCTGGCGATTCAACGGATGGCATGGACACCAGTCTTTCGCTCTCCCAGCAGCCTTTCCCCGCGATTAAGATGGACATTGAACAGTCGAACGATGGCTTGGAGGCGAACACCGCGAGCACTGGGAGTACTGGGAGTACGCCACAGCATGTGATTACGACACAGTTCGACAGCGACGAGGACTGCAAGCTGGACGTGGTGGCCAGTCTGGCCAACTGCGTTGAGCCGGAGACTGAGGCAACAGCTAACCCAGAGGCCAGCATATTCAAACCACCTCCTGCTCCGCCCAGCTTAACGGCGCCTTGGACGCGGGAAGAGGACAAAGTGATACTCATTGAGATGAAACGTGGTGCCCGGGATCGTCAGCATCTAATCAAGCGCATAGGCGCCAAGCTGAAGAATCGCAAAGAGGCCGAGCTGAGAACACGTCATCAATTCCTAATGGACTTCCTATCCAAGCTACAGGGCAAATAGAAATAGCGACTGTATATTAGCTCGATTTAATATTCATATTAGAGATTTCTTTCACGATCAACAGCTACTAGATCAACGTTCTTGTCAACGCTAGATAGCTCAACATTCAGACTGGAATTGTTCTTAATGATAAACATCTTTGTAAATAACTTTATTATTCAGTTTAGGGGCACAACTCATCACGAATTAGTGTAACATATATGTAAAGTCTACCTGTTAATATAAATAATAATATAATAACGCAAATTGAATGCACGAAAGGATTTCAGGATAAGAAAAACACAATTAAGCATCGACTCATTGGAGATTAGTTTATCATTCATGTTAAGATCATTCTTGGATATTCATGAGCTTGTGAGTGTAGGCTTAAACTGTATATTATTATTATCATTAAGATAGTTCGGAAAGTATTTTATATAATACTGTTTGCAGATGCAACAATCTGATAAATCAAATATATTTTGTTTTGATTTTTTGAATACCTGAATAAATAAACTAAGGACTGTATATAATAAAAATGATAAAATATTTTCGAAATTGGCGCAATATTAAAAAATACATAATATAGGTAATAAATTATAAATAAATATAAAATATAAAAAATAAAATATAAATAAATAATAAATATTTATCATATATATCAAAAAAATATAAAATAAAAAATATTAAATATAAAATATAAATAAATAATAAATATTTATCATATATATCAAAAAAATATAAAATAAAACATATAAAAAAAATAAAAAATTAAATATAAAATATAAATTTTAAATTTTAAATTATAAATTAAAAATCTTTTCATACTTTATAATTAATAATGATTAAATATGGAAGACTTCCAGCATTTATATTAACTAAGATCACATAGCGCAGGAGCCCGGCTCTGCATCGTCCTGGACGATTGGATGCAGCATGCAGCCGCTGGCCATGGTGGTGAACACCGATGGCTGCGTCTGTGACTGCGGTTGTGCGTCTTCCTCTGTGAAGGAAAACGTGCCCTCCGCCATCCTGCAGTGGATGGCATCCACGCAGCCGGAATCACTGCTCCAGCTCTCGCAGCCACAGTGAGGCTCCTCATCCGGCGGCAGCTGCTGTGCCTCGAAGGTGCTCACAACATTCTCCTCGGCGTGCGGCTGTCGACGACGACAACGCCAACACCTTCGGCAGCCATGGCTCATGCTGGTGAAGCAGCAGGCGCGGAAGCAAACATCCGAGGCGCCGCGCAGGCAGATGAAAAACTCGGGCATAAAGCTGGGATTGATCACGGCATAGACCACAATGTTCATGCTCAGCTGCAGAGTATTGAGTGTTATGAATATGACCTCCAGATGCTCCATCAGCTCCCCATTCACTTTGCTTGGATCGCCGCCAAAGAGGAGATTCAACGAGCTCTTCCTCGATGTCATATGAGAAGGCAGTTCCCCCACCATATAGAGCGTGATGACAATCAGAATGCTGATGGTCAGCTTTATTTGATGCTGCAATAAGGGATAAGGATCAGGATATATTATGACTGACTGAGGGATTTAGTTGAAGCCATACCTGATAGCGTTTGTTTGTGTTGCGCGCATTGTCATTGGCGCCGCTCTGCTGGCAGCGTTTGCCCTGTTTGGTCCAACGTCGGAAGGCGATTATGATGGCCACATTGCCCATGAGCAGGCATATGGCAGGAGTAATGGCCAGCAGAGCAAAGGAGAACCAGTTGTGTACACGATATAACCTGTAAGAGAGATTAAGTCAATGAGAAGATCAACCAATTTGAAGTCAAGTCTCACTTGGAGTAGTAGAAGTCGGTGACATGGCAGGTAGCCGTGTCCATGTCCACGAAGAAGCAAAAGAAGTACGGAATATTGAGCAGGCCAGAGCTGATGATGGCCAAGCTGATCATGAGCCGAGCCACCTTGCGACGACAAAACTTGGGTGCGCCATTGTTAACTGCAAAGCGCGACAGATAGATGAATCTGTCCAGGCTGACGAAGGCGAGTATCAAGTTCGCAGCTCCCGTGCTGATGCCGAAGAGCGGCGTCTGCCACTGGTAGTCGTAGGCCAGCCAGGCGGGACTCCGGTAGAAGTAGCTGCGTGAGAGTGCGGTTAACGTGATCAGTAGGCAGGACACACAGTCCAGCCAGGAGAGCGCGGCCAGGTACGTGAACGCCGAGGGCGTCATCTTGGGTCGCATGAAGACCACGCCATTGATTAGATTCGCGCACAGGCCGAACGAGGACAGCGTGGGCACAGCCAGGCCGTAGATCAGAAACAAGGATACGGTAGGCGCCGAGCGCTGGAACATGCACTCATTGTTCTCATGGAACTGCGGACTGAGATTGGTATTCGCGCTGTCTCTGCCACTGGTCAGATTCAGGACAAGGTACTCCAACATGTCTGACTAACTGACTGATTGCTGACTTACTGACGAGCTGCGAGCGACATGTTTATCTAATTATTTGCAAATTCAGCTGATAAGATTATCTCTAGTTTACGCACACCTAATGTTAATTTGTGGGCAATCAGCGATAACCTGGCACTCAAGCACCTTTCAAGAGCCTAGCACCGACTACAGTTGAACAGGGACAGAGTGTTTTGGCACTTTCTGGTATGTTCTTCATATTCATCTTTATTTTATTTCATTTTTAGAGCAAAGATATAGAGAGAGGGGGAAAAAGGTTATTATTATAAATAATATTTAATTAATTAATATTTTATTTGCTGCTGAATTGAACACAATGAGACTTGCATAGAAGAGCGTGAATATTTTGAAAGCCCAAGGAGGAAAGCTAAAGCAAGATAGGTTGTCATAAAACTCAAATTAAAAATATTATATAATTTTTTATATTAACTTGTGTCTTAAGATCAATTCCACTTAATTCTTAGTATATATTTTATGCATTTTGTTGTCCAAAATCAATTTTGAAGCTAGGTTACATTTTTCAAAGTTATTTTTTTATTTTATTAATATGGCAATATCAATTTCAGACAAACCCCTAAGCAATTTATGTATATAGAAAGTTAAATCCACTATAAATACTGCATGTAAGACATTATATAATAACTCTACTTAACATTAGTGCATATCTTTGAAAATTTCATAATTTATGTCATTTAACTTCATCTGAAATTATGCTCAATCTTTTCTAGTGTGTCCTTCATCACCTTTTATTAACTATATTTATTATATGATAATTGCAAAGAATGGATATAAAACTAAATATACATTTAAGAAACTGGCACCAAACCGAAAGGCAAAAGCATGTACTCCTCTCACAAAACTGTATTCTGTGCCTGATAATGCTCTAATCTGTCCTATATGTATACCAATACATATGAATATGTATACCCCTTTGGGAGTGTATTTTTTATTCGTTTGTATGCTCGACAGCATATTGTTTGGTCATTCCCTTTGATTTAGTTCTGATGTACTTGGTGTAGTTGTTGCTGATTGGATTTATGGATAACGAATACACACCGAGTCGTATATCTGTGGGCATACTTACGTTGTTTTGCCACCTACCATATCGTATTAGTTCAGTGGAAAACCGGGAACCGTTTGCTTCTATCAATAATATCGGCATTTAAGGTATTTTGTTTGAAGTAATTTATTAAGTTGAATTTAGGTTTTTTATTTTGTATATTATATATATATACTATACATATACATATATATAGTGTATATATATACATATATGTATACATATATATAGATAGTATGCTTACGGCAAACATCGAGATTTGTATTTGATTTGATATACATATATTTTTGTTGTAATTTGTTGTTGAATTTGTACTAAATTAATGCTTGTTTTTGTTTTTATAATTAAATATGCGATTTAAAAAAACACACACATATGAGTTCTTCAAAAATACTTTAAAAATCATTTAAATATGTTTTGTAAAAATGTTTTGCTATATAAATTAAAAATCAAAGACTAACAATAAATGTAAATGTATATATTTATACATACATATATATGTATATGCATTTTGTATAGCTCCATAGTAAAATTAATTGTTATCTAAATGTTAAAGTTAATGTTAATGTTAAATGTTAAGTGTTAAATGTTAAATGTTAATGCATAAATATTTTCAATATTTTAAACAGACTTGGAAATTTTGTTTTGTTGCCATCAAATTTATTAAAGTAATCAATTAATTATATATATTTAGTTAATCGTACTACACACGCACACATACACATATATATGTATATATATCATATTCTTTTATATAGTAAATGTATAGTTAATCGTATTCGAGCAAATTTCTATGCGCAGAGTACATTCTGTTGAACTTGAACTTTAAGTGGTACTCGTCATAGTCATGTGTAGTCACAAAATTTAGTTATATATAGATTGTTTCTTACGATTTATGTGTATTTGGTTTTCACTTTAGATATTTGACTGTTGTGAATTAAACTCTTTTGTTAAATGCTTCAAGTTCGGAGTTATACATTCATGTACGAGTATATATGTATTTATTATATATGAATTACGTTAGATTTTTAACAAATTTCAACTACTTTAATTTAGTTTTTACTTTTTAGTTGTTAGTTTTTAGTTTTTGTGCCCTAGCATTTAGCACATAGCTTGGCTACTGAGTTGTTATACGATAAGTTTCTAGACGACTTTCTCTTCATATATGTAATTATATATTTTTATTAGATTATGAATATTTGCTCTATATGTGTATTTTTATGTTTTGCTTCTTAACTCGTAAAATTTCAGAGTGTTTCGAATCAGTTAAGCGTCTAGAAAGAAAGAGAGGCACAAAAGCTTAGCTTAGGTAGCGCTACACAAAATGTTCAATTTTCAATTCAATTTTAAGTAATATTACTTTAGCGTTATTTTCTTTTTGGTATTTCTTTTCGGTAGCTGAAGATTTGATATACATATATACATGTACAGTTAGTATATATGTTAAGCTTACAGTAGATTGTCTTTTCTCAATAGTTAAACAGTAGTTTTAGCTGCTAAATTTTCTCTTAGTTAGGTACTAAAGTTTCAACCCATAGATAATATGTGTGTATATCATCTAGGCATTTCCCATCTATAGTTAGACTTTGGGTAGCGCAGTTAAGAGCAAAAAATTTGTTTACTTTTGTTCTTGTCGTTTAAACTAATAGACTATACTTAAACTTCTGTTTTAGCCTTCACTTATTGCTATGCAATTTGTTTTGCCTTCTTCTGCTCTTCATATATTTATTTATTATGGTACATTGAGACTCTATGCCGTTTATATGTATATATATATTCGGATTATATATGCTTATGCAAAATGAAATAAGTAATTTAAAGATGTTCTCTTTATGCTTAATAACTTCTTATATAATCTATACACACCCATTGAAATGTCGAAAGTGAAATATTGGAAATGCGCACAAAAGTATGCTATGGAAATTTGAATTTGAGAAAAGTTTCTTTCCTATGCTAAATTGTCGAAGTGAAAGCATATTTCGATTTGATTATAATGCAGGGGCCAACATTATAATCGAACAACGCTTCAAATCCTTCATCTGACTGCGAAATATCTAAAGAAAGAAAAGAGTAAGCTTTGACAAATGGCAAAGAGACAGAGCTACTAGGCAGGGCATGTGATATATTCTTAAACTTTTGTCTTAACATCGAGATGTATGTTTGAAAAAAGAAAAATCTATTTAATTGTTTGATTATTTTAATTGTTACTTTACTTTAAATTTTAAATTCCAATTCGAAAGGTTAAAGTTGGTTCGGAAAATTGAAATATGGAAATTGGATGACAGGGCCAAAGTTTTGCTTTGGTGAGGTGTAAAGTTTTCAGCAGAGAGAAAAGCGTTGGGTAATGGTATATAAAATAAAAGTTTTTATTGCAAACGATTTAGTTTTCTTCACTTTCTTCATCCTTTTCGTTTTTGTTTTTTCTTTTTGGTTTTGATTTGAAGTTTCGATGAGAAGCAAATGCTTAACAATGATTGAAATTGTTGTTAAAAACTTAATGAATATACGGCGAGTATGATAAAGCTTAGTGTACGCATGAGTGCCTAACAATTAGTTAAAGATTTAAATGAGCAATAAATAAGGACAACAAAAACAACAAATTATTGCTTACGCTTAGCATAGTTAACAATTTACGATATGACATAATAATAACAACAAAACATAATTATGATGATGTCTTTTCTTTTTGTTTTCTGTTTTCTTTTTCGCTTCAATTAACAATTAATATCAACTGACGACACAACTCGCTGGTTCCGTTTCCTGTTTCCGGTTGCCTGCTTCTTGCCTAAGTCTTCATCTGCTGCTTATGGGCTGACAATGTATTCGGGATTCACATAGGAGAAGCCCACAAATTCGGATTGATCCAGATTCATCATAAACACTTTGTCCGTGGGCGTCAAGTCTGTTTTCTCTGATGTGAATTGCTTATCGAAATTGGACACATCCTTGCGATGTTTCTGTGGCAGAGGCGTAAGTGAGGCAAGTTATATTTATCTATTATTCCAATTTAATAAGTTCTACTTACGATTTTTGGCTTAAACGGCGGCTGCACCTCGCGATTTTCTATCTTCTCCCAGTCGATGCGTCGGAAGAATGGATGCAAACGCACATCCTCCTCGCCAGTGGCGCCACAGCCCAAGCGCTTGTTGGGCTGCTTGGTCAAAAACTTTAAGAATATTGCATGGGGTAAGTATAAAAATATTATAAGATATTATCTTATCGTAACTTACGCCCTTGCACGCCTCCTTGGCCTCTTTGCTGAGACTCTTGGGATAGGATACATTGTGATCGGTTATGGCTGCGAAGAGCTCCTCCTCATCCTCGCCATCGAAGGGCGGCTGACCCACCAGCATCTCGTAGAGCAGCACACCATAGGCCCACCAATCCACAGACTTGCCATAGGGCTGATAGAGAATGATCTGCATATGGATAAATTAGCATACTACTCTCACTTTCTTAATCTTAAGTCAGCTCACCTCTGGCGCTATATAGTCCGGTGTGCCGCAAAAGGTTTTGGTCGTCTTGTCGCCCATAATGTTCTCTTTGCACATGCCAAAGTCGGCGATCTTCACATGGCCATCCGCATCGAGAAGCACATTATCTAGCTTTAGATCCCGATACAAAATGCCCTTGGTATGCAAAAAGAACAGGCCAGCCGCAATTTCCGCAGCGTAGAAGCTATGAGAAAGCAAAGCAAGATGAAAAATTTTACTCTACCAACAGAAAGTTTCCACTTACACGGCAACGGGCTCCTTGAACTTTCCAAATTGTTGAATTTGGAACATTAAATCGCCGCCGTTCACATACTCCATGACAAAGAACAGACGATCCTGTGTAAGGAATATTTAAATAATTTTGTATATATCGACATTGCGTATACGCACCATTGTCTGAAAGCAAGAATGCAGCTGGACAAGAAACGGCGGCTTCTCGCCCAGCGCCAGTACACGCTTCTCAATCATGGTGCACTCCACATCGTCGTCCTGTATGATCACATCCTTTTTGAGTATCTTAATCGCGTACAGCTCTTCGCTGCCCTTGCGCTCCGCCAATAGCACCTGTAATAGTAGAAAGTCTTGATAGAATTCATAGAATGGAGAGCGAGCTCTTGTTTTACCTTGCCAAAAGATCCTTTGCCCAGCACCTTGATGAAGTTGAAGTCTGTAGCCCTTATCATATCCTTTTTGGACTGTGAATGTGTGTGTGTGTCGCAACGCATCATGGGCTGCTTGCGCTGCGACGGCTTCTGCTTGAGCTTGAGCAAGTCCTGCTGATCATCCGCACAGGGCACATTGTAGTACTCGCCCTCGTCCTGGGTGAGCAGCTTGAACCAGCCATTGGTGGGATTCTTGATGATCTCCGAAATGCCAAACGACAAAGCGCCCATGAAATCATTGCGTGAAGTGCGATCCCAATCCCAGACCTCGATCAAGATGCGGCGATCCTTATCCTCTGGCTTCAGATCGCTGCGAAAATAGAGCTTTGCATTAACTGGAAATCTTTAGATGATAACTTATTGAACCTACTAGCTAAGAGTCTCATTCCACACGGGATTCAGGCACGCCTTGATCGTGCGCGTCTTCTTCTTCGACTGATCCTTGTCATCTGGTATCAGCTTGACCTTCACATACGGATCGCTCAAGCCGTTGGGATCCATGGGTATGAGATTGCGACCCTCCTTGACTGCAATCAGAAACGTGACCATAGACAGTATTTTTTTTGCTTTTTTGTGTTTTTGTTTCACTGCAAGCGCAAAATTCTATAAAATATGCCAACGCATTATCCTGGCCATTGTTATTGTTCACGTGCTTCGGCTGCTTTTCATCTGCTTCTCCTGCTTTGGTTTGAGATATTTTTATCACGCTTTTGTTTAGCAACTGCATTTTAGTATTCATTATGTGGCATATTGTGTGGAGAGTTTTTCTTCATAATGAATTAATGTAAATCATAAGCAATTTGCCAGCGTCTCAGCCGAGGGACGCAACCATCTCCCCAAGGCACCGCCAAGGCTTGCATATTAAATTCAATCCTGCGCAGGTTTTCAATTCAAACAGTGAGCTAAATAAATAACAGAGACTTCTCTTAGCCCGAAGGCTTAAGGCAGCCGCGTAGGCACAAATTAAGTCCTTGCCTGGTTTCTTGCGATATTTATATATATTTAGGAATTGGAAACCTGGTAAGCTATATGCTTTAAGAAAGCAAGCCAATGACAGTTGACAATTATTTTAGATAAATCATAATCAAAAACTTCGTAGTCTTAATTTTCAGGTAATACTGCTCTCTTACACGTTATTTTGATTTTGATATTGCTATATTTGAAAGCTTTGTAAACTATAAGTAAAATAAATAAAATCATATTCTTAAACATTAAATTTGTGGCAGAAAATGTAAAAAGTTTTGCAGGTGAAGCCTTCAGTTTTAACTCAATTTAAAAGTTGAGGAATGTAAGCTTTAAATGAAAATAGCTTCGAAAACCCTTAAAGCCTTTTTCTAATATTTCATTAAAATAGCTATTTCAGAAAACAGAAAAAGAAATATTACAATGTCAAGAAAATTCTTTAAAAAAAGACTAACACATTTCTTGACAAGAGTTTGAATTTATTTATGTCATAAAATGTGTAAGGTTTTTTTAAAAGGATTTTCTTGACTTTGTAATAATTATTTTTTTGTTTTCTGAAATAATATAAAATATTAGGATATTCTCACTTAAAAAAAAAATAATAAAGGCGTGAAGTCCTTTTTTTGTAATCTAACTGCTTGGGGCGAATCTGTCACTGTTGTAAGACACATTAATATTTTAAACTTAGCTTGTGTAACGCGCTACCATTGAAATAATATAATTTGAAGAGCTGAAAATGCATGTAAATCTGTTAAGAAGTGTAATACTTGACAGATATGGGAAGAGAGGAAGAAGCGCTGCTCGACATTTTAAGCGCCTTGTTAGTTGAAAAAAGAGAAGCAAACTTTGCGACAGCTTTTCATAATTTTTATTACATTCCTGCTATCCGCTTTCGCAAAGTTGTGAGTGGGCGGCTTATGGTTAACTTGCTGGGCGCCCTAATTGGTTAAAACTTAAGCGCTTTACGTTTGTATTGCAGCGCCGGGAGATGGCGGACACTTAAGAGCTGTTGCCGCTCGTTATACGCTCTGAGTGGGGCGCTTTTTGGCCGTACTTACTGTGCACTGTGAGTAGATTCTCTTTGACATTTATCTCGAGATAGATGCGTCCACGTCGCTCTGTATGATCGCAGCCGCACAGGCTGGGCACGTTCTCCTTGCAGCGGGCATGGACGTTCATATCGCATGCTAAATAAGTCGGGGGCGCCAGGTCGCAGTTCAGGGGTCACGTAGTGGAATAAAGATAAGTCGCTTGTTAGAGGCCACTTGGCAAACATTGAAATAGATGGTCAAGCCGTGGACAAAGTTACAGCATAGATTGAAAGTGATTTCTTTGGCAGGAAAAGCAACAGGAGGCAAGGGTTCGCACACACAGAGACACAGACACACACATACGCACGCGTGCAGGACACGCAACAGGACACGCATACAAAGTGAGTTTTGATTTTGCTCAAGTACTTACCCCGCAGTCCAGAGGCCCGTTGAATACAAAATACAAAGCAAGATAAAATTGTGTTCTTCGGCAAGCCGAAGCTTGACACGCCCAACCTAACCTCTATAGTTGCCTGACTGCCCACAAAGCGCATGTACCCTCAACGAGTGTATATAAAAGTCCTTCAGAGAGCTGGCAGGCATCTGCGCTCAGTTATCAATCAGCGCGCCAATCCAATAAACTCAGCCCGTTCGCTGTTTGCCTTTAGCCTATTGCCACGCCCACTCCACACGCCACAGGCTACACGCCAAGGCACACAGATGGCCCGTGCCCACATGCGAGATGGAACATCAACGCCAATTTGTGTCGTCGCCTGCAATTCGCAATCAATTTGGCTACAGCAACGGGAAATGAAGCGCTGCACAAAAACTGTTGCATAGTTCAAGGCGCACATGTCGCAGCTGCAGCTTATACGCACACACACACACACATACACACACACAGATGTGTGTCCTGGTAGAGTTGTCCACGAGGATTGCCGCAGCACTGAGCACTACTCGATGCTCATCGAATTGGAAATTATTGCGAAATTGGAATTGTAATTCACTTTGCATTCGCAACGCTGAGAACCCGACTAACCGTAGTGTTTAATACGCAAATCGCATTTCGAATACCCTGTTCGAGTGAGGGAAGGTGCGTATTTGTGTCGAGTTTTTTGAGTGGGTGGTGTGTTTAGTCTCTTTGTGAATTTCGGTTTATTTTTGAGTGAGCTTTTAGTGTGGAATATCTATTTCTGTTTGGTGGAATATTTAAAGGATTTTCGCCTAATTGATATGAGTTGGGACCCATTCGGGTCGCCCTGTAAAATGCTTGAAAAAGCAAAAAAAGAGAATTAACTTTTTGAATGAATGAATATCCTTCTACGTGAGTGAATAATTATTAAGTGAATAAATTTTATCATATGAAAAAATATCGTAATGAATTTACAATTGATAAGTTTGTATGGATAAGAGCTAATACTATTTTATTTGTAGATCAGTCTTTAGAATTGCTTATGATTCATTATCATGTATTTATTTATGCGCTATCTGTAGAATCAAATTCCCACAGTTTATCTAACAGTAAATGTAGGGAAAGGAATTAGCTCTCATTTCAGTATTCCTTTTTCGCTTTCCCTGTATCTTTCATTTTCATTATTCCTCTTCCTACTACTGCTAATTCTAATAAGTATACTTGTCGTCTCATTATCATTGTCAATAATATCCCGAGCTTCATCTATCAGTTATGATCACTATCAGTCTTGTCCATACTTTGATCTACAATCAAATGAAGCGCCCCTAGCTGTCTCTCAGTGCAGTCCATATCTTCTGCTCACTAATGACGATAACCGTAATTGACCGCTCATTATCATTATCATCATATTCATCAGCACATGTGCCATATGATTGTCAGGCTTTTTGGACCTTTATTTTTTCTTTTTTTTTGCCTTTCCTTCAGGGCCTGCATCATTGGCTGATTTCATGGCATTTTTTGCTTTTGTTCGCTTTTTCTTGCGCTCTCCTTTGCCGCCGTGCTACTCATGTGTAAAATTACTTGGGACATTTTACTATCCTACCCCTGCCGGTGCCTTTCCCACGGCTCCACTACATTCGCCAGGGAAAGTATGCGCCATTGGATGCCTGCATCGACGTCATTTGACAGCCGAGCCGCACGTGGCGTATACGTATTTTGCGAAACTTTCGCTTGTTGCATGGCACAAAAAAGTGTAATCATTTTTTGATGTCCACAAGCTGACTCGGCACTGGCCAGGGGCATGGGCATGGGCATGGGCCTGGGCATGGGGCGTGGCAGGCTGGTCAGCACTGTTAGGCAGTGTGTTGCGTTTAATGAAAATATGGAAGAGTTTTTATTTCCTTTTTGTGCGGCACACAAAAAAACACAACATCGGGCAAATAACAAAGGAGAGAGAGAAAGCAAAATAAAGGAAGGTTTTCCCATAGCGTGCCACATTTTGTGGCAGCAAAAATGGCAGCCAACAAGTGTGTGTGCGTGTGTGTGTTGTGTTTATAATGTGGCCCAGTTTTGTGTAAGCCAGTTTTTTGCGTAAAATTATTTATTTATATGGCTACATATGCAGGCTTATGTAATGGACACTATATATTTTAAATACCCTATGGAACAATAACCAGAGAGGGTGTGCTGCGTATAGCAAACAGTATGTGCAGCTGGCCTAGCTATAACAAACATGTACAGAGTGAAAACTCTTTGGAATAGTTCAATCTGAATTCGTATATCAAAAATTCAGATGAATCTATTTTAGTACCCTTTAGTACAGGGAATTCCTCTCCCTACTTTTAGTTTTAATGCCTCTTTACACTCGTTAGTGCATATTTAAGTCACAATTTGTGTCATCCCTTTCTGAGAATTTCGAGTTGGGCCAAATAACGAGCCACATAATCTTTTTCATCAAAAATTCCATAGTTGGTTTTTGGTATTTAGCACGCTTTGCGGCATGCAGCCTCGCCTCCGACTAGATTTCATAATTATGAAGTTCATTTTGGGTACTCGCTCTGAAATTTTAAGTAGTAGTTTGGCTTGTTGCTCGCTTAATGATAATCCAACTCAAATGTTAGGATTATATAGCTACACACACATATTAATAAGTAATTCTCCTACATTTAGTGTCTGTCTAAATAAATGGGGTGAAATTAATACAACAGTATTTATAATGTAAGTCACTATTGCTGCTAGGCTTTTGCTTGTATTAGCATAATTAAATGAAAATAAATAGTTCCAGATGAAATCATACTTGATTTAAATAAGAATTTAAATCAATTTAAAATGATCTTAATATTTATTTGAGATTTTTAATTGAAAATGTTTTATTTATTAAATTTTTCATCAAACTATTCGGTTATTTCTTAAGTTTTTACTCTCCAATAAATTTGTATTGCTAATTCTGTTAATTTGATTTGTGATTGATATGATTGTAAATAGCAATTACAAATCAAAATTAAAAATTTTTTTTATTAAATAAATAAAATGAAATAAATTAATAAAAATTAAATAAATTAATAAAAATTAAATAAATACAATCAAATATCATCTTTTATGATTTTATATTTGATTGTATTTATTTAATTTTTATTAATTTATTTAATTTTATTTATTTAATAAAAAAAAATTTTAATTTTGATTTGTAATTGCTATTTACAATCATATCAATCACAAATCAAATTAACAGAATTAGCAATACAAATTTATTGGAGAGTAAAAACTTAAAAAAAATATTGTACACTTAAAACTTAAGCAAGCGAGTATTGTATTTCAGCTTACATTATATTTTTTAAAATGTTTACTCTAATAAATTTGTATATAAATTGTATGGAAATCTGTTTATTGTGATAGGACTATATCTGTATTTAAATATTAAGTTTTATAAGTGAAGAATATATAAAATGTTAGCTTTCTTTTAACTTGTTACTTAAGACTTGATAAAATGAATTTTGTTGGAAAATTTTTTTGACTTCTTTTGAAACTAAGATTTAGTTTCCCAATTAGCTTATTCTCCATACCAATTAAGTAGTCAATTTTCTTACAGTTGTAATTACCATATTCAATTATATTGATATATATCTATTGTAAATAATTCTCAGCCGATTTTTCCCATTCCCCGTTGCTAAATAATGCAGAGGCGCAAATGAGGCAAAACCCCGAAACATAATTCCAATAGAATTACAAACGTTGTTAAACTAAGGCAAATGACACGCACATACACACACATATGTATGCACAAAATTGGCGCTCGATAATGACAGATACACACACACACACACATATAGACACACACGCACTTCCGGCACTGGCTGTGGCTTATTGTTGTACGATTTTCTGTCGCCACATTTACATTTCCATTCGCAATCTGTTTGCTTGGCTCTGTTTCCAATGCGTGTGTGTGCGTGAGTGTGCGAGTGTGTGTGTGAGTGTGTGTGTGTGTGGTGTTGTCTGTTTATCTATTGTTGTTGTCGTTCTGGTTGTACTTGTGTTGTGTTTGCCCGGCCAGGGGCCAATGGTGCGTAAGTAAATTATTTGTTTGCCGAGGGGCCAAGCCGGATATTAGGGCAACAATTTGCGCTGTCTAGCAAATGATTCGGAAAATTGCGCATTTCGTTTTTCTGGTTCCCTTTGAAGTCGCCGTAAAATCGAAGCAAAGCAAACAGGCCAGAGACTAGATTAAGTAATACAATTAACATCTAAAGGCAGCTGCAATCAAACATTTTTCATTTGATTGAAAGCATGCGGCAGCAATGCCAATGCTCTCAGCCAAATGCAAGTGCAGCAGCTACAACCAAAAGCAAACAACAACAAGCTGCTAAGTGCAAGTAAACAAATGCATTAGACTGCCTCGACGGCATGGGCGTGGGAGGCGTGTGGGCATGTGGGCGTGGCACGGTGCAAGGGCGGAAACTTGTCAACAACAAGCGCAATGGCGACAATCACAACAACATCAACAGCAACTCAAGTACGTCACACACACACGCACACACACTTGGCCCGCACACACACACACACACACACACGCACACTTAACGCACACTCGCACGGAGCGTGGCAAGTGCGCACTTGAGCCGGAACAAAGCGTTGCTAATTGTAAATTGCAACAATCCAAAAAAATGAAAAAAAAAATACAAAATAAGCGAGTCAACGAAAAGACGAGATGGCAGGCGTTTTGCTTAGATGCTAAACAGAAAGACGCTGGGCTAGAGATGGCACCGTGACACGAAGAAAATCACTAGCTAAAATTTGTAAATACCATTTAAAATAAAATAAATGAAAAGAACTTAAATTAATTTAAAAACAAAAAAATAAAATATATAATAAAATATAAAAAAATATATAAAATAAATTAAAGTATTTTATAATATGAATAAATTAAACAAAGCTGTTCAGATCTTAAAATTTAAAAAAAAAACATAAATAAATAAAAAGAAAAGAAGTAAGAAGATATCCTGAGCCTTGTGCGGAGCTGTGCTATGTTTATAGTACGCTCTCCCGATAAAATACTAATTTTAATACACAAATTCATGAATGCTAACAATCCAAATATATATAATAAACCCATTGGATAAAAAGACTTGTAGATTGGGAGATCGGTACATTCTGATAGGCGAAGAGGCGGACGGACGTACATGGTTAGATGAGCAATGGGGCTCAGTCATATCCACTTCTTGCGTACTATATTTCGAAATTTGAATTTTTAAAGTTTCAGGGTATAAAAATACCTCAAGTTTTAAAATTCTTAAGCTTTTGCACATTTTTAGTATTAATTATTTGTAGTAATATATACTCAAGTAAAGCTAGGTACTTGCTAATATATTACTACAAATAATTAGCTGTGTTTCATTCTTTCCATATAAAAAATGTATAATAAATGAATCGTCTTAATCGCGACTCACGCACATCTTAAGTCAAGACTCATATATATTTAGTAGATGCCTAGAGATGAGCGCGTGACATAGATAGGAATAAATTAATTCATATGCAAATAAACTCTATTTTAGTCATTATAAATAAATGCAGGGATAGAAAGTTTCTTCTCTAATTAGAATAATAGTAATAATTATAATAGTTAAAGACAAACTAATTATAAAAAAAAATAAAATAATAAAAAAAGCATTGATTAATTATATGAATCCTTTATATAATAGATATTATTTAAATTAAAAAAAAGTTAAATAAATATGTTAAATATTCCTTCTGCATACACACCTCTAGCCCAGACTCACACTCACACAAACACACACACATACACGAGTGAGAGTTCTCTTCTTCAAATTCCTCGCTCGTCGTCTCTTTCACTATTGCTAGAGAGCTTCGGTTAGACTTTACCTCGACACTTGAGACCCTTGTGCGTGATGCCGTGTAAGAGCGAGCCGCAATGATCGCAAAACATCGGCGACAGGAAGGCAACGTTGTGCCATTTGTGTGGCATCTGGTGTGCCTGAGAATTGGAACAGTTGGAGAGAGCTAATGGAAAATTAACGCAGGTTTTTCGCTATGAACGCGTACATTTAACTCTAAAGCATAACAAACAACTTACAGCCAAAAAGAAACAAGTATTCGATATTTAAACTAAAACTTTGCTAATTATGAATGACAAATTAAACTCCAGATTAGTTGTTTTGTTTTCATTTCATTTCCAAGACAAACACCAAAGCAAGAATAAAAATCAACTTAGGTATATAGAGAAATGGGAGATGGACGCACTGTTATGGATGGTTATGGATGTGGATATTGGTTATGGGTTGCTGTGCTTGTGGGTTTTGGCAAATGTGCTGTACAATTACTCAACTGGGACAGGGTATACGGGGTGCTTAACAACAACGTTCGGCTCAAAACGAAAACAAAAAGAGAAGAAACTCTTACGAAAGTGTTGAGACTGTCGGGCAAACAAGTGAACAGCTCTCTGTCCGTGCTTAGCCAAGCCTGGGATACGCTTTAATAGCATTTGCTTTTCTGCTCCATTGCTTACATAAATAACAATTTCTGTGTTCTCTGTACTTTTATGTCTTTTTCGTGTATTTTTTTATACATTTCTTTCTGCGAAGACTGAGGCCAACAAATGCCAAGCAACAGACAATTGTTGCCTAATCCGTTCTAAGAAACAGCATCGATACTCATACTCATACACACGCACACACACAGACACATACACATTTCCAAGGAACGCTCATTTTTATGTACACAGAATCACAATGACACACTCACAGCAGGGGTTAAAGCCTGCTTATACCCTGTAACAGCAGTCGGCAAGTGAGCTTGAGCATTTTAGAATGATATCCTGTCACGTTATATATTTTCTGACTTTATTTTATTTTTTTATCTTCAAGTAACTCAGAGTGTTGATGCGACACGTGTCGCGTGAACCTCACAAGTGCAATAAAAAGCTGGAAGACTGGCTTATTCTCTGTAGACTATATAATGCATTCACTCGCCTCAAGTCTATAGTGTGTGAGATTATATAGAGCTTGTGTATCGACTTCAGCAACTTAAAGCAATCCCGTGCCAGCATTGAAGGTGCTTTTTATAGGTATAATATAAAGAATGGCAATGCTTCATATCCTGCAGTTGACGTAAAAAGCTGACAGATGCACCAGGCTCTCTATTATTGAAGTTTTTATACGGGTTCACTCATCCAACAAATGCTATAAAAAATTGAGCCTGCATATACCCTGCTGCATTTTGCAAGGAAGAGGGTATTTGAGATGCAGGTGCTTTATACACAGGATAGCTTCAATAAAAATTGCCCTTGATGGAGTTATATCACAGCTGATTATATAATCTTATAATGATCTATCAAAATATACCGAGAAGATGCCTTATAATTAATTAGAAAGTCTAACCCCTATTCTCGTCCCACCCTACAGGGTATCCTTCAGCTGTGCAACTCTAACGACTTTACTATTTTGAACTCGCAATGTCAGTGCCGTGAACTCATCAGCAGCTCACACGTGTTGTGCTTGCGACGCTATACTTTTTTTGTGTGCTTAGTTATTCTTTTTTTTTTTTTTAAATCCTTGTGTATTTCCCTTCAAGGCGACTTCTTAAAAGTGGGCAAGGACATAAGATATTATTATGCGCATGCATGAGTATCAAGCGCTCAGTTTTTGGGCCATTTGTTGTTGCTCCTGTTATCGTTGTTGCTGTCGTCTGCGAGTCTTACAAGGCTCAACAACTTGCAGCGATGCTCGACAAACAAAATGGAGCCGATCCAAGTGCAAAGCTCAAAGCGCAAAAGCACACACACAAGACCACAAAAGGGCATTGAGGAAGGGTGTGCTCTGTGTGTGTATGTGTGTGTGTGCTCTGTGCTGTGTGTGCTTGTGGTGTGTGCTGTGTGGTTGGCCTTGCTGCGGCTGGCAGGGACACGCGCACAAAAAAGTGTTGCATACTTTGGCGGGCGCCCAAGGCTGTGTATTTGTGTAAGTGTGAATGTGTCGGTGTGTGTGTGTGTTTGCTTTTGCATTAAATGCACTTGTATGCAAGTTTGTTTGAAGGTAAAATGCAATTGCCAATCGCTGCGCTGCCAACCTTGGCTATGCGCCAGCTCCACAGCCCGACAGGTGGCATTAAAAGCCACTCGGCGGAAGTTAGAAACTCGAAATTCAGCTAAAATTGTTAAGTTCCTTAGAGCGAAACTTCGCAGATATTGTGTGAAATGGAGAAAACATAAAAGGAAGTCATCTTGCTTAGAATGCCCAAATGGGTTGCGCTTGAAATGCGTGCCAAGCCCAAAACCTTATAGAAACGTGAAAGTTTCCGAGCGCTTATGGAAACATTATCAGTGAAGAGAATAGATATAGGAAAACTCAAATTTCAATTAGAATTCATAAATAGTTTATAGCTAACAATATTTGTGAAAACTAATGAGAGGTATGAAGAGTAGATATAGACGCAAATTTGTAGTTATTTTAAGCTATAAGAAATAATGAGCAAGGTAAGGAAGAAGTTTGGCAAGAAATTGGAGCATAAACTTTTTAAGTGCTTAAGAGTTATAACAAAGTTTGGAAACAAATTTTAGAATCACAGAGAAACTTGTTTTATTAGAATTTCTAACAAATTGTTGAACAATTTGATTTTTAAGCCATAAATTTGGGAAGATAAAGGAACTAGAAAGCAACTTCTTGGGTATGAGTTCTTGGGGATCTTTGTTATAAACAAAAACTAAGCAAAATTTGTCAGACGTATTAAATTTAATTAAATAGCTGTATATTGAAAAATAATATATGTATATATAACATATATTTATAAATAAAAAATTTCCAGAAGTGTTATTAGTAACACTGAATAAAAATTAAACCTTAGTAAGAATGATTACTAGTTCTTTTCCTCCAGTCAAAATATAACCAAAAACTCTTGTATATGCTTCTCTGCTGTAGACATGTTTTATACTAATACTAGAACCGTGTTTTTATTTTATTATAAAGAAAAGTTGCCTCATAGAGTTGGAACAGTGTTTTTATTAACACTGATCCAATAAGAATCAGTTGCCTCATAGAGTTGGAATTCGCTTAATTTTGATTATAATAAACGAAACTTAAGAAAAAATTTTTGTATATGCTTCTCTGCTGTAGACAGGTTTAATAATAATACTAAAATAGTGTTTTAATTAACACTGATCCAGTAAGAAAACAGTTGCCTTACGAGTTGAAATTCGCTTAATTTTGATTATAATAGACGAAATTGAAAAAGAAATATTTGTGCGTGGCTCTGAGCTGTAACCAGCCTTTAGGTCTCATAAGTAGTGTTGTTAACAACACTATACAAAATTAAGCCAGCATATACATTATACATTTTATAATTTGGCCGGAACTGGGCTAAATTATTAGCTCGCAACATGCCCCATCATGCGGCATCAACTTGTTTGGAGCCCTCGTTTAGTTATTTATTGCATGTTGCACGGGTCACTTTCCCCAGCTGCGTCACGTAGGCTAAGCACACACACACCGCACCGCACACACACGCACCCACGCACACACATGCGACTGGCTGTCATATTTAGCACAATTTTTATTTAGATAACAGCCGTGTGGGCGTGGCGCACTGCTCGTGCTGCCACGTGCCACGCATCGCATTAAAAAGCGAATTTCCCGAAAATATATTTGCAACAATTTATCACGCGTTTTTTGTCACTTAACAAATTTGCCGCCTGTTTATTGCGCGCCTCTGCCTGGCTTCTACTGCCCCGCCTCATTCACATTCTCGCCCCTTGCCTGGCTGGCTCTGTGCTCTATCTCCCTATCGCGAGCTTTGTATCTGCTGCCTGCCAGCGATGTCCCAGCATCAGTTTAGAGCATTCATTCTGCAGTAATTCAAGGATGCTGCGGAGTGGGTATATAACACACATACACACACACACGCACACACCCACACGCACACACACACAGTCGCATAAGTGGTCGCATATTAAAAGCTGATGCTTTGATAACATGGCCGAGAGTTTCGGCTTGCATTTATAAATTGTCATGTCATTTATTATGACAGAGCGCACGATAAGGAGCATGGCACACACACACCCACACACACACACACACACACACACACTCATATATTTATATATATAATGCTACAGTCACCTGGGCCAATTTACTTCCCTTGCCAGATGAGCCAAAGCCAATCAAGCAAATCAAACAGCTCAGTTCAAACTAGATTCGTATTCAATTTCCGCTCTGCAAACGGACACAAATTAACACACACACGCTTATACACACCCACACATAGCTTCAAGTGTGACGGCAATAAAATGCACAAATTGATTTGAGACTCCCCAAACAATGGGCTACGATTTTTCGTAGCTTTACCCCCAAAAACTTTTTGCCACCTGCATTCAATTTGATTAAATTCACAAATGATTGCCAAATTGCAAGCTTGCAAAATCAATCGAATATGGAAGTAAGGAAAACGGGTTGCTTGAGCAGGTAGAACTTCAAATACCCTAACAGTAGAGAAAAGTAACTTGACAATAAACAGTTCAATTTAATTTAGCTGTAACTATAGCTCAATTTTAATATTCTAGAATTGTATATATAGAATTATATATATATTTTTGCTAGCTATGTATGGAGTTTTCAATGATTTAAGATATTGTATTTTTATTGTGCTGTAAGCCCAATAAAAGCGAATCTACATGTTGTATCTTTTCATATATATAGTATATCTCTTTAAATATTTTATATAACCCTTCTTGTTTGATTTATTGTTAAGCTTAATTTAAATATATTTATTTTATATATATATATTTTTGTTTGTTTTATCTTTCCAGCATTTTGTTCGATTTATCCTCTAATTTAAATATATATATTTTACCTTTATTTCCCTTAGTTCCGATATTTTGTTTAATTTATTGTCCAACTGAATTTCAATTTATTTTCTTTTTATTTTAATTTCAGCATTTTAATTGATATATCCTTTAAATAAATTTATTTATTTCATTTAGTTCCTTTATTTTGTTTGATTTATTGCCTAACTGAATTGAAATATATTTATTTTAACTTTATTTCCCTTTCATGCTCTTCCCCTTCGATTCATTCTGTTATGTCTCGCCTATGCCCTTTCATTTCAAGTTCGATTCATTCATTTCTTTTCTTAGTTTTCCTTCTCTTCAATTCAATTTATTTCTCTTTCCCTTTTCTTTTGTTCTCTTTTGTTTTTCTCTGATCTTCTCTTCACCTCACTTAATTTGCTTCCTTTCTCTTTTATTACTTCGCTCTCACTTTCCATATTTCCCCATTGACTTGCCCGCCTCTTCTCTATTTTGCTGTCACATCCAAGTTGACAGAAACCCATTACCTCCCATTTCTTAAGCACATATACGTATTCGCAAGGACCAACAGGTGCTAAGCACTCGACCGTTGATAAATTGATTGCTATATTTATCAAACTGTCGCCTTTCTCTCCCTATATGCGTGCGTGTGTGTGTGTGTCTGTTGTAACAAAATATATTTGATCCGATTTGCAACAACAATACCACAAATCGTGCAACTTGCGGGGCGTCGCTTCAGAACTTCGTCCTCCAATCGGCTGTCAACGCTTGTCTGCAATCACAGGGCCGATTCAAATTGGACAAAGGCAACACTTGAGCACTTGGATTCTATTACACAGAGAGACACACACAGACACACACACATCGGGTATTGTAGTTGCCTCTCTTGCGCATTGCACCGCATTAGCGGGCACGTGTTGCAACTGTAGTTAAATTTGTGACGAAATGCTTTAGAATTGCCGCAAAGGCTGCCACAGCAACGACTCTGCCCACACTAGTTCCGCTCTTACGTTTACATTTCGCACGCATTGATTAACAAGCGGCGCGAGCACAGCCCCGACCGCCAAATAGTTACCATGGCATCTTTTCAGTTTCTTTCATAGTTTTCGCCCTCATCGATTTTCCCCACTGGCAAATCGAACACTTAAGAGCTCTGCCATATTCCGAGCCTCAAGTTCGAGTAAACTCACACACACACACACACTCACACACACACTCGCGCACATATATTATAATACCTAATGCGAGGGCACTTACCAACAAGGTTCTCTAACAGCACTTGACTTTGCCTGCGTAAATTACCACAAACAGACTGTTTGGGGCCTAGGAGAGGGCACTTTGCCCGCTTTGGGTAGTCCCGCATAGTTCTTGATAAGTGGGCCGGGCCACATTAATTAAGTCCTTAGTTGTAAAACTTTGAAGTGACGAGAGAAATTTTAACAGCTGCACTTAGCGCTCTATAGAAATTAATTTGGCAAAGGATTAAAAGGCAGCCGAGTTTTTAGTGTGTGGAGATACTATTTGTAGCTCTATAGAATATATATTCTGTTCTAAATGTTGTAAACTTTATATCGTGCTCAGCAATAAAGCTCTACTTAAGCTAAATAGCTTTGGTAATAGCTCTCACAATGTAAATGTAAGCTGCACAACAGACCATTTAAAACGAAATGCATATCTCCACTTTAGACCATTAGGAAATAAGTTTTGTGTATACCTCTCCACACACACAGCTGACCTACGCCCACACATACAATAGCAGGCGGCACACAACAAAGCGCAATTGTTGCTGAGCTCGAAGCTCGGGCAACTTTTAGTTGAAACATTGCATTTATGTGGCCCGAAAGTGCACAGCCACAAAGGCAGGGAGGCAGCCGAAGAAGCTGCCCTTTCAGTGCGGCCTGCAGCCCCTGGGGCAGCTAACCTCATTATGAGAGAGTTTTGCATATTTCACCAGAATATAATATATTTAACAGATTTGGATCAGCTTTTATCTGCTGCACAGCCTGCACAAACATTGAAATTTTAATTAGATTGCGGCTCAAAAACTCTATACAATTCAGATATAAGCATCGTTTACCATATATACATATACGTACAATGTCCTGCACGGGCATGTTCTGCATAATTATGCAAATGTATTGGAAGTTTCAAGACCTGGACACGTGCCAGCACACACCAAAACAGAAACAGAAAAAGAGAAAAACTTTTCAAACAATTACCTAAAATTTAAACACACACATACACAAAGCCGTTGGGTGGAGCTTACAAATGCTTTGGGTATACACAAATATACATATATATATAAAGGTAGTTGGGTTTGGGCATAATATATACGGGTAGCTAAGTATTTAAGCTAAACATAAATCTGTACAATGTTTTAAATAATTAACTTTTAGGGGCCTGCGGGTTACTTAATGTACGATTATAGCTGAAATTAGCCAAAATGTTTTATATATATGCACACAAACACCCACACACACACACTCACTCATACACACAAACACAGAAGTATTTACAGAGGATATAGGTGAAGAGTAGATAGTTAGAAAGTTTGGCAAGCAATTAGCGACAGCTCTAAGGGTCTTGCAGCCCGTTAACAGCGCGTTAACAGCACCTTAACAGAGCATAAACATAGCGATAGTTGAGTTAGGAAGAGAGCGAGAGAGAGAGAGAGAGAAAGAGAGACAGCCAAAGACTTGGGTATTTGTACACGGGTTAGACTGGGAGAGGGGGGCTTGACTTTACCTGAACATTTGAGACCCTGATGGTAAATGCCATAGAGTAGAGAACCGCAATGGTCACAGAACGTGGGTCCTGCGTATGTGAATGGTTCGAAATGGTGCTGAGTTTTTGGTGAGTCCTTCAGTTTTTATTTGTTGTTGTTTTTGTTATCAATTTTAATGCGTGTATCGTGCCACAGTTTGGAGTTAAGTTTATTTTTAATTTATGGTGAGCGATGTGATTTTGATAGATAAACAAAAATGTTGTTTTCGTTTGTTTGTTTGGTACATGAAAATACAAAATACAATTTGTGGTAAATAAACAGAGCACGATGACAATAAAACATTGCTGAATGGACAATAAGCAGAACTAATTTTAGGTCTAAATTGTGTTAAGTATTTACTTGTTATCTCAATTGTTATGTTTTTTTTGAAATTGCATTCTACTCAGTTAAGCAACTAAACTTAACTTAATGTTAAGCTTTGATTCTGTTTTTTTATTTGTGGTGCAAACTTTCAGCATTTTCATGTGGCTTGGGAGTAGATTTGTTTATTTTTATAGTTTTCCCATTAAGTTTGAGTTTTGTTTACACTCAGTTTAATTAGTAACAAATAAATAAATAAAAATATAATTAAAGAAATTAATAAATGAATAATTTTTTATTATTAAGTAATTCGTAATAATTAAATAAATGTTATATCTATTTATTTGTTTCCTTTCTCTTTCTCTTTAAGTATTTAATACATTTTTTTCATTCGAATATTAAACACATGTTATTAGAGCGTTGCTAAAATATTAAATTCCCCCATGTTTTTCTTACTTTTCATACCTACCACTGTGCCTTGGATATAAACTACGCATTATCTGGATATTTCAGCCTTTACACTCTTCGTTATGTTATATATATCGTATTTTCAATCTTTCTCAAAATTTTAATTTTTATGCTTCTATTCTATTTAAATGCAATCCTTACTATATTATTAAAACATGATGAGTAATTAACGTCGTTTCACTTTTGAAAATAAGAATTATTTGTATCAAGCCCAGACTGCAATTTACTATCTTATATAAATCATTTGTTAAGCCAACCTATAATTAAACTTTTCGTTCTACAATTATTCCACTTTCATTCTCATATTAATTTGTATCTTACTTAAGCTTACATATCAATGCTCCCTCAGCACAAACTTCAGATTAAATCTCATGTTAAATAATTTTTAATTCACCTACTCTGCTTAAATCTTGTCGTCTTCATATTCCCACACGTGGCAGCTTATATTAAGTCAGCAGCTGAGCTAATTCAGCTTTATATTAATACTATTTTAATTATTTTTGCTGTCATATAAATGCAGTTAATGTTTGCGTCGTTAGCATAAATAAACTCAGCCTTCACTTCATCTTAAGCTGTCGCATTGCTCTACATCTCTCTGACAAGTGATACGTGTGGCGGCTTTGCGCTGGGGACAACTTGTAGCCGGGGCCAGCATAAATATGAAATTCATGGTATGCTAAAAAGTCAAAATGACATTTTGGTAAGCCAACAGCAGAGCTGGCAGAAGCATCAGCAGGCAAGTCATGACGCTTGAGTCTGGCATTTTTTCTAGCATAAAAAAAACCCAAAAAATAAAGAAATGACAAAATGACAGTTTAATTTGACAGTGCAACAAAGCAAAAAACTCCATGGGAAAAATATATATGTATAAAGAAAGAGAGAAAGGGAAAAGAAAGTAAATTCTTTTCTTTATTTAGGAATTTAGTTATTGGATCATTTTACTGCCCACACACATGAAAATGCTGCAAACTTAAAGCTAAAACTAAGTAAGTATTATAAGCTAAGCTTGTGTTTTAGATAGATGTAGAGGGGGATCACTTACGGAATCAATGCCTTTATCCTTGCCGGGGCAGATGAAGGTGACGTATTCATGGCAGCGCTTGTGCACCACATACGAGCAGACTGCAAATGAATCAAATACATTATATAAAGTCGTCCACAGATTTGGGGCATTTCGAAGGCTGAATAATTACATACCTTGACACTGGAATCCCTGTTTGCCAAAGCCCCTGTAAAAAGCCAATGTGAAATTTTAGTCAGAATTAGTTAAATTACACGCAAAATGCGGTTGATGCTAATTTGCACTAATTGAATTGCCATTGGGAGTGAGTTGTGCCTGTGTATGTGTGTTTGAGTTGTGTGTGAGTTAACCACTTTGCATAAATATTTAATTTGCAGACACAGCAAATACTTATTAATCAATATGCTAATTTTTGACCGGCTTTGTGCCTCGTTGCCTCGTCCGCTCGCCACACAATGCAATCAATATAATTAATATAGAAAAGCAAATGGATTGCCTTTACAGGTCAAAGGTCAGCGGGCCTCGTAGCGGAGCAAACAATTCCGAAGGGGCTTAAGCGCAAGAGTTTCTGGTTGGTAAGCTCTTTTAAAAATAACTTTTACATTACAGTAATATTTTAAAACATATATTCTAAATGGCAAAGACATTAGAGCCGACTTCTCAATACTCTTTTAGGGTTCAGAAACAGAAAAACTTTAATTAACCTTATTAATAGGTACTATGCATCTTAAGTGGTTGGTTTATTTATTTGAATTAATTTGTCAAGGAGATCAGCAGAGATTCATCTGCCAGATTGTAGATCTTGAAATATGTTAAATAATCTAGGAACAACTAATGAAATTTTACATTTTTTTTAGACGTATTTATTACTTTATTAGAGTCGGGCTTCAAGGTTGATTGATTGCAAGTTTAAAGATCTAAGACCTTCAAGACTTTCAGGAAAGCAAACCAAATATATACACTCTTTTTACTATATATATGCGCATAAAAATATGTTCTGCTTACATATTTCTATATTATATTTTTATTAAAAATTTTTTCCTATTTTTCATTTAAATTTTAAAAAGTTTGTTCATCAGCTCTTTAACATTTTAATACTTTTATTTGCTTAACAATTTGCTATTTTAAATCAAGGTTTCCATCCCACACTTTCCTTGCAAACAAAAATTTGTAAAACACACAGAAAACTTCTAACTAACAAAATTGTAAATATTTCAGTCGAAAAGCGATAGCTAAAGTCTGTAAAAACTAAATTTGTATCAAAAGCTTTAAGTGATTGTTAAAAAATATTTAGGGAAATAAAGCAGAACAATAAGAATATTTGCCATATATTTATAATGATATTTTTTATTTCAGATTATTTAGCTGTTTTATATTTTTTAAAAAGAATACTACAAAAATATTTACTTAACGTTTATTATTTGCTTTAAATTAAATAATTAATTTAAAGGTATTTTTGGTATATTTGCTTTACCTTCAAAATAAAATAAGTCCCTAAAGTTATCAAATTGCTCTTAAAGAAATAATAAATTCAATAATATATTTATTTATATTTACTTATTCTGATTTATTTCTTCTGTTTGCTGTGGTTTTACATACAGCTATTTTTGAAGATATTTTGATGTAAGCTTTTAACTCTTTCAAATTTAATTAATATTCCACTGTACATTTTTTATTCAATTCAATTGATGGATAACCATGGCAAATATTTGTTTTTATTGCAATCGGAATTGCAATTTAAATTAAATTTGTAACGAATTTGCTCGCTTGTTGACAAAAGAAATTTGCAATGCAAAAGGCATTTTTTGTTGTCCTCAGAGCTCTTTATGTGTGTATACACATGTGCGCTAGTGTGTGTGTGTGTGTGAGTGGTTTTCGAATTTGTATTGCCCACTTTGGAGCTTAAGCCTTACGGCCGAGTGTTTGGTCCAGTTGGATAGACTGGCTCGCTTGTGTTGGGGCTTACGTTGCCGTCTTAGGCATATTCCATAAGCCATAAATGCCTTGACCACAAGCCGCTTATCGACTGAACTCAGGCCGTAGCCCCAAACCCTTCTCGCACCATGCCATATGTGGCACGCAAATAAATGTATATATGTGTGTGAGTGTATATACATGTATATATATGTGCATATATACAGAAGTATGTACAGCATATATTGCATGCAAATTTTCTCTATTGGCGCTTTGTGCACAGATTTGTGCACTTTGCTGACCGAAGCCGTTTAGAGAATAGTCCGCATATGTGAAATGCATCGAGGAAGACTATTATGGTTAACGATTATATACATATATGTGCTCCTAATCATTAGATAAGTTTCTTTAGTCTGTCTAAAAAGCTTGCCTTACTAATTTTATATCGTAAACCTATTGAAAATGAAGATACAATTTTTAAGGAAATGAAAACGACTTAAATGACTTGCTGAGCTTATCTAGCATGATTAAATTTTATATTCTTGTTATATACGTATGCTATGCTATTACATATATCATCAAAATAAATATCCCTTTTAGGTTTTGAAGTATTATTTCAAAATGTTTGTCATATATACTAATTTATGTATCGAAGCTTTCACTTCCGCCAAGACTTGAAATACTTAATAAAAAAGTATGCTCTTGACTTGATATGTTATAATTTTTATGTGCTGAAATAGAAGTAAAGTCTTAAAATATACCTAAAGTTATGTTATAACTAATGTGGATGTCCATGTGCCTCAGTGACTGTGTGTTAAATAGATTTAATCAACAGCTCAGCGCACAGTGCAAAGTATTTTCTAGTCGAACATTCCCTAACGATAGTGGCTTTAATTGTTTCAATGTAGACATTATAGAATATAGAATTCATTATTAAGCTAAATATTTTCAGGAGTGAATATATTGCGTTTTATTGCCCTACTCACAGCTAATTACAAAATTTATATGGCCAACAGCAGGTATCGATATTATTATAATCCCTGTCCTTTTAACAGAGCTTTCTGAATGGAAATATAAATTACGGCCATTTCCTGGCTATTCACAGAGCTATTAAATTTCCATCGCACTAAATACAATTGTTTTGCTTTGCTTTGTTTTGGAACTCCTCATTATGTTTGAAATAAGGCCTATTTTAATTGGCAGATAAATTTGAGGTTTTGAATTGGCCAAATCCGATTAGACTTCAATGGAAATTAACTATTTAAGAGCTTAGGCCCTGCGGCGGATTTTCTGTATTCATTTAATAATTTGCACTTCACTTTGATTACAATTAATTTTTGCGCTCGCTTTGAAATGTTTGTCAATTTGTATGCTTTTGTTGGCTTTTTCAGTTTTTTCCTCTCGCTGTTTGTTTGTTTATTTTTTTTTAGTTTGTGCATCAAATGAACTGAAAAGGCAATTTCCATGCGCCGCGCCTGCAGATATGCTTTACAGGTATTTTCCATCCGCGCCTGCCTTGCCTAGTTTTTCTGCTTATTTTTCCCTTCAGTTTTTTCCAATTTTTAATTAAGCGTATTTCTCGCAGCACGCCAACAAAGGGGGAAAAAATATAAAAAAATGTGCAGTAGGGTAAAGTAAAAGGAAAAATATATTTTGCGAGTTGATGCGAGTTAATTTAACACGCAAGCAAAAAACTTAAAAGTGCACGCTACAGACTTGAGATTGATTTAAAAAGTTACGCAGATAAAGCTATGCGAGTTCGTGACTTTCATTTTCAATTAATTGTATGATTTTCAGCTTAGGAAATAAAAACCGGGAATTAAGAGGATATTTAAGTGAAGTTTGGTCGAATTTTATTAATGGACGGCTCTTTTCAAACTTTTTCTTTTAAGAAACTTATCGAAAGCAAAACTTTAATGTGCTTTCACAATATATAATTTATGAACACCTAAAAGCTTTTGTTGGCTTAGAAGAAATATAATTCATTATAATAATCTTTTATAATATTCAGTTTTCAATACAGTTTCGTTAGAAAATTGCAGCTTCGAAGCATGCAACAAATTTAAAGTCAATTTTCCTTTTTTAATACAAATATTCCTTATACAATCGCTCAGCATTCATATGCATGCCTTGTTTTTCAATATAACTCATTTTTGCATATAATAAACTTGGCTCATATCCCAAAGCTTATATGAGTGCTTTAAAAATATTTAAAGATCTCAAGAAATAATTTTAATGCACAATAGTTAGTAAAGCAAAATATATTGTTTAATGCCCAAAGCTGCATTAGGGAAATATTTGCTCTGCTTATATTATACATCTGCGGCTGATTGCTTGCTGAGAATTATGACTTTTTTCAATGCTTTAAGCAAATGCCATTTCAGTTGATTGAACACAATCAATAATTGTGATAATAGTGTTTGCTCTGTTTATAGCATTTGAATTATTTATAATAACGATACATCAATATTTCACTTGACATATCATATTATGGATTGCAGATAAAGCTAAACAATTTATGAATTTCCGTTTTTGTATGTATAAATGTATATATACGTATACATACATATATACATATATAAATATGTTTTATTCCAGTGGAACTCTTTGTCAGAAACAAATTGTTAGCAGACAAATAAAACACTTTCATTGTCTGACATGGTCAAGACATAAAAGAACGCAATCTTCCACATGCTGAGGCATAAAAAACGTGTTAACTTGACTGCATTTAGGTGGTAATGTATCTTGAGTATACTAAAGTAAAAGCCAACGTGTCGGAAATGTGAAATTTGTCAGAGCTTCTATAATTCTTATACCCCGTAAAAAATGAGTAGGCGAAAGTGCATATAGCACAGTGAAAGGTCGTTCGAGGTAGATGACTCTTGCTTGATGCATTGACTGAATATTATTATAAAAATATATACAAGGGCATCTTCATTTATCCTTTATATATATTTGACTATAAATAAATTTAATATTATTTTATTGGATTAATTATTGTATATGATATTGCGTATGGCATAATGCAAATGAAGACCTCATACCTTGCTTGAATGGACTACGTATATGTCTTCTACTTAAAACATATCTTGTTAAAACAAAGTGTTAATGCTTCAATTGATATCATATTCTATGCAAATACAAAATTCCACATATTCACTGTATATACACACTCATAGAATGTTATCTTTAGGCTATAATAATAATATAATAAATTTCATATTTATTGCAACATAAACCAGAAAATACTCGACACAATAAATGTTACTCCTGACAGTAATATATATAGAGCAAGCACAATAGGTCCATAAAGTATAGTAATATACTAACTCAGTAGTGGACTGGCTCCACCCTGAATTCAGGGTATCTCGTAGTCAGTACCCGACTAGATCAAGTTTCTTTTTGCCTTGTTTTTTTTTGTTCTCTCGTCTCGTCTGTTATGCAAATTACGTGGCATAAACACTGCGGCGATTTTCACTTGCCATCCCCAAAAGCAGTTAGCCACCTGGGAAGCATAGAGGCAGCACCACACGTTAACGTGGCCCACCTGCCAGCTGCCAGTCCCTGTGCGCCCACCCGCCATGCTACGTGCCTGCAACGCCTTTCGGGCCTGTGTGCACCCAAAGAGCCAACAACTATTAATTAAAAGGCCGAAACGAGTCGCGCAACGCGCTGCGAGTCGAAAATTGTAACTCGAGTTGTTAATTAGCTGCCGCTGGCCAAAAGAGGCGTACGCAATGTGGCCAAAAGAACAACGACCAGCCGCTGCGAAATACCTACGCATCTATGAGTATCTGGGCGTATGGCCAAATGTATCTTTTGGGCCGCTTGACTCGGTTTCACATGGCATGGCGCAGTGGCGTTTGGAGTCCGGTTTTTGTTGGCGCTGTTGAAACTCGGATCATTGAATCGCATTTTAAGTAGCAATTAATTTAATTATTGGCTAAATGTTTTATGGCAATTAGCTAAGAGCCAGCGGCACGCCCATCTCGTGGGCGCAACAGCATCCGAATTGACTTGTTGACATGTGCCCAGCTATGCGATTTCCAATTAATTTTCTTGTCATTTTCATTGTGTGGCTTTTCAGCTGTCAGCACAATGATTAGAGGCCTTTGACATTCGAGCGCTACTGTGAATTTTCAATTTTGAATTAATTACGCTGAGAGCCCAAGCGCATAACGCTTGACAGCGCCTGACCAAACTATGCATATTTAACACAATTAATTTTATTTCAATTTATTTAATGCATATTGAAGTATGTTAATATATTGCATTTATAAGAATGGCAAGGGTCTTTGAAATTTCAATGGAAGATTTATTGTGATTAAATATTTTGTATGAAAATATTTGTGGTAAAAGGACGTCTAGTTTGGGTCCTGACAGTGTTAAGCTCTGTGCTTTAGCTGGTAATATTTTTATATATTTTTTTTTCAGGTCTTCATTTAAAATTCTTTTGTTTATTATTATAGTATTTTTGTTAATATCATTTGGTTGTTTGTAAAGCCTTCTAGAATAGCAAGTTTCAATTTAACTTTAGTACATTACAGTAAGACACTAAAGATCTCAACATTTTATAAGTGTTTATCAATGATTCTGATTAAAAATCGAATCTTAGAAACTCATGTAGTAACTACAGCCTTAGATTTTACATTTCTAAATAATTTCTTCATAATATTCTTGCTAAAACCATTTAAAAATTTTTTCTGGATATAATTTTATGTATTTCTCGGTATTAAAAAAAATAATCATCAGCAAATCTTGACTTAAAATCAAAATGTATTTTTATGCGAATTGAAACTTTCAACTAGCGATTCGAAATGAATGAGATTTATAGTATGTAACATATATATATCGCTGGAAATACCTACATCCATGCATATCCCGATTGATAGCCGCTGTAAGAATAGAAATATATAATATTTCCCAAAAGACTCTGCTTTTTGGCAATTTGTTGGTTCACTGGTAAGCTACGCAAATATTTTCTAAGGCTCTTGCGGTGCCAACACGTTCAACAAATTATTTCTGTGTGGAGATAGGTGAACCGCAAGCTAATGCGCATGAGATTGGTTCATAATCCACAAGTCAAACTGAATTGAAAGCGAAGCGAGCAACAGGAAGAGCAACAGGAAGAGGGCAAAGGAAGAGCAACTCAAACTGGCGACTGGCAGCCGGCAACTGGCCCCAAAAATTTGTATTTCTTGTGTTTATTTTGTATGCATAACAACGGATTAGGCAAGATTTTGAGAGCAGGCTTCTCTTAAATTAAATATTACACGACCAGGGAAGACTACATGGCAGCGTTGAAGAGCGTGAAATTGGGTATTATGATTTCAACATTCAATATGAGCATGTGTTTTACAGCTGGGTAGTTCATTAAATATAGATATCTAGCTTGATGAAATTTAGCATGAAGTCTTCTAGTTGCTGTAGGTAGCTTGTTTCTATCATGTAACGATCGATCATATATCGATTGCACTTTTATTTCCTGTATTACTGCCCTTACAATTTTACATTCATCAAACTCAGAGTTGACTGACATTTCAGTCCAAAAAAATACTTTTCATTAGGATATCCTAATCAAACGAATAAATTATGAGATATACTTTGAGAATTTCTACAATATAAGTAACTTGCACAAGATAACTTAAAGTACCAAAGAAAGAGTGAAGAATTAAAGCGTTTGCTCTATAAATATTAAAAGAAAAATTTGCAAAAAAATTTATTATAAAACTTGTATAGGTAAAACTTTTAAAGAGATATTCTATAAGTTTTATAAATAAGTATATTTTCCCATTAAATTTAATTAATCTGATTTCAATTATATCTAGAATATAATATATATATATAAACAATGCATTTGCATCTACGTTATATTTAACAGCTACCCATCTGTCAGGGTATTCAAGGGTCGTTCCCTTAAAGTTTAGTCTTATCTCTGGGTTTTCACGTGGTTCCTTTACAATGTCATTTGCTTGGCTTTAATGTGACGCTTTGTACTTTTTCTTTCCTTTTGTTGTTGCTGTTGGTGTTAAGGTTGTTTTTGTTTTGTTGTAGCTGTTGCCATTCTCTGGCCAGCAGATAGGCATAATATCGATTGACGTAGTCTGCTTAGTTATGTCGCCGATTTTGCTGTCACGGCGTAGACCCACAAGTGCCAGGCGTTAAACATAATTTAAAGAATTTCACAGGGTATTCAGGAATTTTACAATAAAGATCAAGAGCAACAAAAGCTTTGTCTGATAGACAGAGGTGAGGCTTGTGACACTGTTGTTCCTTTTTTGAATTTATATAGGTATAGGATTTTAAAGACTTAAAGCCGTAAGGCAAGGTAAGATAGTGGCGGAGAGTGAGAGATAGGTAGAAATACTGTTATAAAATTTTGAGAGAGAAAAGTTTTGGCCTCAATGCCTCATTTCTAATTCTAATTCAGGTATTTATATAATCGGGTTTGTTATAAATAACTATATATTTAAAGATTACTGAAGGAACCAGGTGTAATAGTGGAATTTTCTAATAAGTATCTTCGCTTTCTTGAATATTTAATAAATTTTATTCCTTGCGCTATCTAAATTATACTTAACATTTTGGACTTGAAGTCATTAAAATGTTTACGGCAACTGAGAAAAAAAATGTTGAATTCACCTTAATCTAGAATATGTATGTATATTTACATTTGCTTAAATTTTTAGCAGCTTCAGGCAGAGAAAAATAAATGTGAATAAGAAAGAACTGAGCCATTTGTTTTGGCATTCCAATTGAATATTCTATGATTTATTTCATTTCTTTTTATAGTTTTCTAAGTCTCATATTTTGACTTGACAATTTGCTTAAACGTTATTAAAATGTTGTTAAATGTTGTTATTCAACATACTGTTAGAAAACAGTCTACTCTATTAAATTGTATATCTAATTTTTTATAAAAATAGCTTTGAACTACAAAATGAGCTTAAAAAGTAATTGGGAATGTATATTTTTCAAGTTGTAGTAATCTAAAATGTAAAAACAGATCCCCGTATATTTTTAAATAAAATATAGCATTGTGTATATAACATATATGATCGTAAAATAAATATTTTTATATGGAAACGTAGTACTTGGAAATAATAACATAATAACATTCTAATGATATATGATGTTTCAAGTGAAATGTTTTACACTTAAGTTATTTATGATTTTAATAAACAACTCGTTCCATAGCATTCACAGTAAGGCCTGTCTATGCTAATTCAACTTCAATACTCTAACTGCCACTTAAAATTTAACTGCTAGTTAACTCACCAGATGAAGTCCTTGCAATGGGAGCAGAATGTGGGCTGCTTGAAGAAGCGCGCGATGAAGCAATGATCTTTCACATTGAAGACGTTCTTCTTCTTGAGGGCTCCTTTGCGCAGGCGTGACTTCATTTTGTTTTCGCCCACAGCCTCGCCCTCCGCCCCCTGGCCCTGGCTCTGCTGGTCGCCATTGTTGTCGCTGTTTTCCGACATATTTGTTGTTGTTGCTGTTGTTGGGTTAGCTGTTGTACTTGTTGTTGGTGTATTTATTTGTTGTTGTTATTGTTGCTGCTTAGTTGTTGCCCTTTAGAAGTAGCATAGGTGGTTTAACTAGTGGTTGTTGTTGTTGTTGCAGTTGTTGTTGATTCATTTGATTCTTTTGCACTTTTGTACGTTTGTTGTTGTTTTTCTTGTCTTGCCTTCTACTTTTTTGTTACGTATTTCTTTGGCTTTTGTTGATGTTTTTTTTTTAATATTATTGATTTTTTATAGGCGGGCAAATTAAAATGCCTTTTGTTAGCCACAAACTGAGGATCATAATAAAAACAATAATAATAATAATTATTTTTTTGTTTGTTTAATTTTGTTTTGAAATGCAAATTGAAATTCTGCTCGAGTTTGCGCGAGAACAAAACAAAGCGAGCGTGTCGATAAATTAGGAGAAACCATAAATTTCTCATGTAAAAATATACTAAAAAAAATAAAATTACAATTTTAATTGACAAAGCGCACGTGGGTCGACTTCAAGTGTTGCAACATGAGTCGCAGAACATGTGAAATTAACTAATAAAAAATGATATTGCTTGAGTTTTAATATGCGCGCAGTTCATTAGCTGATTAATAGTAGTTGTTTTTGCTTTTTATTATTTTATGACTAATGATTGAATATATGTATAAATAATTTGCATTTATTTTATTTTGTTTTATCCATGTGTTTCGCACGCGCGGACTGATAAAAAACGATATTATTTAAATGCATACAATACAAATAAATATTTTTTTGTATTTTGTTATTTCTTATTTATTTTTAATTTATTTGTTTGCTTTAATAGACACGTTTTGCCGCCAGCCGCAGCCCCTGCCCTGCCTCTGGCTCGGCAGCTCGCTGTTCTCCCGCTGTTAGCCGTAAAAAGAGCTATACGATTTATATTAAATTAAATACATATGTAAATCACACAGAGGAGGAGAATGAGAGGAGAGCGCGAGCTGACACAGTACAGCAACAGTTATAATAACTGTAGCTGTAAACAAAGCTTGCTCTTTTTTTAGGCAGTCTTTGACTTCTTCTTCTTCTGCTTGCACGTTTGTTTACTTTTTTTTCGCACTCGCACTCACAGCACTATCACACGTTATAGCTCGCACTCGCACTCGCACTTGCCAACGCACAGAAATTTTAAGGAGCAACTGGCTTCGCGTGCTCGCCAAGACGTTGTGAGTGTGCGAATATTTTCATACGCTGTAAAAAGCACACACAGCCTGTCCCCTAGTTGAAAGTGTGGTGAATATGACACAAGCACAGGTAAAGAGAGGGAGCGAGCGAGAGCCCGCGCGCTCACAGTTTAACTCACTCGCACACACACTTGTTGTTGTTGGACAACAGTCGAGAGGGGCGCTTCTCCTGATTTGCTCTGTACGCTCTTTCGCGACTGCTGACAGCACGTGCGCTTCGCTCGAGTTTCAAACGCGTTCTGATTACTCGGGCAGCCATTTTGTGCTCAGCATGCTATTTACCGTAGCAAGCTTTTGAGCGCTGCGCTGCCGCTGTTAACCAGCCAACAGCTGTAAAGGCAACTGTTATACTCATGTTATACGCTGCTAATACACATTGTTTGCATTGATTAACGAGAGTTGATCGCATTTGACATCATTTAAACGCTAATTATCGCGTTTGCCCCAAAACGTGTTAATGCCGCGTTTCGCTTTTAATTGCCGTTCAGCTCATAATTGCATTTGAGCGCTGTTAAAGCGACTTTTAAGCACACCAAAAATCAATTAGATCGTTTGTAACGCAAACGAAATGTGTGTCGCACAGTTGATAGCGAAGCAGCTATACACTTACTAATATAGTATATAATAGTTAACCTTATACCAACTAATCAGAATCACATAGAATCATGAATGATTTTATTAAATTTATATTTATTTTTTATTTATTATTTTATATATATTTTATATTTATATTTTTACTATATTTATTATTTTATATTTATATTTACTATATAATTATAAATATATATTTTATTTTTTATTTATTATTTTATATATGTTTAATATTTATATTTACTATATAATTATATTTACATACACTTACTTAACCGTCTAGCGTAATTATATTTAAAGTGATACTGCAAGTATTATTTAAATAATTTTCCATAGCTTCACTAATAACACTTAATAAGTGTAAAAGTCATTAATTTACTTTGTTAGTTAAGTCGCATTGCATAACTGCTTGTAATACAATTCGTTAGTGGTTGGTGGAACTGAAAAGTGGCTGGCGATTGATCAACTTTTATTTTGGGGCAGTTCGACTGTTTGTCTAGCTTTTCGTAAGCGGCCAATAACTGGAACTGTCTCGTACTTATGACTAGGTGTCGAACTACTTGTATTTACGTGCCCCAACCGCAACCTTCGGGCGTTGCGTGTTTTTTATTAGCGCTCAAGTGCAAAATCTGATAGCCAAGTGTCACGTTTCGTGTGTGGGGCCAAAAAAACGAATATGAAAAACTATTGCGGCTAATGCAATAATTATTTATGCATTCACTCTACAACGATATATGGAAAAGAGTAGAGCATAAACTAAATCAACTTTATTTTCTGCTCTGCTTTGCATTGCTCACACTCTGACTGCCACTCTGACTGTCTCTAATGTGTATGCCAAATATTTGTATAAAGCTCTTAGGTTTTAAAGCACGCACACACACTCACAACACACACAGAGAGACAAAGCACACACACACAGCATGCAAATTGCGGTAATCATTTACATTAGAATGGCAAAGAAAATGGAATTTGATTTCGTGTTTTTTCTGTCTGCTTTGTTTTGTAAAGCGCAGAGGAAACAGGCGAACATAAAATAATAATAAGAGTTTGTTTCGCTTTCCGATTCGTGCAGTCATAAATTTCAATAAAAGCCACAAGCCAATTAAAACCCATTAAGGATGCGTTGAGTGCCAGACAGATAATTATTATACAAAACAGTAGTCACATGTTTCGCATCGCAGCCAAAGATTAGGAAGTAGTTCAAGGGCCCCTAATGGCAGAACCATGCAGTGGGAGGTGCTTACTCGAAATGGAAAATAAATTACACTCAACTCGAACTTTTACTTTCGCAACTGTTAAAACTTAAGTACTCTGGAAATTTCCGAAACAAAAAAAAAACGAGAAGAAATATGTATAATATATTTCATTTGGGTCATCTCAGCAGCTGCCTTTCAGCCGGGGCTGCCCGCAGGCTTTCGCCTCACCTTTTCATACTTTCTTTCACACATCTTCTTGAAGCCAGCTCTCAGCTATGCTCGCCGAGAGGGCAGTTCAACAGATTTGTGTGCTGTAATCTTGAGTCAATTAAAATTGAAAGTATGAAAATTATACAATTTACAATTTATTTACAATTAAGCTATTTAATTAATATACAGTATTTATATAAGCTAAAAAATAATAAATAAAAATATTATTTATATTTCAATATTAATTATTATTTAAAATATTAAAAAAAAAAAAAAATAAATAAAAATAGTTTGTATATTTAAATATTATCTCGTATCTTATAATTTTTACTAATTAGCCAAAAGGTCTAAAAAATCTTTATGAAAGTATTTAATCTGTTCCTTTATATTTTTTACTTTTATATACACCTTCTTATATTCATTTATATATACTGCGCGTCATCAGGATAGCGCACCCTTCATTTTCTCCGTTCATGTTACATATTTTCTATATCGTTCGAGATATCGTTCTAAATTTTTTTCCCAATGGACTCAGTTTTATTGTCTTTAGAGTAGAAAAAGCTTGAGGTCTAAAATATTCCAGTAAATATTTTTAAAAATTCTTTGAAAAAAAGCTTACAGAAAACGGAAAACGCTCATCAGGATAACGCATTCAAATTCAATTGATGATATCTCGCTCAATTTGAAAACTAGAGTTACCAAATTTTTTTGTAGGTCTTAAATATAAACTTCCTTAAAATTTAATTTAGGAAGAAATATACTTTAATTTTTATATATATAATTACTCCTACCAGAGCACTGCTGCTTCTTTTGAAACTGACCTCGCCTGGCTTTTCAGTTGTTTAGCTACGCTGAACTCGCAAAAAGTAAAAGATATATATATGTATATACATATATATACATATATATATCTAAACAATTAAATGATATTTTGTTTGCGCTTGTGACGTCATCCGTGCAGCTGGATGAAAACAATTTGCTAATTACGAGCAGCAATAAAAATAATTTAGCTTGTAAATGCAACAATAATAAATAGAAGCAACAAAAACAACAACAGCAGCAGCAGCAACAGCAACGGCAACAAATGTTAACAAGACAGCCGCAAAAAAGCAATTAATGAAAATTTTACACGCACAAATGATATTATGCGGGGGGCAACTAAGCAAATTGTGGGCGTGGCTGGCAAACAGAGGGCAAATGACTACAATTGGGTTAATCAGACCAGTGCAAAAAAAAAAAGAAAAGTGGAATAAATAAAAATTACAGCAGCAACAAGCCCATTGGGCAGCTGTCCGCTTGACTTAAATCGTTAGCACATCGACAAAAGTTTGTTTTGCATTTTCCATTTGTATTTATTTTCGTTAATGTATTTTACATGTATACTAAATTATTTTATTTATTTGTATTTAGCAAACACTAGAGTGGCTCTGGTATTAATTTTCACATATAACTATTTAATTTCAATAAAATGATAATTGATTGTTATTTATTTAGGTCATTTATTTTGCTACTGCGTCATTTGAGCTTAATAGATTTTTGGCTTTTGTATTTTTGTTGTTCATGATAATATATATTTTATTTATATTTTTTTCATAATTGAAAAGGTATTTATTTTATTTATTTATTAAAACTTCTCTTGCTCATTTTGAATATATTAATATTATATTTATTTAGTTTGCTATAATATAGCTATGCGAAATGTAATCTTTCTTACAGATATTAAATGTATATATTGCTTTATTTGTTTTATTATTTATTTACAACTTTTGGAAATTTATTTAATATTTTGCTGCCCAACTCATATATTATTTTTGTTCATTTCTATTGTACAATCTATACATTTTAGACATTTTTCTTTATACATTTCAACTCAGATAATTTAAGCACTTGCTCCCTTGTTAATACTTAAAATTATTTTGTATTATTTTAAATGTATAATGTTTGCTACAAATATTTTTTATTTATTTTTATTTTATTTTTTACGCTTCAATTTTTACACAATATATATTTTGGATATTTTCTTGGCATCACAGTTTATCTTCAAATATTTTGACACCATATTCATTGTATTTATTTTTTAAATTATTTTGTTTATGACGTTATTTTAATACATTAAACTATTTTGTATTATTTTATATTAAAAATATTTGCTATAAATATTTTTTATTTATTTTTATTTTTACTTTTTAAGCTTCAATTTTTACACAATATATATATTTAAGATATTTTTTTGGCATCACATTTTAGCTTCAAATATTTTGACACCAAATTCATTGTATTTATTATTTAAATTATTCTTTATGACTTTATTTATTTATTTTTTTTTTTTGCTCTTGACTACTTTAAATTGCTTTATTTGTTTTGTTCACTTTTTCGAATATTTTTATTGTTTTTTTTTGCGTTCAGACTTTGCTTCTATATTTGTCATACGTCGTTTGTGATTTTTTATTCTATTTGTTTTGCATTTCGCGCGTATTATTCAAATTCAAATTATTTTTATTAGTTTTTTCGTCAATCTCTTTGCTTTTATATTTTTATACGCATATTTCGTTTGCATGTTGCGCTTATTAATTGAATTTACGCCAAAAAAAAGAGCATCGCGTCGCTACTTAATTGAATTCTTTTGTTAGTTTTTGCCGCTTTGTCAATTGAAAGCAAAGCAAATTGCACACACACACACACACACACACACACACACAGAAACCACACACACACGCACAGTGTGTGGCACATTTGATTAAATAAGAGATTCGCCGCATGCAACAAATGTTCCAGCAATTTGCCTTCGGAATCGAATCAATCATCGATCGCAAACGGAGGTGGAAATCGTGGAAATCGATGCCGCCTGCCGTTATAAAAAGCACTTAACGAGTCACTGAGTACCGTTCAACCGCGCCGCGCCGCCGACCGCCAGCCGCCAGCCGCTGCTCCCGCCCCTCCCGCTCTCCCCCTCTATCACTCTTCCATTGCCGCCCATCGCACAACACTCGATTCCGTACGTACGCTGGCTCCTCGTATCGTTCAGATACACATACAATTCAAGTCTGTCTGCCACACAAAAAGCGAGCGCCTGCTTGGTCAGTCGCTGATCTTCACAGCAGCCAGCAGCCAGCAGCTGGCAGCAGACAGCAGGCAGCGAGCAGCGCAGCTCGCGTCGCACCAGCGTCGGCGTCGGCGTCGCTGTCGCCGTCGCTGCTTGTCGATTTGTTGTGACGGGCCACACCGGTTCGACGCTCGAGCGACGAGCTACGAGTGGACCACTGTGCAAGCCGACAGCAAAACCGGCAATGCTCAATTGCGCGGAGGTATTCGATATAGAGTATGCCTAGGCGAGGTAGTTTACCAGGGTCAAGCGACTTGCGATATTTTCATTTAACAAAAAATTAAAGCTGTAAAATAAATCTATTGAGCAAACATTTTGAGCTATCTATAAGATATATATATTTATTTTTTCTGTCTGCTCATAAAACTGTAGATGTATCTATCCATTAATATATATCTATCTAAGCATGACTACTAGTCTTTTACGGCATTCACTCAAATATCTCCGTGCTTGCCTTTGCTTCTAAATTTCTAGTTTAAGAAAAATTAAATTTATTTCTCTTCTTCCTTTATCATTTTTTTTTTACGATCATCTTTCCCACATTTTATTTTTAAAGCAAAAATCTTTAAAAAACATATAGTAAATTTCTATTTCGATACTATTTTGTAAAGGCAATAAACGGCAATTTATTCAAAGGACTCATGTGCCTTTGCATCTCAATATCTAGTTTTAAAAAATTAATTTTTTTCTCTTATATATTTTATTTCTTTCTTTATAAATTTTCAATTTATTTTTGTACTATCATCTTTCTCACAGTTTCTTTGTAAGCAAAAAATTTATGAAAAGCCACAGAAAATTTCTAACAAATAATAAATTATGAATATCTCATTCTTTGTATCAAAAGATTTGTAAGATTGTAAATGTTTAATGGAAATAAATAATAATAAATAAAATAAAAATAAATTGCTATCGTCTTCTATTATCTTTTTATGTTGTTTATTACCTAAATTAGAGTCTGTAACTAAATTTAGTTTAGTCTATCCCTTGTATATTGTTCTCTTTCTTACTCTATCTCTAGCTACCTTGCTCTATCTAAAAAAAATTCGATGTAATACAGTTTGTAATACTGCAAATATTCTATAGGTGGTTAGGGTATTTAGTAGTCGTGGTAGATTCTTCTTAGCACTGATGCATTTCTTGTTATTGCATTGACTTTTATTTCATTCAATTAGCAGCGTTGCAGCGTTGCGTTGGCGTCTACTACTATGGAAATGAGTTCTCTGCTCTCTCGCTCTCTGCTGCGCTCTGTAACCTTCTCTCTCTCTCTCCCTTCCCCTCTCTCTCTCTCTCACTCTCTCTCGTTTCATTCAACAATTGCACTTTTGGCTGCTGCTCTTGGCCAGCTTCTGCTGTCGTCGCAGAACAGATGCTGCTACAGATGCAGCCACAGATAGCGATGCATAAATGAAGCCAACGCCTCGTGGCTGGCTCTTGGCCAACGAGTGTTGTTGTTGTTGCTGTTGCTGCTTTTTGTCATATTAGCTACAATTTGTTGATATGCTGGGCACACACGCATATTTCGGTGCCAAATCAAACCTATCCCAATTTTTTGTTTGCTTTGGGCGTCATCGTCCGATTGCCAAGGCTTAGTCCAATAAATTGAAATCGTTTTGGGTTTATATTATTTTTTTATCTCTTATGTTTACCGATTGGCTCTTCCTCTTCCTATGCCGCTCCCTCCCCCACCTCCCCATCTTCTTCTTCTTGTGCGCATTTAAGGCGCGTTTTTTTTATAAAGCTGATTGCCAATCGTAAAGTTGCCTTTTTTCTGTTTTTGTTTTCTTTGGCTTTTATAGAGTCAACGCGTCATATGCGTTATATTTGTTGTTGTTGCTGTTGCTGTTTGTCTTTTTTATACGTTATGCTGCGCGGAGTTATCAGCAAGTGAATAAATCAAACGTTCTATAAATAATTGAGTGAAAATTATTAAACATCTGTTGAATTGAATCGAAAGCTCAGCCGAATTGAGGCATTTGAATACAATGGACGAGGGGCGAGCAGCGAGAGGCCGACCATGAAGACGCCTCAGCACATATTGCCCAAGGCAGCTGGAGTAGTGCCTGAATATTGAACGTATTTAAATACAATGGCACGAAGGCAAGCAGCGTCTATATAAGTGAGATAAGAGACTGTTGCGAAGCATCGAAGATTGAATATCAGACAGAGCTGATTGACGCATATACATTTAAATGGGCAAATTGAAAGCTGGAGAAGCGTGCTGAGCATTAAATACTCTTGCTGATATACACTATGTAACGTATAATTTGTATGAAGAAGATGCAGGAGATATAGTACTTTTATATATATAATCATAGGCATGTGATATACACACAATACAAGATGAGTTAAGCAAACAATGTTTCTTTACAGATATATACTATATATACTTTTGTATATACTTTATAGTCTCAGTTGAAAAGCGATAGCTAAACTTTGTAATATTAAATTTGTATTAAAAGCTTTAAATGATTGTAAAAAGTGTTTAAGGGAAATGTTTAAAGCACAATATTAATAAAATTAAATTATATACCATATAGTGTAGAATTCTTGAAATGTATTTAATCAAAAATTATGTACTCTTGCTGAGAAATAGGATAAGATATGTTATTAAATAACTAATAAATGTGCTTTCATACAAAGGTAACATTTTAAAAAAGTCTTTGTTGGTTGTGGAAGCTTAAACAGCAAGTAGAAATACTCCAACGAGATTTTTTTCTTACAGCTATGTGAGAGTGTATCTAAGAAGCAAGTTACAGTTTCTATATGACTCTATTGTAGAGAAATTTACACACCCTCATATACAATTATTTGCTCTTAATAATCATTTACATATATTTCATATAAGACTTATCGCTTACAAATATCTTATATAAACAAGTCAGAATATTGTAGTCGGACGCTACAGATTGCATATTATTCACTTGCTGTCTAAGCTTTGCCAGTTCAAAACTTTGAATGATATAGTTGAAAGTTTGTAATTGAAAGATTTATATGCCTTCAGTAGGCGCAGTAGGGGATATATAATTTACAGCCTAAGAACATTCGACAGTAACTAAAGTAATATATTTTGACGAGAAGACTCAAAAGCTGTAGAAATCGGAGGGTATTCTCGATATGCCGTGCCCAGAAAAGGGCTTAATTTTTTTAGTAACTCAATCGAATTTTCAAAGTTTTTATTACTAAGCTTTCTCAGACTTTTCTTAGTGATATAGAGTTTTGCAGCTTATCACGCCTCCTTTAGATGTCAATATATGTCTAAATATCTATCTATATATATATATTATATACATTCTTTAGATGCAAAACACAGTCTGCGCCTATTCATGAAGCCTCTAGTGAGCGTAGACATATACTTTATCTATATATACAATATGCTTCTAAAGCTCGTTTTAATTAGGGGATTTTCCCAGCAGCTAAGATACATAACTCTGTCGTCCAAATTATGCTTATATTATTGGAAACCTGCTGCTGTGAGCTTATTATCAAATCATAAAAATCATCTAGCACATCTAGTCGCAGCCACAGCCACAGCCGCCGTTCGGCTGACTGCGTCACACTGCCGTCGGCGCCGCAGTCGAGGTCTCTGTTTAGCATATCTGGAATTGGTGACGTCGTCGAAATTGCCTATTTGAAATGCTGGTTTGCCTCAGTTTCGCTTGTGGCTGTGACTGTGGCTGTAGCTGTTGGCTGTGGCCGTTGGCTGTTGGTGTTCGATATTATATTGAATACCCTACAGTAGTTCAAAATGGGTATGCAAGGTTGTGACATGGGGCAATGTCTGCCACAGATCATGATGTATTAGACTAGATGTTGTTAATCTCTGAGATACGAGTTGATTCCTCCCTCTATCTATAAGTAGTAAATATAGCTAAAGCTATCTCATTTAAAATATCACATTGCCTTGCTGCAGGGTATAGTCTAGTCTAGCATTTGACAGCTACACTCTCTAGTCATTTTACATTTCAGTTTTTGCAGGCAGAATTGAAATTGTTTCTTCTACTTTTTTCTTCTTTACACAAAAAACAATATTTCTCGTCTATAGATATGGGTCGGGCGGTGGCTGGGGGCGTGGCGATTGCCGCTTGATTTGCTGCGCCCTTGCCTTTTGTATCAGTGCGTCGTTTATTATTTATTTATTTATGCGCATAAATTAAAGTGAGTTTTATTGTTGTGCCATTTTCTTGGAATAACAAAGAAAATTTTCGCATTTCTTGTGAAAATTTCGAGCAATTGGTGAATAAATGCGTTATTGATAGGCATTTCATTGGCAGCTGCTGCTGCCCGTGCCGCGTCCACAGTTGTAAGCTGCTACAAATGATTGCATACTTTTGGGCGCGAGGTAAGAAATCGCATCAGCAAGTGGCCAGCGCCGAGCGAAGTCATAAAACTGTCTTTTTGTTGGGCTTTAAAGATAAAAATAAAAGATATACGTATACAGTGCGCTTTGTTCGCTTTGCTACCTTCCAAAAGGCGTCAAAACTTTTGCAACTTCACAAAATGCTGCACATTAAAAATTAATAAATAAAAAAAGACAATTTAAAGTTGAGACTCCTGGCATTTTTCAAGGAATATGTTCAGCTGACAGCAGCACGCGCCGCTCTCAGTCCGAAACGCGACTTGTCTGTAAAAGTTTCTAATGAAAACTGCCTAGTACATACATAAACGTGTATATGTATCGAGTATATGCTGCTCTACCAGGAGCCCCCGCAGCTGCCAACTTGTCAGCAAAAGTTTTACGCAACTTTGGCAACATTTCAGGGCTCAGCAACGTATTTCTTATTAAATTAAGCGTTTTCTCAAGCAGTCTACGAGTCGGGGGAGGGGGTAATGGAAGGGGTGTGGTCGCCCAACTGTTGCGCAGAGGGTCGCTCGCTCATTTGAATTTTGCGCTTTGTAATTAGGCACCGCCCCGAGCCAATGTGGCGGAAAATGTGAACGTGTCTGAAATTAACTGCGAATTGCAGAATTTACTTTAAAGCGTGGCAATCAAAGGGCCAATCGCAGTGGCAATCGATAGACACAGTGTTGTGCAACGCATAAATCAAGCAAATGACAGTGGTCGGACAGGGCTGGGCTGGCTTATTACTACCAGCCCTCGCACGCGCCCACTTCGAGGGCAAACAATGGCGGCGTGGCAGCTAAGCGCAGGATGAGCCGGCCAGAATGAGCATGAGCAACCACAGATGACTGCCCACTGCATGTGACAGAAGCAGATGAATGGAGGGGCGGAGGGACGGAGGACGAGCGGTAACTAGGGATACTGGACACGGGGCATTGGGCAGGCAATGAGCAAGATCAAGAGTTGCTGCGTAGAACAATGGCCGCTTGGCCTGTCCACTGGCCACTGGCAGCGAGGCTGGGCCAACAACAATTGAACTGTGGGCAGCTGCTTTGTGAGCGACACTTTTGACTTATATGACAGCTGCTGGCCTCTGCTGATGGCGGCTCACTGAAATGAGTTGCTGCTGCCGTTGCCGCTGCTGCTGCTGCAGGAGTCACAGCGGCAACAGCTGCTAGCTGTCTAGGATTTGTGTGCTACTGAAACGAATGAATACCAAAGTTAGCTAAACAAAAGTCTATTCAAATGAAGTTCATGTCGTAGGCACAAAGCGAAAAACAGAAAACAAAACACGAGTCTTTCAATGAGCCATGTCAAGTCTGTAATGGCTTACACTGGTACTAAATGTATTAGTCAGTTGAAAGGGTCCTTAATGGCAGTGGAATGGAGAGATGCAGTGTTGTGTAACGTTATATCTTAGGTGAAAGATATGACGAGTTCTTTGAACTGGAATTTTTTAATCAGACAATCATATAATGCTAATGACAGGCAGATAGAACAAAAATTTTAAAATATTAAAAAAAATAATAAAAATAATTCAAAATTCTATATTTAACCCTAATTTAACTAACATTATTAAAATAACCAAACAGTTGAGCGTTGTAATCTCAATAACACATAAATTGACAAAACAGTGACGATTTAGTTATGTGTTCACTATTTTATGTATTAGTTCATTTATATAAATATTTATTGATAACTTTTTTATTATATATTATATATAAGTATATTTATTTATTTTTTGTCGTTCATTATCTTATTCTTTATTTTTTTTTTGTAATTTTATATTTCATTTATTTATTTATTTATTCATTTATAGATTTGTTTGTTTATTTATTTTTTATTTGATTAGCTTATTACGGAATTAATTTTTTATATATTTTTTTTTATCTATTTAATTAATAAATTACGAAGTTTAAGCTAAAACAAAAATAAAAGACTTAGTAAAAACAGAAAAATGTGTCACAATAATATTACTAACACAATGGAAATATTCAGACTGACCATCTATGCCCCTAATATGATCAGTGATATTATTACCCCATGATGAATAAAAAATGTCTTCAAACTTGAAACCTGTAAGCATATTTACCAATATATTAAAATAGAAAAAAAATGGAATTTTTATTCTATTTAATAAAATTAAAAAATATATATAAATATCAATAAAAATTAAAAAGAAAGTAAGCCACATTCACTAAATTATTTTCATAAGCCATAAGAACTTTTCACATAATTCTTTATCTGTAACCAAATCAGCTAAAATCTTTTATATCTGACTTTATTTCAATGTTGTAAATTAATTAAAATATGTATAGAATTTAAAGTAAATGTCAATTGCATATGCATATAGTTTTGCTTAAATAAATTGCATAATTTTAAATAATGTCCAAGCACTTAAGTGTCCAAGTTCCAACACTCTCATATATCATTTGAGTTTAAGCCATTTGGAATTCATATGACAGAAGTCAGTAAAGGATTTGTCAGTTGACAGATTGGATTGCACGTTAGAAAATTCTTAAAATGCTAAACAAATTGTACTGCCGTCTCTCTCTTGCACTCAGGTTTTTGACCAAGAGAATTGCCAATTTATATGCAAAGTTAACATAATACTTGAAATATTCGCAAGCAAAAGGTAAATGTCACAAGTGAAAAGGCTAAGCCCAAGCAAAATTCTACCCAAAAAAAAAAAGGAAAGCAAAAAAACGGAATGTGGAAATATTTGTTAAATTTGTATTTGGAATACTAAATGATTGTTGTTGTTGTAATGTCCATATGGCCGCAAGGTACTTTGGAGCTCAGGATTTGGCTGGGCAAACAAGAGCGGTCCCAGCAGTTGTTCTTCCGCTTTCACTCTCGCTTTCACCTCCTTTCTCTCTCTCGCGCAGGAGTGATTCAACACGTGGCAGACGCGCTACATTTCTTTCTACTAATTTACACGCAAAACAGCTGCCACAGCTTGTGGTGTGTAATTAAAAGGAAATTGTAACGCGTGCCACGGCGCCCTATGAACGTGTCAAATGACAGACGTCGTCTACTAAGAGAGCAAAAAAATAAAGAAACAAGAAAAAAATACAAAAAATGTGCGCCAAAATGCAAAGTGTCGAGCGTAAATAGAACGACGAGGAGACAACACATGGCATCACGTATACGCGGCGTATGACTCGCAATGAGATGAGCTGCCACGCGCAGCTTTTTTCCGTCCGTCTATTATTATTTGCGTTTGTTTAATTAAAAGTTTTACTCACTCGGACTAAATCAATTGCACATAAATTCAACTGCAGCGCTGCCAAACTGGGGGAAAATGTGCCAAGCCAAAAGTTTCAATGGCTTTTAATTACGAAGCAAACAAAAAGCTGGAAAATCCAGTTGAAAGCATTTTGAAGGCGATTCGACATGGCCACAAAATAAATGTGACTGAATCAATGGGCGGTCGGATTAAATGTGGGCACGCCACACACACATAAGGAAGAGTTCGGCAAAAGCCACGGGGCGAACTCGTATAAAAGGTTCTTCAAAAGTGCAAAGCTGGCAATTCACGGCAATTGATGGACTAAAGAGCTGCTGAATTATTTCAAATTGTTCGCAGCTCACTGTGAACTCAAAATATACGTATTTCATTAAAAATAATTGCTTTATGCCTTTATTTACTCATAATGCAATATAATCAATGTTATGAATAAGGAAAAGTAGCAAATTGAGCTTGAATATGAATAATTTGGGGCTCGACTTTTGGTTACTGTTTGTTCTTATCTTTCAGTTACACTCTTCTGTATGCCTGTTAAAGCTGAATATATTCTGTTAATTAACATGAAGGCTTTAGGTTGAAGGCTTTTATGAATATTTTTAATTTGTACGTAATTTAATATTATTATTTTTAAAAAATTTTTGGTTAAGAAACCAAGCTGTCAATGGGCTGGGAGTTGAAACCTATTCAATACACTCAGCTGCCACTCATTGCTCACTTGCTTAGTGCTAATAATTGTCTATCATTTTAGTTAATTTATTTCCAGCTCGAATACGTTGAAATAATTTCTAAAAAATTAATAATTAATTATTTATTTAATTTGCTTTACTTCCCTTAAACATTTTTACAATCATAATAATTAGTAAATATAAAAAATAAACAAAGCAAAGATGTGAGTTTTCAATGAGATATATTAGCTGGCTTTCTTCATTAGAGTTAACTCATATATTGAGGTTCTCTTTATGCTATACTTGGCCACACAACATTCTAAATTCTGAAAAAATAAAGTTAAAACTTAGTTACTTAATACAACTTTCCTTCTATTCTTCTGCTTATTTTAATTATTTTTTTTTTCTATTTGATTTGGAAAGTAAATGTATTATATATCCTCATGTAAGTAAGTTTGGCTGCTCATACACCAGCATATATTTTATATTTTAATTTTCTTTTAGATAAAAGAATGGTAGCTCAGTTAAAAGTAAGATTTTCATTAGTTTTTTGCTTCTGTCCCCAGCCAATATGCCCCGTTGACAGCTTTTGATGGTGCACTATCCCTTAAGCTGGGGCATGCCACACGGCACATTGCTGGGATAACTCGGCTGCAGCAGCGACTTATCAAACTGAAAAGTGTTCACTTAATGCCACAGAAATGCTGCAGCTGTGCGCCACAAGATGAAGGCAAGCTGTTATGTCATTTTGTGGCTCACTTCAGACTGGTCAGAGAATACGAAACTATTTTTGGTTGCCCGATCTTAGCCCTTCCCTTCCTTTTGATTTGCGAAATGCGAGTTGAAACTGAAATGACAGTTTGCATTACACTGTTTGCAGCGTGTGGCAGGCGGCAAATAGATTCATTAATGCCATGTTGAGTGCAAATTAATTAGCGCTTCAATTGTGCGCCCGGTACGCCGTCCACTAATCCAATCATTTCCAGCTCAACGCCCAGCCCAGACAAATTTCGTCTAGTCATGTGCGTTAATTATTCTGCCAGATGTGAGAGTGTGTCGAGCCGTAAGTGGGTGAGCGAGTGTGTGCTTGTGTCTACTTGTGTCTGTGTATGTGTAAGTGCGCGCTTGCTCGTGGCATTTAATTGCGAACGCTCTACGAAAGTGTCCAAAACAAGGGCAGGTAAAAAGAGAGCAGAGTGGGCTCGAGGCTGGTTCTGAATATGCTATCAGTAAACAAAATGCAAAAGTTTTTTCAGCTGCTGCAGGCCATATCAAAATAAATACAAAAAATTTAAAAAACCAACAGAAGCAGCAACAGCAGCAACAATAACAACAACCACAATATAATGAAAAAGGCAAAGCATCAGCGGCGGAGCAAAGAGAAAAGTCAAGCAAACAACAGCTCCAAAAGTAGGCAATACAAAAGGCTTTCATTGTTTATGTGCAAGGCGGCTTAAGTTGGGTAATACTCATAAGGTTTATGCGGGTACTTATTGTGATAGAGATGGGAATTTGAGAAGGAATTGCTAAGGGAGGAAATATTACAATTTTCTATTGGAAATTTATCGTAATGTAATGAGACTTATCGGAGCTTTGGTACTGCGTAAGCTTGGCTACTTATATAAGGTATACGGACGGCTTCATGAATTATAGAATTTTTTCCCTAAGCTACAAAATAAAAGAAAAAATTAATATAAAAATTAATAATGAAAATTAAACTTAAGTAACTTTCACTCCTAACTTAACAACTCTCTGAGCCATTCTAGTAAAATTTGAAACAACATTAAAGACTCAACGTATTCTTGAATGTATTCTTGAAAGACATTTGCTAAAGAACTACTTGACCTAAGCTAAAGGAATTTTCAAAGTGATTTCATGATATGGAAAAAAGTATCAACAAATTCAGGTTTCATCTTACAAAGTAATTGAAATGTTTTACAAAATACCTTTTTACTCTCATTAATCAATATTATAATAATACTAAAGAGCCGCACGTAGTAGTAATACCTGCTTATTTCTACCATTTCTCTACCTTTGGCTGCTTTACTATGCCACCCACCCACTCAATCCTTTGTGTCCTTTTTAAAAGATACGTTCTTCTTCTTCTTCTCTGCTCTGAGCCAGTTTAACGGCACTTCAGCGCTAAACAAAACGACAAAAGGCAAGTGCAGAGATAAACAGTAAGACAAAAGAGACGCCAAATCGTGAGGCACTCGAGCAGAGAGCGTAAAGTAAATGCTTGGGCAACAGCTGCTTGACTTCGTGCGGCATGTGGCATGCGGCATGTGGCATGTGCTTAGCCTTGTTTGCATGCGTCTGTCGCGCCTCTGCCCTCGTCAACTGTCTCTCAGTCTCTCTCTCTCTCTCTTTGTATCTGTCTGCTGCCTTCACTGCTTTCAGCTGTCATTTCCGGCTTTCATTCGCTTTCATAATTTCCATTTTTTTTCTTTCGGTTCTCTCTTCGGGTCGAAGTTTAAGCGCCGCAAATTAAGCGCAAAAAGCGAATACAAAATGCCTAAAAGCGTCATCGTTTAAGATAAACAAAAATCCAAGAAAACAAATGGACAAACCAAGTAATTAAGTACACATCAACCCAGCACCGGCCACTCAACGCAAAAATATGCTAATGGGAATATTACTTTTGAATACCCTAAACCAATAGATAATTGAGAAGAAGGGGGTTTATAGGGCAAGCAGAGACAATTGGGCAAATCATCTGATGTTCAGGTAATTAATAAATGTAATCGTTTATATAAGTTTTTAAAAAATCGATAAATATCGATAAGTGGAATGTGGAATGATATATGCATTATATAATAAATATGCTTAAATTTCTATAGAAGTGATTACTATCTTTATCTAATCTAAATTTTTAAGAGATTCTATAAGTGGACAATCAATTATGAACCTTTAATTCATGGCATATTTACAGATTTCTCTAAAGAAAAACTAAAATTCAATCAGAGTATAGGATATCCTGCAGCAGTTCTCTCTGGCAAACTACTTATTTTCTTACTTATTTCCATTCTTGGTGTACTTTACAATATTCCAACGGAGCCTCATTATAATTATGTTTCGTGCTCGGAAGAGGGAACCACAAGAAGGAGATTGGCGCTCATCATAATTTGCTGCCTGTTGCTGTGCCTCGCGTTTGTCTATGCCCAAGTGCTGTTGGCCAAGAGGTAGGCCTTTTCGTTTTTTTCTTCTTTTCTGATCCAGTTCGCGTGTTTTGGTCTTCAATGCGACTGCTTATGCGGGGCGTTTAGCACATCGTTACCTGCACTGTCTGTGCCTGTGTCTAAGTGGCAAATAGCTCGGCTGTGAGCAGGAGCAGGAGAAATGCTCGGCATGCCAGCCCAGCCGAGCAATCAATATGAAGCACCGACTAAAGCTGTGCCTTCGGTGCCAGAAAACAGCAATTTAAGGAGTGATTTGCTTTGCCGAGAAAATGTTGACACGCTCTGGCTGCTATTTACGGTAGTTATTGCGATATGAACAGCAATTTCAGTGCGTAGAAAAGCTTGCTCCCGATTGTCTGGGTCTGCCCGGTAGGGTGGGAATAATGTGAGAAATCAACAGCTGAAAATTAGAGTTGCTAATTGCGGATTTAAGATAAAATATAAAACAATTTTTAAAGCGAAACAATTGGAATTGTAATGTCCAGGCTTTGCCTAAAACCCAGATAATTATTAATTTAGTTACTTGGGAAATTAAATACAAATAAGAATTTGTATACAAAAATTATATTAAAAAGTTATCAATAAAAGGAATATAAATCGATAAACTTAACATCTTATCCAAGATCACAAATATCTGATAGCTTTATTGTTTTTTAATTAGCAAACTTTAAAGGACCTTCCTCAAGCTTATTCTTCTTGGTCAGGTAATTGAAAATAAACAAACTCCTCTCACAAAATTTTCCATTGCCATATTCCCCACTTTTCAATTACATTTTAATGACTTTAGCTACATTTTCTGTCGTTGTCACGTCTTGAATGCATTAAATTTAGTAACTCGCTTACTTTACATACATGCGAGCTCTCTAATCCCCTTCGCTGTGCTCATATCAGTTATCGTTTGCTTCGGAATGGCTCATATGCATATGCGATAAATATTTATAATCACTCGCGCTATACGAGTATGTCACTCTGCTCATCATAGCGTGCCACACCCCTCGTAGCACTCCTCCTTCTCCTTCTCCTCAGTGAATCCCTCTGCTTCGATTGACTTCTGTAACGGCAGAGCTAACATAAAATCAATAAAGTCGTTTTAGAGCTCATTGAATCGTTAAAGGACAAACAACGTACCAATGACTTATAAATACTCACATACATCAACACACACAAGCACACACACATACACTCGCATACACAGTCACGACGGTGGCAACAACCCCAATTAAATTTAGAAACGAAAATGTATTAAAAATATATGAATTTGTTAAATCTGATAACTTAACTTTGAAGCGCTCAAATTTATGTGTCTGTCTAGCAGATTGACACATTGTTGTCAATATGCCTATATATATTTATATATGAGTTCACATATTTATATGTATCAATGTGTATATTAATCCATCACATTATTAATATCAATGATCTGAACATAAATGTTACTTGATGTTAATACGTTAATCTATTAATATATTAGTAATTCCGTCAATATATCAATCTATACACCAATCCCAAATATAATATAAATAAAGAATACCAATTTTCAGTTTTAATATTCATCTCTAATATTTAAATCCAAGTAGTTTTACTTTCAATAAATAACTTTACTTTCTCCTTCAATTGCTTAGATGCTTCAAGGACATTCGCCTTGTGCATTGTGCGGTACACTAGAGACTACCTTAACCTCAAAGATAGATTTGCTTTAATTTCATGGCCTCTAATTACGCTTAATTAAAGCTATTAATTTATGTCCACAATCTGTTTAATCAATCATGGAACTTTTCCGTCCGCGCTGTCAAAGGCGTTGGGAGCGGAGTGGCGCGACGGAGCAGAACATGTGTGTGGATTACAGCCAGGATAACTAAGTAGTGTGCGCGCGAAGCTGCTGGCAGGCGAAAGATATGAGCCAGTCACTTGTAGCCAGCATTCAGCCGAGCTAATGGACGGGAGTTAACAGCAACTAAAGCTTATAATAAAGTCTGGATAAGGGCAGCGAAAGGAGCAGCGCAGGAAGCGCTAGGACATTAGACGACAATGGTGGTTGCCATTTTGTCTGCCTGATAAATGAAATGCGTTGATGGCGCTGTCTGGTGCAGACACTGCACTGAGAGAAAATATGGGGAAGTTTAAAGAGTTGAGTTAGAGGAAGGACTTATTATAGATAAATATTACCAATAATTTAATGGGAATAGTAAATTAATAAGATGATAAAAAAGAAGAATTGATACAAATATATAATTTTTTTAAATATATATTATTTTAATATTTATATATTTTTTTTTTATTAAAAATAATTTAAATACTTAATAAATAATTAAATTATTCAAAATAATAAAAAAAAAAAAAAAACAAAAATAATAGAAAATGAAAATAAAAATATAAAAATAATAATGGTTAACAAACTATATACAAATATTGATCTAAAAAGATTTTATTATAAATAAATTGATAAAAATTATGTATTTGTTAATTATTTTTATATAATTATTTACATTCTATATTATATATTTATATTATTTTTAAATTAAAAATTAAAAAAAAAGTAAAAACTACAAAAGTTTTTTGAAATGAAAATGAAATGAATATAATATATATTTATGTCTGTTTAATATTCTTTAAAAAATTATTTTTACCCAAAATGCAATATACTAATCAACAACTGTATAGAAATTTATGAAGTATTTTACTTATAAATAAAAAAATAAATATGAATTTTTCGCAAACCATTTTCAAAGATTCTAAAAGTTTTCCCTGTGTATGCATCGCATGTTTTAAAACTATGTCCAATTTATCCCAGTGCAAGTTGTTAGTTAGTTAGTTAGTTTTGAGCCTTTTGTGCTTTAACTTAGCGCAACTTTGTCTGGTCCAGACGTTGATAATTGCGCCGTGATAGCTGCTTACTGTGGATATAGTAGCCGATTCGTAAGCGTATCTTAGCGGGGGTGAGGCAATGGGAGAGAGAGTGTTACATTTGTTCAACACGCGCACATTGTATGTTTTACGATAGGTCGTAAATTCCGGAAGTTGAAAGTATTCCCCATATGCGGCGCACATGTCTCTGTCTGCGTACCTCTGTCACTCTTCGCTCTCTCAATTTCTCTCCCCCTATCTCTGGCCCTTTTTAGGCGCCCCTCACTCACTCATTGGCATTCATGCATCAGTCAGCTTGCTAACTCAGTTTTCGTGCGGGCAGATCCCGCATCCAGCCTGCTGTTAGCATCCTTGACAACATTTGCACGCACATTGTCATTGTTTATTATGCCAATTTCACTGGGGAGGCACAGTTTGGACGGGGGCACAGCCACAACTGGAACACACATGCATTGAAACATTGGCAAAACTCGGCTCGAAATACGAAAAAAATGATGTTCTACTGGGCTTATGTGAGTTACTTACACAAGCTCTACAGCCAATTCCGCACAATGATGCAGGACATGTGACGGAACATTGCATGAGAGACCTGCGTAGGAATTTCAGAAATGCAAATTTCAAATTGTGCGTGCAGGAGGTGAGCCTAGAAGTTGCGGCCGCAAGGGAAAGAAGCTTGTTTCGTTGAAGCTTGAATATTTGTTTTGCCCTATTTATACGGTATGCCCTTTGAAAAAGGTTAAAGGCAGCATGGGTATAATAAGCAGTTGAGGCGATGGTACACAGTATATATTTTTATAAAAAATATATGTCGAGATCTATAGCTTAGTTTAATACAAAAATCAATAAATATTTCTATTTTCGTTAGCATATTTTAAAATTTGATTGAAACAACATATGTTGAAATCGATAATTCATAGTGTTTTATAAAAATATTTAATTTCACATCTATCAATGATAATTTTTGATTAGCATTTTAAAAGCATAAAATTCAATATTAAGTAGAATAAAATATATGTATTTACATATTTTATTTTTATCTAGATTTTTATTTTTTATAAAATTTGTTACCCAAAAATATATTGATAAATTTAATACTAAATAAATACTAACTATTATATTAATTATTATATTATTATATATATTGCTATTATAATATATTGTTATATATCTTATATTTTCTTCTTCTTACACTTCTAATTAAAATTAAATCCTGCTTGCAAGGCATTGCCTAGTCGTCCCGTTTAACTTGTGTTGTCTGCTGACTGCTCCTTTGCTGATTTCGCCAGGATTTATGGTTAGAAATCAATGCAGTGGCATCTGCAAGCAGCTCTACTTTCACCCGCTCTTCAGTCTGCTCTCCCATTGGCGCTGTCGACTGCCATTTGGCATATTTCGCAAAGTTTTTTGGTATCGAGAAACTGTTCGCCGCACAGCAAGCACAATTGAATGAAACCGAACAAGATTCAAAATGCGGTTTCAGTTTCATTACCGCCTGCATTTGGTTATTGTATGAGTGTGTGTGTGCTTCTGTGTGTATGTGTGAGGGGAGTCTGGACAAAGTTGTTCGCAGTATAAATCAAATTTATTTTTCCATTTTCCCAAGCAACCAACGACAACAAAGCAAAGTTGACTGTGTGATGTGTGCGGGTGTGGGTGTGGTGCGTATGTTAAATAAAAGCGAGCACAAGTTCACGATTGAATAAATATTGAAAGAGCAACAGCAGCAACCACAACTTTAACAACGGCGAAACAAAAAAAAAAAAAATGGAAAAAAACAACGACGTAAAACAACTGCGAGAAACTTTGCTTAAACGTATTTCATTGAAATGAAACCGGGCGCCATGATTGCCAGCCAACTTAGAGCGCCAACAACTTGAGAGCAACACGTGCTGGAAAAGTCAGATATATTCAAATCAGTTTTCAAAGCATCTTAAGTGCACGCAACTCATGGCAAGGCGACGCGGCGTGGGCAGGCCGCAGGCAGCAGTGAAACTAGGAAAGGTTGCTTTTCATGCGCCGTGCCCATTTGCTAATTACGAACAGCAAAAGTGGAGAGAACTAAGCAGCATTTCAGTTTGTATACCCTACAGAAATGTTAAAGATGATTTAGGATAATATTTTACAAAATATTTTTAAAACTTAATTGAATTTAGATTTCAAAAATACTTTTATTTACAATTTTAAAAAAATATAAAAATATTTTACTCACATGGATCAGGAGGAACGTTTGTATATAGTTGATAACATTTTCTTTTAAGATAATATTAAAAACCTTCCCTCCCATAGACTTAAGATAATCCATTAAATTTCCTCTCCAAATCGTAATCATTTATATATGCATAAGATAATTGAGTTCTCTGGTTAGGGCACAGCTAGAGTCGCGAGGGCAGGCCGAGAGATGTCGGTGTGTTCGATAAGATAAATGAAAGTGTTGCACAAGTGTCAGTGAGGGTCTATTCTGTTATGTACTCAAACACCTTTTAAGGGAGGCGGGCGAGAGTGTGCGAGTGTGTGTGCCATTTATAATGAATCGACAGGAGGCAGCTGCAAACTGAACAGGTGCTCCTTGACCTAGACGAGCAGCAATCAGGCATAGACTCGATAAAGTTGTGCGCCGAAAAGCAACCCGAATGGAGAGCGAGAGAGGGTGTGGGGGTGCTACAGGTGGAGTGTTACAAATAGTTGCATTAACCCCTTATCTAATTGAGCGGCAGAGGTGACACGGCAAGTGACGCAATGCTGTGGCATATTGCGGGACATCGAATTTCAATTAGGTCCAAAGCCGCCTGCATGCACGGCGTATACGCAATGCGGCATTACGGTAGCTGGCGCACGCTAGGAATGTTGTGGCGCCAGGCGAAGCACTAAGCCACCAGATTTGCCGCCCCGCCCAACTGTAAATTGCACAAAACATTTCATGCTCATTACGGTCAGTTCTCATAATGGCATTTGCAAGCAGCTAAGCGTCCTCAACATTCTACAGTTCAACTGCTTCGTATTTTATTGCTTGTCAATATACTATGCAGTGGTGGGTATTGCGATATTGTTACTTGATAGGTAAATACAAATAGAAAATAAAATAAATGATAAGAAATTGTTTTGAACTATGTCTGTTTAGTAAAACTTTTGGATAAGACATCAAATTTAATACTTGTTTCAAAGTATTAAAAAAGCTTTAAATGATTGTAAAAATGTTTAAGGGAAATAAAATACAACAAATAAATAAATAAAAAAATAAATATAAAGGCTTAACTACTTTAATGAGATTTGAGATAAAATATAAATATTTTTTTTTTAACTTTCAGTACAATGTAAAATTAATTTAGTTAAGTTAAATTGGCTTGTCGGAATACATATAAAAATTTTTTTGTTTGATATTCCCATTTATTTGAATCTGATAAGAATATTAAAAAGGTTTTCCATCCCTCAAATATTTAGTTTCGTTTTATTTTATTCATTTATAGTGCAGTATTTCCCTTAAACTTGTTTACAATTATATACAACTTTTGATAAACATTTTATATTAAATTTTTAAAAGTTTTAATCATATTTACCTTATCATAACTAGATGTCATGTAGCTGCTGTAGCAATCAGCTTGGAGTCATGCTGGCACCCGCAAGGGTATTCACTCAACGTCAAGTCGACGCTTGTTGTTTTTACTTATTTTCAATTTGTATTCCCTTTCGCTAGTTTCCTCTTCATTGCGCTGATGCGCCGCACAGCAATGTCGTCAGCAGCATCTGCATCTGCAGGATATGAAAGTGGGTCTGGGATCTGGGCCCGGGCGACAGACACTTGGCGATTTGTTTACGTTGCTTGATTGCAACTGAAACGTCTGTTAACGATATGTAGCGCCCATCCACACTCGTCTCGTATTTTATTCCAACAGATTTTTAATCAAATTTACGCTAGTTGTCAGCGAGACTCCAGTCCAGTTTCAGTTTCAGTTTCAGCTCCAGCCTCAGCCTCATCCTCAGCTGCAGCTGATGACTGAATAAATGCAGTCGTATAACATTTATTGAGTAAATAGAAGCGTGCGCTCTATGTCATTGGCAAGTGTTTGCCTACAGCAGCGCTGACAGTTCAATTAATTGAACAGATTTCGAGAGACGACTTAATGAATACCCTAGTGATATATGAGGGACTTATTATATATATTTCTTTTAGCTTAGTCTGATTAGAATTTTTTTTATTAAAGAATTTTATAAATTTATATATTCCCATTTTAGAATTTTGTCATTGCTGTCTTCTACATATTAATTTCTTAAATCTTTAATTTTTAATCGTTCCTTGCTTCCTAATCATTCCAGCTATTCTCCTGCCTGACCCAGTGCCCCATAAGTCTTACTATCGCCCAACTATGATGCCATTGGACACAATTACGTTCGATCATAGACAAGTTCAATGGGCTGCACGGCCGTAATCGAACAACTTAAAGTAAACTTTCGCTAGGGTCAATCTGCTGGGCAAGTTCTGCTGTATTTTGCAATTTGTTTTCTAGCTTTTTTACTCTCGTGGGTTTATGCTTCGGCGACATTATCGATTGTCGCTTGTGTCAAGTCCATTCAACCAACTGGCAACTGGCAACGGGCAACTGGCAACTGGCAAAGCGAGTCGCGCCCTTTTACACTTTGCCGACTTTAAGTGCGGCCCCAGCGCCCTGCCTTCATCGCCGTCTGGCCAAGTCTCAGCCGTAATTGCATGGGGTTATGTTCGGGCTATGATTATGTGCTAAAAGTTCGCTGTTGGCAATCAAAAAGAATAGAGCCCTGCACAGCACTTATACCATAAATTGCGCGCTCGGCTGTCAACTTAACTGCGAGACGTATAAATATACATTTGCTTGTCACGCCTCCCACCCCCTCCCCGTCAGTCAGCATCAAGTGTTCCCTCGACTAGAATTTACTTTAATCTGACAATTGCGTAACTTGATTTGAATTTACGACAAAAGCCGGAGTCCTTTTCTAGGCGCAACAGCTGTAAAAGCAGATATGAATGTGTGTGTGTGTGTGCGCGAGTGTGTGTGTGTGTGTGCGAGTGTGCTCTCTGTGCGAATTGATTACAGCACATAATTATGTATGCCGCTCAGAGAAGTAATAAAATATCACGCATACACCCTCGCCATGCTACGACGAGTCTGATTAATCGCCTTGACCAGCAGCGAGCGAGAACTGTGTGGCTGAAGAGATAAAGGAATTTGAGGATCCTTGGCAGCAGCACAAATAATTGCCACATTCTCATCACATAACATTTTTCTACATGCATACATATATCTCTCCTGCCTCTGAATAATTCAAAGCATAAATTTAAGCATTGCCAACAAATTTGCTTAGCTGTTTTGTTATACGCTAGAATTAAAAGGTTGCTCAAGGGGGTAAGTTGGGTTTATTTAGATGATATGTGAGCTAGAATCTAGTTAGTTTTATTTACCTGCAGTTAGATAAATATTCTCTTTATTTATTAGCTTTACTCTCTACACGTACTGGACAAATTTTAGTGAATTAAGAAGTGTAAAGCTGAAATAATCAAGGAGAAGGCATGAAATACGCCCTGCAGGTAGTGCAAAATTTATTAAGATCGAATCAGTAATTTTATAAAATCATATGTATTTAATAATTATAGAGTAAACTCTGAACAAACTCTGAAATCAAATCAGCTCATCATACAATTTATACTAAATTTATATAAATATTTCATCCACCTACTTATAATATCCTTCTATACTTAGGTTAGTTCATCATATAATACATTTTCCAGGGTATCTTTGCTAGCACTTGCTTACTCTTACTCAGGTGCTTGTTGTTCCCATTCAAAACCCTGTTTATATGGAATTTTCTTACTATAAATTTCCAAGGATATCTGAGTTTCGACTACCTCCACGTCTCCCATTGTTGTTGTTGCTCGTATGTTAATTTCCTTGGCGCTGTTTGTTTCTGTATCCTGCGCCCGTTCGTTTGCCAATTGCCAGGCGCCTCTTTAATGCCGTCTTGGCAAACCTTAATGGTTAATTTATATGCGCTCGCTTATTGAATACTTTGCTCCTGGCATTTCCTTGAGCCCCTGCATCGGCCTGCCCTTACTTTCGCTGCTCTGCAAGAAATCTGTAATTTTCATTAAGCATTTCGCATTTTTAATTGCCTTTGCCCGCTGCTCGTTAGCCTTGGAAGCTGGTAATTGCGCCCACTTGAAATCCCACGTGAGCTGCCATTTGATGATTGTCCGACAGTCTGTCCGTCCGTCCGTCCGTCTGTCTATCTAACTGTCTATCGCTCCGTCCACCTGCCAGTTTATGCCTTAAGTTGTCAAAGTTCACCCCGAATCACTGAGCCACAGCCAGACTCTCGCCATCGCCCTCGCTCTCCCTCTGCCTCTGGCTTTGGCTTTGGCTCTGCTGTAAAATGGGAAAACTTTGCTAAGGTCAGCACAAAGCAGTCTATGCCAAAAGTAATTAACAAATGTGGCATACAAAAAGTGTTTGCGGCAAATGGCAGCTCTCATTTCATGGAACCCAGCTAGTGAGGCCTTCCAACACCCTTTCTGCCTCTGCAGCATTGGCATGACTACAACAGATGTTTAGGGTCTAAGCACAACTGGGCGTATAATTAATGTGAGTATTTAAATGTCAAACCATTGTTAAAAGCCTCGTGGCGTCCTTGACATCCCACGCACAATTATATCTCTTTCAACTGAAAGCCTATATTAGCTTCGTTAAAGGATAGTCTTAATTTACAATCATAGTCCTTTGGTGTAAATTCCAGGAACTCAACCTAACTAATTTTCATGGCTGAGTTAAACATGCTTAAGATTCCAATTCTTCATCAACTTAATCCGTTTCGATTTATAAATTTGTATCTTTGATTTCAGATTTATGTGGAAATTAAAAACTGATTTCAGACATATTTGTTTGAATAGCTTTACTTAGCCTGGCTTGCAACCAGTCGATAAGCTTGGCGTGTATATAAATATATCGTTATGCCGTCAATTCATCTTCATCATTTAGCCTGTGAACCTTTTGAATCTCAAACTATCACTGGCATCTGCTAAAAGACAATCTTAACGACTTCTGTACAGTCATGCAGCTTGCCAAAAATTCACAATTTTCATACCCGTTCACGATTGTGAAGGGAGTATATAAGTTTAGTGCTGTTCGATTCACTGGCCGCTGTTCGTAATTACTTGTTGGTACCTTCGGCTTACAAGCTATTAAGAGAGGAAATGTTTTATCTGGTAAAGCAGAATAATTTTTATTTTATTTATTTATTTATTTTATGCTACAAACATTTTAGCTTGGAATATATATCCGTATATCTATAATATATATCAATTTATGTATAAGAAAAAAAAGATATACACAAAATTAAATATACATATAATAATGTATATCCACCAGCGCTCTAATATGGAGCTACCTATATTCTCTTGCAGCTTTCCAGCTATTGAGGTAGTATGTCAATAATTGTGCTACTTAGATTTTCTATTGACTTAAGGATATATATACACCATGTGGGAGCGTGGCATTTCATTACACTAAATTATTTCAGCTAAGTTTACCAAATATTCCACACAAAAAGCTATAAATTATATAATCTGCACTTTGGAGCATTTCAGAAAATCAGAAAATATCAATTTTGGAATACCCTCAAAGGCTTCTTCTTTATCGCGAACAAGCACTATGCAGTCGTTTACGCTCGACTTACTTATTTCCTATTGATTTTCAGTTTTTTTTTTTGGGGGCCGCTCCAAGGACAGGTTGCAGAGTCAACACATACACTAAAAAATTCGTTTTGTGCCTGGCAATTCCCAAAACCTGCCACTTTGCTCTGTTCGTTTCCTTTATTAATGCCGAAATTATGTGAGGCATTTACCAGAAATTAGGCGGGCAGCAGCTCCATCGACACATGATTCATATCGAGTTCGACAGCGCCTGTCGCTTGTGGGTTTTTCTTTTAAATACCCTGCGCTGCAAGTGGGTAGATGAAAGGGTAGAGTTGAGCGAGAGCTAAATTGAGCAATAAGTGAATTAAATATGTAAGAAGAAACGAAAATATTTTGTTATTATGTTAACAAAATTATATTAATATTGATGCAGGAGTATTATTTTATGAGCTATGTACACTCAGGTGCAGCAACAATAATATTCTTTAAATATATATAAAATTATATGATTAATATTTAAATTTATTTAGATTTTTGATTTATTTGCATCTCCAATCCATATATTATAAGATATAATAATTTTATTTATTATTTACTTATTATTTATTTACTGTTTATATATTATTATTTTTTTTATTTATTTATAATTTTTTTATTACTTATTTTGTTGTATATTTATTATTTATTTTTTATTTATTTACTTTTTACCTATTATATATTTATTCATAAAACATTTTGACAAAAGTCGCGTGTCATCAAAAGCTAAAAATAAAACAAAAATAGCCTAAATAACCAAAGAAAAATGTTTCATCCTCAATAGAATTGTTGTATAATTTTTCTGCTTCTTCAAACTCGATAGCTATCGATGAGGGCATCATATTTTATAGCTCTTTTATGCTCCTTAAGAACAGCAAAATATGTTTTGCTGAAGTAAGTGTCTTTATCTGAGGTACTAGAAGCATTCCAGTTCCTTAAGTCGTGCGCTCAGCGTTCTCAAATATCGATAATAATCATGAATTCTTATGGCCATGACTACAGATGAAATAGTTAGAGAGGGAGCACGTGAGCAGGTCGTGGCTGAGCTTAGGATATCTTATGGTATTCCCTCACACTATGCACGCTCGTTTTGCTTGACCTGTCACACACACAAGCACACACGCCTAAACACACACGGACATGCTCGAGTACACCCACACAGAAATATGCCAAAGGCCCCTCCCCTGGCGCTGGTTATGATTTCGTTTATTGATTTCATCTTGTGGACTCCGTGGCGCGCCTCGTGCTCCACTTGCACCACTAAAAGCGGAAGCACTTAAATGCCTGCGGTGTTTCCGTTAAACAAAAACAGCTCCCTCCTCAACACGTGGCCGGAGCGCAGCGCCAACTGCTGCTGCTGCTGCTCAACTGTGACATGGACATTGACATCCTGGGCGAGCCCCTTGGAGCAGCCAAAAAATCACAACTACAAAGCGTTGCCACTGACATCGCCAGCGGCGCCTCCTGCTACGGCTCACCAAATCCTGACCACACGCCGCGCGTCAGAAAACCCCAATGAGCACGTGCTGCGATAAAGTGTCCAATGCCAATCGCATTTCGTGGCATTTGCTGCCTGTTGCCAGCTTTTATTGTTCTTCGTGTTGCTGTTGCTGTTGCCGTTGCCGTTGCTGTTGCTGCTGCAGTTGGCTTTAACCGAAAAAGGAAACTGCGCGCAAGTTCAGCTGCCAACTTTCTGTGCTGCCAGCTGCGGTCGCTGTTCACATATACTCTGCAAGCACACACAATTATATCTCTACTCCACATATATACCCTGCGCGTGTCTAGAAGGGAAGCGTATGTTGGATGAGCAGCTGAATGTGTTAGAGTCAGATATTCTTATTGTTATCGTACGAAACTTTGCATTCGCAACTACAAAGGATTTTGCTTCTGTAGCGAAATATGAGATTATTGAGACAAGGTCTTGGCTCAAACGAATTTATATTACTTGAACAGAGAAAATATTTAAATTAATTTTATTTATTTATTTACATTAAATTACACACTACATTTTTTTGCTTTTGAGAGCTCAGGCTTTATTATCTTTTATAATGTTTTAAATGAATATTCATTTAATGGACTTCCGACAGAAGTATGTAATAGAAATGCATTTTCTTAAAAAAAAAAAACACTTCAAATAAAAATCGAAATATTTAACCAGTGGTTGACAGGCTTAATGGATTAAAATAAAATCTAATTACTTATAGTTTTAAGTATTAGTAATCTGATTTAAATACTAGTAATCTGTGTCTAAAATTTGAATTTAAATTATTGAGCCCGTCAATATTTTCATTTTAATATAGATAGACTGTAGAATAATACCAGAGAATATTTTATATTATTTTCAGCCAATAATTTTATTTAATTTGTTTAAATTAATTAAGAAATCTTTAGAGAAATTTATTTATATATTCCTTATGTATATATAAAATAGATTTCATAAAATCTTTATTAATTTGTTTTGTTTTATTTTACTTTTAATTTGTTTAAATCATCTTTAGATAAATTTATATATAAAGCATCCTGCTCTAGGTCTGCTTAGCATTCTTTTTATTATTTAGTGAAAGCTTCATTTATTTGCAAATCAGTTCAAGAATCTTAGCAGTCACAGTAACTGACTTACATAGCATCTTTGAGTCGTTCATACTTACATCCAACAAGAATATTTCTAACTTTGAAACTTGTGTCAAGTTAACAAGCTCAACGTCTTGTATTAGTCTTGTATTAGTTACTGCTGCTACTTCTAATAATTAACGACAGTTTGAACAACTCTGTGCTGCAGTCAGCAGAACATAAAGTTGATTAAATACATATATTTTGCCTTCTATATATTTATTATCCAAGTTGGATTCTCGGAAAATAACAAACTTGAAATTTGACGCCTTGCCGCTAACAAAGCATACATATATAAAGTGTGTGTTGGGGCTTGTATTACGTTTCTATTTATATTAAATTGAGAATAATTTATATTGATATGTGGATACTTTTTTGACTAAGTTACGCAAGGGTTACTTGATTGTGGATATGGATTTTTTTTAGTTAAGCTGCAGCATAATTTATTTCATATACATATTAGTTAGCTGGAATGCCTAGCAAGTGCTAGTAGAGCATTTGCTAGTTGGCTATTGCCCTCATCTTCACTCTTACTCCTCCCCCTTTTTTTTAGCTATCCCTGGCTTGTCGTTCAGCCTTGCAGCGTTTCAGTGTTTCTTCTTTGGGTTCTGGTGGCCCTCACACACGCACATGTGAGAGCAGCTAACGTTAGCGTTAACATGTTTTGCTTACTAACATGCCGTTGCCTTGTACGCCCGGAGGCAGAGTGAGAGGGAGGTATTGGCGTAAGGGAGAGTGAGAGAGCGAGCGAGCGAGTGAGTTGCTGGAGAGCATTGCCTTGGCTGGGCTGATATTTGTTTGCTGCTGTGCCTGGTTTACCCCTAACTAAAGCTCTCAGCTGCTCCCCTCCGGCCCCTCCGTAACCCCTTCGTGCTCCACTGTGCCACATTGCCTGCCTTCGCCTCATTTTCATTTAATGTTTTACAGCTGAACTGTTGCTACTGCTTCCTCTTCTGCTCCTTGTTTAGCCTGCGCCTCTTCGATTCGTTTCGCTTTGTGTCTGTTGCTGTTTCCGCTTTGTGCTTTTTTTCCCTCTTTTCACTTTCATTTTGCTTTTTGTGCCCTGCTAAACGCTGTTCACACAGTTTCTCTTCACTCATTTCCGTTTCCGTTGCAGCTGCCACCGCTGCTGCTGCCACTGCTGCTACTGCTGCTACTTCCTCTTCGGCTCTCTCGTTGTTTTTGTTTATGGCTGCCAAACAAGTTTCACCACAACTCATTAAATATTTGCGCCCGCGACTGCACTTTATTGAAAATTATGCAAAAGACGACAAAGGGCTTTTTTGACAACTCAACTGCGACCGGACGTGTTTCCTTCTTTGGCGCAAATTAATGTTGCCTTCTTACGGACGACGAACTTTTCATGCGCCAAAGAACGTAAATATTAAGATTGAAAGTTGCTCTTTAAGCTTAACTACAAACTATTCAGTGAATCGTAAGAGTTGGAGAGAGAGAGGGAGCGCAATCAGGGTAATCAGGAAAATATCTACTACTATGTTCATAAGAAACTCCAAATAGGTTAATATTGACAAGATGTGACTTAAAAACTATATGAAAAACGAGGACCCCAATTGAAGTCTCAATACGAAGTTTAAGACAAACGCACAACACACAGACTAAACTTCACAATTTTTCTCAACAACTTGTTAAATCTTATTTGAAACGCATTGAACCTCTGGGGAAGAACTGGTTAAAAGTTTGTTCTTACTTTGAAAGTTTTTTTTAGAATCATATAAAAAGCAGATTGAACGACATATTGATAGACTCTGAATCTGTGGGAAAAACTTGCAAAATTCAGAATTTCTTTTTATATACCATGAACATAAATTTGTATATATGAAGTGTATAAAGTCAAGAATAAAACCGCTTCATAGTTCAGGGTATATCCTAGTCGAGCAGTCTCGACTAAAGCACTATTACCTATTTAAAATAATTTAATTCATTGTAAAGTGTTACATTCGTTAGAACTTACAATACTTGTGTGATTACTGAAGCGATGAGATGAGTATTGTTTTCCAACAAACAATGCTAATGAATGTTACCATTAGTGTGGATGAGGCAAGATTGATGAAGATGGGTAGTGTGTGGTGTCGTCTTAGTCTGTTTGTTATATTAAATGAGAGGGATTATGGTTCAAATACTAAAAGAACTTATTTAACTTATTTGAAGGTAAAGTAAAATTAAATTGTGACTTGCTTTTTTTTTCTTAAGAGCCAACATTAAGTTCATGGTATCATTTTCAATAGATGAATTCCATACTTTAACAGATTCTATATTATTCGTAGATGTCTTAAATATTAAATAAAGTCTCCTTATTTATTCTTCTACGATTCGTTGGCTAGATTTGCATTTTATGTTTAGAATATTTATGATGTATTTAATTATTATTAATTATTTATTTTATATATATTATTTTATCATGTATACATTTAAATATAGTGGATATATTCATTATTATACAATACAATATATTTTTGTATTATACTACACATCCTAAGCCTTCACTAAAGCCTTTACCCAAACATTTTAATGTTATAGTTCAGTTAACTTTGTGACTTACTTTTTGTTTAGTTTGTCAGCAGCTGGCTTTCGGTTAAAGATCAAAAATAATTTGAAAGGTTGTTGGATGCTTCACATCCTGTCGCATTTGGCAAGGACACACTTGAAAAAACTTCAGCTTGGCTTTTTGTGCACTTTCCTCCGTGATTTTTGGTGAGCCGCACAATTTCTCTGCTTTCTTTTTATATCAATTGTTGCGCTACGGCTGTCAGGCACACACACACACATAGGAGCGGATGCAGACGCACACACACACACATGAGTAAAAAACTTTTCTATTGCCGAAAAATGAAAAGTTTTCGCTGCGAAAGGCCTGCGTTGCCGCCTCAAGCCCGCCGCCTCCTGCCTGCTGCCTGCGTTTTCCTTTTCAATTGAGCAATTTTTGCTCATAATGGAGAACGAACGCAGAGTACACTGAAATAAAAAAAGTTGTCTTCTGCATACACATAGATATTTCGACCTGCAGCTGATGCAGGCGAAGTCGATGCTCGTGTGCATAGACATTTTTGCCAGCTGGCAGCACAATTTCCATTTCAATTTCTATTCCATTCCCACTTTTCAGTTTTCAGTTTTCACTTTCCACTTTTCGGCTTTCAGTTTTCACTTTTCACTTTTGTGCTCACTCAGCCAGCAGTTTGTTGCGCCGATCAACTTGCAAATTGGCCTTGAAACGATTTATGCTAAGTAAATGGCGATTATGCTTTATAGAACAGCGCTGCCAACTTGCTGTCTCAATAACGCAGCCTAAAGCTGTCTGACAGAAACTTTGGCTAAGCTGCCGTTAAGTCTTTGGCAACTTTAATTGTTGTGCAACAGCTGAACAAAATAAGTGCATTATCCGAGAAGCGTTACAAACGAGCTAACAGCTTCCAGGAAAATTCGAGAGGAAAATAGAGCACAATAAAAGTTTGCTAATCTAAATGAATAAGATTGAAATTGAGTTCATTCAGTAATAGTTGTCTGTAAAATAGATTGTTATATTTGAATATTGCAGATCGGGTGTTACTGACTGCATAATACTCGTTCCAGTCTCTAGCTTCAATTGCAGTGAAATGGTTTGCATTCACACTTGCAAATGGACAGATGGACACAATGACAATCGACAGATGGACGCAAATGAATGAAATCAATTTTGAGTTCATTCAGTAATAGTTGACTGTAAAATAGATTGTTATATTTGAATATTGCAGATCGGGTGTTACTGACTGCATAAGACTCGTTCCAAACTCTAGCTTCAATTGCAGTTAAATGGTTGCATTCATACTAGCAAATGGACTGATGGACACAATGACAATCGACAGACGGACGTACAGTGAAACAGACAGTTCAGTTTGTGAATGAGTATAAAATGAAAGTATTTCAATCTCATTCGTTGCATTATTCATAGTTGAATTTAACTTAATGATTGGTTTTATGATTGGCTTTCATTCTAAGGCACTCTACTAATTGCATCACTATCAGTAGCAGCTTCAGCACCACCATCAGTGACATCAGCATCACCACAGCCATCAGCAGCGTCGGGACTTCGCTGCGCACTTCTTGTATCTGTAGTCATATATAGTATAGAGCACAATGCCCTATAAGAGTCCATAGACAGCATATATATTTTTTATTTTTATTTTCTGAAAAGGAATATCTATAGATAAATATTAATAAATAAATAATAAAACTTTATTTAACTACTGATTAAAATTGACAAATGGCAGAAAGTCAAAGGGCTAAAATCAATCATACATAAATATATAAATCCAACCGAAATATAATATTTTTTAAAAGACACTCAGCTTCTTCGAGTTCATTGACAGCCAAGTTAAGAGGCAGACTTCTTCATAAAAAAATATCTATAAAATGTTAAAGCTCAATGAGGCTAGCTTAATAAAAATCATAAGTCTCCCCTTTATTGCATTTTCCACTTTATTAACTATTTAAAATTAAATAAGGCGAATTTCAATCTTGAAAGGCCTCTCATAAATAAATTTGGCTGCAGTCTAATCTCTCAATTTCTCTTTTGCCATTTTCCACTGGCCTTTTGCTGTAGCATTAGGGCTCAATTCAAATTGAATTTCTATGCATATTGAATCCACTTCAAAATAGATCGTTCAAGCGGGCTATCAATGCTTATCATTATCCTTCTGCGCTTGCTTGTTAATTTCGTTTGCTTTTGTATATTGCGTACACGCAACGCTGGTCATGGGAAAATATTTGCTCGTTAATCGCATCATTTATATATTTTTTCTGTGCCTATACCTATATTCGTTTTGTTTTGCATTTGCTTTTCCGTCGAATTCAATTAAGCGAACTTCCTTTGCCTTCTGTTAGGCAGGTTAGTCAGGCAGGATTTTCATCTCTTTTATTTGTTGTTTGCTTTTGCACTTGACCTTTTTGCCACTTTCGCATTTACTTTCACTTTGATTATGCTCTACATTATTTACACGCAACATTAACATTTGCAATAAGCACAACAGCAGCAGCAACAGGAGAGACGACAGCTTGAGCCCGAGTTTTCACAGGCCCACATATATATAATCCGTGGAGTCGTATAAATATGCCTGCCACTCGTTGAATTTCGTATACGACATGAATTTTTAATCAAAGCGACGCTCGCTCAGTGCGAGAAGCTGCTAGTAAGCCAAAAGTTGATGACAGGTGGTTTATTGAATAGAGTGGAAAATGTGCCAGATTGTGGATATATAAATGGAATAAAATAATATATATATATATATATATATATATATATATATATATATATATATATATATATATATATATATATATATATATATATACATATGATATTGCGAGGGCTTTAAATGTTCTTTGCTAAGCTGCAAAGTTCCAGTTTAGTTGGGACTTGATATGAAAACTAAGTCAACAAATAATCAACATGGTGTATAGTAAATAATATCAAAGGGTCAAAAGAAGCCCCAAGGATTCGGTATTAAAGATATCTTTAAATGTTAATCTAAAAGACAATTTGATGTCTTACATCGACAGACTCTATACTAAGTTGTATGTCCTGAACCCAATAAAAGTGGAAATTCATTGTATAATCTATGAGTTGGAAAATATATTTAACAGGCAGAAGAAGGCATATGCAATATATTAGCCCTCTGCAGGTTTCAGGATATCTACAAGTCGGATACTCCCTACCAGCTCTTTTTACTAGTTACTTCTACTCTTATTCCTAATCAATTTTACTTTGAAACACATATTATTTTTTATACAAATGAGCAGCAGTTCAGAAATTATAATCGTAAATGTAACTGAAAATAAATGAAAAAAATTTAATTTATTAAAATTTGAATATTTTAATAATTATATTTGATATATAAATTTAAATTTATACATAAATTCTAACACCCCTCGCAACTTCCTTTACTTTTACTCCTAGCAAAATTTCCCTTAAAGCCTTTCGACCCACTCAAAGGCCTCTTAAAATATCTCTGCATAACTCCTCGCGCTACCCACGCGATGTCAAACGCCTCGTATATTAATGTAGTTGTATATCTTATTGTGTCTATCTGTCAGTCTAGTCCTGGCCGTGTGTATCTCAGTCTCATTGGTATGCCATGCACGCAACAGTGAATCGCTATTTGCCAACCCCATTACCAGAACCTAGCCAGCAGCTGCCCCCTGCTCCTGCCCCAACGGCGCCTTCCTTTAGGCATTTTTATAGCAGCTGCTGCTGCTCTCTCCTGGGCACAACTGCTTCGCGAAATTGAAAAAAAAAAAAACGAATATACATATGTATGTAGGGCAAAAAAAAAAAACGAGAAGGAATTATATTTTCGACACGCCGCTTTGTCAACGCAAATTGGTAGCTGCGCTTAAATGAAGTGCTGCGGGACTGTGCGGCAAGTGCACTGCGGGGATTAATTAAATAAGAGCCGCGCGGAACGCCCCTAATGCTGCAATGATGCAAATGCTGGCACTCCCATTCATATAATATTTGGCACACAAATATTTATTGCTCGCTGCCATGTAATGTGGCCACATCATCAGCGACAGCAGCAATATTCAGTTAAAGCGGCAATAAACGCCAACAATTTGGCGCTTAAGTTAACGGCGTCAGGTGGGCGCAGGCCGGGCCGCTCGGCCAGACAGGCAAAGGCGAGGAAAAAGCACGAATTTATGTGCATTTTTATTAAATGCTCATTGGATTGGCTCTGCTTCCCTGACTAGCTGCTCTTTCTCTCTTTCTCTCTGTGGCTGCTCGGCTGCCTCCTTTAGTGTAAACGCTCACGTAATGCCATAAACATTGCCACATTCCATGCCCAAGTCCAAGGCGCTGCCGCCGAAGGTCAGCCGGCAACAGACTTTTTTTTATTTTGATGCCCAAAAAAGTCCTTTTATGCGCCTGATTAGGCACACGAATACACACACAGCGAATTACACTAAGAGCGTGGCATGGACAACCAGTTGCACAAATAGAAATCCGTGAGAATTGGACGTTTTCCAGTATTCCACACAAAATACCCTTAAGCGAATCCTCTTACTGCTCGCACACATCCTACGTAGCCTAATCTTCCCTTTAAGCTTCATAATTTATGGCAGACGAAATCGGTTCTTACCCCTTTTTAGCATACTCTGGCGTTTCTTAACTTCTTGTATTGCCCTTCACAAAGCTCGCTATTTTATAGCCATAGCTGTGTTTCGCCTTCTTAAGCAATGTTTTTAAGTTTTTGTCTCTCTCCCCCTCTTACTTTCCCTTTTTTCTCTCTATGATACGCTCCGATGTCATTGCCTGATCCTTTCCCTTTCATTTCAGCTTTTTCTAACTCTCTCTCTCTCTCTCTCTTTCTCTTCAGCTCTCTCTCTCTCTCTCTCTCTCTCTCTCTCTCTCTCTCTCTCTTTCTCTTTATTCTGTATTTCCTGTGCCTCTCATCATATAACTTGTAGTGTTTATGGTCCTTAGTTCATGGAAATTTCCTAGCTATTTTCCATTTTAGTCTAAGACTTTCTTTCACTTCTCTTCTCACTAACAATTATCTCAACTATTTTAATAGATTGTCCCTCTCCTATTTATTATAATATATCTGTCACATAAATATGTTAACTAATAGTTGTACTTAGCTACTTAGCATCCCTCTATATTAATTTAATTTTTATACAATTTCCGATACTATATTTACTTCTGAATTTTCTCTCTACATTCTCTGTATCTCTACTCTACTCTCTCTTCTTCTCTCTCTTGCTCTGCATTCACCTATGTTTCGTACCTACATTTGCTATTATTGATATCACATCCTTTTTATCATTTCTTACACTTTCTCAACTTCTGCTGTCGCTCGACTGATCTATACATTTCAATTGCATCGGTTACACATGTCGTATGCTTAATATACTCTTCCAATCACACACAGACGCCGCGTGCGCGTCGCGCTGGCAATCAAATGAAATAAAAGTGAACCGAATAGCTCAGGACATTGCTTTGATGCAAGCATCTAACATTCTGTCGTTACATGCGACATACACACACCCACACTCACACACACAGATATATATATATATTATATATATTTATATATTTATGTATTTATATACGAACTGATGTTTCGCTGCGCTTTTAAAGTGCGCTGAAGCGTAACGGGCGCAACGACCGAGCAACTTAGCCGCGTTACTTTGTCTATTGATGGCTTTTTATACCACGGCAAATTTTAGCGTTGCGCAGTTTTACTTTTCGCCATTTTGTTGCCGTTGCCGTTGCTCTTGTTGCTGCTGCTTGTGATTTTGTTATTTTTATTGCAGTTTATAAATTTATGACGAGGCGTGCCATAAATTCGTTTATAGCCCTGAGCCCCCACTCCCATTAATTAAACGCCAGCGAGTGGCCAGTGGATATATCATTGGCCAATAACGCCGACTGGGCGGCACGTCAGTCTCACAGATAACAATAAAATTGTTGGCCGAGTTAACTTGGCTAGCAAAATCGTGCGGAAATTTTTTTGAACAGCAACAAAAGTTAGCAAACGCATAAAGAGTCCACAGAACAGAGCACGCATACCATAAACTATAGATATATAGACGTCTGTGTGTGTGTGTGTGTGTGTAGTTTGCCATGGGAGCTACTACCTGTGGGACTGTGCTACCTGTAGCATACGTAACGTAAACTCTGCATAATTATTTCATGCGCGCTGTTTGCACTGGGATTGGGAATAAGCGAGTGAGCGAGCACAGCCGCAGGGTGGGGCGGAACGGGAGCTGTATCTGTGTACGTTCCATTCAACTACATATGCACATAAATCTAACTACATCTGTGTGTGAGTGAGGCCAGAGGCGTACGAAGGATGTGACCAGCGACCAGAGTCAGCTTTGATGTAATATAAATGTAATTTAATGGGAGCAACGTAAGATTTATGAGAGATATTGTTGGGTATTTAGCTAACTAAATATTAGAGATTATTCTATAGATTAAATGATTGACTGAGGGGTTGATTGATGTGTGGTATACATCGTAAAGGGGGAAAGCTATAAGACTAAAATTAGTAAATGCTAATCGTAATGGGAGAATGGGAGATTAAGAGTAAGCAGTTGGTTTTATATAACTGAACATTTTTTAAATAAAAATAATATGCCATATTTAATTCCTTAAAAAATTATAATTTATCACATATATTTATCAGATAAGTAAAAAAACCATTGTTTAATATTTGCAAGAATTTCGTTGGCTCTCTATTTGTCTTTATTTAATTTACAAGATATTGCTTTAAATAAAAAAGATTTCTATTCAGACAAATATAACTGTATCTATTTGAATTGATAATATGACAAAAATTTTATTTTTGTAATTTAATTAAGAATAAGAAACATGTGAAAAGGAAAGAATTATTCACATATATAATACATTACTTATATACAAATTCTGCAAAATAGTACGACTGGAACTGAGAGAATATATGAATATCAACCTTAAACTCCAGCTCCAATTAACACAATCCTCTCTGTTAATCAGTCTAAGCTGAACAGTAATTTTCTTTAGTTTTCCAATCTCTTTTTCTAATCAGTCTAGACTTCTTCTTTCAGCTATTAAATTTTTCTATTTTAAGCAACCTCAACAGAATTCTAGTCTCCTTTCAGCTATCCTCCACTACTCTCAATACTGGACCCCCCTCAATAAAATTTCAAATCCCTGACAACGCCTCTGGTCGAAACAGTTGTGTGTGACCCTTTACGATTCGCCTGAGTGAGTGAATTGATGACCCGAGCGTTGCTTTAAACCGTACATGCAATGCGTACAGCAGAGCTTTAAGCAGAACTATTTGCACTTTTACGTTTCTGGGAATGCGAAACGAAAGGTGGCACGCGCTTTCAGCGTATCTGTTTCAAACGAGTACAGCTCGTGTTGCACAGCATCAAATTAAATCAACAGCGCTCAGGCAAATAAAAACAAATATGTTAGAAATAATTCCAAGGAATTCTGATTCCTTCTGTCTATTTGCATAATTTTTCGACACGTGTCGCATTTGCCGCCTCGCAGCCCACGACGCTTGGCTCAGTAAAAACGCAGGCGAGGAATCTCCGCATAAAAAGCGAAAATTTCATTTTAACGAGTCTGATAAAAATAAAATAGCCCAAACTAGTGCGTAAGCTGCATGGCCCTCGTTTTTTATAGCAGAGTCATAATTTTATTTCTGGCCATTACAGTTGAGTAAGTTAATAAAATTGGCAATTCGATGCAAAGAGGAACAGTTTAAGAATTTATGGAGCTTTTTTAGTCGACTTTTTTATAAATACCAAGCGAATTTATTAAAAAAAAATATTCAAAAATGTGAGTATTTTATTAAAAGTATTATTTAAATTGTTTTATATTAAATAAAATAAACGATATATATTTAAATTAAAATAATAAAATAAACAAATTAATTATTTTCATTGATAAACAATTTTATGTTTTGGCTGCTCTCTTTGGAAATTAAAATTGTATCTAAAAAAAAAAGAAATTAAAGAGTTAATAATTATTTTTAGGTATTTTATTTTATTTAAAATATTTCGTACCTAAAAAGAATTGTTGAATAACTTAACTTGTATTTAAGAAATAAGTACCTAATAAAAAAAAATAATAATCCCTGAATTACAAATTAAATATCTTTAAAGGATTTTATTATATTTTGAGTTAAAATATGTAAATATTTTTTTTCTTAATTTAATTTGTTTTTTTTTAAATAATTTTTGAATTTATTTTCAGTCTTACATAAAAGATTTAATTTAATTATTAGCCTAGCTCTATAAGCTGCGATGTAGATATACATATCTAGCTAAATGAAGGTGTTTTATTTACTTATTTATTTCATTGTGCTGGGTGCTGCCTGTGCTGTTCGGGCATTGTTCGCCTAGCCGGGCAACTTGTCCTCTGTAAAGTTATTTAGATATTTATGCATGAAATTTTGTCAGGTCGTTGCCGGCAAGCGATAACGATAAGAATTGTTTCTTATTCATGTCCATGCGCAATGCCACGATACAGGCACTGTGTGCCGCCCTGGCGCCCCGCCTCGGCTGACGTCTACTGACGTCCATCTTTTTCATACACTGTCACTTCCGCTTCCGCATGAGCACCCGGCCTGTCCGTGGCCACAGACTGCTTGTCTTTTCTTCTCTCTTCCTTTCCCTGTTCGCTTTTATGAGCTGCTGATGGGCAGCCAGTGACAAGCGTAGCTCCCTCCCTGCCTCCCTCTCTCCCCACCGACATTGCCGCAAAATATATAGCCTAGAATTAGCAGTTGACTCGATTCAATGTGTCCTTGCGGCAATGAAGCCTTGATCCTAGTGAGTTAATTTCATGGGCTTCAGCTACAGCCATTACTTGGGATGCCTCTTGCTGTTCATGTTCGTGTTGTTGTTGTAGTTATTGTTGTTGTTACTGTTTGGGGGCCTTTAAATGCTGCCTAAATATTTAAAGTGCCCTCCCTTCGCTCCTCATCGGCTATGCAAACGTGCTTCTTTTTGTTTTTGTCTATGCACCTGCCACTCCTCGGGGCTCCCTCAGGCGCGCGCGCTTTTCAACACTTTGACAAACAAACTGTTGCCGTGTGTCCTTGTTTGCTTTTATCCTTTCGCCATTGCTGCTCGCTTGCCTGCCCGCCAGCTTCCCAACCAGCCAGTTGCATTTGGCAATTTGTTGAGTGCAGCGCTTCAACTTTTAAGCCAGCTCTCGCGACAGGCTTCGCCGCTCCCCCCAATGGAGCGCAGCGATTTGCATATCCCTCCACTGTCTGTCAAAAGCATATATAGCCGAGCTCTATATGCAGATAGAGCTATATATATTTTATATATGAATATATAATATAAGCAGAAAAAAAAGACTAAAATGCGCATATTTATTTGTCAAATAACCAAAATGAAGCAGGAGGCAACAGAAAAATAGGTAGACAACGTTGGCTTTAATACGCTTGAAGCAGTTTCTCTTTTAAGATCACGTGCTTTTTCTAGGAAAAGTCTTGCTGCGCATGAAAATGTGAAATGTGAAATCTGAACTGAAAATAAACAGCTCTTTATACAGAGCTTGCTGGAAGAGAAGATGATTGAATATTCAATGAGAGACGAGTGGGATGGTGATTTATAAAAATTTAAGATTGTAAATATGTAATTTGTAAGTGTTGTAGTTTATATTGATATTATTTTTTAATTTTGTCAATTTTACTTTTAACTTGGCTTACAAATATTATTTTTATTTTAACTTATATTGTTTGGGATATTGGTATTTAGTCAATTACTCAGAGATCAGCATGTTAAATATTTAAAATTTCTATCAGAGATACTATTATACCCAATCCTATCATACAGAATTACACAAATTAAACTGTCTAATTGTAAATAGTTTGATATATTTGTCGAACTTCAGTCAATCAATCAATCATTAAGAAAAGTTATTCAGTTTTAGTTTTGCATTTCAGCTTTTGGCTTTCAATATTTGAAATATTTTTTTATCTACATTTACAAATGCAGTCAGTCAAACCCAATCATCATGGATAGATATTTAGATTCTCCAACTTCTCTCTGAGTATTACCCATTCTGGAAAAGATATATTACGGATCCGCATATATAATTTGCATTATTATCCTCTTATTGTTTGAGACAGCTCACAAATTCAGTTTTTCAATCTTAATCCTTGACTAATCCAACTAATCCCACCCAAGTCTTGTATTTAAATATCTGGATATGCTTAAGTATTTTGGCTTTGTTAACCCTTAACGGCAACTAGGCTTGGGCTAAGACCGTCACTTGTCACAGCGGCTAAGCTCCTAATTGTGGTTTATGCCCAAGTCTCGGTCTGCTTGAAGGAAGGAAATCTTTGTAAGCTGATTTATATGCCATAGTCTGGACGTGGAGTATTCGCATTCCATCTATTGTACACATTTATCTTCTGGCAGGTCAAGGTTTCATTAGCCGCATCAGCTGGGACCTCTAAAGCTGTGTGGGCGATGCCACATTAAGGCGTGGCCAGTTTGCTTTCTTCTCTTTTCTTTTTAGTTGCGCAACAGCTTTCGTCTGCCACTTGCCACTTGCCAGTTGGCAGAGTCAGTGGAACACCTAGGACACTTCACAATGGTTCAGTGTCTGCATGCGCTGTGCTATTATTTATGTTCGGTTAAGCACTTTAGTACATCCTAATGCGTGGTGTTGTTCCAGCAGAGCGAGCGCTTGGCAGGCAGACACATGCTGTGGCGAATGGGTGGGAAACGGTAGCAAGGACACTCTGCAGCCAAAGGACATTGAAACGCAGCCAGTTGCCCGAAAACGAAACGTTGCCACCGAAAAGGCCACGTAAAACTGCAAATTGCCACTAATAGAGTGCAAACAGCTTTCAAGTCAGGCGTCGATGCGGAAAATAGAAGAAAAATGAAGCAACATTAAAGTGCGAAAAATCGAAGCTTAGAAGTGGAAGTATTGAAATATATAAAAAAAATAAAAATAAAAAAAAATTAAGATAAATAAAATATTATAAAAAGCTTAAAATAAATAATTTGCAATTATAATGAAAAATGAAAAGATGGATGTGGCTTTCTAGATTGATTGTGTTTCTATTTTCAGTTCAAACTTCTTCCAAAGGATGGTTTAACAGCTAAGATCAGAGCTAAAAAATATTAAATCATACAAATGTCTATCAAATTCTTTAGTCTATGAATTTTCCATAAAATTAAAGAGCCTTTCAAAATAGAGACTCAGAAATTATTTACATAAAGCGTATGAAATTAATATTCTACTAAAAATATATTTAATTAAAACATAATTAAATATTTAATACAATACTACATACCTCTAGCTTATCCTAATAAATATGGTACAACTTTTGAGAATCGAAATAAGACTTCTCTAAGGTTTAAAATGAATTTACTGATATTAAGCTTTAAGCACACTTCTACATTTCTATCAATCATAATCAAAAAATGATTTCTCACCTCTTCAAAGAGCAACACTTCAAATACATAAAATGAGTCTAAGACAGAAACAAGCAAATAAATATCCCAACTCACATCTCTCTTCAAATTCCCCATCACCAAAAGTCACATTCTACACCAATATACCCTTCTAACAATTTTCACATCCAGACCTTGTGCCCTCTTCAAGTCTGTTGAATATATCAAGGCAGCTGGAAAGAAAGCAAGCCCTGATAATTCCGCCGAGCACATCAACTTTTATTATATGCCTAATATTCTTCGAGTTTATTTTACGGCCCGAACGTTACGAACCCATTAATAAAACTGAAGGACCTTCAATCAAGCTGCATAGAACTAACTGCCTGTCAAATGGCCGCCGAGCCAAGGGGTCGGGGGTCATGGCACGTTTATTGGCTTTTGGCGCAATTTCAAATGCTTGGCCTTCCTGGCGCAGGATCGTTTGTGTTATGGAATTTGTATTAAAATGTCCGGGAAAGAGGAAATATTCGGCCATGCCCAAAAACTATTTGCGGGCACGCCCCATAAACAAAATTTGCGGCAGGGTCGGCTGTGCCATAGAAAACCACGCAGCTGCCATAGTTTGCAAGTAAAAAACCCACAATAAAGCAGAAGGCAGAGGTCTGAGGGCCGTAGGCAGAGGGCATGTGTGCGTGCGTGAGAGTTGAGGGCAGCCGAAAACAATTTGCGAGAAATTTTACAGCTGAGCGCGCGACTCGCAATTGCGGGGGGCCCGAAATAGGCGAGTGCGAAATGAATTCAATGTGGTTCGGCTAATTGTCGAGCTGTGTCGAGCTGTGTCGAGCTTCGCCTGGCCGAGGCGCCGGAGCAACAAGTTAGACCTCAAATGAAATGCGATTTGACAGCTGCTGTCAAACTGGCGTGTAGAGGCAGACAGCCAGGTGGGCGGGCAGGTGGGCGCAGGCAGGCAGTTCATCACTTAACGGCAGCTCAGTCAATTAGCCAAGTGCTTGCGATTGTCAACGCGGCGTATGCGTAACATAAGTTAACACAACATTACGTATACGTCAAGGGTCTGGCTGGCAGTCGGTTGAGCATCTTGTAAGACGTGCGGTGAGTTTCTCGTGACCAGCGGCAATTCCCCTGACGAGTTTCGTGCGCCTCAACTTCCCCTGTTGAAGGTTAAAGTTCAGGGGAGGCGCGTGCCCACGGTTAGCTTTCACCTGAGCCAGCTTAACTGGGCGACGACGACGACGACTCTACCCAGAGGCAGCTCGTCCGGGAGTGCGGGTTTGTTTTCGTTTACTATCTGGGTCCGTGAAAACCTAATTAGGCAAGTCGACAAAGAGAGCAAAGCTCGCTCTTAAATGTTAACCCTATGTTAAGCAGTCCTTTCGAGCTTAAAGCTCTGCCAAAGTGTTATACAGAGCTTTACTGCAGTTAGTATCAGCTCCTAACTGTGAGCTTTCACTTTTACTTTAAGCTTTATTGAGTTAAACTTGAAGCTTTTAAGCTTAGATAATGGTTATAAACTCGGGATTCATAAACGAAAATCCAATAAAATCATTTTGATCCAAATTCATCATGAAAAGCTTGTCCGTGGGAGTCAAATCAGTTTTCTCCTTGGTAAAAGCTTCATCAAAGTTACTGATGTCCTTGCGATGTTTCTGAAAATATTTAATTTAGTCGAAGTCTGAGTTAATATGCTAAATACCAACAATTCTGGGCACGATGGGCGGCTCCAGCTCGCATGCCTCCGCCTTGTCCCACTCGATGTGGCGGAAGAAGGGATGCGTTGTGATCTCCTGCCTGGCATAGCGGCCCGCACCCAAACGATTGTTGGGCTTCTTGGCCAAAAACTGTTGAGACGATTAAAGTTAAAGAGTAAAGCAAATATCATCTATGATTTCTGCTAGCTCTTACGCTTGTTATAATATCCATGGACTCCTGCGAAAAGTGCTTGGGGAAGACCGCCTTCTTCTCCTTGATATTGCGGAAGATGGTGGCTTCATCGTCGCCCTCGAACGGAGCCTGACCCGCCATCAGCTCGTAGAGCAGCACGCCGTAGGACCACCAATCAGCAGTATACGAATAGGGATCATAGCTAACGATCTAAAGGGGGAGTCAATTGGGTTAGTAAAGAATCTGTATATAAGGATGCATTAGCCGTACCTCCGGTGCCATGTAGTTGGGTGTGCCGCAGAAGGTGCGCGTGGTGTCGCGATCGCTGACGCCTTCCTTGCTGAGACCAAAGTCCACTAGCTTCACATGACCCTCCCCATCCAGCAGCACATTGTCGAGCTTCAGATCGCGGTAGATAATGTCGTGCTCGTGGAGGAAGAACAAGGCGATGGCAATCTCCGCGGCATAAAAACTAAGCAAGGAACAAGGGATAATAATGAAGCTTCCATAGAGCAGAGTCTGAAGTCATATTTACGTAGCGACCGACTCCTTGAAGCGTCCGTATTGTTGCATGTGGTACATGAGGTCGCCGCCCTTGCAGTACTCCATGACGAAGAAGAGGCGGTCCATGGTCTGGAAGCAGGAGTGCATGGCCACCAGGAAGGGTGGCCTGCCCGACAGGGCCAAGATGCGCTTCTCGTTCATGGGCAACTCCATGTCGTCCGTTTGTATGATGACATCCTTACGCAGCACCTTCACGGCGTACAGCTCATCCGTGCCGCGACGCTCGGCGAGCAGCACCTTGCCGAAGGAGCCCTTGCCAATGACCTTGACGAAGTTGAAGTCGGCGGCGCGTATCATGTCCCGCTTGCTCATGTTGTGCGGCATGTCCTTGTTGTCCATGCGGCGCTTCTCATTGGGCTTGCGCTCGTGCTGCAGTTAGCGGAAGAAGACTAAGTAGAGGGATTGTGAAGGACCTTGCCTGCCTCACCTGCACTTCATCGCGTAGACGAGCCATATCGTTGATGACATCCACGCAGGGAATGTTGTAGTGCTCGCCCTCCACCTGCGAGAGAAACTTGTACCAGCCGTCGACGGGCTCCTTCTGCAGCTCCTCCAGACTGAACGAGAACGATCCCATGAAATCGTTGCGGGACGTACGATCCCAATCCCAGACCTCGATCAGCAGACGCTTATCCCTGTCCTGCGGCTGAAGATCACTGCGAAAAAGGATCTAAAGGACTCGAGTCTTTCGACTGACTTCAAATTGCTCACAATGTGAAGGTCTCATTGAACACCGGATTGAGATTCTTCTGAATGGTCTTGGTCTTCTTTTTGGTGCGGCCTGAACGATCCGGATGCATCTGCACGGCTATGTAAGGATCGCTAAAGCCATTGGTGTCCATGGGTATAAGGTTAGCTGCCTCCTTGACTAGGGGTGAGTAGAGGGGGAGTAAAGGATGATTCTTCTTCTCGAAAGATTACTCACTCTCCACTTTGAGGTTGTTGCCCTTGAGCTCCACGTAGAGCAGCAGCTTGCCGCGCACTTCGCTGATGTCCGCCCCGCACATGGGCGGCACCTGCTCCTGGCACTGGTGATGTACATTCAGATTGCAGTCTGCAAAGGCAACAAGTCGTAAGCGCAGCTCTAAGGAGCTTAATTTGATTCCTACTCACTCTCGCACTTGACGCCCTGGTGGGCTACGCCGTGCAGCAGCATGCCGCACTCGTCACAGAAGGTGGGCGTGGTGTAGGTGGTGGAGATCCAGCCGTGCTTCACCTTCGCGCAGTCGGCATCGAAGTCGGTGTCCTTGCCAGGACACTTGAAGACCACAAACTTGCAGCACTTCTGATGTATATTGAAGCGACATTCTGTGTGGCAGCAGATTAGGTTAATTCATTCGGCGATTAACATTTCAACCTACCCTCGCACTGAAAGCCTTGCTTGCCAAAGCCCCTGAAATCCGGCGCCGTTTTTGCGGTGCATGCAACAATGCAGAGAAAGCAACAAAACGTGTCAACTTACAGAGCGCTAATTTAATTAGGCGATGCATCGCCTGCAACAGCAGAAGCAACAACAGCAGCATAAAGGGCAAGTGCTCTAATCGGACTAGCTGATACCCTGCAGGTGGGAATTATGATCGAGAAATTCTTAGAGTTAGTCATGAAAGCTATTTCAAAACTATCTGCACGGCATTCTTTAGCCGTTTTTAGAGCTCAAGATTGATTCTATAAATTGAAAATATAATCAATCTAAAGTATTACAAATTTTTTTATTATGAAAAAATATTAAGCTTTATTTTTTAATTCGAAATTCTTGTATTTCTATTTTCAATTCGGATTTCTGGAATTCAATTTTTTGCACAGGAAATTAAATACAATTTAATTTGTTTTTTTTATATTCATATATATAATAATAAAATATAAATTTTTTTTAATTCAAAATTCTTGTTTTTAAAATTTTTTATTTTGTTGTAGAATTTTGAATTAAAAAATAAAAAATAACATTTTATTATTTTATAAAAAAAAAAACGAATAAAGCTGTATTTAATTTCCTGTGCAAAATAAAATAGCTCTTATGTTCTTACATCCTTTTTATGAAAATTTGATTTATGGCGAAAATTTAATTTTTATTTAAGCTCAATTTAAATACTCAAATATTCTTCTTTTTTTTTTTTTTAAATAACTGACGAATATCTTGAACCGGGACTAAGATTCTAATTAACTAGGATTTTCCCATCAAAAATGGCTTAAATATCCTTTAAATACTTCAAGCTATATCTAATGGCTTAAAACTGATATTTCTTTTATCCATTTTCACGAAATGAAAATATATTATTCAATTCTAATAAATTCGAATCTGGAACGTTAGTTGCTGCCAAGATTATAAATGAAGAATTTCAGCTAAATGCCAATTTTCTGAATTTTGCATCAATTTTAATAACCCTCTGCCATTCATTTTCATAGGGAATTTAACCGACAGAAGACCTTGTGCAATCGTAGAGTGAGGGATAAATGGGTCGTGGCTGTCGTTGTGGTTGCGCCGATTGTGCTGTGCTTGTCGCTGCTGTGGTTGGGGCTGTGGTTGCTCGCTCGGCGGCGGCTCACTTACCAGATGAAGTCCTTGCAGTGGCCACAGTAAGTGGGCTGCTTGAAGAAACGCACCGCGAAGTGATGTCCGTTTACAATCTCCAGACCCTTGCGCTTCATCGCACCCTTGCGCAAGCGATTCTTCATGTAGTTCACGATGTTGGCCTCGCCGGCGATTTCGACCTGATTCAGCGGCTCCTTGCTAGCGGGCACCTTCAGTGGTACAGGACCCGCTGCGGCGGCGCTCGAAGGCAGCACCGTAGCACCGGGCGTGGCCACAGCTGCAGCAGCCATAGCTCAAAGGATCGCGACTTTAGCGAAGGATCAGAAAGTCTTATTCCGTGAGGCGAACTGCGCCGTGTGAAGCACTGAAACCAACTGATGCGCAGCAATCGGCCCTCATTTGCTGTTGGATAGCAGAAGCCCATCAAGTGTCGCAGTTGCGGAGCTTCACTAGATATATATAGTATGACGTTAATAGAACTAATCCTTCTCGACTTGAAATAGCCAGACGCGATTGACGTCGTACGCGATTGATTACTACAATTTTGAATATACCCAGAGTTGAAGGTATAGAATTAGCTTTAGTTTCATTTTGTCAGAGATTGTTTATTTGGTAAAGCTTTTCTTAAGGGTCTTTGCCGCAAAATATTTTAAATATAATATATTAATATAAATAATAAAGAAAAAAAAATAGTTTGGAGTGGAGGATTTTTACTTTTTTTACTTTTTACTTGACTAATTCTTTATTTTTTTTTTAAGATTCATTCGCAGGACGAATTTTAAATCTATATTATGTGTGATATTTGTATATTTGCGTTTGTTAAAGAATTTAAATAAATAAATAATAAATCCCTTTCTCAGCAATAATTATACTTTATTTATTTTATTGAAAGAAAAAAAATACTCTTAAAAATATTATTTTTATACACAATAAAAATAAATATCGATAATCTCCTCTACAAGTTTTAAACGGATATTATTGTAATTTCATTATAAATATTAAAATACAAAAAATATATTTATATATATATTTACCATATTGGGGTTTATTAAATATTAATTATATATACATATATTTTTATAAATATATTTTTTTCTCAATAAAAATAAATCTGAAGTGCTCTTGTATATGTTTCATACGGATATAAATTTATAAATATTACAATACAAAACACTTTTTTTTTCTTTTTATTTCTTTACCAAATCGGAATTTTTTTTATATGAATGATTTTGCCAGCATTTCTCATCATTAAAGTACCTTCTATTTAATAATGAAAAAAAAGGTGCTCAATTTGAAATTGTATGAAGTTTTCTTTCTTAGTTTTGCGTTTGCTAAATGCAAATAAATTTTGCAATTTATTGCTAGTTGAATAAATATTGAATGTTGTGTTTATTTGCCCACATTCCTTACGAAATTTAATTAATATTCCGAAAGCAATTTAGGGCTTCGGAAAATGTTCATTTGTGGAAGAAGTATTTTGCCTTTTGTCGAAATTGGCGATTGGGCAAAAGTTTTGTGCAAACATTTGCCAGAGATAAGTGTAAACAGTTTTGAGTAAGGTCAGGGGAATATGCCTGGTGCTTGCTACTTGGCTGTGGCAGCATTGCAATGCGACAATCGCTGGCAGCTGCTGCCCTCATGTGTGTGTGTGTCTGTGTGTGCGATGTGCATGTGCAGTCTGTGACGTCAATGGCTCTGTCTGTGAGCGGGAACGTCAACAAACTTGGACAATGCCAATGACAGAAGAGGCAGAGGTTTACTATCTGCACTCACTCTCTCTCTCTCTCTCTCTTTCTCTCTCTCGCTCTCATTCACTCGCTTTCTCTTTCTATCGCTTATTTATATGATATTCTTGATTAATTTATGCGTTTAGTAGGACGCAGCGAACACATGGCGTATGATTGATATCGCAGTTTCTCCACTGCCAACGTGTTTTGGCCAAGAAAAACCATTGACCTTAGCATGTGTCTGAGTGTGTGAGTGTGTGTGTGTGTTTGTGTGTGCAACGAGCTGTGCGGCCTAAAAATAGAAATAGAAAAGCAAAACGCAACAAAAAAGCCAAATTGAGCACAAAGTGCAAAAGTTTTTAAGGACGCACACAACGAAATATGAGACACGCGCTCGAGTCTCCGTCTCCATATGTGTGTCTGTCTCTCTCTCTGTGTATGCGTGTGTGTGTGTGTGAGTGGATTTACTGCGAAGGACGCACACAGCAAACAAACAGGCGAAACAAATAAACCAACTGCAGGTTGCGGGCTGCTGCATAGTGAACCGAAAGAAGATAGAAAATAAAAAACACGAAAGAAATAAACCGTGCGACCAGCAGAAATTGCGACGTGGACCAAAGCAAATACCGTTAGGTAATAGAGATGGCAGCGTGATTGAAATTGATATCGATAGGGGGGAGGTCTACAAAGAGTTAATAATGCAGGGAAATTGTTACTAAGGAAAGTAAATTCATAATTTATATGTGAAATAATTATGTTAAAAATTTAAATTAAAATAAACGAGAAAAAAATTTAGATAAATGTAATATTAAATATCTATAGACTCTATAAAGGATGTTTGAAATAATAACATTTAAAATTTATATATATATAACACAGATGCTTTAAAATTCAATTAAATAATTTATATAAATATAATATAAAACATTTTTTGAAAAATGTAATATAAAATATCCATAGAAAAACTCTACAAATACAAGACAATTGTAATTTTTAATTTAAATAATCTGATGTTGAAATTATTTAATAATTCATCAAAATAAAAAAAAATATTTTAAACAGTAATATATTATATTGATTGAACGAGTCTACAAAGACTTAATATTAATATCTACAAAGACTTAATATAACTAACGAAAATTAAATTTATAATTTATATATACGACACAGATTGAACATCTTTTAAATGAAAATATATCAAAAATATATTTAAAAATTTAAAATAAAAAAAAAGTTGTCTTTATTTTATATGAAACAAAGTATATACTTAACGTAAATTAAAATCAATCGAAAAATATATTGAAAAATGTTATATAAAATATATAAAGGTTTTTATAGTTAATATGAAAATAAAACAAAAACGTTAAAAAAAAAATCATTTTAAAATTAAGTTATTTATTAATATAAAAGAAAAAAAAACCTAAAAAAATATTTTTAACATAAATTTATTATAATTTAATATAATACATTGTTATTTATGTTTCATGAATAATAAACGCTTGTATCTCTTGCATAAATTTGACTATTTTTAGTGCACACTTCAATTATGCAAGCTTTTAACTTATTTTTAGATATTTGCTTTTACTATTTACTATTATTATGCAGCCTTGATTTGCGTGCCATTGATGTATGCAAACGCTAATTGCTCGTGTCACGACACGCGCCCATCTCGAAAAGGGTCGCTGCGAGCGCATTTAGGCGGAAATAGAAGCGATGTCAGTGAGTCGTTAAAAGCGCCCGCGAAACAACGAAGCAAATGTCATTAGAAATGGGCTGGCAACTGGTCGAATGCCCGCGTATCATGCATGTATCTGTGTGAGTGCGAGTGTGCGAGTGTGTGTGTGTGTGCGTGAGTATCTATGTATCTGTGAAGTGCACTTGCTCGCATCGACAAATGCTCGACAAACAAGCGACAGCCCAGGCGCACCTCCCCCTCCCCCCTCCTCCTGTGCAACTAAAACACCTGAGCACATTGCGTGGCAGACAGACAAATGTTGGAAGCGCTCAAATGGACAGACACAAGAACAATGCAAATAGAATTTCTCGCTGCTGTTGTTGTAGCTGGCTTTCAATTTACGTCATCATTTCCATGGCGTCGCCTTGTTGTTGTCTTCGCATTGGTTGTTCTTATTTCTTTTTTCACTTTTGCATTTGGCAAAGCAGGCCACGCGAGAGTGCCGCTCGCACTCGCTCTCACTTTCTAGTGAGGTGAGGGAGGGAGACAGAAAGAGAGAGGAAGAGCGCAAGCTCTCTCAGCGGACATAGAACAGTTTGAACAATTGTAGCACAGTTTGTTGTGGCTTTGCTTTCCAGTGACTTTGCCTAATGCTAGTTTGGCTTTACTTTGCATTACCGTTTTGTTTTGGCATTTGGCAATTTGTTGTTGTTGTCGGTGCTTTGTTGACCTGCGCTCTTAACAGCTATTGATCTGCAGCAACTGTTTGTGTTTGTGTGTGTTTTGTGTGCGAGTATGTTGTATTTGCTGTTAGTTAACATGCGCTGTTAGTTGACATATAAGTAATAAATTAGAATGTTTGCGCGATAGTTTGTGCAGCCGTGCAGATCATGTTGGTAAGGTACTAGCGGGCTAGCAACATGTTGCTATGCTTTAATGTTAACACATACAAATAAAAATCAAACCATTTTATCCAGATTTCCTATTTTCAATGGGCTCAGGGTATAAAAATAGCCTGAAAGCAAAAATGTATTAATTTTTTTTTTATTTATTTAAAATTAATTTTTTTTTATTCTCATATTTTTGTTTTAACAGGAAACGCAATAATTTCATTGATGTTGAAGCAAGAAAAACGGACAAAAATTGTTTGAAAATAGTTAGAAAGCAAAACTTTATTTTATTTATTTAAAGTTAATTTCATTTTATGTTCGTGTCTTTGTTTTTACAGCTAATGTAATAATATTGTTGCTAAATAATCTTGGAGCAACATTTTAAGGTTCTAACATGTTAGCAACATGCTGTTTAGCTGTACGTGCATTAGAAGTTGCCAGCTTATGTTGTAGCAACATTTTAAGCATGTTCTTAAGACAACAGCTAACTATGTTGCTTATACAGAGCAACATTTTAAATATGCTTCTTAAGTGGATAGGGGTTTAGTTGTGTTGCCAGCTGATGTTACAGCAACATTTTGTTTATGTTAGCAACATGCTGTTGTGCTGCAAACATATGTGTGCTGTGTTGCTAGCATGTGTATGTTGTATTGCTAACTTATGCTTTAACATCTTAAACCTGTTCTTAGTACAACACTTAACTTTTGTTGCGGCCACAATATAGACATGTTTCTAAAACAAGTCGACCTATGTTATCAGTGTTGACGAGACATGTGACTGCAAAAATATAACAGCAACATGTGACTAAGCTTCACATAAACTGAATAAAAGTTATAAATATTATGTAAGACCATTTTGCAATTAATTAATTTTATAATAATTTATATTACAAATATACAAATACAATATTCAGTTGAATTTATTCCCCAATTGCTGACCCTTTGCTTCGTATTATTATTAAGGCCCACAAGCTTGGACTCGTCTCCCCACAGAAGGGATAATAAAGCGCCACAACAATTAGCAGAGCGAGGCCCAAGCGATAATTAACAAGCGCCCATAAAATTGAATTGTTGCAAATTGACCGCAAAGGCAAAAGAACAACAAAAACAGTTGGAAAGTGTCGCAAATGTTGAGAACTGCGACAACTGTAAATGTGCCCCCAGTCTGTGATTTGTTTACACACACACACACGCACTCACACATTGGCAATTTGATGACGTTTTGTTTACAACAACTGTTATACAGAGTAGAGCAACTTTTACCGGCTAACGGTATGTGAGTAGCTTCTGCGCATTTGCTTTGCCTTTGCTTTTTGCCTTTGCTGTGGCTCGCTGGAAGCGCGAACTCTGGCCGCAGTCGTCTGCGAAGGCGCCACGCTGCATGTTGCACGACCGCGGCGCACGCGGCGTATACGTAACGTGCGAAAAGCCCACAGCCAAAGCCAAAGAATTCGTGAGTTGCAGGCGAAAAGAAAAATTAAAAAAAAGCAACTACAAAAATCATAAGCAAAAGGCAACGCATAACTGTAACGCGTAACTGTAAACGCAGTGCAAGGCGGCGCACCGCACCGCGTGCTGCTGGCATAAACAATCCGCACTGGAAGCGACTGCCAGCTAGCGCAGCGCTGGAACTCACACACACACACACACACACATAGACCCGTATATAGTGACAGTTACGCAGCTTCCAGCGCTGGTTGCGTGGGAAACGGCGAAGCTTCTGTGCGACATTCAACGTTCTGCGTTCGTCGCCGACGCACGTGGCACGCGAGGGCGAAAGTGAAAAGCAAAAAGTGCGCAAAAACTGAGGCTGTCTCGCTCGCACACTCGCCATACCTCGCGCGCGCCTTTAGCTGTGTATGTGAGTGTGTGTGCGTGTGTGTGTGTGTGTGTGTGTGTTTGAGTAGCTTAACTAAAATAAAAATAAAAGTCAAACTAAACGCAGCGTGTAATCAGTGACAGTTTCCTTCGCCACGCCCCCGCACAGCCCGCCCGCTGCGCTGCCTTTGCTGTGATTTACAACATTCATATGTGTGTGTGTGTGTGCGTGTGTGTGTGTGTGTGCGTGAGGGAGATAGCGAGCGTGCGTGTATGTGTCTCGCTTGCGTGCGATTTCTAATTGAAATTAATGTCATCTTCGCCTTGTAATTTGATACTGTCTAAAGCCAAAGCATAAATTTATTAGACTCTCTAATGCCAGGACTCTGGCAACTAATGACAAGCGTCCCGTCCCCAGCAACAGTCCCACTAGAGCAAACTAAGCCAAACAAACGACCATTTGAATGGACCCATTCAAATTATTTCAATTGTTCGCAAACAAATTGCAGGCTATTCAAAAATGTAACATAAAATTTAATTAAATTATAAATTTCTCCCTCTATTGTGAGTAATTTATGGCTGAAGAGAGGAGAGATGTATGTGTAACATCTTTCATTGAAATTAAAATTGATATACAATATATTTTATTGCAAATTTAATTATATATTAAATATATTTAAAATATATATAAAATATATTTTATTGCAAATAAAAATATTTATTTATGTGTATTAAATAATTTCTAGCTTTTTTCGATATTATTCAAAATGAAATATATATTGTGTATAAATATATATAATTAGAAATATATATTAAATATATTTGTAATACTAAGATTATCTAGCAGTAAAGCTAACGATTCTTTAAGTCTTCGAATCTCTTTAGGATATTCTTTGCTTAGATATCATTCCTATTAAAAGTCTTTCATTAGGCAACGAATTTGTTGCTTTGACTAAAAACTCTTTCACAAATTTATTGCTTAAGTTTTGCCTATGCTTTAGTCAAACAATTTCTGTTTTTTTTTTTTTTTTGATAAAAGGAAGAATATGTTTCTAAGATAAAAAATCTCTTTTGCTTGAGTTTCATTATATTTCATCATATGTCCTATCCATCTGCCTATTGGATATTATATACCAAATTTTGCATATTAAATATTATATATCTTATATTTTATATTTAATTTATTTTATTTATTTATATATTTCATTTATTTAATTTATTTTATTTATTTATTTATTTATTTATTTGTTATATTTTTTTATATATTTGTAAATGCATTTAAGTTTTCCCCCAAGATCTAACTCTGTATATATACATGTATAGATTCTACTTCTAAATTTCACGATAGATCCTCTTAAAAACGATATATGATTATCTTGTAGGTTAACAAGCACATCAAATTAAGATAAACTTCAACTTATCCAATCATTTGATTAGTTTCAACAGAGATGCTCAACACATTTGGCTTCTCTCTCCAGCAGCCCACCCCACAATCCCAGACCCCACTAATAGCTTTTGCTCTTTAGTAAGCCCTCTATCAATATCCTGTTTTTATCCCCGCCATTCGTATTTCCTGCCATAAATTGCGCTGCGAAAAAATCGTTGTCGATTTCGTGGCGAAATCCATTTGTAAAACACAATTTATGCCTCGAGCATCTGTAAATACTCAAAACATGACATTTTGTAGTTGTGGCAGCCGCCGAGCTTTCCTTTCCGCTCGCTCTGCCTCCTTGGGGGAATATCAAAAACACTTACAGCGCACTCAAACTCGAGTGTGGATGCAATCAACGTGTTGAGCCCCACATGATAAATTGTTTTCACAGGCGATTTGCAGAATCGAATGCAAAGTGAATTGCAGCATGCGAAGAAAACGGAAAAACAAATTGAATTGAAAAATTGTGCGAGTCGATAAGCAAATGGACTGAGTGCTGTCTGACAACAAAGGAACACTATGCTTCGCTCCTGTTCTGCTTACATAATCTTAATAATGAGACGCTAACCGGAAAACAGAAACAGAGGAAACGAGAAAGCGAGAGAGAGAGCGCGTGAGATAGATAGAGAGAGAGAGAGGGAAGGAGAGCGAGCAATTGTCAATAACCAGGAAGCAATAATTCAACACCGCTCGGACGAGGACTACGCCATCTCCAAAAAAAGGATGCCCTTTGGACGCAAATCCCCACTGGAGGCGCTCGCCCTGCCCGGCGTAATGCTGGCCTACAAGTACAGCCAGTTCCGACAGCGGCGACGCGAGGCAGCCAGTCGAAGGGTCACCGAGCGGGAGCTCTCGGCGCTGCATCATAAAATCGTAAGTAACCAAACGATCCAAAAAATATGCTACGCCTCAAAATCTACACTAAGAAAAATTTATTTGATGTTTGCATATGGTTCATTACAATATTCATGCCATAAAGTGGAATCAATGTTGGCTGTTTAAATATGCGTCTGTTGTCAAGTGGTAAAAAATACACTGAGCAAAAACAGTTTGAAAATTTAGTATTGAAAAGGAATATAAATGTCATGGATATGTATTCAGAGTTGCTTACTTGAAAAGTTCAACTTGTAGTTATTAAATCTTATCAATTGGTAAAACTTAAAGTTACACTCAACTATTTCTAAATATTATCGGAGCGTATGCTGAGCTACATCTCTAATGCCAGGACATCTTGTTCTGTGTATATAAATTATTTTTTTGAATTAGTAATACATTCTATATTTTCGTGTGGAAAAAGGCAATAATCTCCATCAAGTTTAATCTATTTCTTAGCAGTTACTCTCTTTTTATACAATTTATTGATTGAATAATCTGAAGCGAATTTCGCTTCAAATAATATTTAGTTTGGGTCTTACTTCTGTTCCTATTCCTATTCAGTTTTTGATTTCATATATATATGAAATGGTTAAACTAAATTATTTGCAATTATTTATTTTCAATTATACTTCTTTGTTATTTTCCATGTATTTTCCTTGCTCACTCCATTTTTCTTATATTTTTCTAGCATTAAAGTCAGTCACATATTACATCCACTTTAATATTCTATTTTTACTTTACTCTTACTCAGTCAACCTTTACTGTATACCTCTCTCCCTTTTTGTTTTATTAATTGTGTCCAATCACTGGCTATCTATAAATAGAAATAATGAAACAATTAGACTGAATATATTCTCTCCCTTTTATGTTGTTTGTCTCTCAAGTATCTTAGCAACTCTGTAAAAATACAGTTAACAAAAAATTGATAGTATTTTTTCTTATTAAAATCTTCATTAAGATATTTGTTAAATTGGTCTGATTATTAGATGAAAAGGTAGTAGATTATGTCATCAAACAAATAAACAAAGTTGATTTTATTTATTATTTATTAATACCACAATTTCAGTAGCGGTAGAACCTCTTTTTCACTTCCATATTTCTCTATTTATGGGTACGATAATGTAGAAGCTATATAAATACTTTTCTTCAGGTGTAAACTACAATATCTCTGAGTACTTTGGCCGCCTTCGTTTCAATCGGTCTAATTAATTTGACTCACTTTAAAATATTTCAATATTTCTTTTGAATCTGTTAACTCAAAAGCAGTTTTCTGTTTATGTCAAATATTAATCCAGCTCCTTTACAGTCAATAATTTATCTACTTCATATTTTGTCCTATTAGAGAAAAAGGAAGAAATATATTTATATATCCCAGCAACCTTTACACACATACTTTTTCCTTGTGTATTTCGCCTTTTATGTTCGGCACATAAAACGTGCAATAAAACCGTTGAATGATGCCGGAGCCTTTATCAAAGCTGCAGGCATCATTAGCTACAACAGCAACAACAACACGAGGCAGTCCGACTTTTAAGTGCCTACAAAAAGCGTTGACTGCGCAGCGACTGCGCTGCCGTCGCCGTCGCTGCTGCTGCTGCTGACATCCCTTTGACATTTTAAAGTGCTTCCTGTTCTTATTGTTGTTGTTGTTGCCTGTGTCTTCTTGCTTTTTATGTACAATATTTGTTTGTTTTGGTCTCACATTTAACTTTAGCAAATAGTTCGTAAAATAAAAAAAACCTAGTATATAAATCGCCAAAGGTGAGGTTTAGCTTACTTTTTGTCAAAGGTAAAAGAAGAAAAACAAAATAGCCCAGGGAAACTATAAAAAGTGTCGTAAATTTATGTGACATTTCATATAAAAGAGAATGTGTGTGCGAGTGTGTGTGTGTCATGTGTGTGTGTGTATGTAGAAGTGTGAAACTATTTGCATTTTAGGCCAACATTCAAAATGTTGGCTTTTGCTCTAGGGGGAAGACATAAACAAATAAGAACTAAAATAATATGCAAAAATATAAGAAGGGAACCCCAAGGGGATTCGAAACCATAAAAGCAACTTGAGTAGTTGACACCAATGCAAGTGCTGAAGGTAAATCGAATGGCATTGAGGTTGAATGGGTTTTGTATAATATGAAATTTTATTCTGAGGTGGAATTGAGGGTTTTTACTTGTTTATTAAAATAAATTAAATTATTTTTATATAATAAATAAATATAAAAAAAAAATAATTTGCCTATCAAATACAATTAGTTACTGAGATTTTATATATAGAAACTCAGCTATTTGATCATACCTGAATGATGTTTCCAATTCCATTTATTATTAAATATATGTTTTATATAACCTTTCAATTATGCATGAGTAGTATGTTCTTTAGCTGTTCATGAACGATAAATCATAAAAAATAAATCAGTCAAACAGATTGTATTCAACTGTCGGTCTTAAGGGACTCTAATAGTTAAGGATTCTTTTACAGCGGACTGACATGTCATGCAGATTGAACTAGAACCCGAAAGTCTTTTCCTAATAGAAATACTGTACTTTATCTTTATCATTATACACTTACTGCCCAACTATTTATAGTTTGTCAAGTAGGAAGAGAAAAATTTCTTTTTCTTTCTTATGTCTGCTTGTATCTAATCATTCATTCATTAGAGACTCAAATGTCATGCAAATTGAACTAGAATCCAGAGGTCTATTCCTAATAGAACAATTTTACTTTATCTTTCGATGTATCCATTTTACATTTACTGCTCAACTATTTATAGCTTGTCAAGCAGCAAGAGAAGAATAGTTTTTCTTCATCTAATCATTCCTTACAGACTTATTCTAAATAGATGAATTATTTTATAATTTTTAATATAAAATTGCCGATTGTTCTCTTATTTCCAAGGTATAAGAAGATGCATGGTTTCATCTTTCTTATCTTTGACTCTATCTTCTCATTATTCAGATACTCATTCTATTATATATAGATTCCTTGTCTCTTATATTAAACCATGTTTCAAAGTTCTCTTATAATTCCCAACTACTTATAGCTTGTCAAGTGGAAAGAACTACAGCCTGTCACTCGTTATCATAGGCTTAAGACATATGTATATCGTACTACCAGGGTAAACACAAACATTTCGCGTTATTCATTTACATGCCAGCAACAACAACACCCACAACAACACCCACAACAACAACAGCAAAATGAGCAACGCGAATACTGTGAGAAAATGTGAAGCTCACTTGAGATTTTACAAGACTTGTTGAAAATTTATGACTTGCTCAGAAGGCTCGTAGGCAGGCAAGGAAGAAAAAAGCAAGCAGCCACAACACACACAAATTTACATATATAAATATATACACACACACACACACATACATACACACACTTATATAAGGACTGCGAACTGGGCAATTGTAAATGCACAAAATACTTAAAAACTGGCTGAGTCCTACGCCGCCTGCTTTGCATAAAATCTGACGCGTGACTGTAATTTCAGCACGCGACCTTGAAAAGGCACAACAAATACACACACACAACACAGACACACACACACACAGAGTTGGCACACGAAAATGCTTTTATGCAACATTAGAGCAAAAATTTACAAAAAAAAAGGGAGCTGCGTATTAAAATGCTTTTACAATTAAATGCCCAGCAAAATGCGAAATGCGAAAACTAAAATTACCTTTTACCTGCGCCCGAGCTTCTGTGTGTGTGTGCGTGCGCGCGTGTGTGTGTGTGTGTGTGTCTGGGCCAACAATTAGGCTAATGCCAAGGGCCATGTGCGAGCCTAGTGTACGAAGGGGACAGCCTACAAATGGATGGCCCCTAAATTTATGCGCAGCGCCTCGACGCGAACGCAAATAAGGCTGAGAGCGCCGAGAGCCAGGCAATGAAGCGAATGGGAAGCGAAGCACAGGTAGGCTTCTACGGCTATCTAAGCAATTTTGTCCTACAGCTAACTGGCATTTTAATTAGCTGACAAAGTGGAGAAAACGAGTCGAGGAAGTGGAGTCCAGGAAATGCTAGGCAATGAGCTCATTATAGTATTTGTCATGGCATTTCACCAACGACTCGTATAACACTAATGTTTCGAAGAGAGAGAGAGAGAGAGAGAGAGAGAGAGAGAGAGAGAGAGAGAGAGAGGGACAGTGAGAGAATGAAAAGTGTCTAGGTTTATTGGGTAAAGACATGTCTAGCTATAGAGCTGGAGGACTATTATTATTTTTTAATTATATCCCATTTATTCGGAATATTATTTTATGTTGCTTCGTTAAAGTAGATTAAAAATTAATGTTAGTTTAAAACATATCTTAACGGTTTTGCATATTTAAGTAGCAGGGTGGGGGCCTAATTGAACCCAAACATATAATCAAAAGTAATGTGTTCTATTCTGAGGCTATTAACAATTATATATATATGTTATAGAGAATTATTATCAAGGAAAAGTTGTGTACACATCGATAAGAAATGAGAAAGTCCTTGTCCTTGGATAAGCTAGACAATGATAAGTGACAAAATTTAAAATATTTAAAATGAATATACTAAAGTATATTTGATTATATATTTTATTATCCATAAAAGTCTGTGAAACGCTAAAAACCAAAACGTATCAAAGTGCTAAGTTAAAGACTATAGTGGAAAATAAAATTGAATTTCTATTTTCCTTTAATTTATATTACGTTTTTATCAGTATCAGAGATCATCACGATGCTACCTCAGATCTCTCCCTTAATGATTTGTATTATTTATTTCTATTAAAAAGCTAAACAGCCCGATAGACACGTAATACTACAAACTTAAAAGATATAAAATAATTATGAATAAATAAGATTCATTAAATTATAGAAATAATCGATAAATATATTAAACCTCATTTCTTCAAGGACTAACTAATGAAAATACAATTTTTGAGGGCTTTAAATTTTTTTTTAAATGCTACTTGCTTTTGCTACATAAAACTCACTTCAAGCTTTCGTTGACTGTGAATGCTACATTTATTTACTACAGATGTTTATCTCATTTGATAATTTCCATGATCAGCTCACTATAACTATGACTCTACCCCTCAGTCTACATGTTACGTCTAAGCTTACATACATAAATGTTTAATAAATGGCTATGCTAAAATACCTTTCATAATTTTCCAACTGTTATGTGAGTCTACCAAATACCTGTCGAGTATATATTATCCATCAAGTTTCCATTTAAAACCTACTAAAACTGAGCGAAAAATAATCTCTACTCTCAAAACTGACTTCAATTACAATTTTCTTATATAACAAAAAAGAAGAAGAAACTACCCATGAAAGTCTAAGTAGGCAATTACTTTACACAATTTCTATTAAGTTTTTATGCTAGCCATCAGCATATGCAGCATCATCGTGGCATCTTGTTAGAGTCTCCAGCATTTCGTTGGCTAATCCCCTAAAGTGCCTGTCATTGCGTATACGCCACGCTGTACGCGCGTATGCCTCAGCATTTCCCAGATGCCAGGCCGCCTGACTAGAGAATTGGCCGCAGCTGATTGCGATGGCGCTGATGGCGTCTAATTATGAGTGGAAGAAACATGCATACAAGCACATAGATATACAGATGAGTGTGTGCGCTGTGGCACGCGGCGTATGCGCGATATGTTATTCATGCAAAGTGGCATCAAATATGACGCATACGCAGGCCTACTCCCAGGCCATTAAATGTTGATTAGCGAATGGCAGCGCGCTGCCAGCTAGCCGTGCTAGCCGTGCCTCCATTTGAAAGCAAAACGCTGTCAAATGTTAACAAGCAGCCCGGCATTTTTATGTTGACAACTCGCGTGACTTCGCAACATAAACAAAATAGATAAGGGCGCAAGAAACACGCTGCACAAATATTTGACCAATATTGCTGCTGCTGTTGTTGCTTTTATTATGTCTTCGGCAGTAAAATGTATAATTCAGCTGAGGCGGAAGTCGGCAACGACAAGGTCCTGGGCCCTGCCATTGAAGAGGGCCTTAAATTAATGGGCTTTACCTTCGGCTGGACATTCCTGCCGATTATTATTAGCTTCCAATGCAATTTGCAGCTTGGCCGCACAATTGCAGATGCCGACCTGACCACACCACAACGAGAATAAAAGAAAGCCGAAAAGTAGCTTAGTCATTCGAATGCAGCAGGACTTTGCCCAATGCCAAAAACTGGGCCTTGGCTTTCGATTCGTTTTCCGTTCAGTTCGTTTCGTTTCGTTAGGTTTTTGTGGTCACAGACAGCCAAATAAATCACACAAAAGCGTTTGAAAATAATTTCGTTTTTAGTGTTTCTGCCGGCCAATTCCCCCCTTTTTCGTGTACTACAACGTTATAAATGTGCTTTTGATATAGAGCCCTGGGCCTCATAGTTTTTACCTGTTTACGTAACAGCTGCTCTGGCTGTCGCTGCTGTCGTTACTGCTGCTGCTGCTGTTGCTGCAGACGCGACTAAATAAATCATTAAAATCAAACATTAATCAACTTGATGACCGTTAAACACGTTCGCTGCTCCCTCACAACACACTCACACACACACCAACACACTCATACACACGGTCACTAACCGGATATCCGCATGGCAGCCATTGCTTTGTTGCCCCACCAAGCGCCAAGTGGTTGAACCTTTGTGTCAGCGCTTCGGTAGCCAGACTGCACGCAACGCCGTCGCCAGTCCGCAATTTAGCTTTATTAAATGGCGCTACACTGCGCGCAAGGCACAGAACTGAAATATTCAGCTCCTAAATGGAGCATAATTTCATTAAGCAGTCGACAGCGAAAGGGGTGTCAATGGAATTCGAGGCAATAAACAGCAATTCGACTGCGTTGGGTATGGAATGCTCGGGTAGACGCTGAGGATTTGAAGAGCAATATGTTGAGTTGCTCAGTTCAATGTCCCAACTAAAATGTATTTATGTAAAAAGAAAACTTCAAGCATTATGCTAAAAGAAGAGCATTTTGATTACGTGAATTAGCATATCCAGATTTTTATGCTGAGCGCTATGAATCGTTGAGCTATGCCAAGGATTAATAATTTATTTTGACAGATCTTAAACAAAATTGTAGGAGAATTATGCCAAGGATGCCAAGATTTTAAACACCATTGTAGAAGAATTATGACAAGGATTAATATATTATTTTAATAGATTTTAAACAACATTAAAGAAAAATTATGCCAAGGATTAATATTTATTTTTATAGATTTTAAACAACCTTAAAAAAGAGTTATAATATTAATAAAAACAAATCTAATGGATGAAGTCTTGCTCTTTTAATGAAATGTATACGACCTAAGATTTTTCTAGGAGTTCAAATTTTGCAGTTGTCTTAAAAGCTTGAGTGCCTCTATCTAAGTACATCACAATATATTAAGAATAAAGCTCAATCTTTGCTATTTTATGCAGCCAACAATGACAGATGTGTAGCTTGTTAAGGACTAATATGCTTGAAGGCATCTGCATATACATTTTTCCAATCCTTAGTATAATATTGCCAAGTTTTAAACATAATTATAGAAGAAATTTGCCAAAGATGAATAATTTATTTTGATCAATTTAAAATTATTATATATAATGCACGCAAAATTCTGCAGTTGCCTTAAGAGCTTATACGTTATATATATGTTATGATTTTCTTATAGATATGATACACTTATATCATAACATATCAATAATAAAGCTCAAACTGTGCTCTTTAAAGTAGCCAAGTATGACAGATATAAGATTGTAAAAGACTCATATGTATTATGGTATTTGTTTATACATTTTTCCAATCCTTAGATAAATACTTTATATAGGATATAATATTTCTATTCCTATTTTAATTTTTATTTTAAATTAACTTATTTTTTTTCCTATATTCTCATTTTTTCTCTTAGTGTACTTTTCCTTGACAAAGCTTAAGCATATCAAAATAAACTTCTCTCGTACTTTCTTTATCTCCTTTCAAGCTTCAACCTTTCCATTCCCATTACTTGCAGACTAGTTCGGAGTTCGACAGGCTAATGCCTTTTGTTGCAGCCACTTTGCAAAGTAAATTTCTACCGAAATGCGTTTCAATGCTCACTTACTACTTCCGCCTTGGGCTTATCTTTTCTCGCAGTGTAGCTTAGAATCAACTTTGATGACGCCGTCAAAGTTGCTTTGTCGTCTCGGCCGCTTCCGTCTGCGTTTCAAGCAGCAGCGCCCAATGTCTCTGCCCTGCAATTAGAGTGCATTAAACTTTAGTGTTTACGCACTGGGTTCAAGTCGCTGCCATTGTTGTCCTTGTCGTCGTTGTTGTTGCCATGGCTCGCTTAATTTTACAATCAGCCACTGCGTTCGCCTCACGTGCTGCACTCGACGTGCCCGACCGAAAAGGGTTGCCCCGCGCAACGTTCCCATTCAGCGCGCCGCGGCAGGGTGTGGCAATGCATTAGCGCAGCTCACGCGATGTCTGCGCCATTAAATCGCATATACACACTATATAAATATATATATAGTAAGCTCAGCACGTACGGCCATATAGATATGTCTGTTGTCTTATATTTTTTTTTATAATTGCATTGATTGAAGCAGTTAGAGTTTCGCGTGGCCCCTGGCAAGTCCTTAAGCTGAGCAGCAGCGAATGGCGCTTGGAGAGCGCTAAAGATTGTCTAGCAAATAAATTCTGATAGCACAGCAGGTGTAAATAGCGAACGTTGCGTGAAATACCACAGAGGATTCCAAGCAAGAAGTTTATTTTATTTTTGTCTGATTATCTTTCCCAATCCTGAAAGAATTTGAACTTAAGTTTTATTATAATAATAAAAAAAAATTATAAATAAAAATTTATTATTATTATATATTATTAATATTATATATTATTATTATTATATATTTATATCAATTTTATATATTTCATCATTATATAGACTTCTCAGTAATTTTTTCTACCCATAAAAATAGTTTTTTTTTTAATGTTTTTAAGTCTTCTTCAACTTCAAAGGAAAAACTTTGCTAGAAGAAATTTCCATAAGTCACAAACAAAAATAAATATGGTTTTAATATCAATTCAAGCAATTCCCCTGTCGCACCTTGACAACATTTCTATTTCTGTCATGTGCCACAGAGTGAAAGTTTTTAGATAAGTTCCAATCCGAAGCCAAACAAATTGTATGCCTGCAGTTCCCCAGAGACTCGATTGTTGTGTAAACTTTTAAATACAGATCGATGCAGCAGCTGCCACTGCAGCAAAATGCATCCTCCCCCACTGTCGCCCGCTCTGATTTATATTTTACGCTTCGCCCTGCTGCCCGCCTTTGTTTTAAAACACAATCTGATGCACAGTTTGTCCCTCTGGCTTGTCATTTCATTATGCGCTCAAAGTTAAAGCCGCAAAAAGTTGCAGCTTTCATTTAGGGCAACATTGACCATATCGCCGCATAGCTCAAAGCCAGCAACAAAAAAGTTTTTAATACTGCCAGCAGGCACGACTGATAGATACCCTGTTGTGGCATATAACAAGATTAGCGTCTACAAGTCTCCATTCACTTTTCAAGCTTCGTTGCTTTCATAGGGTATATAAAACGGAGACAGCTAAAGTTTTACGCAAAACTAAAAAGCTTGTTGTAAAAAAAATGTATATAACGGGACAATGTCATAAATTTGCATTGCACGCCGCCGCTTGGCAGGAAATGGAAGACGCGAAATTGGAAAAGCGCCCACAAAGACCAACACACACACACAGAGAGACACACACACACACATACGCACAACACTTTTAGTTGAAATAACAAAAAAAACTGAGTTTGCTTTGTCCGTTTATCGCTTCCTCAATCCTCAATCTTCCACTCCTCCTTCTCTCTCTCTCTCTCCCTCTGCCCGCAGCGTTAGTCAAGGCCACATTTCAATTAAATTTATTGTTTTCTCTGCCAAATGCTTTCAATGGAGTTTCCATTAGGCACTACGACAATTGTTTTAAATGGTCTACACGGCCAACGCCCACGCGCCGCTTGGCTGGGAATTTATACTGCGCTGAAAAGTAGGCAACGCTTTTTCCACATTCCCTCACAGCTCATTCAAAGCGCATTTTTTGCGAGTTAAGTGTAACTGTTCTTATTGCAGCACTCATCGCACAAAAGCGCACTTGCGTTCTTGTTCAAATTGAGTCGATGCCATGGGCATGCCACGTCCCCGCCATCTGTGCACGAGCACAAAAAACGGCTCTCAGACTCGCGCACATATGTATGAGCAGCTCCATAGCTTATATGCTTTTAGCAGGCTATAGTATACAACTCTTTAGCTCAAACTACCTCTCCCCTGTCTCCCTCTCATCTTGTTAGCTTTTCCCCTCGCTGTCAACTCTCGTCTATTGCAGCTTTTGCATATGCCATTTCGCCGATTCATGCCGCAACTAACGGCTAACTAAGTTAACTAGTATATCATTTACGCTCGTACGCCCAACACCTGCCGCCCCGCCCCTTTTTAACGCGCTTAGCTTCGCTTTCAGCTCCTGTCAACAGACTTTCAATGAATAAACCAAAACGGCATCGCAGCGGCAATTTCCACTTTTCACTTTTTGCCCCGTTGTATGTGCTAAAAGCCATAATTACGCTTGATGAGGCTGCTCTCTCACTCTCTATGTGTGTGTGTATGTGTGAGTGTGTCTGAGTGTGTGTGTTGTGTGTGCGCGCTGTTTAGTTGGCAAATTTGACACTTTTGTCTGCACTTTAGCAGGCGTTGCATGTGTGTGTCTGCCTCATTGTCATTGTTGTCCATGCTTTATTGTGTTGTTGTTGCTGTTGTTGCTGTTGTGCTTATTGCCTATCTGTCGGCCCAAGTTTTGCAATTAGCCAGCGCAGCGATTGATAAACAACGGCAACAGTGAGCGACGGCAAGGAAGGACCACTTTTTCATAGCTATTGTCTATTTTATTGCAGGATATGTGCAGAGTATTATGTTTGAGGCTTTTCTAGTAAGTTGAGCTGTCTTTTAGTTATGATTTTAAAAAAGTTTGACTGACTTTAACATTATTTACTTTTTATTAAACATAGATACACAGAAAAAATATAAATAAAATAGAATTAAATATAAAATATAAAAGTTTTCATTGACTTTTTCACTATTTACTTTGGCAATGGGTTCAGGGTATAAAAAATATATATAGGAAAAATATAAGCAACGGAATAAAAAAAATAATATATACAAATTTGCATTTTCTTTATGCACTTTTAATTAAAAATTATAATAAGTAACAAAATAAATAAAAAATATTCTGTTGAGTCTCACATTATACTCTCCACTACAAGATTCCACTACAAGATTCTCTGGCAGTTGGGATTTATAGTCTGATCTCATCAGCAGTCATATAATCAGTCTGCTTATTATCTGTTATATATGCCGATTGTTATGTTGGAGTCTGTTTGCTTTGGTTTGTGCATTGACTAAAATTCAGACCGTCAATCAGTCATTTTGCTTATATCTAGCTTATATAAATTTAAAAATTTTAGTAAACAACTGCTAGTTGTATTAGTTCGATACATCTCGAATTGGGCATGAATGAATCAATCGATCAGTCAGTTTGACAATCAGTCGATTCGCAGTTCAAAATCTCGACATAATCATAATGCAAGAAAATAACTTGAGTGCTTAGCTTTTATATTATCAATCACACAGCCATCTGCTTCATTATTCTATTCTGTAGTATGCATACATATTGAATATCCACTGTACAAAGAGTACTTAAGGAATACACACTGTAACACTTTGTTGCAGTGTTTATGTAAACAAAGTCCCGGTCGTTAACCGTGGCCGAAATATGAGTCGATCATCGCGCGTCAGCATTCTGCTTACACGCGCTGACCATTTGACTGAACTCAAGTGTATGCATATGCACTATCGCTCCAGTTGAAGAGAGCATAAATATACACATAACATATATATATATAATATATAAGGAATATACATAAGAGTCTCTCTCTGCTGCAATAAGCTTATGTATCGCAGCAACGGGACTTAGGCTTATTCAGAACCTAAGTAGAATGTTTAAGAGGAGATACAACTGAACGTTGGAAGCGGCAACACTGCTGCTTCCTCTGAAATAAAACCATAATATTCAGACAACTCAATACTCTTTTTACATGGCGACCGTGACATAGTCACAAGCCTGCTAAAAAAGAAAAAACCTTTTTACATGGCAAAACGATAATCATTACGTGGCATTACATGGCCTACGTCGATACGTAAAAGGGAACCACAGCCAACAAAATGACCAACACAAAGGGTTATCGTCGCGGCACCCGAGATATGTTCTCTCGCCCCTTCCGCAAGCATGGTGTCATTCCTCTGTCCACATACATGCGCGACTTCAAGAACGGCGACATCGTTGACATCAAGGGACACGGTGCCGTGCAGAAGGGTATGCCCTACAAGGCCTACCACGGCAAGACTGGCCGCATCTTCAACGTCACACAGCACGCCGTTGGAGTCATTGTAAACAAACGTGTGCGCAGCAAGGTTCTAGCCAAGCGCATCAATGTCCGCATCGAGCATGTGCATCACTACAAGTGCCGTGAGGATTTCCTGCGTCGCTTCAAGGAGAACGAGCGCCTGCTGAAGACTGCCAAGAAGGACGGCAAATGGGTGAACCTCAAGCGTCAGCCCGAGCAGCCCAAGAAGGCTCAGTCCGGCAAATAGGCGCACCCCGCTCTCCCAACAATGGACAACAGCAGCAGCAACACCGACAACAGCAGCAGCAACAACGACGACAACAGCAACAACTGTCAATTAGACTTCAAGCCATCTGAAGATTGGCTTATAATTAGACCCAATAACCTAAAATTTCCAATTTATGTTCCAATAACATACAGTTCTGGCAACAACTCAATACTTCTGCCAGCAAGATCTCAAGTTATCAGAAAAATCGATCTAAATTCAATAGAAGACAGTGTATTGATTCCAAATCAAGAAATTCAGCATGGCATTTACGTAGCAAGTACCATAGCAACACCTAAGAACGCTTTTATAAGACTACTCAATACAACAAATAAAGATCAAGTAGTCAGTACAAATAATTTAGCGTTTGAATCACTTTCAAACTACGAAGTAGTCACAACAAACATAGAAAATAGAAAACAGTCTGTATTATCTCAACTGAAAAAAAACTTTCCTCCACAATTCAAATCACAGCTTTCAAGCTTATGCACCCAATATAATGATATATTCGGATTGGAATCCGAACCAATTAGCACAAATAATTTTTATAAACAAAAACTGAGATTAAAAGATGATGAACCAGTGTACACCAAGAATTACAGAAGCCCACACAGTCATGTTGACGAAATACAGAAACTAGTCGGAAAATTGATCACAGACGGAATTGTCGAAGAATCTGTATCTGAATATAATAGCCCATTATTACTTGTCCCTAAAAAATCATCCCCAGGTTCAGAACAAAAGAAATGGCGATTGGTAATTGACTATCGTCAAATTAATAAAAAATTACTGTCCGATAAATTTCCACTCCCAAGAATTGATGATATTTTGGATCAACTTGGACGAGCAAAATACTTTTCATGCCTTGACTTAATGTCAGGATTTCATCAAATTGAACTCGAAGAAAGTTCAAGAGATATAACGTCATTTTCAACGAGCAATGGCTCGTATCGCTTCACGCGACTACCGTTTGGCTTAAAAATAGCGCCTAATTCATTTCAAAGAATGATGACTATAGCATTCTCCGGATTAGAACCTTCACAAGCATTCCTTTATATGGATGACTTAATAGTTATAGGTTGTTCCGAAAAACATATGCTTAAAAACTTAACAGACGTTTTTGAGAAATGTAGGAAATACAATTTAAAGTTACATCCAGAAAAATGTTTATTTTTTATGCATGAGGTGACTTTTCTTGGTCATAAATGCACAGATAAAGGAATACTTCCGGATGACAAGAAATATGATGTCATTATGAATTACCCGACGCCACACAATGCAGACAGCGCTAGACGTTTCATAGCATTTTGTAATTACTATAGACGTTTTATACAAAATTTTGCCGAATATTCACGGCACATAACAAGATTATGTAAAAAGAATGTTCCTTTCGAATGGACAGAGGAGTGCCAAAATGCATTCCAATATTTAAAAACAAAGCTCATTGAACCTACTTTACTACAATATCCTGATTTCAGCAAGGAATTCTGTATAATAACTGACGCAAGTAAGCAAGCGTGCGGAGCGGTTTTAACTCAAAACCATAACGAACTCCAACTTCCCATTGCATACGCGTCAAGAGCTTTTAGTAAAGGAGAAAGTAATAAAAGTACAACTGAGCAGGAATTAGCTGCAATACACTGGGCAATATTACATTTTCGACCATATATTTATGGAAAACACTTTACGATCAGAACAGATCACAGACCTTTAATATATCTATTCTCAATGATCAATCCGAGTTCTAAACTGACACGTATGAGGCTAGAATTGGAAGAGTACGATTTTACAGTCGAATATTTAAAGGGAAAAGACAATCATGTAGCTGATGCGTTATCAAGAATAACCATTAAAGACCTACAAAATATAACAGGAAATATAATGAAAGTCACTACTAGATATCAAAATAGACAGAAAATCCGCGCGGATAATAAAGAAATAGAATTGCCTAGGCAATCTATAGAAAAAGCTTCAAAGCCCAACGTATATGAAGTCATAAACAATGACGAAGTACGTAAAGTAGTGACCTTGCATGTAAAGGATACGCTGTGTTTATTTAAACATGGTAAGAAGATTACTGCAAGATATGATGTTAGCGATTTATATACCAATGGAATCCTAGACTTAGGTCAGTTTTTCCAAAGGCTTGAAATGCAAGCCGGTATAAACAAAATCAGCCAACTCAAAATGGCACCGTGGGAAAATATCTTTGAACATGTTTCACTAGATAATTTTAAACAAATGGGCAATAAAATATTGAATACATTAAGAGTAGCGCTACTCAACCCGGTGACCCTTATAGAAAAAGAAAAAGAAAAAGAAGCTATACTGTCTAAATTCCATGACGATCCAATACAAGGAGGTCATATCGGCATTTCAAAAACCTTGGCCAAGGTCAAAAGACATTATTTTTGGAAAGGTATGACTCGAGATATTACTGAGTACATACGAAAATGTCAAAAATGCCAATTAGCTAAAATAACAAAGCACAATAAGACTCCATTGATAATAACAGATACACCAATAAATGCTTTCGACAGGGTGATAGTAGACACTATTGGTCCACTACCAAAATCAGAAAATGGCAACGAATATGCAATCACTCTAATATGTGATCTAACTAAATATTTAGTTGCCATACCAGTTCCAAATAAAAACGCGAACACTGTCGCTAAAGCAATTTTTGAATCATTTATTCTAAAGTACGGTCCAATGAAGACGTTCATTACGGACATGGGAACAGAATATAAGAATTCAATTATAAATGATATATGCAAATATTTAAAAATTGAAAATATAACATCTACCGCACACCACCACCAGACAGTTGGAACAATAGAACGAAGTCATAGAACTTTCAATGAATACATACGCTCTTATATATCGGTTGACAAAACTGATTGGGACGTATGGCTTCAATATTTCGTTTTCTGTTTCAACACGACACCCTCAATGGCACATAATTACTGTCCATATGAGTTAGTATTTGGTAAAACAAATAATTTACCAAAACAATTTAATAGTATAGATAATATAGAAGCCATATACAATATAGATGACTATGCTAAAGAAAGTAAATATAGATTAGAAGTAGCATATAAAAGAGCTAGAATAATGTTAGAAAAAAATAAGGAAAATAATAAGATACTATATGACCAGAAAGTAAACAACATAGATATATCAGTAGGAGATAAAGTCTTATTAAGAAATGAAACAGGTCATAAGTTAGATTATAAATATACTGGTCCGTATAAAGTATCGGAAATAGGAGATAGAAATAACATTATAATAACAAATAATAAAAACAAAAAACAAAAAGTACATAAAGATAGGTTAAAAATGTTTATTTCATAATTGTATTTAGTATGGCCATGCTAAGACAAAAATACTAATTTAAATTTGAATGTTATTTGTAATTTAATATACACAAAAACAAAAACACAAAAAAAAAATTTTTTTGAATAAACTATTCATTTGTTAATTAAAATCTTATAAAATAACTCCATTATATTACGTTATTTTTCAAAAGGAGGGAGATGTAGTATGCATACATATTGAATATCCACTGTACCAAGAGTACTTAAGGAATACACACTGTAACACTTTGTTGCAGTGTTTATGTAAACAAAGTCCCGGTCGTTAACCGTGGCCGAAATATGAGTCGATCATCGCGCGTCAGCATTCTGCTTACACGCGCTGACCATTTGACTGAACTCAAGTGTATGCATATGCACTATCGCTCCAGTTGAAGAGAGCATAAATATACACATAACATATATATATATAATATATAAGGAATATACATAAGAGTCTCTCTCTGCTGCAATAAGCTTATGTATCGCAGCAACGGGACTTAGGCTTATTCAGAACCTAAGTAGAATGTTTAAGAGGAGATACAACTGAACGTTGGAAGCGGCAACACTGCTGCTTCCTCTGAAATAAAACCATAATATTCAGACAACTCAATACTCTTTTTACAATTCTATCTATCAACTATGTAATGTATGGCATGGAGTTCTAAAGACGTTGACTGCCTGTTAATTCTGAAGTCAATCCGTCATTTAATTAATTTGTTTCATCAGCCATCTATATTTATATTCATTTAAACATTTACCTAAGCAACTGCCATTATACTATAAATCATCACTGATAAATCAATCCATCAGTTAGTTTGCCAATCATTATATTAAAAAGTTGGATAGCAAATCAACACATTAATAATTTACTCATTATTAAATTTCATTTAAATGCAGTGCTTAGCTTATGCATTACCAATCAGTCAGTTCTGCAGTCATCAATCAACAGTTTCATCTACATCAATATTTTAAATTTTTAGCTCAAGCTGCAACATAAAATTCCGAATGCTTCATCTGTGTGTTAATTATGAAAGTCACTCCGTGAATCAATTAATTTGTAGTATTGATTATTTTGCAAATTTTGCAGCTAATTATGAATGGTATTTCATGACCTGGAGTCTCCTTTCCTTTGCCGACTTCAATTGGCAGCCAACACGACATTGCCCTTAGTGTTTGCTGCCATTTAATTGGATTTTAATGTGTATGGCAATTAGAACATCCTGAATAGATGGCACAAACATATCATGTTATGGCTCTCTCCCTCTCCCTCTCCTGTGCCATCGCTGTCTCGCTCTTTAAACATCTTGTTCGCTTTAATGAGCATGTTTGCCGTGGCCGCTCACTATAAAAATGTATAAAATATTGACCGCTGTTCCAGCTGACATGAAAACCATATTAAATGTAATAAATTCACTTAGTGACAACATGAATATACACACAACACACACACACTCTCGCTCTCTTTCTCTCTCTCCCTCTCTCTCGCTGGCACGTGAACGTCGCTGATATTAATGCAATTTTCATGACATTGTTGCGCTGGCAAGTATGCAACAAATAAACAGACTCCCACACAGAGCCTGTGCCACAGACACTGCGGATAGTAGAGTCGCCCTGTTGTATAACTTAATAGGAATGTTTATTGTCCTGCTCACTCTGTTGTCCCCAGCATATGCCTCTCATTCGTGCTCCTGTCGCTCGTTGTGATATCAGAGACCTAGACAATAACGGCAGCTAACAGTGCACTATGAAAAGCTATGCAGCACCCAGTTATCAAAGGAGCGCTCAAATCAGAGCTATTAGACCCGAAGTTGCTCTGTAAATATTGTTAAATTACTGAAAGTGTTGCTCTGTTAACTATATCTATAACACGGGATCTGTATAAAATTACTAGTTAATCATTTATCTGTAGTGTACAAAATTCTCTCTTATGTAAATTATATTTAAGTAAAGGATTGTTATTAGTAAAAAGCTATTTAAGACTTACTTGCCATTAACAGCTGTTAGGATTTTTCTGTACAGAGAGCAAGCTACTAATATCACTGTCTATCACAGCTACTTTAAGGCAGCTAAGTATACGGACGATTAAAAAAGGATTTAAAATTATATATATATTCAGAAAATTTAACGTTTATATATAAAACATTATAAGAATTTTATTGATTCTCAGTTAAGCATACTATCCCTTATACAAAAAATTGTATATGAAGAGCTAAGCAATAGTGAAACCTATTTTTTTTTCATATCATTCACTTGTTAGAGTAAAGCACTGATTACAATATTTTTAATTATTGAAAACTAGATGAATAAGTGTCATATTTATGTTTTTATTATTATTTATATTATTATTTATGTTATTATTTATGTTATATATATTAATATCTATATTTGTTTATCATTGTATTAAAATTATTCAGCTCTTGTATCTCACGCAATAAGAAACAAAAAGGAAGTCAAATCTCATAATTATGACCAAATAAGCTAGAAAATACCTGGCTCTAATCAATTTTTTATATATTTTTAATGCAAGTGTTGGAGTAGTGTTAAGCTTATTATACAACACTTTAAAAATCAAATTTTTGCTTGAGCTTAACGCTACTCCAACACTCCCATTAAAAACACATAAAAGAATGTGAGCAATACCAACTATTTTCCTTAGAGCCGAGGATATTTTTATTGCTTTCCAATAATAAACTAGATCTCAGCGCCCACACCCACGCACACGCCTTATCACTACTGCTCACATACAGGGTATAGCGAGCACAGAGGCTGACTTAGCTCTCCTGCCGTGGCATGCATAGCGAACATAAAAGCGACGATGAAAGCACAAAGCGAAAACCTTATCGATTTAATTAATTTTTTTCGGGCGCCCTTATTGGATTTGAGTGCCTTCAAATTTAAACTGCAATGCAAAAGCGAGCAGGTGTTGTCAAGCTAACGGACTGGCTGATGGACTGGTGGGCTGGTGCCTGACTGACTACGATTGACTGATTGAGTACATGCAGGTTCGTGTTATGTTGAGTAGCCTACTTCGAGGTGTCAAGCTGTCTGACACACTCCGAATATGAAAACATGTACGAAATGTATTAAATTACATGTGAGTTTAGCTATAAATATGACATGGATATAGGCCAAATACGACAACAATCCATTTGAACAGCCATCAATCAATCAATCAATCAGTCAGGCTGCCAGCCAGCCAACCAAGCAACCAAGTCAGGCCGTGGCAGGCCCATTTCCAACCAACAGCTCATTAGACAACGCCCATGACTCAGCGACGTGTCCTGTCCCGTGAGTGTCCTGCGTGGGCAGGCTCGTTTATCAGGCCAGTATGCGGGTCGCCGTGCACGTGTCTGCACCTTGTTCAGCGGGCCATTGTCATGTGTGCGACACGGTCATGGCATGCCGGGCGGCCATATCGAGCAGAGCCACCCCTAAAGCGTTCATCATAAGCACAACTCACATTTAATTGGCCCCGGACACCGCTGGACGGCAACGTATAATTGATATGCTAACTGTAGTAACTATGCGAGTTATACAAACAGAATGGTCGAGTCAAGGCCCCTCGAACACTTCCCCGGGGCATTGACAAATATGAAAACATTGAAACTTGTCCTGACTTAGGTAAACTAATTTGATTTCTCAATATAGACGCTCCGCAATCACAGCTCCCGCTAATGCATTTTTTATAGCCCGCCTTGAGGCGGACAAACGCTTTTGGTGTTTTCTTTATGCGTTTCACTTTCATTTATGCCAGGCTCTGTTCAGGTTCCGTTATTCGCATGACCCTCGTCACAGACAGCAGGTCGGACTCTTAGTTTTAGGCGTGACTCATGACAAAACGCAAACCCAAGTAATTTAATTTAGTTGCCCAAAAAGCCCGGAAAAAAAGCCAAAAAACTAGTGAGCTTGTAGAGGGGGAGGCAGAGAGAGAGAGAGAGAGAGACAGAGAGCTCGTCGAAGCTTAAATACTTTATTCTGTAGTATATCATCAAAGGAATATTAATATTAGTATATATTAATAATTTTTTTTTCAATATTTTTTAATCATTTTTATTTTTATAATGTTATCAATTTATTCCTTTTTTTATTTCTTTATTTATAATATCAATCAAAGGAATATTAATATAAGTAATATTTATTTATAAGAGTATTTCTATCATTATTTTTTAATAATTTGTATTTTTAATAATTTTATTATTATCAATCACATAATTGTCAATAGCAATTATATTTTTATTTACATTTTTTAATTTTTTTATTATTTTTTTATTAACAATATCAATCAAAGGAATATAAATATGTTTATATATTTTGTTTTCAATAGTATGTTTCTAATAATATTATTTTTAATCATATCAATGTCAAATGCAATTATATTTATTTTTTAAATTTTTTTTCTATTTATTTATTAATTATATCAATCACTTATATATATGGACCGTTATCATTTTAATTTTTTTGCTTTTCTTATTATTTCGATGTTTATAGATATAATTATATTTTTTAATATAATTTGTATTATTTTTAATTATTATTATTATTGATTATATTTTCCTTTGTCTTCATTCTGTGCAATCATTGTTCCTTCATTATTTCAGTCCGACAGGTAAAACATCTCCCCAAAAAGTATCAATTACCTCAAATATTCTTAAAATTTAGAGAGTCGTTGAATTACCCACTCAAGAGCGCTCAGCTCCCCAACTATGCTAACATACTCTCACGTAGGGTATCGAAAAACAAAATACGACATGCAAAGTGCTTTGGGCAACAACGGCAATGACGCAACGGGAAACCTTAGAAAATAGTCAGGCAGCCAGTAAGAAAATGAGAGGGAAGAAACGGCAAAAAAAATTAAGTATACGCCCCTAAGGGCAGCGAACAAAAATATTTACTCTAGCGCCAGCAAAAATCGCAAAAGCAATAACAACAACAAGAGCAGTTTTTTATTTAGTTGCAGAAAAGGGCGGCAACAAAAAAAGTCGAAGCCAAAATATTAGAGTAATTAAAAAGTAATTATTAATGTAGTTAAGCCAAGCTGAGGTCGCGCTATAATGGCCGTAAATTGCTTATTAGCCTGGCAGAGATCGCTTTAAAATGCAGCCCACAAATATGGTAAAATAAAGAACCATAAAAACATCGAGCAGCCGGCAGGATGTGCGCCATAATGTGCAATGAGCTGCGGCGGCGGCGGCCGATTTCCAACTCATTTCATAGGCGAACGCTTAACGAGCGGAAGTTGTGGCAACTCAGGTGTGTGTATGCATGTGTGTGTGCGTGTGTGTGTGTGTTGTGTGTGTTGTGCGCGCTGCATTATTAATGAGAACTTTTTGCCTGGCAAATAGCGCCTTGGCAGATTTGCAAACATCGAACGACGCAGCCAGCACGTGACAGCTTTACTGCAGTGCCACTTACCCAGCGGCAGCTGTGGCAAGCTCCAAGTGGCAAGTGGCAAGTAACAAGCAGTTGGCTGCTGCATTTGCAGCATTTGCAATCTTTGCTTAGGTAAATAACATGCGCTCCATTTAAGCGTTACGGCGCTCAATGATTTCTGAATTTACGTTTGTTCGCAGTCTTACTAGGTCAGGCGCTCACGCAAGGGCGGCAGCTGAGAGAGCCCCAGCAAAGCCTCATCGAATTTATATTTTATGGCTGCCAAGGCTGTAAAACTGCTGATGAAAGACGTAAATAATCTTGAAAATCGATAAGAGAAATAAAACTATATAAATCAAGCTTAACTCTCACGCTTTCACGGCTTTCGAGGAAGCATCCTGCTTCAAATGCCATGCCATTTTAAGGGCATGTAAATATATATGTATATAAAATATATACAAAAGATATATTTTTACTCCATTCACTATTTATATAAGAAAAATATATATATAGATAGAGAAAGAGGAAGAGACGAGTTAATTTACTACTTCACTTCACATTTCCCATTTTCTCTGTCAACATTCTCATCATTTTATATGACATTTATTCTGATATATTTGTATTTTATCAAAATGATATTCCTTTCGAAAAGCTTTTTAATTTTAATGTCATATATATATATATATAAAATATATATAAAATATTTTTACTCTATTTTAATAAGGAATATATCAACATTATTGCAAGCAAGAGACAGAGAAAGAGAAAGCGAGAGAAACAAGCGCATATCCTACTTCACTTCACATTTCCCATTTCTCTGTCAATATTTTCATCATTTGATATGACATGTATTCTGATATATATTTCCATTTTATCAAAATGATATTCCTTTCTTTTTAATTTTGTCATTTATATATATATAAAATATATACAACAATTTCTTACTCTTTTCACTATTTATATACGAAATACACCAACATTATTGCAACAAGCAGGAGACAGAGAAAGAGAGAGAGGGAGAGACAACTGCATATCCCACTTCACTTCACATTTCCCATTTTCTCTTTCAATATTCTCATCATTTGATATGACATGTGCCCTGCTATATATTTCCATTTTATCATAATGATATGCCTTTCAAAAAGCTCAAGTGCATCCAGCGAGAATCGCCGAGAAAGGCGCAGCAATAAGAAAAAGCGCATGTCAAATGCCATTCAATCGTTGCGTATTTTCTTTTCAAAGTAAAACTAACAATAGCTTACGTGCTAACAATACTTATCAGACAGATCACAAGACAACTTACATCTACTTGGATAAGCTAAAGAGACGAAGGAACCTTCAGCAGTTTTGTGTGTGCGAGAAAATCACGCGCCCTCACATAAATCGTCGTCTCATGTTAATGGAGACTGGGGGCACAATCAGCATTTTGTCACGTCGATGCGATGTTGTTGCTCAGCGTGTTGTTGTCATCCTCCAGCTGCTGCTGCTGCTGCTGCTCCAGTTGCTTCTCCAGTTGACGTAGCCGTGCAGACTCCCTCAAGGCATTCACTGGCATTTTATAGGTGATGGGCAGCTGCGGTATCGACGACGACGACGGCTGACTCAGCCGTCCAAACGGCTTGGCGTCGTTCGTCTCCAAAAAGAAATTGCCGCGCAGTCTGTCAAATATGATATGGTTAGCTGTGCTGTACTGGGCTGGCTGCACTATAATTTCTATCGATTGCTCACCTTGGATCGGCGCCGTAGCCCATGTAGGCACGTCCGTTGCCATCTCGACAGATGCCAAAGTGTTCCGAGGGCTCACACCGCTCGACGGGGAAGGCCAGCGGGTGACGGATGCTCTCCACGAAGTACTCCCAGGCGCGTTGATGGCTGCAGCCAACTGCAACGAAATGAAACATTGTAACGTGTGGGTGTCCAACTGCAAATATACTCCGTTTACAAAGTGTCGAGGGGCTTGGGTTTTAGAGTTAAGATGAGTGAAATGGAGAAGCTATGAGAGAGCTGATTTCTATTGGACAGCCAGAGAAAATCATATTATATGATCATTATTCCTCCTTTGCAATTTGGAAACAGTGAGAAAATCCAAAGCAAAACTAAAAAAAAAAATACTACAGAGTCCTCTGTTTAAAAAGGTCTTTTATGGTTTAGCTGAGGTAAACTTTAGTCGAATTACACTCAGATGAGGGTCTATGGTCTTAAAGCAGGACCTCTTTATAAATATAGAGATAGCTAAATTAGATCCATTAACTTTAAGCTTAGAATGTAGCGAAAGAGCATTAGCTTTATATGAGCACTCATATGTATTGTCTAGCCATCTTGGACTCAATGACCATAGGTCTAGCCTAGTCTGTTAGATTGATACCAAATGACTTTAACTCTAAAAGGAAGCTTTTTCAGTCTCTAGTTTCTAGTTACTAGTTTCTAGGGTCGAGATACTAGATTCTGGTTTCCAAGGGTTTATTTTTCTGATAGACAAATAGTAAGGCATGAATGCATAGTCCATTTTGAAGTCAATGACCATAGGTCTATCCTAATCTAATCTAATTCTAGTTTCTAGTTTTTAGTTTCTAGTTCCTAGTTTCTAGTTTCTAGAGTCTTGTTTCTAGAGTCTAATTTCTAGTTTCTAGTTTCCAGATTATAAATTCAAGATTCTAGATTCTATATTCTAGATTATGGTTGCCTTTAACTGAACAAGTTCTAAGTTTTTTATTCTGATAGACAAATAGTAAGGCATGAGTGCATAGTCCTCAATCGACATACCACAATTTGCATATCAAAAGTCTAAGCCCTTTCATCTATATATCCCTGTCTGTCAAGTACATAGCCCCCATCCAATATACCCGCTTCTCTACTTCGTAAGCAGAGCATCCAGCTCCATCAGGCATAAGTTCCGGCAACTTACTAATGATGTTCAGCCAACGATTATTGGCGATTTCCTGCTTGGCACAGCCTGGCTGCAGAGGACGTCCGCCATTCGGATAGAAGTCTGCATGTCCCATGGCCGTTGGATTGCCCAATATTCCGCCATCCGTGTGGATGACGTCCACGAAACGTGCATCGCTCGAGCTGAGGCGACGATTGGAGCTGTTGCCCTCGAAGAGCGGCAGTGCTGGATCCAGGGCCGTGATTCGGGCGAGCTGAATGCCCCACTCCTGCAGCTGCTTGCCGGCGAAGCCGGCCACCTCGGCGCCCAGGCTGAAGCCGATCAGATGTATATGCTTCACAGCGTAGCCACTGTTCACCAGATAGCGTATGAATCGGGCCAGATAGCGCGCGGCTATGGGCAGGTTCTCGACGGCGCTGGAGTACCAGGGCACAGCCACCATGGCGCTCCAATCAACGAGTATCACATTGTAATTGCCACGTCGCAAAAATGCTGAGGAGCAAAATGAGAAGTGGCATGAGTTGCTATGTGGACAGAGCCCGGGGAGATTGAGTTACCATCCTTCAGCTCCTGACTGCTCTGCTTCTCCCCGCTGGCTGACTCGGAGAAGCCATGCAGATAGATGGCCAGCGGGTAATTGAAATTGAAATTGCTTCGCGCCAGTCGCACATCGTCGCTCAGCTGCAGCTGCTGGGCCGCGTTGCGGTTTTTCCTGCAAGTTGCCCAAATGACCTTTCAATATGCATGAGCCGAGCGAGTGCTGCCCAGCCCCAAAAACTCACCTGGTGTAAAGCAGAAACTTGATGTCCTCGCGTTCGCGTATGGCACAGCAGCTGCTGCAGCTGCCACGCGGCGCTGCACTATAGAATATGGGTGAGCCGGCTGTAAAGAGCGAGACAGAGACAGAGAGAGACATGTAATACTCGCATTAAAAATATCTAAAGACTTAGTATGATGCGGTTTTATGTACTTCTAATGCCAAGGCTCTATATATAAAATTGCATTGAGTATGAAAATTGATTTAACCTAGAGTATCTGACTACAAGGTAGCTCTGAAGATGTGAGAGCTAGTTGCAAAGGCAGCAAGAAAGAGAGAAGGAGAGAAAGAGAGAGAGAGAGAGAGAGATAACGAGAGAAGACAAGTCAAATGAGACATGCTAATGATTCCGATACTCGCACTACAAAATTTGTTGGATCTTATGAGAACGTCTTGCTAATACTATATATTTCTTCAAATATTTAGAAATAATATTTGCATATGTTTTTATACTATATAGCAAGAGATTGATGGTTCTTGCTATCGGAAATATTTAGTATGATATAGTATAAATAGTAAACAGTTTAACATGATTTGTTTTCAAAAACTTTATTAAAAAATAAAAAAATTAAATTTATAAATATTTTATAGACAATCTACATACAAAATGTGGTATTTTAAGATTTCAAAATTTTCGATATTTAGCTGAAAAAAAAATCATAAAATCAATTTATTGATATTTTTATTTGTTTTATATATAAATAAAAATATAAAAAAATATAAAAACTCTCTTTACTCATTTTGTATAGACTTCAACTACTATAAGATCGATCATTACAACAAACTAATATACCCATTTTCACACATAAGGCAGCGCATTGCAATAATAATGAACGGCAAAGTCTCGATTTCAAATTTTCAATTTGGCATGTGAAAAATGCAGGCAATTATTTGAAGTCAACTAATTGAATTATTAGGCAGCTAATAAGACAGCAAAGACAACAACAACAAGAAAAGATATATAAACAACAACAAACAAACAAACAATAGCCACAGCAACATAAAACCTGGTCAAAACGAAACCAGCCAAGCGAGGCGCTAGCCAAGTTAACCGTGAACTTGAATCTTACATTACGACGTTGAGCTACGAACTACCATAATAAAAACGACGACGACGACGACAGCGGCAGCAACAGCAACAGCGACAACGACAACGACAGTAACAATCACAGCAACAACCACAGCAACAACCACAACATTGACAGCTGGAACGACAACAACAACAACGCGATAGCCGCAGCACGTGACGCATACGCCGCGTATTACGTCTTAGCATAGGCAAATGTTACAAACGAGAACAGATATGCGTACATAGAGAGCAGCGTAAGCATGCTTTAGTAATGTAACGACTCATGTATACCCTGTAAATTATGGCTTAGGGAAAAGTGACCAAGTTGTGGAGGAATTAATTTGCAGCTACTAGGTAGATTTATTATAATTTAATAACATGTTAAAATAATATTAAAAAAAAAAATAAATAATATTAAAAATTTAAAAATACCCTTTCGCTTTCATAACAGATGAAACTATTTTTTAAAGTAGTTTTTAAACTTGCTTAAGTAATAACAAGGTCTTGACAGTCAAAGGAGTGTTTTTAGGGTGTTTTAGGAATTTCGTTTAGATGTAAATAAAGACTCAAGAGAAAGACACTAAAGCAACTCATGCACTCATGCACAAGCTTACATTCCCGACCTACAAAAACATGTGAAAAATATATCAGTCCCAAAAAAAATTTTTAATAAAACAACTATATTATATACCTATATTATTATATCTTAATAAAAACTCTTAATAACTTAACTTAATATTTAAAACACAATAATATTTAGTTTATTTATTATTTTGTTTAGAGCTGGAACTCCCCTGACAAAGTCAAATTTCCATCAATACAATTCCTCTCTGTGCATTGCCAACTTCCTCTAATAGTCAACATACCCAAAAACATATCGCAGTCAAACTAGTTTGATTTATCAAGTATTTTTGATCAACTGCTCAATGTTCACTGCGACGCTGTAACGAGGGCGTGGCAGTGGGTCAACAACAACAACAACAGTAACAACAACAACAACAGCAAAATCTCCGGCAGTCGCAATGTCAATGGCATCGCGTTCGCATATTTCTTCGCCTTTGTTTTGATTCACAAATTTATCGCTACTTGTGCATTGAATGCATTCGATAAAGCGCCAATAATGAAACGTTATAATCATGACCTTGGGCAAGGTCGATTGAGTTAGCAGACTTGGCTAAGCAATTCGATTTCGTAGACTCGATTTTATGCATGTAGTTTAGAAAACTTGTCTTTATGGAAATTAATGAGCCGTTTTTTCTCTCTCTGCTTAACGCGGAAGACTTTTGTGACTTTTATAGATATAATTTTATATATTATATATATATATATATATATGTCATGTATATGCATTATCATGATTTTGTTTTGGTTTGTTTCGCATTCGTATTTGCTGCTACGTTACGCCGTGCATTTTATTTAATTTCATATTTAAATATTACAAACTGTGTGTAGCTCATTTAAATGTTTTTTATTTGCTTTGCTCATGTTGTCAGTCAGCTAATTATCAACCTTATGCCTCACTTACGCTCCTCACTGTTGTTGGATGAATAATCACGTCTGCTATGCTCGTGTTCTAGACTTGGTGTGATATATTCTTGGCTGACATTGTGCTTCGACAGCTATAAAAATGTCTCCACATAATGGCCCAAGGGATGCCCAGCTGTCATAAAATTTTGACTAATTGGGGGCTTTTTAATTTGCGAAGCATATAAATCACCGTTGAGGTGACTTTTTCCCGGTTCTAGTGCGATGAGTTAAGTATGGGTAAAGTATGTTTTGTATGTGAGCCAGGTTATAAATGTCTCTTAAGAGCAAACACTTTGAATCGCAATCTAAAAGAAGATAAATGCGTTTCGCCAGGATGAAAAGAGAATCGTAAAAACTTTTTTTTACCTCTGTTAATATTCCAATTTAGCTATAAGGCTGCTACGGACTATTAACAAGAGGAGTGCTTTTTTCTCATTAGATTCTGGGAAATACACAATATTTAATTACTTTAAGCTGATAAACAATCTTTAATTATTCTATGCTTATAGTTAAAAAGGAAGGAAATACCGAGCTTTTATATTTTAATTTTGCGGGTTTTTCTAATGATATTTGCTAAAGAACTTCATTTTATTGAAATAAAAATATAAAATCTAATTCTCATTATGAATCAACAAGAATTAAAAATTACAATTTTAATGAGGTTGTTTTTCAGCTTATTAAAATTAAAAAAAAAGAACTAAAAATTTATTTCTGTTTTAATCTTGCATTAGAAACTAAAGATAATATAGATGAAAGACAAATTTAATGTGTCTAAGTGTTGAGTTTTGCTAAACTTTGTCGTGACTATACTAAAATATATATATAAGAAAATATAAGCAAAAAGAAATTCATCTTTCCCAGCTTGACAGCTTAACTTTTGATAATTATTTCGTCAATTAATCAAGCCAAACTAGTCGACAGTACAATTTATTTATGCATATACATTGTATATACATATACATATATTTTATATAGACATATATTTTATATATACAATATGCTAATAAATCTCTATAGTCTTAAGGAATAGAGCAAATACCTTGGCCGCTTTTAATACACTATTCCATTCAGTTAGCAGCAACAACATCAACTAAACTCTGTTCAATCAACCTTAACCAAACATAAGTAATTTTTTGGTATATTGCTGGCAGCTGCACACATCTATATATTACACATATCTCCCACACGATTGAGCTATTAGAAGCCTTGACTTTATTTACAAGTTAGTGCGGATCCGATGAGCCATTGTTGTTTATTGGCTGCCCGGTGCCAAGGCGGCCTTCTTTCACAGCTGAGTAAACCCTCAAATAAGCCCAAGCAAATGTAAGCAACACATACCAATGCACACACACACACACACACACACACACACACACACACTATACTTTTATCCACACACATGCTATTTATAATGTACATAGTATTTACAATCTATGCCACCTTGAACTTATGCACAAAAAATGCTGTGTCTAAAAGCAAGAGCAAACAAATTCAAACAAAAAGAACCGCAGAAGGGGAAGCTCACTGATATCTATATTTACGTATCTAGTTTTGGAGCTGCTAATGGGCTGAGAATACAGTGGAGGACTTACCCAGCAAAAATGTAAAGACATGGCACAATGTTGAGGCGGTTGGCAGTACCATTGCGAAGTATAAAAATTTGTTTAGATTGATAATCGAATTTTGAGTCTGTCGGCGGGGCCAAGCAATTTGTGGGCGATCAATGAACTTGGGACATGCTCATCCACGAAATTTCACACACTGTGAACTATTTGAATTTGTTTTATTTAATGGCTGCTTCCGCATTGACAGCCCTGCTGTATCGAATACGCACACACGAGGCACACAAGCTTTATTTATTTTGAGTTAGCGCCAACAACGCTCCGTTCTGGCCAAGTTTCGTAGACGAACTGAATGCGGCTGGCGACGCTCGTTGTCTAGAAGCTGTCGAGTTAAAGTCGAGCTTAGCTCGATTGCTTGCTGGGGCTGGGGCTGTTTCATGCCCGGCTGATAAATCAATGCGCCCTATGCGAAAAAAAAATCAAAACAAAAGACTGAGGCAACGAACTTGATCGTCGCAATTTTCATCGTGCCTGTTCCGCCTTCGTCTGTGCCAAATATTTAGATTAGGCAATCACACCCGCACACACGTTGGAAAAGTCGTTAAGTCGTTGTTGTAATTTGTTGTGTGTTTCTGTTTTTTTAATTTCCTGATGTCGCACGCCAGTCGCTTGCGCCTAGCATACGAAATGAAGCTGCGATGTGGTAGATCGTTGAAATTTTATGTATTTACTCTGCAGGCAGACTACGAAATTTTCAAGAATCAACCTAAAGTGCAGCAGAAAGTTGAACAGGCTTTAATTTAGCTGTCATTGTTCAGTGGGGAGACTGCAGCTCTGGCTGCGAGTACACTGAGAAAAAGACCTGGCTGGTTGTGTACCGTAAGAGGCAATTGAATATAAAAGAAGTTAGGAAATTTTAATGTAATTTTATTGATGTTACTTCTACATCAATTTAAAGAGCTAGTTGATTACATTTTATATTAAATTAAAAATATATTAAATATGTAAATATTTATGTACTCGGCTTCTGTGATGGGAAAGGAATGCTTTCGACTGAGGGAGACGTTTTTGTTCTTCATAAAAAAGCGCAAGCATAAACATTATATGGAGGTATACATCCTGACGCTGTCAAGAGGACTATGGGAGAGCATTGGGGAGCTTACAACCACTCCTAACGTCAACACTATCAAGGATCAAGTAGGGACTTACGAAGAAGCACTTCTACCCTATGCGCTAATTTCATGCCTTGAGAGACCATGTCTATAGACCCAAGTTATTATATAAGAATTTTAAATAAATTGCACAGCTTTTCATTCCATCAATCAGTACTGAATAAATATTTGTATCTTGATCATTAGACGAAGCCATGAAATGTTCTATGATTGGATTGGCTAGTCGAAGACATCTTAGAAAATTAAAATTAAACTGGTTTACAAAATCAGTTCAAAATCAAATAAAAAGTAGGCTTATATATTTTAATATTACAACTTTGATTCTAGATTCCCTTGTAGACAAGCAAGCATAAATATTTGCATAGATTACACTGACAAAAAATTAAAACACGTTTATTATTTATAATTTATTTATGCTAAGATCTAATCTAGGCTGTGTTTAGTAAGATTTGATAACATTCACTAAAGAACTATGCCTTCTAAAAAATATGTGCACTGAGTTAAATTATATTTATATCATATCAAGAAAAACTATTCCACCCAGTACAAATTTAAGAATTGTTACTCCATTTTATAAAGTTCAATGTGCTTTATTTTTTTGATAAATATTTTGATATAAATTGGAATATTTGCTCTTCTGCCTAGAGTCTCTCTGCCAGTGTATCGCATTCAGCCAGCTCACCTTGACCGAATGCTGACTTTTGGTTTCCATTATGCCAATAAGATGCTCTCGGTCTACGCAGCTGATGATGCTTATCGCCTTTCGTTGACCGTAGCAAACAACAACAACAACAGCAATACTGAAAGCGGTTCTGACCAACCTCCAGCGGCTTCGCCCTCTTCTGTTGCTTCTTCTTTGGCTGCTTCTGCTGCTCAGCCTTTGTTGCGGGTCAATTAGCGAGGCGCCGAGTTTTGCATTAATCAATTGGCTTAAAATTTGCCCAAGTTGCGGGCGGCTCTGACTGTGATTTATGCAGAGATTCAATCAGAAACTGAGCTTGACTCCATCTGCGAAGACCGGTAGTCAGGGCCGAAGTCTAGAAATAAATAGCTGTGGCTACGCGTCATGACAGCTAACGCCAGCTTATTAGCTAATTGGCATTTGGCAGCTCGAGGCTTTACATTGATAGTCGGTTGTAATTCATTGGCTAATTGGCCATTGCAGCGCTTCGTTTGGCTCTTCTGGCCATGAAAGCGGCCCAAGTGCAAGGCTCCAGCCACGTTCTGGTCCATTGCAAAACCCGTTCGACAACTGCGATTCGGCTGAATGCGTATTCTTTTACGACTTCCTCGTGCCTTGAAAGGTGAGCAGCTTAAAGGTGCATTGCACGCCGACGCTTGCAATTGTTTATTTAAATTTACAGTAAGCCCGCGGTAAGTGCGCTAAAAATAACCCACAGTTATGTCTAGCCGAGACGCTGTCAAAAGCTATAAGTCTGCGATTGTCAACAATCAATTCAAGCGACAAAAATTGGATATGAAAGTGCGTAAGCGACGATTGAATACACTGCTTTATATAAATTAATATTTGGGGAAGAACATTTGAAAAGGCAATAGGTAGTTATATAATACCCATACGCGTCTAGAAGCGTATTAATAGTTTTTACATGTATACTACTAAATCAGATAACAAATGTATTCTTATTATAGCCAGTAACTCCCCTGAATAATAAGTAAATAAATTTAATTCACACACTACCTGCACACACAATATATATAAAAAATTGTTATATATATAATATTACGTTCATAGAATATTATATTTACTACCTATATATATAGACAATAAACCTATTCGAATTAAAGCAATCCCCGTCTGTCTTAATCATAGTCAACCAGATACGCCCACTTCTAAATATACCTGATGCATATAAGCATTATGATATCCTCTTATATAAGAAAATCTTATGTATATTCAAGCATAGGCACTAGATCTTGAAGATACATCTACGTCAACTATGCTGTGTTAATAATATATTAATATACTTATTGTATGTAGTCGAACAAGAATTTCAAAAATGAATGCTGACAATTTTTATACACATACAACGCAATAAAAATAAATACAAAAGAAGAAAAAATAAATAAAAAAATAAAAAAAATAGAATTTATAATATAATATAAATACCCATATGCAATGCGCAAAAAAAAAAATTAAAATTCGAACTCCAGCGAGAAATACATAAATAACATAAATTTAACATCGATATTCGTACCTTTCCATGACAACATAGAAATTTATTGATGTATCTCAAATTTCATTTCCAGAGTTCTTAAAGTTATAATAGGAACAAATGTACAATGTCAAAATTTCATTTTCTAATACAAATTGCTTCTATTTTAGTACAACTCCTCTACCACATTACACACAGCTCCACATAACCCTTATACCCCACCTCAAACTTAAGCTATCAAAATATTTGCTGACTCACAAAATTAATGACAACAAGCAGTAAGAAAAAATGCAATCAAAAAGCAACGAAAATTAACAATGCGAAATTATACAATTCTTAAGTTTAAATATACATATTATACGATTTATGCACAATAAACCAGCCTGAGGTCGAACTCCCACCCCGCAGATAAAAGCTGACAGATTAAGCCCAACAATAGCAGAAGTCGAACTGCGTCATTGGCCAATTTGGTTAATTTAATTATTGATCCGAATCACTGAGATTTGCATATCATATAAATACAGTTAGCCAATGCGCAGTTCGAGCGATAAAAAAATTAAATTTCATATTTATTGCCATCAATGAAAGCTGCGATTTGGTTTACAGGCGTGTCAAATAGCTTCCTGCAGCAGCCTTGACCAGAGTGTGACATAATTTACAGTTAAGCAACTGTAAATTGTAATGAATATAAAAATCTATTTTAATTTTATTTATTTATATACTAAAAAATAGCCTAACCACAGCTAATGTCAGTTGCACAACATTGAGTAATTATTTATAATCTTAGTAAATGAATAAACAATATTAGCTTTAATGTCATATACGCATTTTGTATTTCAAAAAAATGCATTAAAAAAAATTAATAATATTATGTTATTTTAATTATATAATATTTTAAAATGATTACCTTAATCATTCTAAAATATTATATAATTAAACTAACATAATTTTATTTATTTATATATATACATTATTTTTTTGCAATACATAATGCGTATGTGACATTTAAGCTAATATATATTGTTTATTAATTTACTAAGCCTCACTAGTCTTTAGACTAGTTGAAATATACTTTATAGGCAGAGAAGTTCAGTATAGTTATTTTGGCAATTGCAAAAAAATACTTTGTGATATAAAGATACATTTTAGTGTAAATAGTATTATAAAACAGGTGAGCTTAAAAGAAAAACGATATTAGACCATTTGTCTCTTTTATTTACATTCGCGTTACCTTTTTTCAAAAAAGTTTTTTTTTTGCATATTTTATGCTCTCAAATTTTATGTTTAGTGTGCAAGCAATATAAAAATAATTTCTGCAGATTCTGTAGAAGTCAAAGGTTCCTATAAAACCTTATAAAAAATTTGTCTCGAAACAGATGAAAGTCGTTAAGTATTTACTTCAAACATTCAGAACTGTCTAACTAAAAATATGAACAATTTTATTTTTTGATCAATATATTTATTATGAGTTTATTAAATTATTATTCTTAATTTTTGTAGGATATATTAATTATTAAATACAGCTTTTACTACAACTAAAACCTTATTTTATTCAATAAAAAATACCTCAGACTTCTCCGCAGTTGCAGAATTAAGAAAAAAAAAGATTAAAATGTTTTTTTTTTAAATAATTTTGATTACAAAATCCGTAGCATACTTTTAGGCTGAGCATGAAATATTTTCAATTAACAATAAAACATTTTCAAAACCTCTTCTCTTTATGCAGGACAAGCTGCTGAGCAAGTTGGAGGAAGAGAGCGAACCGGATCCGCCTACCTCGCAGGAAGACGAGTGCGTGATCTGCATCAATGCGCGCGCCACGATGCAGACGTCGCCCTGTGGCCACCGCGTCGTCTGCCGTCGCTGCTTCGTGAAGACCATCCAGAGCGCGGTGGCACAGCGCTTGCTGCCGCTGCGCTGCGTGATCTGTCGGGCGCGCGTGAATCGGCTGACCTCGTCGTCGGGCAGCTGGCGCATACAGGAGTCGGCCAGCAGCTATTCCATGGGTGCCAAGAGCTGGGCCTCGGCGGGCGTGCATGCGGGCGGTGTCGTCGCCTCTGCCAGCTCCTACTCGATGAACGATGCGCACAGCGAGCATCACGCGTTCCATCAGCCCACGCTGCACACGGCGGCTGGCGGGCGCAACCATCACCATCAGTATGGAGCGCCACGCGGCGCTCATGGACGTGTCTCGCAATCGGACAGCTTGTACTCAATGAGCTCGACAGGCTCGGCGGGCTCCTCGCTGTCAGGCTACTCGCACTACTCCAAGACGTCTTCCATATCGAGCAGCGGCGCCTGCTCGCCAGCCTCGCCGGCGGCGTTGGCGCACAGTGCTCACCACTTGGCGCCGCCGTCGCCCAACGCACACCACCATCATCAGCAGCATCATCACCAGCACCAGGTGGTTTCACCTTCCGGCTCATCCTCTTGCTCCAGCGTGGGCTCGCTGTCGCCCCGCGACCCGGGCGTGCATCACTCGCACCACGGCGGCTGTCCCAGCGGCTGCTCGGGCGCTGTGCCGCGCAAGCCGCTGCACACGCTCAGCAACTCCGCCTCCACATCCTCATCCAGCAGCAGTGGCAGTGGCAGTGGCAGTGGTAGTGGCTGCATGACTCCCGCGCCCACGCACACCTATCCGGGCAGGCGGCATGTGAAGAGCCGCATGCTGGATCTGCAGAATCGACTGCCCCCCATCAAGGAGTTTCGCAGTCCAGCCAAAGTGCCACATCCCTCGCCGGTGCACGTCAGCAATCCGCGCTTTCGGTGCGTCCCATGGCTTAATCCTCTAGCAAATCTCATTCTCTCTCTCTCTCCCTCTCGCAGCTATGCCTCCTATACAAAGTCCAGCGGCCATGAGATGGCGCCGCTGCTGCGTGAGTCGACGTCGCCGCCGCCGCCTCGCCGGCCCAGCCCCATGAATATACAGCTCAGCTGCACGGCTCTAGCGCCGCCGCCGCTTAAGGCGGGCGGCGCCAAGATTTGCCCGCTCAACGCCAAAAACTCGCTGCCCAAAAATGCCTACGTGATGCCCAAGGACAAGAAGCTATCGAATGCTCCGCCGCCACCCGCCGGCAGCAAGGGCGCGGGCGCCAAGGCCGCAGCAGCAGGCACAGCGGGTGCCGGCGCCGGCGCTTCCTCCTCCTCCTCCGCGAAGTCGGGCAGCAACTGCAGCAAGCCCCACTCGAGCGATTCCAATCGCAGTTTTCCGCTCTTCTCCAGCAGCAGCAGCACCAGCAGCAGCAGTAAGTTGATCGCGATAGATGGCGCCAGGGTGACGGCAAAAATTAATTAAGTTCCGCTCGACAATTTTGCAGAAGAGAAAGCGGACAACAAGAAAAACGAATCCATGGAGCGCAAGAAGAAGGAGGAGAAGCTCAAGATGAAGGCTGAAAAGGAAGCCAGAAAGGTGAGTACCCCTCTCTCGCTCTCGCTCTCTCTCTCTCTCTCTCTCTCTCTCTCTCTCTCTCTCGCTCTCACTCTTTCGCCTGCTTATTGTGGAGCAGGCGTCTTTATTGTTTCGCCGCCAGGGGGCGCCATTGTTTGTAATTGGCCTCGTTTGCTTCCGCTGCAAACTTTTTCATTAAACGCGGGCCGAGCGCGTCTTTTGTGCATTTCACCAAACCCCTTCACCTCTTTCCTCTCTCCAAAGCCCCTCAGTGGGCCGTGGGGGCGGACATTGCTAACAAAAAAAGTAGCACATAATGCGCGTCGGGTAGTTTTTTGAGCAGTTGATGCACTTTTTAAGCTTTCTATTTATTGCATGTTGAACAAGCAAAGGGGTTGAGTGTGAGGCTGATGCATAAGCAGATACCCTGTAAGCACTGCTTAACCCTTATAACATATATAATCTTTGCTTGGGATTTACTACTGTGTAGACATAGGCAATATGTGGAGTCAAATATGTTGGGGGACAATTTATATAGTATAGTTCGGAACGGAGTAAATAGTAGGTATATGTTATATATTTTATTATTAGACCTGACAATACCCTGCAAAAGCGACTATCATATATTTTGTCCTCAAATGAAATTTGTAAGTGATGGGGAAAAATGAAAGTATTAATAATAAAAAACACACTGATAGACGTGTTTATGCCCTGCATATGTTATAAATGATGCTGAAAAAGTTGTTAATCTTTAGTTGCAGTCGTAGTATAGCATATGCAAAATGTTAACATAATTACTTTACTAAGAGATACCCCGTAATCAAACGTTAGTCATCTTAAATATTGTAGCTTTTCTATTAATTTGGAAAACGGTTTCAGTCATAGTTAAAAGGAATTCAAAATTGAAATTGAAATAATTGATAGACGATAGACGAGACGAACCATTTCTGTAATATAATATATAATATATAATATAAATATATAATATATAATATATAATATATAATATATAATATATAATATATAATATATAATATATAATATATAATATATAATATATAATATATAATATATAATATATAATATATAATATATAATATATATATTATTATTATATCATTTTTATATATAATTACTCAGATTTTACTAAATATGTACGATAAAATATAGATAAATGATATAGTAAGACAATTGGCCATAATAATATACAGCTCATATACCCTATTGCCCCATAACATTTCTCACAGCTCTAATTAGAAGCATAATGTTATAAAGTTTCCTGCTTATATAACGGGTTATTATAACTCATTTTATGCATTTAATTTGACGGCAGGAGGAGAAGCGACTGGCCAAGGAGGAGGAGCGCCTGGCCAAGCTGCATGCCAAGGAGGAAAAGAAACGTGGCAAAAAGGAGGCCAAGGAGCTATTATTGGCAAACGATGGCAATAACAAGAAATAAAGTTAATTAACGTGCAAAGCTAATGTTGCAATTGCAAACGATAAATGGAAACTGTATTATATCAGACATAATACACACACACACACAGACACCCACACACTCCATATAAACGAGCTTGATTGTATTCATAGGATATTTATTTACTTTAGTGCTATGTACAAAACCAAACTTCTTTTATTACACAGAAAAGAAAAAACAAAACGGGAAACACAAAAAATTGTTTTTAGTGCAGAACAATTCTTTTGTTGTAGTTATATTAATTTATTTAATTTTTTATAATTTTCCCTTTATATTAAAAGAGAAAAACTTTCGTAGCTCTGCCTTAGCTACAGAGCATACGAAAAAGTTATGAAAATAGATCCGTTCTCTAGAATTCTCTTTTTGGGTTCTCTGTTTCTGTTTGTCCAGTCAAGCCTAGCAAACTCATCTGTCTCATAAGTTGAAAAGGTTGTTCCAAACAATTTAAACAATTAACAAATATGAATGAAAAACAAAAGAAAACTTTCAACTTCAATTCTACGCCTAATAGATTTTAATACCAAATGCGAAAGCGTAGCTAAAGCAGAAGTAAACCAAAAAGATGGAAGAATATATGAAAATAAACTTAACTTAAGAACTCTTTTGAATCCCTACAAGAAAAACAAATATTTAGCGAACGTTAACCAAATTTGAACGTGTTGAAAAGAATTCTAAAGTAGATTTGCATATACTAATATATATATACCTATATATATGTTACTGTGTACTATGACTATAGTTCTATAGATTCTATGCCCCATATATTGGAAACTGTTCAAATGGAAAAACCAAAGCAATGTATATTACTAATTGTTTTCGAAAAACAAACCCGAATAAAGACAAAAGTTATTAAGTTGCGCGTGTTCTTGCCTTTTGGGATCGTAGCTCCTTTATTTCCAGGCACTCGAAGAAGATCTGCCCGAAGGTGGCCGGCAGATCGCCCCGGCACTGTAGGTTGCCCAGCTTGTGTATGGCTCCGTAGTCCTTGCAGTTAATCAGATCATCTCCGTTGCAGTCCTCGCCGTTCTTATACATATAGTTCTGTATGGTATCTGCCGCACAGTGCGGATCATTGACGCAGTCCGTGAAATCTGTCAGAGAGGGAGATTTTACAACAGCTTTCTTAGCGGATATTTATATGTGTCTGTGTGCCCACCATCGCCATCCACCGACCCCTCGTCGGACAATCTTAACGCCCCGCCGTCCAACCAGAACCTCCAGGTGATGCGAAAGATGCCACAGGCTCCATTCACACAGATCTTCGTGTCATTGCAACCGCTCATCGCCTCGCACAGACATTCCAGGCAGTCTTCCGTGACGGGCTTATTTACAACTGCGGCGCGGTAAGTAGGGGAAGAGACATTTAGTAAGCTGCTTAGCATATTAGTCGCTTGTATTCGATGGAAATGCATACAGTATTCTTACCGGCAAAGCCGGTTTAGAATTTTACACGTATTGCGATTATATTCTAGACAATTATTAGCTGACACTGCAGCGGCACAGTGGTAAGAAATTTACTCAAATTAATTGTTAAAAATGAAATAAAATAAAAACAAAACCATTATACCTGGTTTTCATTTTCAATGAGCTCAGGGTATAATAATATGTTTCTTATTTTACTTTAACTAATAAAATAAAGTAAAATAAAATTTAACATTTTCCTATTTTATAAAAAAAAAATAAATAAAAGTGATAATTTCTTATTTTATTTTAATTAAAAAATGAAATAATTAATTTTATTAAAAAATAAATAAAAATAAAAAAGGTTATTATCTTTTTTATTTTCATTAAATAAATAATATAATATAAAAGTGCATGTTATCTTATTTTATTTTGATTAAAAAATAAATACAAATAAAAATGATAATTTAAAACAAAAATAAATAAAAACCTAAAACTATTTAGAAAACATTAAAGGTAAGCACTGTTTTATAAGTCATAAGTTTTTCTAAGTAGACTGAGCTACAAAGATATAAGTCTAACTCTTTGACATTATTGAAAGCTATGGCCTTTGTGCAAGATTTAATTTCCTTACATAATTTGTAAAGAATAATATAATGTAATGTAATGTATTGTAAAGGATAATATAATGGATGAAATAATCCAGCATGGCCTTTGTAATTGATATCCCCATATTAATCAGGGTATTGAACCGGGACTCTGATTATTTTATTGTAAATGCAGATAACTTATTTACTGAGGGTGATTTTTTTTATTTATATCATTTTATTTATTTATTTATTTTATATCATTTTAATAGATATTATTATACTTTTATATCATATATTTTTATTTATTATTCATTATCTAAGTTTATCAACCCTCATCTCTATAGTATCGACAATCGTACATATCACAGGCTCATTCTCAACTTCCTTTCCTCAAACAATTTTCTAATTCATTTCCGCTGCCTCACCTTCACTTGCAGCCCCAATGTGCAACATAGCAAACACAGCCCACACACCGAATACACTGCACAGTACGAAAATGCGATTGTTGAACATTTTTAATTGCTTAACAATTATTGCGTTTAAGTCAATTTCTATCCAAGCTGTTGGCTTTGCCACGCTTAGCGCACGACTGAGTAGCGCCTAGTGCGAGTAAAGCCATAAAAATAAGATCAGGCAAATACTAAATTCAGTTTTCCTATGATAATTATTATTTTATTAGCTGGAAAAGCCTAATAATTCGGTGTACTTCCCTAGAATAAATAGAATTAATTAAAATATTAATCTATTCAGGTGTTCATCGCTTGCTCTGCTGTTGTTGTTGTTGCTGTTGTTTCTCGGCACGCTTTAGACACCTTTTGAATATGCTCTCATAGGTGTAGGGCATATCGGCTTGGCAATTGAAGGGCCCCATATAGTGTATGGCCCCATAGTCGAAGCAATTCTCCTGCTCATCCCCATTGCAATCCTGTCCGAATTTGACCATGTAGTTTTGCAGGGTATCTGCCGCGCAGTGCGGATCGTTGGCGCAGTTCGTGAAGGCTGAACAATTGAATTGATTAAAATACAGCTACTATTCGTCTATCTCTATCTATATAGTATACAGTATATAGTATATAGTACTCACAGCTTTCCGCCTGGGGCGGCTCCTCGTTGACCGTCAGCCGACCCGAGTCGACCCACTGATCCCACGTAATGCGAAAGATGCCACATGCCCCATTGACGCACACAGCTGTTGCATTGCATCCACTTAATGCCTCGCACATGCAAACCAGGCACGTCTCTGTGATGGGACGCTGCTGCTCTGCCTTAGCCCCAGCAACGCCCACAATGAGCAGTACACACAAATACAGCAAGTTTTTAGTTGCAAACATTTTCGTTTCCGTTTCGATTGCTTCAAACGCTGTCGAGCTACTGAAATGTTCCCACTGTTTGTTGTTGGTATTTATATAGATAGACATTTGTTGCTGCTATTACAAAGAGTCTATATACTATAGTTCAGGAAATTGGGAATTAATCGAACACCGTTTAACTATCTAGCCGACACTAAATTACAAGACTTCAAGTTCATTGAGCTCATACGTGTAAGATCTTAGGGGAATTCTCATCATTTCATATTAATAATTATGTTAAATATTATAGGGGAGCTTTTAGAAAGAATATTTGTTTTAGTAAATTAAGTATTGCAAATCATAGATAAACATTATAGAATAATACAATAGAGAAGTTTCACTAGTTGCTAATATTGCTCAATAAAAAAGCTTCCATTCATTTACTTATTTACGTTACTTATCTATTTTATCTCATATGTTTATTGTTTTATTCAGTTCAAATGTTTTAAACTGTATAGCGCATTTAGTGCCAAGCCCTAATTCGCGAGTGGACCTGTAAGCCAGCATAAACATCTTAACTCTGAACTATTTTATTCCTTAATCTATTATAATCCACAATATTACAATTAAGCTCTGGGCAATTCCTCTCTTACTATAGATTATTCGTAATTTTTTTCTCAATAATTATTTATAGAATAAGTTTCTTCAAAACTTAACCTGCCCTAAACGATTCCTTAGTAACTTTATCCCCATTTAAATAGTATTCGATTAAATACATATTTATATCAAATATGTGCCTCTGATATATATATTTATAGTCTAGTATATGTACTCTAGTATATATCTTTTTTTTTTTTTTTTTTTTTTGATTAAAAGGGTTACAAAATATTTAATAAAAGTATGGAAATCAACTTAACTTTCAGGTTGATATGCAGTGTATTTCCCAATCCAGTGTAGTAAACCAAACTTAGAAGCTCATCCCATCTCATTTTTCACAATTTTAAACTAAATATTCATTATTTAATATCTTATCTTTGGATATACCCAAAGGAAAAAACTTGTTTTATATCAGTCTATAATTTAAGTTCATGTACATACTATATACAAATATTTTCATAATGTATATATTATATATGATTATATATGAAAATATTTGTATATAGTATGTACATTAAGTCAAATCGTAGACTGCTGTGTGCGCAAAAATAGCAGTGCAGTAGATGCTAACAGAGATTTCAAGAATTTTTGCAGATTCCTTTTTATAGATTCAGTTCCAAAGTCAAAACTTTGTTTATTTTAAAACGAAATATATACATAGGAGAAAAGAAAAAAATTCCGTTTTTCTTACTATGTTTTGATAACGTATGTGTGGTGTATATTTTAATATATATTCTTTACTGAGTAACTTGGATTTCACAATTCTTAATTAAAAATCCCCATCAATTATAAATATTTCCTTGTTAAGTTACAAAAAACCAAGTCAACGTTACAAAATCAAATATAGTTTTCCTTTTTTATTAACTGACACAATATTTATTAAAAAAAAATTCTGTTTAAGTATATTTGAATATGCCCTCTTATCAACATTCTCTCACTTGTTATCCTTACTAACCTACTTCACTCAAAGCCCTGTAGCTGATAGGCCTTAATGCAATCATCGAAGGTGCTCTGATATTTGTAGGGCATTTCGCCGTGACAGCCATAGGCGCCCAATTTGTGTATTCTCGCATAATCGTGGCAGTCCATTTCGCCATCATCGTTGCAGTCCTGATTGAACTTTTTCATGTAGTTCTGCACGCTGTCGGCGGCGCAGTGCGGATCGTTCGCACAGTTGGCGAAGGCCACCTCCGAATCGGGCGAATCCTCATTTACGGTCAATTTGCCTGCGTCCACCCAATAGGCCCAAGTGATGCGGAAGATGCCGCAGGCGCCCTTGTCTGAAGTGCAGACTGTCCCGTTGCAGCCAGAGATTGCCTCGCAAAGGCAGTTGAGGCACAGCTCCGTAACAGGCTTATCCAGCAGGTGACCTTGCGTAGTTGGAGTGTTCAATAAAATAATTATATTTATCTTATGCCAATCGGAACTTACCCTGCGCACGCACCAGGCTGGGCCAGAGCAGGCATACAAGGCACAGGCCCAAGATCCATACGACTTGCATTATATATGTAGTATACAAAATATAGTATATGATCAGCCGGATTCACGTTCAAGCGCTTCCGCATCTGAGCAGCTAATGCATCTAACTTGAAATGCTTGCTCGCACAGAGACAATAAGTAGTCAAGAATACCGGTTTGTAGGGCTCATTTAGTTAGTTGAACCAATCAAACAACTATGTGAAAAAACATCAGTTCAGCCTTAGTTTCGATTGTATATATTGCATAAGCAAGTATTTTCGCTTATATGAAGTTTAACTTTTACTCTGCTCTTTGAATCATAGAGAAATGACGTAGACTAATGCTTCTTAAAATAAGTCCTGGGTATCTCACAGTCGTGTACACTCCGTAAAAGCTTTACGTAAAAAAGCGCACCCGCCTCACCGATTTGAAATATGTTAGTGAAGCATCAAACCAATGAAAAGCTTTTGCTTGCTCGCTTATTATAGCTAAAAGCTCTTTCTAATATATACTTTGTCATTGTAAAGTCCATCTCCTAACGGAAACCTTATGTATCAATCCAACTTATATTTACATCTAAATCGTGAGTTTTGATTGCCTTGTCTAGCAAATGTGGGTATAGCAAAGCTCTTGGCTTATCTTATAGATAAGCTTTTAGTTACCATTTAGATTTTTTGATTTATAGTAGATCTGACACTATATTATAAGTCCCTTAGGAACAAGTAGTTTAAAATGCATAAGGGCATTGGCTTTCCAATTTAACTAAACTCAGATATATTTTTATGATCTTTCGTATCTCATACTTTTCTTCTTTTCCAATATAGATCCCTCTAAAATAAACAAAATTATTTCCAACATTTTTTTTTATTATTTATTATAAAAAGTTTGTTATTCTCGAAGGGGTTTTGCACAATTCAAAGTGATTAAATATACAAATTCCAATTTGCAGCTCTGCATATAAATAATTAAAACATACTGTCGTAGATCATATATGGTTAGCGCTTAGCCCGATGTGCGCACATCGAGGGGCGAGAAGGTGGTCAGGCACTTGTCCAGCGCACTCTGATACTGATAGCTCAGCTCGCCCTTGCAGCCATAGCCGCCCAGCTTGTGGATGGCCGCATAGTCGTAGCAATCAACGCCGCCATCGCCATTGCAATCTTGACCAAACTTTGTCATATAGTTCTGAATGGTGTTAGCTGCACAGTACGGATCGTTCACGCAGTTGGCGTAGGCTAAACGGGGCGAGAGATTAACATAGGTTAACGTTGATCAGCAGTAATAAAGCTGTGGAGTCACTAGAACTAACTAATATTAAACTGACTAAAAATTAAGCTCATTTTAAGTATTTGTCACTGAACTCTTAACTTCAGAATTCTTATATTGATTATAGCACTCATTAGCTATATATAAAAGCAAAGCTGAATAATTATTTATCAATAAATATTTTTGATAAAAGGAAAAACAATTTTTGAAAAAAAAAAACTTAAATAAATACTAAACCAGTTATAAAGTTTGAAGGATCAAAAAAAAAATCAAATTAAATGAAAAAATGTATTAAAAAGAAAAAGTATTATAAGAAGATTACAACAGGAAAAAAAAAAAAACATAAATTTGTTGTATAGTGTAAACAACAAATTTGAATCTACATAGAGATACTTTGCTGATTTGAAGTAATACTAAATTTAAAAATTAAAAAAAAAAAACATTTCACATAGCAAATAAAATACTATTTTTATTAGGAGGAAAAGGTTTTACTTTCCCTAAGCTAAAGTGTATCCGTATTTTGTGTTTTACTTACCATCCTCAGACTGGGGATTTTCGTTGGCCAGGGTCAGTTTGCCGCCATCCGCCCAGTAGGCCCAGGTGATGCGAAACAGGCCGCAGACACCGCCACCACAATAACGGGTCTGATTACAGCCGCTGATTGCCTCGCAGATGCAGCCCAGGCACACATCAGTAACGGGCTTATCTAAAAATATATACACATATAATTAGAGCAAGAGTGCAGAGGGTATACAGATTATGTGACTTTAAGCTGATAAGGCATTAAATGATCTATAAATTCAGCATTTGCGATTAACGTAAGAAGCCTGCGAGTCTCAATAAAAAAAACTGGAAATTTTGTTTTGATTTTGTTTTTTTTTTGCGTTTTTTATTTTCTGAATAAATATTTGCTCGGAGATGTCATCGTTATATATTCTGGGATTCGGTAATCAAATAAATATATGTAAACTGTAAGTCAAGTTAATAAAAAGTATATCCAATTAATATAGGCATGTATATGTGCCAGAATAATAATAATAATAATAATATGAATTGTACGCCCATGAACCTGACGTTCCGTTGGATGCTGTATATACCTCACCGCCAGCCATTGCCGAACTAGTTTTGCAACTTTCAATGGCAGCATCGAGACTTCAAGACTACATTGTCTTCTTTTTTTTTTTTTTGTTCTTCTTAACTACAAATTTTGAACTGGGCGTATGAGTCAATTTACCTTATCAAGAAGCACGATTCAAGCAATATTCTTTTATTTCACAGGTTTTTTTTGGTTGTTTTTGGTGGGTTGCCCAAGGTTTTAGCCCGGCAGATGTTGCTTGTCAAGTGCGAAAATTGATCTTTATTTTTTACGTATTTCGTATGCAACAGCAAAAGCCACTCATTGTTAATATGTCATCTGCTTCTCTTACAAAATGATTTATATTCTGTCATAAAATACTTTTGAAAACCTTGCAGAAACTTTTTTGAAAAATTAAAAAATAAATACTTGGGATGTGAAATGCGAGACACGAGCGAAGTTTCTTTAGAATCATTTTAGTTTGAAGTAAGACATAAATAACTAAGTATTTTAAAAATGAAACAGTGTCTCAAATAAATATGAAATAATTATAAAAATATAATTAAAATAAATGCGTTGTTATTAAATATTATTATGTCATTTATATGTATTTTATAAATTATCTTTAATAAGTTCACTTCTGTTTCTAGAAAAATATAATAGATTGCTTGAAATTATATATAATTGAACAGTTCCTCAGTTTTTTTTTTTAGTTTTTTTTTTTGGTTTTTTTATTGTTTTGTAAGCTTTTAATACCAGGAAAAACGTATTAATTTTCCTTAAATACAATTAATTTGTCTTTTAATTGTAATTATACAAGATTGAAGTTAATATTTCTTATAATTGGTCAGTTCCTCAAAATAAGCCTAATAAAAAAAAAAAAAAAAAAAAACAAACAAAAGTACAATAAATTCCCAGTGATTAAGAAGTAATATTTTAAATCGAATTTTAATTTTCATTCATTTATACAGTGCCTCAAAACCGTTTCCATTCATGGCTTTTGCACTCACTCGCTTTAAAGCTGTTCGAATTCGGGTTCAACGCACGCTTCGAAGTAACCCTAAGAGTTACTAATTTAGGTCAAAATTTGAATATGGCTAGCCCGATCTATATTCATTTATTTTTAACTGTTTTAAGATTATATTTAAATATTATTCATGTCTTTAACTTTAATTCAGTTTTAATTAAATTGACACGTTGATAATTATCGTATAATTATTATGAAATTAAATGGAAAAATCAAATTATAATCAATTACGAGTGCTTGAAAAAAATGTCACAACAGAGAAGTGAACTTTTTCCCGGATCCAACAAGAACAATGGATGTCAAACTGTTCGTATGCCTGATGCCTGATAAGACGGGGAAATTCTACAAATGTGAGCATGAATTTGTTTACTACTTCTATAGTATAAACATATTGTTTATGCTATACCAAAACTATTTGCATAAGCTGACATTAGGCCTCAACCATTAATGAATTAACTCTTTGAGCCATCAATCAACGGAAAGTTGTAAATCAATTTAATTCCGTTTCATTGGTTCGATTTGAATAATCGGAAGTAGTTAGCAATGCCAATGTAATTAGAAACCTCTGTCAATACCCCCATTGGCAGTTGCATGCAGTGAACATCACTCTACGTTCAGCCTCAAGTGGATTATCACATAGCGCATATATGCGCTTTGTTAAGTATTAGCCGAAAAGCTAAGAATTTTGTATGTGTGCGATTGCTAATTAATGTTAATGACATGCACGATACCTGTGGACAGGTATTTCCAACTCGCATTTGAAATACATATTCGTTTCAGACGATATTTGTCAAACAAAAATAACAAAACCAATAAAATATGATATATAAAATAGCTCTGCTTCACTTACCCTGCGCTTGTATCAGAGCGGCAAAGCCGAGGCACAGCAGAGCGCCGATCGCCAGAGTGCAGCACAATTTGTTTGCAGCCATTGTATATATGTATTATTTTTATGGCCCGAAAAAATGTATATTATTTTGTATATTTAAATTGTAAACAAATTCGTAAGCTTCGCTCTTCCACTAGAACCGCACGCTGACGCGTTTTTCGTATGACTGAACTGCCAAGCGTGCGAGCTGCGCTCTTTTGTTCAACGACTTGGAAAAGCTTTTGCTCTGAACAAAAGACTTTAAGCACGAACTCGAAGTCGTAGCTGAACGCCGAAATGAGCTTTTTGAAGTCTGTGAGAGAGGGAGAGAAAGAGACAGATAGCAGAAGAGACTATTTCGTTTAGCTTTGCTTGAGTTTTATTCTGTATGCTTCAGTTAAAGAGTATATAGTTGCTTAGATCTTGTTGAAGGCAGCAATATCGACGGACTGCACGAAGTCCTCGAACTCCTCAATCTTCTCCTGCAGCAGATCAATCGAGACCTTGTCGTCCTCGATGACGCACATAATCTGCAGCTTGTTGATGCCATAGCCAACGGGCACCAATTTGGATGCGCCCCACAGCAGACCGTCCATCTCGATGGTGCGGACGTTGTTTTCCATCTCCTTCATGTCGGTCTCATCATCCCATGGCTTCACGTCGAGCAGCACAGACGATTTGGCAATCAGCGCAGGTTTCTTGGATTTCTTTGCAGCGTAGGCAGCAACACGCTCAGCCTTGATGCGCTCGGCCTCGGCATCATCCTCTTCATCAGAGCCGAATAGATCAACGTCATCATCATCATCGGCAGCTGGCTTGGCGGGAGCGGCGACTGTGGGCTTGCCTCCAGCCAATTGGGGCAGCGGAGCACCCGCCCAGGCAGAACGCTCCCCTGCCTCAAACGAGGCAATGTGACGGTACCAACGGGCAATATTGGCATAGCTGGCAGCTGGTGCCTTGCCCAGGGCATCGAACACAGACACGTCGGCCTTGGTAGCGGTGTAGCTGCAACAAAAAGCAAAATTTAAATTTATTAGAAATATGCCGACGTGTTGGACGTGCCTAACCTCACATTCGGCAGGCACATGCGGCTCATTGCTTACCCGCTGATGTAGCTGTTGTTGGCCAGGAAGTCGTTCAACTCCTTGAGGCCTTGTGGGGTCTTAACATCACCGAATGCCATTTTAAATGCGTTTAGTTTTTTATTAAATTCGCGTTTAAAGTAAATGTGTCGTGCGCTGAGCTGCGTCTACGCTGGGAAGGTCTGAGCGAAAGAGCTAGTGATGTGCAAAGGCCACATTATATGTGCATAAGTATCGAAACGCTATATATCGATATGTACGATACATTGTACAGCACTGTAAAATTGCTACACTCAGCTGTTTCCTGTTAGCTCTGCTAGTCGTCTATGTAATTGGCTTAATTGTTAAAATTTTGTTAAGAAAAAGTTATTTAATATATATTAAAAATATTAGACTCTGTAGCTAAAGTCCAAAACAAAGCAACAATAGCAATTGGCAATTCAGAAACAGAGGCTCGATTGGCAGCACACACACACACATCTGATTGACAATTTGATACACCCTGTACGTGACGCAGTTACACAACGTCAAGACAAATTCCCAAAATTCTCAGTCTGGACGAGTAGTAGGCCTAGGGGCCAACGATAGGGGCACGGATACAACAACAATCAGCACACAATTGGAGCTCTGCGACAATCGTTCAGCAGGTAACGATCGAGCAATCGATTCTATTTATAGCACACACCAACATGCACCTAATTGATTTTTCTGCTCGGCTCTCTTTGTCTTTTTGATTGCGATGCGGCTCAGGGCCGCGACGATTTTCACTTTCGTTATTTGGCAGAGCTCCTGGGAGTTCGTTGTATAGTATTCTCGACATGGTAGTCACTGCATCCACTTGCCGCACGGAAACGGTTTTCGATTACAGCTGGATGCATGTCGTGTCTGCCTATTGGAATCGTTATCCCAACCCGTCCAGGTGTGTTAAATGCCTCCTCTATCCGGTATCGTTAGTTAATATATTCTATTTTGTCCTGTCCGGCAGCACTCACGTTCTTACCGAGGACACCATCAAGCGAGAAGTGCGCGATGGCAAATTATATTCTCGCCGCTTGCTATCGAAGACGAATCCGGTGCCCAAGTGGGGGGCACGCTTCTACAACAATTTGCCGGTGAAGATTGTCGAGGATTCGGTGCTGGACCCGGTGAAAAAGACATTTACAACATTTACCCGCAATCTGGGCATGAAAAAGATTATGGTAAGTAGACTTTGATCGCGCGCACAGGGTGACCCGGGCTAACGCATGCCGCACATTCCAGAAAGTGGACGAAATTGTAGTGTACAGCGAACAGAAGGACGGACGCACCTTGGCCGTCCGAAGTGCATACATTAGTTCGCAAGTATTTGGCTTCTCCCGTGCAATACGCGCCTTCGGCATCGAGCGCTTCAAGTCGAACGGCAACAAGGCTTCGAACGGCTTCAACTACGTGCTGCGGCGCATGTTCCCGCAGCATCAGCTCTCCGCGTCGGCGTCAACCACGCCAACAGCGTCCCAGAGTGCGGCAGCGAATGCTGCATACAGCGACATGGCCAGTGCACCCCCGATCCACAGCAGCAGCGCCAGCGGCAGCAGTGCCACAGACGCCCTGAAGAGAACAGCGAAACTCAGCTACGAGTACTGCAAGGGCCACGCCAGCAAACTGGCGCAGCTCTTCTCCGTGAAGAACTAAAGTTAGCAACTAGACCTGAGGAAATGAAAGTAGACTGGAGTAGCTTCCAAGTGCGATCACCTACATATACATATGTATGCGAGCATACACGTATTCCAAACTGTAACAAACCTTAGCTGCATTTCATTCCGTGTGTTGAGCCGAACGGACAAACGCTCAGCACAGTAGCCAAAACAAAAAATGCATGAAACAGCGAGTCATTTCACGATGGCTGGAACTTTAGTTTACATTTTTCTGTATATTTCGGTAAGAGCGCTCGTGTAAAAATTTGGACTTTTATGTACTGTAAATATATTTTGTAGAAAATACATGCCTAGGATAAAGCAAACACATTTCTATAACTTAAGACACAAACCAAAACAACTATAAATGCAATTTTATGAACAAATTTGAACTAAAGCTAAAGCGAGATATTCGTCCAGTGTTGTTAATTACCATATTTATTAGCAGTTACTCACTATTGTAGTGTTGTTAATTACCATATTTATTAGCGATCACAATTGGAGCCCGCAAAAGCGACTTTTAAAATTTCAAATGATAACTAACACAACCTGTAGAAAAAAACGTAGCTTATCAAGGTTGTCTTGCATGAGATCAACTAGAGAAAAGATTTCAGAAGTGTTCTCGCCTAGACAGAGCATTCCTTGACTTTTACAACAGTGCTGCCTAATGATCGCTTTCTTATATCGAATTAAGCATAGATCAGTGCGCGGCAATCGTAGTTATCGATAATTAACCAACAACTGTTTATCAAACTTTAAAGGAAAATGGTCTGTTTTACCGCGGCGTCATTGTAAAATCGATCGTGTACCTATGCGTAAGCGAATAATCAATAAAAGTATATAGCCAACAGTAGTTAAGTGTCTAAAGTGAATGTCTGCAATATGGGCGATCAAAAGGAAAATGTGGTAAGCTGAAATAATTGCGAGCTGTTGTCTTTTTGTGGCAGCCTGTCTTGCTCGGCTTATTAAACGTACAAAATGGTTTTTAGAATCCAAACTTCAGCAAATCTGATGTCGATGATAAGCAGGATTATTTAGATATGGAAGCATCCACACGTAAAAGCCGATTCGAGTGCTTGCTAAAACAAACTGAAATCTATTCACATTTCATCGGAAATGCGAAATCAGAGGCAAAAGACACCAAAGCTCGTGGCAGAAAGCCTAAGACCAGAGGCAGGGATCCTCTGCAAGCCAAGTAGGTGTTAGCTTAATAAATACTAAAGTAAAAGATGTATATGTATATCTACTGTCCAGACATAAAGCCACTGCATCGAAGGATGAGGACGGCGAACCCAATGGAGCAGATGCCAATAACAATGCTGTGGGTTACTTCGATGCCTCGCCCGCTTTCATTGCCAACGGGCAAATGCGAGACTATCAGATACGCGGCCTAAACTGGATGATTTCGCTATATGACAATGGCATCAATGGCATTCTGGCCGATGAAATGGGTCTGGGTAAGACAATTCAGACCATCGCGTTGTTGGGCTACCTCAAGCATGTAAAGTGAGTGAATAGAGCTTGGGCGAATAGTATCCAGATAACTTTATACAATTCTCTTCCACAGACACCAAGCTGGACCTCACTTGGTCATTGTGCCCAAGACAACTTTGTCGAATTGGATGCACGAGTTTGAGCATTGGTGTCCTTCGCTGAACGTCGTTTGTCTCATTGGCGACAAGAAGACACGCAGGAAGATTAAATCTGAAGTGTTTGGGAAAGGGGATAATAAATGGGACGTATGCACTACGAGCTATGAGATGTGCTTGCTGGAAAGCAGGCTCTTGAAGCGCTATCACTGGCAGTGCATGATAGTCGACGAGGGGCATCGCCTCAAGAACGAAAAGACGAACCTCGCGGTGATGCTGCGCGAGTACAAATCGACGAATCGTCTACTTCTCACTGGCACACCCTTGCACAACAATCTCCATGAGCTGTGGGCCCTGCTCAATTTTCTGCTGCCGGATGTGTTCAACTCCTCGGAGGACTTCGATGAGTGGTTCAGTGTGAACTCTTGCTTGGGCGACGAGGCACTAGTTACCCGCCTGCATGCTGTGCTGAAGCCTTTTCTCCTGCGTCGTATAAAGTCGGAGGTAGAGACGTCTTTGCTACCCAAGAAAGAGGTAAACATCTATGTGGGCCTCTCAAAACTGCAGCGCGAATGGTATACCAAGATACTGCTCAAGGACATAGACATCATTAAAGGCGCCGGTGAAATGTCGAAAATGAAAGTTTTGAACATTATGATGCATCTGCGAAAGTGCGTGAATCATCCGTATCTATTTGAAGGCGCCGAGGAGCCTCCCTTTTCAACAGGCCCGCATCTGGTGAAGAACTGTGGCAAAATGTTTATTCTGGACAAGCTGCTGATCAAGCTTCAGGAGCAGGGCTCCCGTGTTCTAATCTTCTCGCAGATGACGCGCATGCTTGACATTCTGGAGGATTACTGCTATTATCGTGACTTCGAGTATTGCCGCTTGGACGGCCAGACAGGACTCGAGGATCGCAATAGACTGATCCAGGAGTATAACATGGAGAACAGCACCAAATTTATATTCATGTTGTCGACTCGAGCCGGCGGCTTGGGCATCAATTTGGCCACAGCCGACGTGGTCATTATCTATGATTCGGATTGGAATCCGCAGATGGATCTGCAGGCCATGGACCGTGCCCATCGTATCGGTCAGAAGAAGCAAGTGCGCGTATTTCGTCTGATTACAGAGAACACCATCGAAGAGAAGATCATCGAGCTCGCGGACCTTAAACTGCGACTAGATAAAAAGGTCATCCAAGCTGGTGTCAATAATCAGCGAATGCCCGATACAACAGAGTTGCTAAATATCATTCGCCTAACCGCCAACGACATATTCAACGGCAAGGACATGGACTTCGTTGACGAGGACATCGATGTCATACTGGAACGTGGGGAAGCGAAGACAGCTGAACAGAGGGACAGACTAAATAGGCTGCACGAAAAAGCGACGCCCACATTCACGATGGATACAAACAGCGAACCTGGCTGTTCCAACGTCTATCAATTTGAAGGCGAGGATTGGAAGAAGAAGCAAAAGGCTACTAATAGAGAACCTTGCATTGAAATCCCAAAGAGGCAGCGTAAATGTTAATAGGCTAAGAAGATGATGTAGAAGTTAAGAGAAATCAGTGAATCGAATATGAGGGCTGTAAGCGTTGATCCAAGTTCGTGTTTAATATAACCTAATGGAAAGGTGTTTTATGTTTTCAAATTTATGTTTTGTTCATCTTTATTTTATCATAACAGTTAACTATGTAATTTGCAAAAGAAACAAAAATGCCAAAAATAAATTGTTTAGTTAATCGAATTGGCGCGCAGTGTTGTGTACTTAAATGCTGTAAAATCATGTAGTTTAGCAGCCCTGGATTTCGTTATCGACTGTTATCGATGAATCGACTTCAAGGCAACCCCGAAAACGCCACTTTTTCCCGCTGTCGCTCACACATACAGACGCAGCAACGCGCAAAACGCTCTCGCTTCTCTAAAATAATTTGGAAAACTCAATAATTAAACAATTTGATCATTAAAAACAAACAAACGACATTGTAAATATGTCGAAAACAGATGCCGCCACAGTGGAAACCAACGAGGAGAACTCGGTAAGTGGAATTGGATAAAGGAACAGCAGCGCTTGCAAAATTTTCGTCAAAAGCAGACGCCGCATGCCGCTTCGATAAAATTTGACAGATGTTTGTTAACAATTTGCTCATGCAGAACGAGACAACCTCGGAGGCGGCGACCAGCTCCTCGGGCGAAAAGGAGGCTGAGTTTGACAATAAAATCGAAGTAGATCGCAGCAGACGCTTCGATTATTTGTTAAAGCAAACGGAGATTTTTACGCATTTTATGACGAACAGCACAAAGAGCCCAACGAAGCCCAAAGGCCGACCCAAGAAAAATAAGGATAAAGACAAGGATAAGGATGTGGCAGAGTGAGTAAATCTGCAAATGTTCCTTAAGTCACATAACTACATTGTATATTGTACAGCCATCGACATCGCAAAACAGAACAGGAGGAGGATGAGGAGCTACTTGCCGAGGATTCGGCTAGTAAGGAACTGTTTCGTTTCGATGCCTCGCCGGCATATATTAAAGGTGGCGAAATGCGTGACTATCAAGTGCGTGGACTCAATTGGATGATATCGCTCTACGAGAACGGCATCAATGGAATCCTGGCTGACGAAATGGGTCTGGGTAAGACATTGCAGACCATCTCGCTGCTCGGCTATCTAAAGCATTTTAAGTGAGTCAAAGTTACCTATATTCATCGCATTCAATATACCAATTAAACTTTGTGTCGCCTGTCAATAGGAACCAGGCTGGTCCTCACATTGTAATCGTTCCCAAGTCCACGCTTCAAAACTGGGTAAACGAGTTTAAGAAGTGGTGCCCTTCACTGCACGCTGTTTGTCTCATTGGCGACCAGGACACTCGCAACACCTTCATTCGCGATGTCCTGTTACCTGGAGAATGGGATGTTTGCGTCACCTCTTACGAGATGTGCATACGTGAGAAGTCCGTGTTTAAGAAGTTCAACTGGCGCTACATGGTCATCGATGAGGCGCATCGAATCAAGAACGAAAAGTCAAAGCTCTCGGAGATTCTGCGTGAATTCAAGACAGCAAATCGTCTGCTTATTACCGGCACGCCCCTGCAGAACAATTTGCATGAGCTGTGGGCGCTACTCAATTTCCTACTACCCGATGTATTCAACTCTTCGGAGGACTTTGACGAGTGGTTCAACACTAACACTTGCCTGGGAGATGATGCTCTTGTTACGCGTCTACACGCAGTACTGAAGCCATTCCTGCTACGTCGTCTGAAGGCCGAGGTGGAGAAACGTTTGAAGCCCAAAAAAGAGATGAAAATCTTTGTTGGTCTGTCGAAAATGCAGCGTGACTGGTATACCAAGGTGCTCCTGAAAGACATCGACATCGTCAACGGCGCTGGCAAAGTGGAGAAAATGCGTCTTCAGAACATTTTGATGCAGCTGCGTAAATGCACCAATCATCCGTATTTGTTCGATGGCGCTGAGCCAGGACCGCCGTACACAACGGACACTCATCTCGTCTATAACTCGGGCAAAATGGCTATTCTGGACAAGCTTCTGCCCAAGCTACAGGAACAAGGCTCTCGTGTGCTAATCTTCTCGCAGATGACTCGCATGTTGGATATTCTGGAAGATTATTGCCATTGGCGCAACTATAACTATTGTCGCTTGGATGGCCAGACGCCTCATGAGGATCGTAATCGACAGATCCAGGAGTATAATATGGAGAACAGCACCAAATTTATATTCATGTTGTCGACTCGAGCTGGTGGCTTGGGCATCAATTTGGCCACAGCCGACGTGGTCATTATCTATGATTCGGATTGGAATCCGCAGATGGATCTACAGGCTATGGATCGTGCCCATCGTATTGGTCAAAAGAAGCAGGTGCGCGTGTTTCGTCTAATTACCGAAAGCACCGTCGAGGAAAAGATTGTGGAACGTGCGGAGGTGAAGCTGCGCTTGGACAAAATGGTCATTCAGGGCGGCCGTCTCGTTGACAATCGTGCCCAGCTCAATAAGGACGAGATGTTGAACATTATTCGCTTTGGTGCCAATCAGGTATTTAGCTCCAAGGAGACGGACATCACCGACGAGGACATCGATGTCATTTTGGAGCGCGGCGAGGCAAGGACGGCCGAGCAGAAAGCTCAATTGGACAGCTTGGGCGAGAGCTCGTTGCGTACCTTTACCATGGACACAAACGGCGAAGCGGGCACATCATCGGTTTATCAATTTGAGGGTGAGGATTGGCGCGAAAAGCAGAAGCTGAATGCTTTGGGCAACTGGATTGAGCCGCCCAAGCGAGAGCGTAAGGCCAACTACGCCGTGGACGCGTATTTCCGCGAGGCGTTGCGTGTCTCTGAACCAAAGGCACCCAAGGCGCCACGCCCACCCAAACAACCTATTGTTCAAGACTTTCAATTCTTTCCGCCGCGTCTCTTCGAGCTGCTCGATCAAGAGATTTACTACTTCCGCAAAACTGTTGGTTACAAAGTGCCCAAGAATCCGGAGCTCGGTTCGGAGGCCACCAAAGTGCAACGCGAGGAACAGCGCAAAATCGATGAAGCTGAGCCGCTCACCGACGATGAGATCCTTGAGAAAGAAAATCTGCTGTCGCAAGGCTTTACGGCTTGGACGAAGCGAGACTTCAATCAGTTCATCAAAGCGAACGAGAAATATGGACGCGATGATATCGAAAACATTGCCAAGGATGTGGAAGGCAAGACGCCAGAAGAGGTGATTGAATACAATGCTGTATTCTGGGAGCGGTGCACAGAACTGCAGGACATTGAACGGATCATGGGACAAATTGAACGTGGCGAGGGCAAGATTCAACGACGTTTGTCCATCAAAAAGGCGCTCGATCAGAAGGTATATTCATATTTATATGCGTATATTATAAAATATATTACAATTTTAATATTCTGTCTTTTCTGTGCAGATGTCTCGATATCGCGCTCCTTTTCATCAGCTGCGTCTGCAGTATGGCAACAACAAGGGCAAGAATTATACAGAAATCGAGGATCGATTTTTGGTCTGCATGCTGCACAAGCTGGGCTTTGACAAGGAAAATGTTTACGAGGAACTGCGGGCGGCTATACGGTAAGAGTGACTTACACATCATTTTTGACAAAGAATGTAATGAAGTTTATTTTGCAATTTGTAGAGCCTCGCCCCAGTTTCGCTTTGATTGGTTTATTAAATCCCGCACGGCGCTAGAGCTGCAACGACGCTGCAATACGCTAATCACGCTAATTGAGCGTGAGAATCTCGAGCTCGAGGAGAAGGAACGCGCCGAGAAAAAGAAGAAAACGCCCAAGACCCCAGGAGGCAGCAGCACGAATACACCGGCACCGCCGCCACAGCAGAAGGCGAATCAGAAGCGTAAAAGCGAGGTGGTTGCCACCAGCTCCAATGCTAAAAAGAAGAAGAAGTAAAGAGACAGCCACCATGACGTCACAAGTGAAGACACAGTTTATAAAATAATAATAACAACAATAACAATAACTATACAAATACGATTTATATGAGATTCAGCTCCGCTCAGCATTATTTTATAGACCATCCACAGCAACACCTTACACTCTCGTTTGTAGGTTCTTGATTCATGCAACAAAATAATTACATTACATACTTAAAGATTAATTAATTAGTAATTAATAATAATATATGCGCGCCGCTGTATTCTATTCCACTTAATTGTATTTCGTTCTAAGTTTTCAATTATTTATACTCTTAAATATATGCAAATGTCACGGAGCAAAAGTAAACAAACACATATATAAATGCATTTTGAGAAAATTACTTTCTGATTTGGTATAGGCTAATCATTATTATTGTTAAATCGCTGTGAAATCCGTTTATAAGCGTATTGTGTTTGTAAACAACTTTTTGTTTTCAAATGTATTTATCTAATCCATTGCAAATCTAGGCATGTGACAAACTATAGAATGCGGGGATAAAGGTGGAACAATGAGATTAAAGTGAATACACATGATATGCATATTTATAGTGGAATAATATATTGGAAAAAAAGGAATAGTGGTAGGAATATGTGGTAATATACTCAACTCTCAATTATACAATCTGATTACTCGTTTTACAGTTCTTATCTACCTATGTTTGTTTATACCTGCAGCCAGTTTGGTGGTTAAACCAAATTTTTTATAACATTTACAGCGATACATATTTGATTTGTTATCAAAACTATTTTATTGAAATTGGTATAATGAACATAATTATAAAGCCATATATATTCGTTTTTATATTCCCTATAAAACTTCTATAGCATCTATTGCTTCGTAATTAAATGTCATAAATTGAAAACTATTTTGCCTCCCCATAAAGTTGATTCCCAAAATTTACTAACGGTACTCAGTGCTGAAGCACTACAGCATAACTTACTCCATATCAAAATACCATATTATGTTTCCCTCTATATCAATATAGTTATCTTTGGTTATAAATTGAACATAGTAAATTGAATCTGTATAGAACACATCAAATATGCTAGGAAACATATAAATTCTTGAGAATAGAATAGATTTGGCAGAAGAAATATCATCCCCTCCCCAAATTGTCCATGGAAATTTAAACATTTTAACAATTTTTATTGTATTTAACTCGTATAAAAGAAGACTTTGTTTTTAACTTAATGAATAAGATTATAAATTCTATGGATTGGGCATTAGTTTAAGTACAAATATACAATATATATAGAAGTATTTGTATCTGTGCATATGTGTATAGGGATGTGTAGGGCTTGGATACAGGTACTTACTAGGCACACATAAGACAAACATATATGTGCAGAATCGGTGTTGGGGCTTAAGAATTAATATCAACTTTTCAAAGCAGTCCAGCGGCAGCTGCGTGACCATGTTCAACATGGCCCTTTGGGAGTTGTGTCTAGGTGTGTGTGTGTGGGTGTATGTGTGTGTGTGACTGCAGCACACACATACTATACACTCGCTCGCCTGTGGGAGCACCTGCATCTCATTTAATACTACTCAAGTGGCGTGGCAGCAAGTGCCACTACTCCTCCTTGGGATTGATAATCTCGTCGATGGAGGCAGCAGCGCCTGCGACAAGCGCGAGGAGGGAGAAAATTCCCAACAGGATGTTCTTGATTAGCTTCCATTTGCACCAGCCCAGGCGATCGGGCCACAGATACACGGTCTCCACGAAGCTGGGCACGAAGATGCCCAGCAGCGAGAAGAAGACGGCGCCGACGAGACTTATGAATGGCTCCAGATTGGGGATGCCCGCTGCAATGCCGCCGCTGACCAGGATGATGCCAGTGCGCAGCAGAATCTGGGTTATGTTGTGCTTCTCCGGCTTGAACTTGTGCTGGATCTTACGCCAGAGCACCTCGTTGGGCCTGCCAGTGAGGAAAAAATATTCAGAAGAATGTTTAGAGTGGAGGAGTTGCTTAGTTACACGTAGAACTGGAGGCCATAGGTGAAGAGAATAGCCACGGCCATCAGCAGCTTGGCCGTATCGGCCAGCCAACTGCCGTAGGGCAGATTCAGCGTGATGCTGCCTCGCACTTCGTCCCCAAATCTGACCTGTAAAGTGGAGCAAAGAAGAAGGATGAGTAAGATAGTTGTTATCCGATGAGCTGGTGTCCACTTACATAGCCAAAGAAGCCAATGACTGCATAGAGCAGCACGACCGTAATCATGGCCGTGTTGAGTACGCCGGGACAGCCAAGGAACTGCTGGGGCTTCCTCATCGAGTTCTCCACGGGCATGACGACGCCGATGCCCTCCATGGCGAAGATGACAGTGGCGAAGAAGAGGGGGATGTGGGCAGCAGGCGCAAGCAGTGGCTTATCGCTGAAGTCCAGATCCTGGTCGAACATGTAGTACAGTGTAATGACAAAGGTGACGACAATGAACACGTTCGCCATCAGCGAGAAGGGCACCAGCCACTTGAGGTTCCTAATCTGGCCAATCAGCAGGCAGGGAATCACCGTCAAGCCGATGTAGATGCGCACATCCCACTTGAGGCCCACATCATAGTTGACCACATCATGGAACGAGGTCGCTATGAACACCATATAGACACAGGCGGCGGCATAGTAGGTGGCCATCAGGCTACCGTCCACAAATTGTCTGTAATGAACAATTTATCAATTATTGCTAGCGGAAATACTTTTCCCCAAATCCCAGCCCATCCTGTGTGATAAAAGTACATTAATTATGCTAAGTAGTTATCGGGAATCAGTAAAAGTGCGCGGGATATATATGTATAATACTTGATTGCAAATTTGGTCACGATGTGCGAAAGTGTTGCTGAACTCTACAGATTATATATCAATTACAAAGAAGAAATGCAAAAATTCAACAATTTCCATTTCAATAACAAAAAGCTTTGTAATAATTTTTATTCATATATAATATTATTTCTCCTATATATTGTTATGAGTAATTCAACATTCTGTTATACAAAGTCAGGTATTTCTATTTCAGCTATCTTATCTTTGTATAATAGGATATTGATGCGAATATAAGCTTAAATAAGTTAAGCGTTATTTGCCAAAATTAAGTAATTAATTTATCAATTAAAATTTCATTAGCCTGATAAAGCAAATAATAATAAAAAAATAAAAAAGTGGCGTGCCGCCTAGCTTTGTGATCGAAGAACCTTGACACTTACTTGGCGAAATTGGAATAGCGTCTTAGCCCTTTGGGTCCATACTCAAACACCTTTTCAGCAGTCTCTGCAAAACCCAGAGCCGGAACTTTCGCATCGCGGCAAATGTCGTGGGAAGTTTTTACCTAAACAGTGGGAGATACATAGAATTGATAAGTGAAAATTATATGAATGGAAAGTATAATGAATGAATGTAGAATTATTCTGAAATTTGTTGGCGAATGAATGTGCATACACATATCTTATATAAGTCTAATAGGTTTATAGATGCCTAAAAATTTTGACTTTCATTAACGTTCTCCGAAAATTGGGTAGCAAATGTAAAGAAGTCAGGAAAATATAAATACATCTTTTTTTTAGTTATTTAAGATTCGCTTGGTTTTTAGAAAGTAAGAAATGTCTTTACTCCCGTTCAATTTTAGATCATATCTAATATTTTCATATATTTATGAAATTATTATACAATTATTTATGAATTATATTGATGAAACTCGAAAGCTTCCGTTTAAATTATTTTGAAAAAAAAGGAGGTCAAGAGAATTTCTTAGTTTTGTTTATAAGCAATTAAAAGTTAACGTTGGTTATATATAATATTTATTTATATATAAACTAATATGGATAGAATTTAATGTAGTATATAAATTATAAATAGTATATAATTTATTATATATGAAAATCAAAACTAAATATTATTTTCTCATTTCCTCTTATAACTTTTCTTTTAAGCTCTTGAGTTTTATTAAATATATAATATTTCCTCAGGAAACTCTTGGAAAGCCTCTTCAAATTCCTAGTTTCTTTGAAGTTCTTAAATTTTATTCCACTTGACTAAAATTGGCTCCATAAACAAATAGTCATGTTGTTATTACCCATAGTAACAGATTATCGGCGATCGATTGCTGTCGTTGTGCAATCGCCAGTTGTCTGGCATTGTCCAGCAACTACGTAATAATCGAGCCCCAACTAGGAAGGTGGACGCGTACCGCTAGATAAGAGAGCTTCTAAATGTATGTATACACATACTCCATTCGTTACTTGCACTTTTTGGCGTTAATCCAGATTGAATCTTAAGCCATAAATCTGCAACTCGAGTGGCTCAATATATTTGTAAGTAGGTATTGCCTTGAGATTTGTGAGTTGATTTATTCGGAAAGTCCAAATAGAAACAATTGTTTATTGTGAGCTTCTTTTATTGGGCGTGTGTCATTTATAGCACTTGCAATTTCTAGGAAATGGAGCAAATATGTTATAAATACAGATCTACTATAATTACTGATCAATATAAACGTCAGACTGTCTGCTACTGATAGCTCGGGGGCGTTTTGCGCGCGTTTTAAAACGCGTCCAAGCAAAGTTGCGTCTTTATCGCAGTCTTTGCCAATTGTTTGCACATCTGGTTGGACTTGATCGGCCCTTGAACTAGTTGGGCTTGTCGCACAGCAAAGACCAAGCAAATCCCAGACATTTAGCAATTGCGTCAATTGCAAAAGCAGGTGCTAAAAAGCTTTCGACCGGATACGCAAATTTCTCGTCCGAAAAGTGTTGTCTGGCCAGACTGTTTACTTATTTGTATACAATTTGGCATTAATTCTGACTTTAACTGAATATTTTATTAATATCAGTCTGCAAGTGACTTAAAGTTGATTTGATAAATATTTGATAAATATTTCGCTCAAAAGCTTTATTTGCCTGTCAAAAAGGATAGGTTTGCTTTATTTCTATTTGCATAGATATTTGATATCGGACGATTGATAGATCCTAATTGTAATAGTTCATTATTTGAAATATAGTTATTATTCGTATCATAATCATGATTTCTAAACATTTTATATTCCTTTTTAATTTCCTTAGTTTTTTTCTTTTAGCTACCAACACAAACTTTATAAGATTTTTTATAAGACATATTCTTTATAGTTTCTAAATAACTTATTTCAACTTATTTTCTTCATCTTCTGCATTTTATTATTATTAACTTCAGCCGTTTTTCCCTAAAATATTTGAATTTTAATTTCATTTCACTCAATATTACTTTGTCTAAAAATTTATCTATCTTTTATTTTCACTATATCTAGATTTTCTTCAATTCTTTGATCAAGAAACAGGAATTTCTTCAAAATAGTCAACTCTCTAAAAGCATATTCCCAACAAGAATTACCTCTTCATTATCTCGCACAATATAACAAATTTAATTTATTTAAAATTAATTTAGTTTAAGTTGTCTATGCAAAGCTTAGCTTGTTTCTAGCCACCTTTCCAGCTAAAACTGGCAGTTACTTACCAAAATATGCACACAGTGCGTGCAGAGAAAGCCGACGACTAGCGTCATGATGCCGCCAAAGACCAAGCCGGCGTTGTGGAAGGCCATGGGCATGGCCAGGATGCCAGTGCCCAGCGAACTCTTGAGGAGATGCGCCAAGGCGCCGCCAGAGCTGGCGCCATTTGGATCGCGATGCTCAAAGGGACTGTAGTCGGCCTCCTCCAGCTGATCCTTCTCTGTCAAGTTGGCCCTGTAAAGATCAAGAGAGTATGAAAAGACGTACACTCAAGCGGATGTGGCTGCTACGTACTTGGAGTTGAAGTCGCCTAGATTTTCGACCGCACTGGTGTAGGAGGGCGGCTGAGGTTCTGGCTTCAAGCTCGCATTCGAAGACCGCGCTGTGGTCGGCTCGGCGCCGACCGAGTCCGGCGTAAATGCCTTATTGTCCGTCATCTGTGGATGGTAAGAATTGAGGGTTGTTGTTAGGTTTTATGTTTGTTGTGCTCAGGGCATGGGTTAATCCAGTTGAGAGATTTCCCGGGCGCATGCCAGTCCATATCTTATCGTTGCCATTTTCAAGTGCTTTTCTTTGCGTTTATATCGCACACAAGTCGGGACAGCTTTTGCCCATCTATATAACTAATCGACTAGCAAACACGATCGTTATCTGGATTTCTCGGACCGTCCAGTCGTTGACGTCTGGACTGCATTCATAAATTTTACCTTCAATGTTTGCGGTCGGGTCTATAATTCCGGGGTTATAATTTCGATATAGACCCCATAAAAGACCAATCAAAATATGGCCCAAAACTGCCGGCCATATACAGTGCATAATGATAATTCCCATGGTCACATGACCAACCAGGTTGCCGCCCTCCCGCATTCTCTCTCTCTCTCTTTCTATATATTTTTCCTCTCTCTTTCTACAATTGTGTACACCTCGATCCATAGGCAAATTAGATTAGAGCTTAATCGCTAGGTAATGCTATTTATGGTTTTCCTCAAGAGCTGGATGACTATGCTAGTTACCAACTCGGCTTGGGGTTAGCCACACTTTTAACATGTACTTTTATGAGCTGATTAGATTAAAGGAGCACGTGGGGCACGTACGGTTCCTTTGGAATTGTTGTGATAATCATGATATGGGATTGAGTTTAATAAATAATTTTACTAAAGAAAAATTTCTAAGGAGTATTAGAATAAATGATATATGAGTGATTATATCATGTATATAAGTAATTTATGCTTTTTAAACATTAAGTTTTCAAGCAAAAAATATATTTTAATCTAGTTAAATAAAAATAAAAATGACCAAAAACGTGAAATGTAAACAGAAGATTGTTTATCAAAGATTCTTTCAGGATCTGTATTTCTTGCTTAAGCTTTGAGAAAATCTTAACTCGTCGTTGATTGATAATAGAAACGCTGGTGCAGTAGACAAAACTCTTCATGCCCTCAGCATATTCTTTAAGTTCACAATTTCACATATTAAATAATAATAAAAATCTTAACTTCACATATTAAATAAAATATTATTTTAATTAATTTAAAGCTTTAGAAATTTAAATACAATCAAAATAGCCAGGAATCTTTAAAAATTGATCAAAACAAATTCAGTTTATTTGGAATGTGTAAACAGAATAATTACAAAATTAATTTCACATCGTCTTTTGTTACAGTTGCAAAATATAATTAAGTAATTATTTGTTACAAGTTAAACAAATTGTTTTGAAACAACAAACCGTATAATTACATTCATTCATAGATTCAGATTTGTGATTCATTTAGAAAATGGTAATTTGATAGTTTTTTTTGATAATCTTTCACTAGATTAATTGGCTCAATGCTCCATTTCCTGTCAGTCAAGAGGCAATAAAGGGTTTAATTGGTTAAACTTACGTTGTTTTAGCTATATTTATTATATATTTTCTTTATTGAATTGGAAACAATTAAGGACTTAGCACCGAACGCGCCCTCGGGCCAATTGCAACTGAATGCTTGGGCCGGCTACAATGTTGAAAGTAGTTGCCAAAGAAGGTGTCCGAAAGATAACGCCTCTATATGGCCGAACCACCAAGCCGCGGTAATTAATACGGTAACACAGCGAAATGCTCGTCGTAAATACTCAAAGCTACTTTTAAAATCAATTATAAAGCTGTACCCGATAACCGATAAAGTTGATAAGCAATGGCAGTTAACGCCGCGCGCTCCAATTGGAACCGAACAATATACTATATAATTAAGATTTTGCAACATTTGTATGTTACTTGGGGCTTAGCTAGAAAAACGAAAGTTCATTCTATAATAATTGGCATTAAATGTTGTAGGCGTATCAAGAAAAAGATTCGCTTAAGAAATTGTACAAGAATCATTTATCAAAGCAGCTTGATAAGATTAGACAGGCAATTAGAAACAATATATATAACATTTAATATATTAAACAACATATATATATATATATATATATATCGACATTGACATGCTTAAAAGTTATGACAGCTGTAACAGTCTGTGCAGTTAGTTACGACAGGTCTATCTATATAGGGGCCCAGTTATGAACGGGTTCATGGGAAATTGATTGAATAAAACTTTACGAGGCTCGATTAGAATTGCTGGACTCGCTCTGGCTAGTCGCCGATTATAATTATTATTATTTATGCTGTTCGTACTATGACTGTTTTGGCTTTTTATTATGTCACGCGGACGATCGATGAGATCGTGAATCATTGCGGACATTTGATTAGTTCTCGATGTCATATCACTGTCCACGAACTTAGACGAATTATTTATGTTTATGGCGCCCGAACGGCGTTGGCATTATAATCGACGGCTGCCTGCCGCCTCCCAGTCATGATTTAATTAATAATCAGAGTAATTGATCAAAAAGTGCGTCACGGAGTTGTTTATGATTATGCTAAACTGGCAGTGACATCAGTTGCCAGATAGCTTAATATCTGGCGTAATATCTTGTTTAATCAACGAAACGGACCAACAGTGTTATTTGTTTATAATTTCTGTTACTTTAATAGGAAGAGCCTTCTATATTGTTGACTATCAAAACATATGTGCAAACAAAAAAGAACGACTTTGAAGCGTTTGCTGAAACATTTTGGGTTTGATAACCAAGTTTTAAAAATTTTATACGATTTTAGTAAGTAGCTTAACTTAGCTGATGTTACTACTTATTTGAATTTAAATAATTTAAAATTTAATTTCTGACCCGAGCAATTATAGTTTTCCTTAAATTCTTAGGAATTGCTTCTGAATTCGGCAAAAAAAAACTTATATATTGATGAAGTAAAAACTTCAGAAATAATCTGATTTATTTTTTTTATTTTACTTACAACTGCAATTCCTTAAAATACACAAATGAACCAACTTGCAAGAAACTAAATAAACTGGAATAATTTTTCGTGAGCTGAACGCATTACATAATTCGTTGTTTGCTGTAAGAACTTCCTTACTTTCTTTAAATTCAAAGCCCTAAACCCCTTTTGAACTATTTGATTCTTGGCTAGTGAATCCTGCCTAGCCTGAGCTGCTACAATTTACATTGAAGAAGTCATATGATGCGCTTACTAAGATTTATACAGCATTTTCACAATATATTATGGATTCACTCTAAATCACCTGTTGTCGAGAACTTCGCATTTCTGTTTCTTTTTTTTTTAATTTTTTTTGTTTTTGATTCACGTGCTGCGAAACTTGTTGACGAACACGCTGAATTATCAATAACGCAATTCATCAATTCGCAGTTAATGCCTTTTCAATGGAGCTGCTCAGTGTCACAAATCAAATGTGCGTCTAGGTAAGTAGGTTCGCTTTCGATATGCAAAAAATTCAAAAAAAAATTAAGCATGCGTTGCATAATTAATGAGGTCGCTGACGAACTCTCCACGCTGAACTTGTATATTGCAATCGCGTTCGTCAATTACAAAGCCTTGCCCATTTATTATGCAAGTTTGCTGAGAACAGCTCATAAATTATTGTAGTTCGAGCTTATGGAAGACTATTTAGGTCCTAAGCAGCTGGCAGATATAACAACGTCAATAAATGTCTCTAAGCAGATCGCTGGGATAGTTATAGAATATAAATCTTAATACTCAATAAAGTTAATATGCGGGAGTAAAAATAAAAAAATTTAAATATATTTCCCAAATTGTTTTAAAATAGCAATTAAATATAGAAAAAAATAAATAAATAAATAAACAAAAATCAATCATCATAATATGCGAGAGTCATATTTAATTTGTAGATTGTTTTAAAATAATAAAAAATAAATAATAAAAAATATATATAAATATATTTCCCAAATTGTTTTAACATAACAAACAAATATAGAAAAATAAATAAATAATCTTAAATCAATCATCATAGTCTTGAATAATTAAAATCAATGTCAAAGTCTGTGAGCTCAATAAATTTAGCTGTCTGCAATAAATAATTGGCGAATTTTTTCATTTGAATATTTGTTTGCTTTGCCTAAAACTCATTTTAGATCAGTTACTTAAGCCATTGTAAGTTAAATAAAGATAATAAATAGCTAGTATATATTCATGGTCTATTCACAATGCCTTTGCCGTACTATAATACCCATTGTAAAAAAATGTATTGTCACTTTATTTGTTATAGTAAAATTCATTGACTGTTGAACTTCGAAAAGTCATAAAAAGTTGCAGGAGGAAAGAAAATTGTCTTAGGCCTGCTTTTTTAGCAAATAAAAGTATATGAAGTATATATACAATATATATAAAAAAATGATATTATATAATATGCATCCTTTTTAATACAGTTTACAAAATCATTCATTTATTTTCCATATACTTTCTGTCCATGTAATTCTCTCCAGTAATTTGCTTTCCTGAGTTACATTTTTATCACTTTTTTATATACATATAAATTGGAGTGTTTATTAAAAATGTTTCTGGTCCAAAAATAAACTTTATACGCTTCTTACAGCTGTTTCTTTCATGCATACTCCTCACACTTTTCACTCAATTTTAAAATTTAAAACTTAACTCCAGCTTCAAAAATTTAATTGTATTTTAATTACCTTGGCGCAGCTGTTGCAAATTGAATTATATATTCAAAATAAATATAAATATATTGTTCAATTTTTTAATTTTTGCTTATTGACTTTGACAATTTGCCTGTGTCTAACATTGACACGAATTGTTTAGTTGGCTGTATGTTTTGTATTCCTTTTTTTCTTCGCAACTTAGCGTTAATTAACGCCCGCACAACACGCCTGCCTGGACGAAAATCGCGTGAAAGTCGTGCGCGATTTGTAAACACTGGAAATTGAGTCTAATTAAATTTGTTTTATTTTAGCATGTTTTACACAATGTCAATTGTTTAAAAAGGCTTTGTTGTGCGTGTGTGTGTGTGTGTGTAAGTAACGGTTATATTTAGTTGTTACTAAATTCGTCTTTAAAGTCGCGCGCGTTTTTTTATTGTTTCCGAGCTGCGACTGCGTGCGCTTTGTTGTTAACGCTCTGGCGATCAGTTAGTGACTGATATTAAGCCAATGTTTGTGCTTGAATTTGTTGCTGCTGCTGCCGGCTATAAAGCACACACATCGCAACACACACGCACACACACCTGTCTGATGAACCGTTGATGGCAGAGAGGGGGCAGCCAGCAATTAGCGCAGCGGACAATAAACGAAACCGTGACGCTGTCCTCTCTCTCTCTCACTGAGTGCGTAAAATCGTACGTGTATGTGTGTGTGTGTGTTTGTGTGTGTGTTTGGGTGTGTGTGTATGTGTGTGCATGTATGTGTGTGTGCATGCTTTCTATACCAAGCCGTTTTGGTTATTGTACAACAAGACAAGTCTGGCTGTGCAGCGTAGTGCATTGCATTGCTCATACGCAGCGTTCGCCCGCTCGCACAGGGTGGCAACTGCACCCACAGCAGCAGCTGCAATTTTAGATAAAAAGCATAAAAATGGAAATTAACACAGAAAACTCAAACTGTTCAAGTTCATAAAAGAACAGTAAAGTTTTAACTTGAGCTGCCAAGCAAATGCTGCCCCGAACTTGGAAAAAACTAGTTAAAAAACCAAGCTGTTCTTGAAGTTTTGAAATTGATTTTAATATTTGATAGTTCATGAGATTCATTAAGAAAACAAGATTTGCTTTTTGAGCTAAATATTTATTATATTTTATATAGTCGAGTTGCTGAAGTATGTTAAGAATCTATATATTTCCATGAGCATATGTAGGTCAATGTAACTAATATATGTTGATATTTATGTTACTCTACTTTATAGATAGTATAAGCATGCTTATTGATAAAGATTTTCTGACTTTATATAAGCTAATTATGTCGACAGATAAGGTGATAGGAGATATAGTTAATTTATTAAATGTAAATTATTTATATAATATATAATAATTATTATAGAATAAATTTCCTTATTAGTTTTTTTTTAGCTTAAATTATTTTATTAGTTAATACTTATAGCTAATGGTAGTCCAGCCTAAGCGGGAAAGTCTTTTATCTATACTACTTCTAAAAAAAATTTAAATTAAATAAAACCTAAATCAACTCTAATTTCAAATACCCTTAAAGCGAGCTCAAATATTTGGCTCAACAGAAACGTTGAACACCCTGTATATTGCCAGAGACACAGTGTCTGCCAGCAGCAGCAGCTAATTTGGCGTGGGCTGCGGCGACAAGAGGCAGAGACGCGAAGAGGGGCTTGGCGAAGACTTGGTCAAATCGGAGTGCAATGAACATAGTTAGGCTAAGAATTTGAGAGGCGCCTTAAAGAGCGCTGCGCTCGGCTCTGCGCACAGCCCAGGCGACAGCTAAAAGTACTTCAGCTGTAAGGCAATTACTTAGAGTCTGCTGCAGTTGTTGCAGTTGCAGTTGCAGTCGCTGCTGCTGGTGTCGCCTTGAGGCGTCTCTTCAAGTCGGATCATGGAGTTTAGTGATTAACTTGTTTCAAGTGGACGTTGTTGTTGTTGTTTGTTTGGTGTCGCTGTTGCTTGTGTTGCTCTTGCACTCGATTTAGCTGTCTGTCCATAAAATTGCTACTGCTTGTTCCATTCAGTGGGCCAGTGGAAAATTTTTGAATCACAATTTTCACGCGTGACGCATTTTAAAATGTTTCTTTCGGGTTCACTTCGAGTGACTTAATTAAAGCCCCGAGATACCCGATTGATTTATGGATAACAAACAGCAGAAACTTAAATCGTCATTTACATTTAACGGCTCACGGTAATTGGCTGAAAGTATTTTATGATTAAAAAAAAGAAAAAAGTAAAAATCGACTTGACGCAATTGTCACAATTGATTGGCTCTTAATTCGTTGGCCCAGGTGTATCTTTAATTTGTACTACAAGCAGCACTACATTGTAGATAAGCCACACTGGATATACGCAATACGTGACGTATACGCAATGTTCGAGGTGAAATGATGTGTAGATAAATAATGAGAGAGGAGCTATGCTTTATCAGTGCAACATAAGCCGAAGGTCAAGTGCATCAATAATTGGCCAAGATTTGATATGGATGATATACAGTGTACAGTGATTACAAATAATGATGATGAGTGTATTTATTCCATCCGCTGATAATTGATGTCAGGGAATGTACAAATAAATGAAAAGCAAAGCAAACAGCCAGTCGAGAGTGCCTTATCAGCAGATACCCTGCACTCAAATTTAACCAAAACACTTTACGAATTCGTTTGTTTTCCTTCATCTTTCCCTCCTTCAGTCTACATAAGACTACCCTACACTTATGCATAATAAACTTCTGTACTTCTCGAGCTCAACATTTTTGGGGCTTAAAGATGTCTTAAATATTCCAGGGTATAACCAAAAATAAAAGGTGTTAATACTAAGATCTTAAAAAAAGAAATAATTCGAAGATATCTTTGAAGAGATCTTTAAAAAGATATCCCTTATTGGATCTTTGAAGATCCAGATTCCAGATTTGTTTTGGAAATATGATCAAGACCTTAGAGCTATATCATTATACATTTTTTGAAACTTCAAAGTTCAAGTACAATGATATAAGCCATACCTACTATTTCTTTATGATAGTGGTTTTAAAGAGAGTTTTCTGGAGACATCTCAATAAACAAAAACCGCCTGCCTATATTTTATTGCTGTAAATATGCCTAGAAACCTAGATCTGTAAGCTCAATATTTATCGATGCTGATATATATCTCTCACACTCTATAGAGTGCGCCCGTTTATCTGACGACTATAAAAACTTTATTGAGGTAGGCACTGTGACATACATTTGCAATTGTAATTCGGCAACAACTTGAGATGATACAGGGTATCATAATATTTGCCATCTTAAGTCAGGTTGCGTTTGCTGTCGGTCGGCTTGACGTGCGGGCAATCTCAATAATTGTTAACACTCGAATGTCTCAGTTTAAAAGTACGACAAATACCTGGAAAACATTTTATCATTTGTATTGTGTGATTTTTTTCTTCTATTTTTTTTTCAGGGTGTATGCCATGCAAATTGGGAGCCCAGCATACTACATGCTAATGCAAATGTGTACATGGATATTTTGCTGAGGCAAATAATGTACGCAGATCGTTTAAAATGCATGAAACCCGTTTTTCGCGCGAATTCCGTAGTACGTAATACTTTTTTTCTTTTTTGGATTTATAATAAAAAATAATAAAATAATAATGTTGAATCGAATATGCTTCCGCAATTGGTTCCGGATCATATGGCCTTCGCATTGTACAATATCTATATTTCGTTTTGCTTTGTTTCTATTTTCGAGATCGTATTGCAGGCCGAGCCGAGTTCATCATCTAAGCAATTAATTAATTAATTGATTAGTATGCAAAGTGCGCTTGGCATTAGCTGTCTCTAGATTGTCGCATCCGATTTGCCAGCTGACCGATACTGAGCCTGACTCAGCCTAGTCAGTGTCGCATCTGAGGCACTTAAAAGCGCGGACAGACGCCGCGCACCCGCACAGCTCTCATCCAGTGGAGAGTGCGGCTACTGACCTTGTCGGATGTCAGGCGAGGTGTCGCATGTTAATTGAATGGGCGTTTGATGTCTACACAGATACACTGTCTCGCCGCCTGCCTGCCTGGCTGGCTGCCTGCCAGCCTTAAGGGCGTGGCAAGTGGGTCAGCAGCTGCTGTCTACCTCCTTGAGAGAGCTGTGCACCCGCTACAGCAATTTGTGTTAATAAGCAGTTAACGCCTTTCATTGACTACACTTGCGAATGAGCCGAAAACAAAAGCTCTTTGTCGGCACTCTCTACTCAAAAAGAAAATAACTAAAAATAACAACTAAAATGTTCATGTTTTCATAAGCCACTTGTACATCTACATGATCTCCCATTGATCCAGTAACTGAAGTTCAGGAATGCAGCAGCTTTCTAAACAATGCTAAATAGAATTTTCAATTCTATGGAAATTTCGATTTCCGCATGGGAGGCGGAGGCGGAGGTAGATTGTTTTTTGCATCGACTTGATTTAGTGGGAACAGAATATCATGACACGAACCGTCAAGCTGAGATTTAATTACTGTAATTAGCCATTCAGCATGACTAACTGCAGCAACTATTTGGAGCTGCGTCATATGGGCTAACAATAAATCACAAACAAAAACTGTAACAAAACAAGTAAGAAAACTCTAGTCGGGCGTGACCGACTAGGGGATACCCTGAGCCCCGTCGAATCAGTGTTTTTCATAGAATTTGGGGCAATTTGGCAAATATAACAAAATTCAAAATTGTATAAAATACTTATAAATCTAAATATACATAGCTTAAAAGATGGGCGAGATATAATTTTTTAACTGAATTTCGATTTTGTTTTTAATCGATAACAAATTATGGGGGATAGTTTTCGACTTTTTAAAATAAACTATACACGGACCTCTCTAGCTCTTATAGAAACGGAAATCGGCACGTTCAAACATACAGACAGACGGACGGACGGACAGACAGACGGACAGAGCCAACTCAATTTCTCTTGTCGTCCTGATCACGAATATATATACTTTATAGGGTTTGCCACGCCTCCTTCTGCCTGTTACATACATCCAACAAAAACATTATACCCTGATTTCCCATTTTCAATGGGCTCATAGTATAATGAGAGAGGAGCCAGTTGTATAACAAATTCGATTTATATAGCTGATATACTATATATGCCTATAATGTAACGATTATTTTTTACAGTAAAAGGCACTCTAGAAAACGCATCTTCACTCGACGAATGAAGCATTTCAAATACATTTAAAATTCTAATATTTATCTGAGTGTTACAAGCTAGTCGACATGCGTATGATACCCTTTACTGTGGCAATTAAGATGGCTAATCTGCCCGGGAGTTACATAGAAATTAAACTTATTATTCAAATTCAACTCAACAATAAAAACGAGTTAAACAAAACTAATAAATGCAACTGCTTAAAGCTGACAAATTGAACTCAATTTCTGGGCGTGGCATGATTATTCGCCCTTGTAGACGGGCTTGCGCTTCTCGGCGAATGCCGCCAGTCCCTCCAGGCGATCCTTGGTGGGTATGACCTGGGCATAGCACACTTCCTCGATGGAGTAGCCCGTGCTAAGATCCACCTGCATGCCCTTGTCTATGGCTAGCTTGGCCATGCGCACGCCCACCGGCCCGTTGGGCAATATTTCCTCCGCCAGTTTCACTGCCTGTTGATAGGCCGCATCTTTGGTTTCGTTTTGCTGCACCACATGATTGACCAGACCCAGTTGCTTGGCCTCGGCGCCGTCCAGCACGCGGGCAGTGAATATCAGCTCCTTAGCCAGTGCAGGTGAGAGTATACGAGGCAAGCGCTGAGTGCCGCCAGCGCCGGGTATAATGGCCAGACGTGTCTCCACCAATCCCATCTTGGCATTCGAGGCAGCTGTGCGTATATCGCAGGCCAGGGCCATTTCCAGGCCACCTCCTAAGGCGGCGCCATCAATGGCCGCAATCACTGGCATGGGCAGCTGCTCAATGCTGATGAGCAGGCCACGTAACTGAGTTACAAATTCTTTAGTCTCCTCAGTAGTCATGCCTGAAGCAAAAAAATAATTAGGAAAAATATAAATAAAAATAATTCCGACTGGAGATGCCGGGGATTGAACCCGGGGCCTTTCACATGCAAAGCGAACGCTCTACCACTGAGCTACATCCCCTTACGATAGCCGCATCCCCTACCTTTACGCTCTTTCAAATCGGCACCGGCACAGAATATGCCAGGTGTGAGACTGCGCAGCACAACAACACGTGAACCGTTATCCCGCTTGATATCCTGCAGGATATCACTGAAGGTGTTGACCAGCCCGCGACTAAAGGCGTTCTTCGCCGCTGGCCTATTCAGACCCAGCACGGTTATGCCCTGCTGTTTGCCTTGCAGACGTTCCACTAGCACCTCGGTGCCATCTCCCAATTCCGGGTCAATGGAAGAGCAACACCTGCTTGCAGATTTCAAAGGCAGCGGCGCTCTGCGCGTTATTAGCCTTGCAGCATGTTGCAGTAACAGCGACATTTTTAAATATTATAATAAATAAAACAATTGATTGCAGCACGAAAAATACAAGTGGTTATAAAACCGGCAGCAGCAGCGAAGAATGCCGGGGAAGAAGAAGCATGATAATAAATAACCAAAAATCTTAGGCGGAGCTTAAATACCCTTACAGTTGCTTAAGAATGGCCATATTAATCAAATTTATATTCAACTTCGCAAAATTAACCACAAACTAGCCTAGAGTAACTGTAAACATTTGAATGTATTATATTTTCTGAAATATATATATATATATATATTCCATCAACATAATATATGTAGTCACGCTTAGCTGTTGCAGAATGCTTTCGCATCATTCCAGTTCACACATTAACATTAGGGTATACAAATCAGCTGTTGCGTCAGTGTTGGCTAACATTAACATGTAGTACATTTTTGCATTTATCGATAGTCGATATTTACTTTTTCTTAAGCTAAATTCTCAGCCGGGCACTTCTAAATTATATTTTCCCACGAAAAATTTTGTAAATAAAGCGTAAAACGCTGCATGGCTTTGGAACCTCGAGGAGACTCAATTGGACTAGGCGCTGCACCATTCGTAGTAGTTTCGAGCCAAGCCAGCAATAACAAAAATATATACACTCTTTGCCTTCGCATGACGTAGTCCGCCTAAAAAGTGAAACGGGAACCGAAAACAACAAAAACAACGACGTCAACACAGATAGAAATCTGTGAGGTGTGCGCTGTGTAAGTAGCATACTGGCATGTGGTGTTAATTGAATTCACTGATTCATCCAGCTATTGTCTCTTTCAGAGCACTTGACCTGCAGCTTCAATATGTTGATGCGCAGTGCGTGGCTGCTGCAGCGCCACCATCAACACTACACACGAGCGGCTGTCCTGTGGAACCGGCAGCACTTCTCCTGGTGTCACGGCCTGCAACGCAGTGAATGTGTGACGCTTCGGTTGCAGGCTCGCAGTCGTCTGGGTGGAGGCACAACATATAATGGGAGCTCCATGCTTCTGGTTCGCCTCAGCTCCAGTGAAAAGGGGCCCGATAAGAAGCCAGACGATCCAATTGACCAGAAGAAACCAGACGAGTCTGTAACCAAATCGCCTGCCGTGCAGACAAAAAATTTTGAAATAAAAACCTCGAAGGGCATTCTCTCAATAACCACCACCATCGAGGACTCGAAGATCAATGAGATTGTTTTCGAAAAGGCCGAACTATCGCCCGTGACCAAACTAAATGAGCCAGCTTTACATGTTATAACGGGCAGAGAAGACGTCACATCACAAATTCCTCCGCCAGAGACAACTCCTACGGCGCAGCGAAAGGAGGGCGGAGATGCTCCACCCCCGACGACGCCAGCACCGAAACGGCCGAGATTCGATTACCGCATGTCACTCGAGCGCAATTTTATAACGCCTGCGCGTGCCCTGTCAGATTTCATGCTAACCCTCAAAGATTTGGAGAAGCTGCCCAAGATTAAGCGCAGATCACCCTACGAGCAGGAGCCACCGATGACCGTTTACTGGCGACGCGATGTGGAGGCCAAGGCGCTCGAAGTGTGGGGCTCAAAGGAAGGCATTGTACGTGAGCGACTTAAACGTGAACTGGAGCGCAAACAGTATCAGCAGAGTAAGTGAATCGCAATACGTTGATATTGTGTGGCTAATGTATAAACGATTGCAGATGTATTTACTGTAAAGCGTCGCCTTCGTGACTATCGACGAGAGATGGGCTCACGCACCAAGGGCGTGCTGGACACAGATGTGAATACGGAGAAGTCCGGGCAGGTGGTGGCTACAGCCATAGCCATGTGAGTGCACTAGACTTATTGCTAGCTTCTCAAATGATCTATTACTTATTTATCATGTTAGCAATGCAGCTAATCTGTTGTTTAAGGCGGGCGGCTGGTTATACTGCGGCTCGCACAGCATGTTTGCGGAGGTCATTCACTCCCTTGCAGATCTGATCAATCAGCTCATATTAGCCTTTGGCATCTACAAGTCATCACAGTTGCCCGATACGCATCATCCCTACGGCTTCATGAACATGCGATACGTCTCTTCACTCATCTCCGGCGTTGGCATCTTCTGTGTAGGCAGCGGCTTATCCATTTACCACGGCATCGAGGGAATTCTCCATCCAGAGCCCATCACTGATCTGTTTTGGGTGTATTGTATTCTTGCCGGCTCCCTTGTCAGCGAGGGAGCCACTCTCATGGTGGCCATCAATGAATTGAAGCGCGCCGCTAAAGAGAATAAGTTAAGCTTTAAGGAGTATGGTAAGCAGTCTCAATATATACCGTGCTACGGCGGTATGCTCACTGAATCAATTTCCATTGCAGTTCTTACGGGCAAAGATCCCTGTGTGAATGTGGTGCTGTGCGAGGACGCAGCTGCCGTGACTGGCGTCGTGGTCGCCGGCTGCTGCATGGGCCTAAGCAGTTTAACTGGCAATGCGGTCTTCGATGCGTTAGGCTCCTTGGTGATTGGCGGTCTGCTCGCTGCTGTGGCTTCCTTCATCATTTATACGAATGCCAATGCGTTAGTTGGCGTCTCCATTCCCATGGATCGGTTGGAGAAGATCAATACGGCACTCGAGGCTGATGTGATGATACGCGCTATATACGATGTCAAAGGCATCGGCATAGGCAACGGCCGAGTGCGTTATAAGGTGGGCTTAGCGTAGAGATAGAATAGCAAAAATGAAGCTAAAGGCATTCGCTTAATTGCAGGCTGAGCTGGACTTTGATGGACGGGAGCTAACTCGTTCGTATTTGGACAAGCAGGACCTCAACAAGCTGTTGGCGGTGGGTAAAAGTTTTAACCTAATCTTGCTTTAAATGATATATCCACTCTAATAAGCAGATCGTGCGCGGATTTCGTAATGTGGATGACTTGGAGGGCTTCTTGCTGGATCAGGGCGAGAGCATTGTGGACCTGATGGGTGGCGAAATTGATCGCATCGAAATGAATCTGCGCGTGAGTTGGACATGTATTTGCCTGAACTATGTACACCTGCTAATATATTTGATTTTTATTTGTGCAGACGCATTTTCCAGAAATTCGTCATGTAGATCTTGAAATACTCTAAAGCCTGCCTTGCTTGATGCTAACTAAAGAAACCATTTGTTGGACCTGACGACTCAATCAAAATTTCCCGTGTAATTTTCATGTTCTATACAAGCGTATATATAGAAAGGTCTATATGTATATATATCTATCTGTTCAAGCATATTAGTTCTTTCGGTTGTGTACGTAAGTGGACCTCCGGTAGTTAGATGTTTGGTATATGTCTGGCTGGTTACTTTTATTATTATGATTGTTATCGGGTAACGAACTTAAGTTAAAAATGAAATTGTCATGTTTTTCAGTTCTAGGACAAAAGTTAAAAATGAAATTGTCATGTTTTCCAGTTCTAGGACAAAGGGTTAGGCTGCATCTATTTAAAAATTCATCGGATCACAAGTTTGCCCAAAATTCTTATATATTGTGAAAAATGCATATGTTTAAATTCAATTTTTAAGAACAAAAATGAAAATAAACTCAATTATTGACTTAGTCTGGCAACGCTGTCGTTGCGCGTTTTCTCTCTGACTGTGACTCTGTCTGGCTACGTGCGTGTGTGCTCGGCTCTCTGTTTACATATCGAACTTGAAGCAGTCGCAGTTGCAGCGCTGTCGACGTAGCTGCTGACTGAGCACGCGACTTTCGCTACTGCCCGCTTAGCAGTGTGAGGGAGAACGAGCACGCGAGAGTCAGCGACGCCGGCGCAGACGCCTAAACGCGCTGAGTTGAAAGAGCGGCCAAAGCTTTGGTCAGTCGCAGTTGGCGCGTGCTAAGAAGCGGTTTAATTGGAGCTACGTCTGTTATTCAAATTCATTTTTGGCGCAATAAGGTAAAAGCAAAAAAAATATACAAAGTGGTTTTAAGTGCGTGCGCTGCTCATAAATTAAATCAATTGTTTGCACGCTCAGCCATTAGCGCCTCATTATATTTCGCGTACAAAAATTAAAATTATGGAAAGCGCATAAGCAAAGAGCTTGCATTGTTTTCACACAAAGCCGACTGAGTAAAAGCAGCACAATATAGGGGTGAGTCAAATACATATACATATATATATATTTTATATATTTAAATAATTATCGTAATAATGGCTGCCCCTTTCTTGGCATAGGTTAACGCACAGGGTTCTGGGGTGATGCTCGTCAGCAGAGCTTTTACTGTGTGTCTGGTTGGATTGTCACATATGGACTGCCGACTGTTTGGTCAGTTAGTTGACCCATTAATGGGTGGAAAGAATTGGACAAGCCCCACATTCGATTCACATGTTAATTAGCTGTTGGCTGGGCTCAGGTTATACTGTAGAAATTGAATTTGTCTGCATTGAAATTTTGATACTAGAGTAAACAAATCTATTATGCAACTCATTCAGTTCCATTTCATAAACAAACTTGACACTCTGCCGACTCTGTTGCAATTCCAATTCCAATTCCGATTCCAATTCCATTTCCAGTCTCAGTTTCAGTTTTTATGGCCTCATTCAAAAAAATATGAATTGACAATTTTTAATTTATGCACATTCTACTGTAATGAAAACTCAATGTCACTTGCCATACCTAGACAAAAGTCAATCGATCGCCAATGACTGCAATTGCATTTAGCTTTATGATGCTGCCTAAACTTGCATAACATACATAGTCTAACATATGTTATGTTTATATATGTCTGGCTATACTATGTGCCCACATCCGAATTACGAATTTTGCAATTATTCTTACTAATCAGTTCTAATCGTTGCAAGCATATAAATACCTGCCCCTATCCCAATTTATGTTGCAGTCATAATCAGCAAAAGTGTTCTAGTTGAGCATACTCGACTAAGAAATACCCTAACTCAGTGTGTGCAGACAAAAAGAACTGCCCTAGCTTCAATTGAAATTTACCTATGTTGTTATATAGGCTCAGTGTATATTGAATTCATTCAGAAATATCTTTTGTGCTATTGAAGTGATCCTTAAAAAAATTTTATTTGATAAAAATTGCTATAAATGTATGGAATGTATTCTAGTATACATATTAAATATTATTATATATATAAATTTATACATATTAAATATTATTATATATATAAATTTATACATATTAAATATTATTAAAGATATACATATTTCACGATTACGATTTTTATAGTTTTGTTTACTCTCTTTCTTTTCAAGTTAAATAGACATGAGAATATCCAAATTTTAAAAAGATTTTCATACGTTTTTTAAAGTTTTGAAAAATTGCTTATTTATATAGGTTACCTAATAAGTTGTGTTGAGAGAAGACTTTCAGGTATGTTCAGCTCGTAGGAAATGGATTTTAAGCAGAAAATAAAATAAGATTAAGATTTCATATATGCCTGAAACTAACTTGAAATCTTGATGCTTTAGTCTATAATTATACGACTGCAGACATGTCCCCATCCGTCTTGATTGTTGAACCAGAAGTTACACTCTCTCTCACTCATGCCCTCCCAACTTTAATATACCCACCTTTATATTTTCTATGTTTATACAGGGTATAGACAATGCAAATGAGGCAACCACTTGCAATGCAGCTCCAGCTCCAGCTGCAACTCTGTCTGCTGCTCATCGGGTATGCCATTGCCATTGCACAGCCGAACATCATCTTCATACTGGCCGATGATCTGGTAAGTGAGTAGATGAAGCTGAAGTAGAGCTGTGTGATATTGGTTAAGTTGTCTGTTTGATCTGCCGCTCTCTTTTTTGCAGGGCTTCAACGATGTGGGCTTCCGTGGCTCCGCGCAAATTCCCACGCCCAATATCGATGCGCTGGCCTATTCGGGTCTCATACTGAATCGCTACTATGTCAACCCAATTTGCACGCCCTCACGCTCAGCGCTCATGACTGGCAAATACCCCATACACACAGGTGACCTTTTTATCTGCATATAAACTGATTTTTCTTAGCCCAATTCTCTCGTTCAGGCATGCAACACACGGTGCTCTACGCCGCTGAGCCGCGTGGTCTGCCTTTGGATTTGAAAATATTGCCGCAATATCTGAACGATTTGGGGTGAGCTACGATTTGATATTGAAATAGTTTGTTATCATTAATTACCTCCTCTCCCGCTTACAGCTACACCTCACACATTGCTGGCAAATGGCACCTGGGCCATTGGAAGCGCGTCTATACGCCGCTTTACCGTGGCTTTAGCAGCCATGTGGGCTACTGGTCGGGGCATCAGGATTACAGCGATCACTCGGCAGTGGAGCACGGCCAGTGGGGCCTCGACATGCGCAATGGCACAGATGTGGCCTACGACCTGCACGGCCAAGATACCACAGATGTGATTACCCAACACTCGATCAATGTAATACAGAAGCACAATGCGACTAAGGGTCCGCTGTTCCTCTACGTGGCACACGCGGCGGTGCACTCGGGCAATCCCTATAACCCATTGCCAGCCAAGGATGATATAGTGCGTCGATTGGACAAGATTCAGCATTACAAGAGGCGCAAGTATGCGGGTGAGTGGAACGCTGAGAATAACTTAGAAAGAGCGGGTCGCTTAAGTTAACTAGTGTTAGTTACTAAATCAGCTCTTTGGATCTTGAACCAGACTGTATATTTTTTTATTTTTAAAATATTTATTTATATGAGCTATTCAGCTGTTCATGAACGAGGGATTTTATTGTGCGACTCAGGTGTCAGTCAGTGGTGACTAAACAACTGCATAACTGGGCAATAAAAATTAATTAATAACTGACTAAATATATAAAAATATTGTGAATAATTTATGAGCTGCTCAACTGAGCCAGTAAATAAATTAAGCCACTCACGACTCCTAAATTAACATGTGATCTTATGCATCAAGACGAACAAGATTCTACAATATTTACTATCTCGATTGCTATTTATACCTTATTTCATAGAGTAGCTTGTCCTATTTTTCTTGTATCCCAAACTCTCACCTGAAAGATCTCTAAAACCGTCTTTAAGCATTTGGATTTTGCCAAATGCAACTTACCGCTTAGCGCTTTCATTTGATTATAATATATTATGAGTTCATTTATGGATCTCTTTTTATAAATATATCAGAAAGTATTCAGCATATCTAAGTTATACTGTGGAAATACAAATTAAACTTTAACTCTAACATATTGTAAAAATTTTGCTAAGATCATAATTACATTAAAATTCATATAAGATATCTAACTAAGCCGAACTTCTATACCGAACTTCCCCAAAAAACCAATTAAAATCAATATACTCTATAAACTTGCCATATATATAGAATTACTATTATTATTATGATTTTTATTTTCATTAATCTAATTATTATTAATATTTTATAAATCTCTCTCCGTTACCTTTCAGCATTGGTCAGCGCCATGGACGACTCTGTGGGTCGAATTGTGGAGCAGCTGCGTAAGTCGAGCATGCTCGAGAATTCCATAATCATCTTCTCCACGGACAACGGCGGCCCAGCGGAGGGCTTCAACTCGAATTTCGCCTCCAACTATCCGCTGAGGGGTGTGAAGAATACGTTGTGGGAGGGCGGAGTGCGAGGCGCTGCTCTGCTGTGGTCCACACAGCTAACCAAGCGCCCTCGTGTCGCGGATCAGACCATGCACATCGTAGATTGGCTGCCCACGTTGCTGGAAGCGGCAGGCGGTAAGGAGGCACTCATCCATCTGAATACCCATCAGCTGGATGGAATGAGCGTGTGGCAGGCGCTGCTCAAGAATGAGGTGTCGCCGCGCAAGAGTGTGTTGCATAACATCGACGACATCTGGGGCAGCGCCGCATTGAGTGTGGGCGAATGGAAGCTGGTGAAGGGCACTAACTACAATGGCTCCTGGGACGGCTGGTACGGGCCGCCGGGCACGCGCAATCCCCGCGACTATGACTGGCAGCTGGTCGTGAAGAGTCGCACGGGCCAGGCCCTGCAGCAGCTGAAAATGTTGCCAAAAACTGCGGATATGATACGAACCCGCGAAGCAGCCGGCGTCATTTGCAAGGATGCCAAGTCAAAGAATGCACAGGACATCACCTGCAATCCACTGAAATCGCCGTGTCTGTTCAATGTTCGCGAAGATCCCTGCGAGCAGCGCAATCAAGCCAACCTGTAAGTACTTATAGCTGTCCATATATTCAATTACTAAGCCCCTATATCTTTCTTTCAGCTACCCCAAAGTGCTGGAACTAATGCTAAAGGAGCTGCAGCTTATAAATTCGACTGTGGTGCCGCCTGCAAATAAACCCGATGATCCGCGTAGCAATCCACGTCTCTGGAACTACACGTGGACGAATTTCGGTGACTATACGGACATAAAAGATTGTATCTAGCAATTGATGATTAAAAACTTTAAAAAAATTCTTTAGCTTGGTTGGTTTACCTTCTTGATCAGAGCTCGACTTGATTCAAACTAGAAACTACTTAGATATATGTTCTATTCCTATAAGTTCTCGTTTAAGCTCCCTTCGAAAAATTAACCTTGATACTACATCACATACCACATACCTACATTGGGTTTTGTTGAGTTGAATTTTAGTTAGAATTTGATCTCTTGCTGATTTTCAGAGCTATGAGGTTCAGTTCTTTATAATCTTTAATCTAAACTCTAAGATATGATATAATTGACATCTACAAACATTTTTAAGATATCGTTTGATTCGGGCATAATCTGAAGCAATTTCTCTCCTAACCGTCTAATGACATGAGTATTTGAATCGCTCTCTAAGAAATCCTATGATTTGGAAAAAATATTCACGATTGATTATGATCCACCTTCCTTCTAGGCAAAGGTGTACCCGCAATACCTAACTATATGATTATCCTCAAGCCCAATCTCACTTAAAGAGCTTCATCATTTATACAAAAATATGTCTTTATTACGTTACATACTTATTGACAATCAATGCTTATACTAGACTTGATTTATATATCATCTTCCTCCTCATTTTTTTGTGCTTATTCGCTTAAGCGAAACATTTTTTCTCATATGCAACTATAAGTTGAGCTTAGCCTAAGTGAAGTTGAAGTCTGGACGAGAAAGATAGTCTGAGATAGCGTGAGACTTGTATAGAGTAGAGTGCGGGGCGATAGATCTGGTGTGTCCGTCTAACGGGTAATGGTAATGGTAACTAGTTCATAGTTCTAAGGTTTTGCTTAAGCTCTAAATATTGCTCTACGTCTTTCCATAATTCATCTGAAATAGCTAGCTAGTGTGTGTGTCTTGTCTTGTCTTGTTCGGTGTCCATTTGTCTCGCCTAGTATCTGTAGCCACTGCCGTCGTTGTCGCCGTTCTGACCGCCGGGGCCGAAGCCGTTGCCACTGCCATTACGTCCCTGGCCTGGTTTGCCGCTGGAGTAACCCCGTCCATCTACGTTGTCCTGGCCGAAGCCTCCATCCTGACCATTGGGCCGACCACTTGAGTAACCCTGGCCATCACCAGCGTCCTGGCCAATCACGCGTCCACCAATGAGTACGCGGCCACCATCGGAGCCACCGTTGCCGCCTGGACGACCGCCGGAGTAACCATTCTGGCCTAGATCTTGACCACCGGGACGACCGCCGGAATAACCATTTTGACCCAAATCCTGACCACCAGGACGACCGCCGGAGTAACCATTCTGACCCAAATCCTGACCGCCTGGACGTCCGCCGGAGTAACCATTCTGGCCCAAGTCTTGACCTCCTGGACGACCACCGGAATAACCATTCTGGCCCAAATCCTGACCGCCTGGACGTCCGCCGGAGTAACCATTCTGACCCAAGTCCTGACCGCCTGGACGTCCGCCGGAGTAACCATTCTGGCCCAAGTCTTGACCTCCTGGACGACCACCGGAATAACCATTCTGACCCAAATCCTGACCTCCTGGACGGCCGCCAGAGTAACCGCCCTGTCCCAAATCCTGACCTCCTGGACGGCCGCCGGAGTAACCACCCTGTCCAAGGTCCTGACCGCCTGGACGACCGCTAGAGTATCCATTTTGACCCAAATCTTGGCCACCTGGACCGCCAGCACCGCCAGCTCCTCCGTTGCCATTGGCTTCGCCTTCATAGCGTATCTGTGGACGATAGCCCTGCTGATCCGCCTCATACTCCACGATCTGTAATCGAATAAGGAAAGGTCATATATTAGCTACACTCGCAGTGGTAGTTCATCCTGTGTCCCCAGCATTGTTCAGCTCAGATTGGCAGCTCTTGCTTACTTGCTTCCTTCCATCGGGCAACAGAACATTATACTGGCCGGTGGTGAAGTCACCGTCGCGCATCTCTGAGTGACCAAATGAGAGACCACTTGGAGGGTCCTCAACTTGGTAATTAAATTCGTATTTTGCGGGCTCCTATGGGGTAGCGCGAGATAGTGAGAGCGTGTGGAAAGAGAAAGAGAGAGAGACAGTTCAAGATAGAGTTCAGTGAGAAATAGAAGTGAGGCAGGAAAAGAGAGAGAGAGAGAGAGAGAGAGAGAGAGTGAGAGAAAGAGAAAGAGAGGAAGAGAGGGGCGCAAGCAGATCGGAGCGGTGCAAGATTTCAGAGCGTGCTGTGCAGCGAGAGCAAGGAAGCGTTCAACAAAAGGCGAGCTTCCCATTGTTCGTAAGTAAGAACCCAGAGCCAAGCATAGTGCTACTTACATCGTTGTCGTAGTCACCACCTGCACCACCGGGACCACCAGCGCCGCCTGCGCCAGCCCCTGATGCCGGCGGACCATATGAGTCGGATGGTCTGCCTCCAAAACCGCCCTGTCCTTGACCCTGACCTGGTGCGCCGTAGCTGCTCGATGGACGACCATTGCCATTGCCGGCGCCTGGAGCACCATATGTGTCCGAGGGCTTGCCGCCGAATCCTCCTTGGCCTTGGCCCTGACCAGGAGCGCCATAGCTGCTGGACGGACGTCCGTTGCCATTGCCATTGCCAGCACCTGGAGCGCCATACGTGTCAGAGGGCTTACCACCGAATCCATTTTGTCCTTGACCCTGACCAGGAGCACCATAGCTGCTCGATGGACGTCCGTTGCCGTTGCCAGCACCAGGGGCACCATAGCTATCCGAAGGCTTGCCTCCGAAGCCACCCTGACCCTGGCCGGGAGCGCCGTAGCTACTTGAAGGACGTCCATTACCATTACCGCCCGCACCAGGAGCGCCATAGGAGTCAGATGGTTTACCGCCTTGTCCCTGACCAGGAGCGCCATAGCTGCTCGACGGACGTCCGCTGCCGTTGCCGTTTCCAGAGCCAGGAGCGCCATAGCTGCTCGAAGGACGTCCACCTAGGCCGCTCTGTCCCTGACCAGGTGCGCCGTAGCTGCTCGAAGGACGTCCGTTGCCATTGCCTGCGCCAGGAGCACCATACGAGTCCGAGGGCCTGCCCTGTCCCTGACCCGGAGCTCCATAGCTGCTCGATGGACGTCCACCGCCGTTGCCATTGCCTGCGCCTGGAGCACCGTAGCTGTCGGAGGGCTTGCCACCGAATCCACCTTGTCCCTGTCCCTGGCCTTGGCCCTGACCTGGTGCTCCGTAGCTATCGCCAGGCGAGGGTGGCAGATAAGAGTTCACTGGTGGCTCGGGGCGTGCCAGCACAGTTGCTGTCAACAGCATTATACCAAATAACTTGAACATATTCCAACTGGGTGCTGGTGCTTGACGTTGGGAACTCGGTGGTTGACTTTTCTGCGCCACGAAGCAGCGCCAAATTCTGACTGATCTCGATGTGCAGCCAGTGCGCGTATTTATATGAAACGCTGCTCTCCAATCGCAGCAAACGAAACTGAAAGTCGAGGATGCACACACACACGAACACACGCACACCTACTGAGGCAGGGACAAAGTCGTTTATGAGTTGATTTCGCTCAGCTCATCTAGTTGCTAGCTGCTACGTGTGGCAACCGCAACAGCTGCCACATACGATCATCTTCAAAGCGCCAACTCAGCTGCAGTCACATTTTCGGATCTGCATTGTTGCAGTTGCAGCATACCCTGTGCCCCTTCAAAGTGGTTTCGGGAGGGACTGAAGACAGCTGTGCCAATGTAAGTAGCAAAATGTTGAAGTCTGTATTGTGTTTATAGAGCATATTTATATAGATATAATATATTCGATAAAAACTGCATTGAATCGATATTACTGACTTTCAAGAAGTCAAGAGCATTACATATATATTTTATAGCTATATATAGATGGGTTCCATAACCAATCAGTTATGAGAGTTACTTGAGAATATTTGTCCGTTAGACTAAATTGGAGGTATCGTTATTTAAGCTGTTATCCCTAAATCGATAAATATCGATTTGCAGTTTCCATTCCCTTTAACACTAGCCAAGTCCTCTCAGCTTCAAGCATTGTTTCTCAAATGTCTCCAGGGTATTTGCTAGTCGTGCACTCCAGCTGGCTTTGCTATTGTTGTTCTATCGCCGCCTGCCAGAAAAATCTCAATCTCAATCAGCGCGCTCTGCTCTGGCTTAGATGGTTGGCTTGCCAGCTTGCGATTGTTTGTCGGATGGGCTTCACCTCGTTTGCCACGCGGCTGATTTGCCTTCTTCTTCTCCAAGCTGCACATCATTTGGCGGGTGATTGTGCTTGTTGTAGTTGGCGCTGCTGCTGCTGCTTTTGTTGGCGCAAAGTAGTCTACTCCGTCGCTTGGTGAATGTTTCTTGCAGCCATGTTTGCCACACAGCCAGACTACCCCCTCTCTGTCTCACTCACTCAGCCGCTCGCTCCCTCGCTCAGTCTGTTTTTGTTTGCCTTGTCAAAACTGAAGAAGATCGTGCCACATGCGACCCCAATTGGGAGTATGAGGAGATCTGGAGAGGGCTGCACACATGGTGTGCACCGATCACAATCGACGGATCGTTTATGCAGGCGCAATTGAAATGCGTTTGATGGGCTTTTAGCATAAGTCTAGGCAACAATTTGTTAACGCCTGGCAAAAAAAAGATCGACTCGATACGAAACGATTTATTCAAGCTGTCTCGCGAATGTATTTGATATAGCTTAAGCATTATATATGAATATTTTGGAGGCTAAGACTGATTGATAGCTAAGGATAAAGATTGAAAAAGGCAGTGAACCTAAAAGGTATCAAATGTGGAAACTAGATCAAAGATCACAAATACTTCAAATCAATCAAACTATATAAAGCGATTAAGCTGATGAATATGCTCAAATAATGCACTTAGTTAAGGCAATTCAAAAATACTATCGATTAGGTATCGATATTTGTTAAAGGTCTTCATCAAATAAAATGCATGGAAGATGTAATAATTTCTTAGCTAATATTATTAGAAAGTACTATCGATAAGTTCATTCGAAAGTCTTGGCGTAGCAATAACAGATAATTAATTCGTAAGCGAACATAACTAAAATAATGCTTCAAGGATCGATACCTTATCGATAATTACACCAACTGTTAAATATAGGTTTCAATCTATATCTTAAGATTGAAGACAACGAATCTTTGAATAAAAACAGTCAAATGACTTCAAAATCTATCGACTAGTCAACGATAAATGCACATCAAGGAGATAGGATAGGATAGGCAAATCTAGTACTTCTAGCCAAATATTCTTACTAATAGTACTCTAAAAGTACCAAAAGGTTTATCTAAGAATTATAACTGCACGATAGCAAAACACAACCATAGTGCATTCAACAAACGATGCCTTAATTGATCCATTCATTGAAGCCCATCCAGATTTTTCAATTTATGTCAAATTAATTGTGCTCAATTCTCACCTTCTACAAAAAAAAAAAAAAGATTTCAACTGAGCCGGATTCGAGTAGCGTCAACCCACACACCTACCGACAGAGAGGCAGAAAGGCAACGAGACAGAGGCCAGCTGTAAAATTAATTGCTCAACTACGTGCTGGGAGAGATCCACCTCCGCGTCGAGTCGCAAATGTGCAGACGTGCCGGGTGGAGTTGGGGTCAAAAGTGAGCGATTTGTAGACAAAGACCAGCCAAAGAGCTACTAAAACAGAAGGCAGCAGTCGGCCTCTTCGGACCTCATACTTGTTGGCCTGTAGCAGCACGTCCCTGTCGGCAGCTTAACCCCCCAATGACCCACATAAGTTAGCGACTTTACACACTTAATGCTTAACCATTGCACAGTGCTGTCAAATGAGGTAAAAGGCTTCTCCATGTAAGACACAATTCCTCCTCCATATAAGCCACAATTCCTCCTCCATATAAGCCACAATTCCTCCTCATTTAATTCTTTAAAAAAATAATAACAATTTTGTCTATTATTTAAATATATATTTTTCTATGTTTTTTAATATAAGATCATTAACAATATTTAGGGGACTATTGAAATACATGGCTAGGCACTTACCAAAAAAATTATTCAGAAATATTTTAAAGTTTTAAGAAAATAATTAATAAAATTAAATTGAATAAAGTTTATAATATTTTAACTTAGAAATTTTATAGAGTACACAAACCATAAAAATCAAGTTGGTAAAAAATAATTTATTTTTATTTAAATTAAAAAAAAAAGTGTTGCTTATTCATATAAAAAAAAAAAAAAATTCATTCAATAGCTCTTTTGATTAAATAGAGTCGCTTATAGCGTCCGTAGACCTCGGTGAGCAGCAGCATGTGGACGCCATAGATGAGTACGCAGACGATACAGCAATCGTTGAGAACAAGGAGCAGCAGTCCGCCCAGGTAGACGCAGAGAACCAGAGTTAGAACTGCAAAGAGCAGCTGCAGTTGGCAGAGCCAACGACTCTCGAAGAAGGCTGCAGCATAGAATAAAATAAAAGTAATGAGGTTAATCTTGGCAGGATTTTGCAGGCACTCACAGGTGGCGAAGAGCAGCGAGTAGTAGGCGATGCCGATGGCGCCATTGGAGGGATGCAGATAAGTTGAGTTGGAATCAAATACAAATCGAGTCAAGCCAAAGCCACGACCAAAGCTGAAAGAGGAAAATGTTGAGGTCATGCGATGAGCAGGAACTGCTTTAAAGGACACTCACTCGGACTTGAAGACGGCTGTGCAGCTGACTTGCTCAGCCAGGTCGCACATGGCCTTGTAGTTCGCATCGTGATCCAGCTGGATTTTTACATAGAGCGTGTATATTGAGATGAGCAGACCGCAAAGGCACAGGAAACGCAGGCGGAACTTGGTGGGCGGGGCAGTTGGTAATAACTGCGACGTGGAGCTCGATTTGCTGGCGGACATGCTCAGGCAGGCACGGATAATGAATGCAGCTGAGGCAGCAGGCCAGCCAGGGAAAACTGTTGCTGCACAGAGTTGCCAGGCTGCACGAGGCAGACAGAGGGTAGTAAATGAATGAAGCAGCTGAGGAAATGCGAAAGGATATCTCAGTGTGCTCTGTAGACCTAATTATTTTGCGCTTCGTTTTTGCACGCAGCTGACAACCCTGCTGGCAGCTGCGCACTTCGACCTTTGCTGGACCAAGATGTAAATTAACTTAGCCCAACTATTTATAGCTGCATAAATTAGATTCGCAACCCCAAGTGCAAACTTAAAGCAATCTCACAGGTGGTGACAGAGCAACAACAGGTGGTACAACTGATTGAATTAGAAAAGTTAAAGAATTTATATAAAATAGGGAAAGATTTAAGCAGCAGTGAGTAGTAGAGCGGGAACTGAAATTGAAATTTAATAAGAATAGAAGTTATCTAGATTTTCCACATATATTAAAGGTTGAAGTAGGGATAATTTTTTCAGCTTTGTATACTTTCTTTAGTTGCTCACCAAATAAACACACATTTTATTGGATTATATTGGATTATTTAATTTTAAAGGCCTCCGAGATCAGGGCGACAAAGGGATTCCCTATACTCAAGACTGTTTATAACCAAACTAAACAACTAGGTTTTAAATATATATTCTTGTATATACTCTTTTATGTATCAATACTATTGCATAGTATCAATCGAAGACTCTTATAACAAGCATCACATAATGTAGCCATCATCTACATATTTGAATTTTACTTTACTATACTGTCTTATGTATGTACTCAAAATGTCATTGAAATGTCACTATTATAGAAATTCGAAAGAGCTTATGGTATCTTACAGTCTGGCACTTTGGACTTTTGAGTCTTTTACATTCATACAATTTTATTTAAAGAGAGATTTCTATGTTAATTCACTACGCAGAACTTTTAAATTGGATCTCAGCGAGTAAAGAAATATGAGAAAAATATTAAATGATTATGGAAATTTCTTTTTGAGGACAACATATATTCATATAAACATTTATATATGTGTATCTGTCTTAAATTTATTGTAAAGTTTTCATATTTAATTTGCCATACTAATTCTATTATACTATAATATTATAATAACTTGAAATTTGAGAATTTCATCTGTTACGATTTGCAAATCCAGAAATTCGTTTCGCTTTAACAAGCAAATAATAATAATTATATATGATCATATCATTAGTTTCCTAAGGCCTTCATTAACCCAGAAATTACTTAAGCTGTATCAAAGTTTTCCCATGCGATAATCTCTGTACATTGTTCCCTTCCCTCTCTCTCTCACTCTCTGCTCTAAAACTAACTGAAATACTTAGCTCTTTGGTGCCGACAGACGACTTTCTGTAACGCTTCATTGCATGCATATAAAATTAGCGTCAGGGCGACATATCCCAGACTTAACAAAAATAATAAAAATAAAGCTCCAAAGACAGCCCAGCCAGACAACGAACTGAAGACAAAATGCATTAGACATGAGCTCATCTTGTAGTTTGTTTTATATATATTTTTCATTTTATTTTTCATGTGCTTTTCACGACAAAATCTTGTCCAAGTCGCGCATGTCCCTTTTTAATTTATAGCCTCACGAATTTGAATTTATGTGCCAGGGAGATGCCAACTGCACAAGATGATGTTTAAATTGAAGTTAAGCTATGTAAAGCTGCGCTTAGGCAATAGCTTAAATAATTTAATTTAATTTGAGGCTGCAGAAGTACCAAAAGAGCTGACAGCTAAATAAAAGCGGGTCGAACGGAAATTCTTTTAAAATAGACCAAGGCTTCAACACATTGTTTTATAAATTTTACAGATATTATTAACTAAATTTCGAATCAGATTCAATTTACTTATTTGTTTTTCATAATTTAAAACCCAATTTCTTTAATAGGTTGGGTATCAAAGTAAAATTAAAATCAACAAAATCTATCGTATTAAAATTTACAAAAATTAAGAAAAGAAACAAATAAAAAAATAATTATAAAAATGAATTTAAAAAAGAGAAATTAAAAACAAAAACTACTTGAACTCGGATTTCCTGATGTTTTATTTTATTTTTTAAAATAAAGTTTAATAGAGGGTATTAAGATAGCAACTCATATTATAAATATGAATATGAATGAATTCTGAACAAAATTAAGTACAGCTATTTAACCTCAACATTTTTATTTATTTCTATCACTAATTTAAAAGTTGAATTGAGATTATTGACTAAAAGAGATGCAAGACTAAAACAGTATCTCATTATATACTATGTTGATGCCTTTCTTCATTAGATTTATTTCTTAGTATACTTTGATCTTTAAGCAGTTTGTTCCAAGAATACCAAATTGAAATACAAATCTATGATAGATTCTGAACAACAAATCAGACAGATAAAGCTTCATAAAAAGGGATTCCAGCCGCGACTATCAATTTGTCGCTTGCCGTCAAACTAAACGAAAAGAAGATCTTTAAAGACTGCTGCCAGATCCCTACCATATGTCATAATTGCATATAATCATGCTGTGATATTTTTTTTTGCAAAGTGGGATTCGAAGCAATGATTTCTCGTGTTAACATGCCGCTCGCTTTGAGCAGGGCCAAGTGTAGCGCCCGCTGGCAAAGTGAAGTGTTCAATTTGTGCGCAACCTTGGCTCAGGCGAGTGACACAAACAAAACAGTCACCGACAACGGCAACAGCAAAAGCAACACCAATAGCGACAAAAATATTAGAAATATTAACAACAACAACAGCAGCAACAACAACACCCTTTGACAGCTGTCAGTTGGATTTAGGCCACAGTTGGTTGGCCAAATGAAATGTGGCCCAAATATAGAGCAAAGGCGCTTAGAGTTTTGCCAGTTTATTCAACTTTACACTTCAAATCGAGAATTGCGTTTAGAAGGGCTAATGCTGGTGCTGATGCTAATGTCGCTGCCAATACTGATGCGCTTGCTGCAGCTGCAAAGAAGTGCGCCACGCGCGATACTCGAACTGCGAAGCTCAGCGCAGATCCGCATTCAAAAAGTTGTTGATGCTGCTGCGGCTGCTGTTGTTGTTGCTGTTGTTGCTGTTGTTGTTATTGTTATGAATCTTTGAAGTGCACAAACAATATAAACCATAGTCTCTAGATCTTCTTTTAGAGAAGGTTAAAGAAATGATATATGCTTCAGCTTCGTGAACCTAATGAGAATCTGCATAAGAAATTTGGTATTCTCTAGCTCTCATAGTCTTCGAGGTATGCTTAATCTAACTACAAAAGTTTACCCTTATAATAGAGGAAGCTAATAAGAATTTAATATCTTCAGCTCTTATAATCTTCGCATTAAGCGCTCGCGCACAATGAAGAATCAAAACCGATTTTTATTGATAATATAAAATATATAAAATATATAATAAATTATATATAAATTATATAAATTATATAAAATATATAATAAAATTAGAGACAGATAAAATGACTCGTTATTTATTTTTAATAAATAATTACAATTATTAATTAAAAATTTTAAGTTAGTTAAAAAAAGTCTCTTCATAAGCTACTCCCACCTGTTACATATTCAAACGCTAAACCAATATACTCCTTTCACATACATTAAATGAGTAAATGTTCGTATTAGACGCTGCGGTTGCTGATTGTGTTGATGTTGAAGGTAAATGCGTTGTCTCAAGATTCGCATTCGCATTCTGCTTGTCGCCCGCTGCACGTGTGCCCAAAAAAAAACCAAAACTTGCAGCTCAAAGGAAGTTAAGGTTGCAACAACAACAATAACAACAACAACAACTGTGTTGTAATGTGGCAAGCGCCTCATTTGTATGCGTCACTGGCTTAATAAATTCCCAATTAATTAGAATCAAAATTGTCATCGTTATATAATGCTAATGAAGCGCCCCATGAAGCAGAATTTGTAGAATCATCAATATATGGGTATAGCAAAATAAACATACCAAAATTTGGAGACTGCAGCAGAGGCAGTTTCTGGGTTCAAAGAGAGAGGAAATGTGTGCTTATGGAAGTGAACTTTGTTTAATATTCTTCAAATATTAAATGAAGATGTATACCTTTCATAGGTTCGACTTACAATCTACTTTATTCCATTTGGGGAATGTTTTGAATGAAGTCACATGTAGAATTTCTGAGTGCAATGAGCTGGTTGATAGTTGATGAAGTAACTACTAAGCTGCTCTAGTCAATACGTGCAGAGTTTGAGCTTCATTCATTTAATTACTATTAAAAATATTGATAATATTTCATCACAATAAATATTTAAAAAAAATATATATATATAATTTTGGATCGATCTTTAGAGAATATACTCAATACCGAAACTTTTAGCTCTAAAACTGTGGCTTACTGTTTTATAGAGGCTTACACGACTTACCACGATTCCAATAGGTGTTTGTTTACACTTGTTTACTCCAATTTAAACTTCACCTTAGCTGGTATAAGTTTTTTTGTTATATTAGATTCGTAGATGTGACAGGCGTCAGGGTAGAGCTGAAACCATTCATGGTATTATCGCAATTTAGCGATAGATCGATGGATTTTGTGCGATGTTGATATATCGCCATAGCGAATAACTGAAAAAAAACACAATTTTTGGTTAACTGATCCGTTAGTCTACTAGAAGTTATTATTAGTTCACTTTTTCATGGTATATGTCTCATTGTTAAAATTTATTAAATTGTCTGGCAATTGTGCATCCCAGCAAGATCTATAGAATCAGAAAGAATGTTTAGCAATTATAAGAAAGAGTAGAAATTCTTTTCTTTTTTTTTATTATGACTAAATTAAATGTTTCTTTTAAATTTATTCGCTAACCAACTTTTAATCTATGTGTGATTTACAGTTCGTTTTTTATAAGACTAAATTTTAATTTTGCTCTTTTAGATTCATTTTTACAAACTTTTATTCTATGTGTATTTCGTCAACTACAATTCTGGAATAAATAAAATATTAAATATATTTAATTTATTAAATAAAATGGCTGATGAAAGAAAGTGAGGACAATGATATCATGAGGGTCGATTTTTTGAATTAAATATTAAAATAAATTATTTGTTTTCTTTCTTTTTTTTTTTATGCATTAAATCCTTTTTTTTATTTTTAATTCCGATTATTAATATTCATAAAAAATTGATATTTGTTTTCATTTTAATATTTTTAGAAAATTTAATTTCTGTTTTGTTGGTCTATATTTATGTAAGGAAGGACTGCAGCAGCAAAGTTTTCACCTCCCTCATTGTTTATTGGATTTGTTAACATATACAAAATATATAAATTAATTGTACTAAATTTATGTTTTCAGCTGCCTTCGGTATTCCCTTTGCTTTCGTATATCCCCGAGTGAATTAGAAACACTTGCGATGTATTATGCTGGGACCCATATCATCGTATTCGGAGGAATCGATCCACATATTTTGAAAGCTGGAGAGCGAGGCCAACACCGATCCGCCCGACCAGACGGCGAAGCAACGCTCGGGATTGGCTGTAATTTTGATGCGCATCGTTGAGGGGGCCATGCTCGCGATATCCTGCTGGAGACGCACCTCGATGTTGCGGAACATGGTCGTGCCGCCCGACAGAACGATATTCGAATACATATCCCGTCGCAGATCCATGTCACATTTCAATATCGACTGGAAGACCGCCTCGTGCAGGCCGGGCACCTCCTGGCCCAGCATGCTGGGCTGGAACAGCGCCTCCGGGCAGCGGAAGCGTTCGTTGCCAATATTGAGGGTTGTGCCATCGGGCAGTTCATAGACCTCATTGAAATCCGACTTACGCATCGAGCATTGGATCAGTTCCTCATCGAAATTGGTGGCCACGTAGCAGAGTTTCTCCTTGATCTCCCGGACTATCTCACGCTCCGCACTGGTGCTTAACGTGTGCCCGCGCTCCATCAGCAGCTTGCCCAGATAGCCGGTCAGGTCTCTTCCAGCTAGATCTAGGCGCATGCAGGCATGTGGCAGGGCGTAGCCCTCGTAGATGGGCACAGTATGGGTGACTCCGTCGCCGGAGTCCACGACAATGCCAATGGTGCGTCCAGTAGCATAGAGGGATAACACCGCCTGGATGGCCACGTAGAGGGCGGGCACACGGAAATTCTCGAACATGATCTCGGTCATCTTCTCGCGATTCCTCTTCGGGTTTAACGGCGGCTCGGTCAGCAGCACCGGATGCCCCTCCGACTCGACGCGCAGCTGTGAGAAGGTATGCTTCCAGATCCTCTCCATGTCCGGCCAGTTGGTCACAACGCCATGTTCGATGGGATACTTGAGTGTGAGCATACCACGCTTTCGCACCGCATCGTCCCCGATGATGCAATCCTCAATGGCCGATTCGAGGATGACATTTAGATGACGGGGTCGCCCCACAATCGAGGGGAAGACGACACGGGGCGCCACTTCGTTGGAGAAGCCCGCCTTGCATATTCCAGAACCATTGTCGATTACCACAGCTGCTGAGAAGTCATCCGCATGCATATTGGCACCGCCTGCGGATGCGATCAAAGGACTTAAGGATTTACAGGCGCAATCCCGGAAAGAGGAAAATACCAAAGCCGAAAAACTTACGAGGCTTTAAAGATTTGAACAGAATTTGTTGTGCTCGTTGGTCGGTAACATCGATTTCAATTTTCGAAGGCATACAAAAGTCAGACATATTTTCCTGTGTGCCCTCGCACGAGTTTTATATGTGTATGGCATTTCTATTTCAAATTAACCCGCCTTAAACATTCGAGCATTGTGCAACACTGCTAGGAGAAAAATATGCTGTTGAGCTTGCTGTTAACCATTGCTAAATACTTTGAGCAGCAGCATGCCTGTTATTTTTTTTTTTGCTTGAATTTTCAGTATTAGTAATTTTTGTGTATTTTCAGTGTTTGTCATACGCTGTCACACTTCATTTCACTAAGCAGAATAAGCTCATTTAGTGGCTAGCACAGCATATTCCTGATTCTTCATTCAGTGCCATTTGCATTTTTACTCAATTGGTACGCTTACACAACGCACACTGTTGTGGTATTTTTTAGGTCTTTTTTGCGTTGGGTGTAGTGTATTTCGAGTGTTTGCCGCATACTGTCACACTTGATCCCGGTAAGCAAATTAAATAAGGTTTTATTATTAAAAAATTTGCAAAGTATTCTCAGTGTATTCCCAGTTAATATAACAAATCAATCAAAAATGTTTCTGGCCCGTAACTTCACTAAGGCAGCACGGTAAGTAGCCACAATATCGATTAATTGATTATGCCGGCGTTGACGGCAGAATGCGATTACATAAATTGTATGGCAACAACAACGAATAACAATGGCGACTTTTACAGTTAAAATGTATATTATATATATTTCTTAATATTTAATTCACAGAACTGTTAGCTCGCGGGGTAAACACACGCTGCCAAAGCTGCCCTACGACTATGCCGCACTGGAGCCAATTATCTGCCGCGAGATCATGGAGCTGCACCATCAGAAACATCACCAGACCTATGTGAATAATTTGAATGCCGCCGAGGAGCAGCTGGAGGATGCAAAGTGCAAGAGCGACACCACGAAGATTATTCAACTGGCGCCTGCTCTGCGCTTCAATGGCGGTGGCCATATCAACCACACGATCTTCTGGCAGAACCTGTCGCCCGAGAAGTCGTCGCCCAGCGAAGATCTAAAGAAAGCCATCGAATCGCAATGGAAGAGCATCGAGGACTTCAAGAAGGAGCTCACCACGCTGACCGTTGCTGTGCAGGGGTCGGGCTGGGGCTGGCTGGGATACAACAAGAAGACGAGCAAGCTACAGTTGGCAGCGCTGCCCAATCAGGATCCGCTGGAGGCCTCCACTGGACTGATTCCCCTCTTTGGCATCGACGTGTGGGAGCACGCATATTACTTGCAGTACAAAAATGTGCGTCCCTCGTATGTGGAGGCCATCTGGGACATTGCTAACTGGAATGACATTTCTTGCCGCTACCAGGAGGCAAGGAAACTGTCTTAGACACTAAGCTCGAATGTCTATATGTTAAATGTAATCATATGAAAGCCATAGGCTATGAATGTAGTCAAACGATTCGGCTAATAAATTGATAACCAAAGCCGAAGTCATAAAACCAAACAGAAATCGATAAACTTGTGTCACCCTGTTGTCAGCTGTTGTCTGTAGTCGCTTGCCAACACTGGGTGGGCAGTCTCTCAGCTGTTCGCGCTGGCCACAACAAAAACAAACTCAGGCTGTCCATCGCCTGGGTGGGCGGAAAAACTCATCTAGCGCGGCTTTTCCACGGCTTTCCCACGCTCGCGTGCGCAAGTGCAAACAATTTTCCAGCACGCGTAACACAAGCCAGCGAGCGACAGATTCACTTGGCGTGCGTACGCGTTCGGTACGGCTGAAACGGAAGACTGCAATGCTAATGCGCTGCAAATAAAACAAAGACAAACAAACACAAAAACAAAAAAAACAACTCAATTTGTAATCATGCAAACACTTTAAGAGTTTCGAAAAACTGTGCAAAACGCCGTAAAAAAGTGCAATACAACTGTGAGAAAAACTAAAAACAATTGCAATAGGAAACGACAGCAATTGAATCCATCGTCGCGTTTGGCCTTTGCTATGTGAGTAGCGCGTAAAATTTATTTAAATTAGTTTTTTTTTGTGGGATTTTTGGTATTTTTTGTTGTCGTTTTTCTTGCGTGTGTGTCAACGGTGACTAATGTAAAAATGTATTCAACGCACTTCGCTTGAAAAATCGATATTCCAGCCCAGGACAGTATCAGCGTCCTGCCATGCGCAATTGCACACACACACACACAGAGACGAACACACACACACACACACACACTGTTAGTGTCTACTGTTATCCTGTTGCTGTTGTTGCCAGCTGTTGGCCTTCCTGCCTTGTCTTTGATACTCTGCTAAAAATAAACCTCATTGGAGCATATGGTGCAACCTGTCATCAGCTTCAGACAGCGGCTAACAGGCGTTTTCGCAATTTCGCATTTCTCGTTGCCTGCCGCCAGGCGCTGCCCACGCTTTACAGAGTTATTCCTGTTATTGTTGTTGTTGTTTGCGCTATCAGATTGCAAATTGACCGCGAGTCCCGTTAACTGACGTCAACACAATTGAGTTTTACGAGCTGCTGTCTGGTTACTTTAGCTCTTCATGCGCTTGATATGCCTGATAGCAATTATTTGTTATTTATTTACAATTTTTATCAATCCTTTACATTCCCGATTATCTTTTATTTAAATACTGAAACTAGATAAACATAATCATACAAATAACACAAAAGATAAATATATAAATATTTTGTATTCTTGTATTATTATTTTTTATATTTTGATTATTACTTGTAGGTATTATTTTTGGTATTATACTATTAAACTTTTAGCAACCGTTTTCGGTAAGCTTTTTTTTCAAAGAAATTTTAAAAATATTTCCTGGAATTTCTCAGAGTTCAATCTGTTTTCACTTTAAAAAGAATAAAACATAGTCCAATAGAAGAAACATGTAGAAGGATATCTCGAAAGATATTGAAAATATGCAACATTAACATTAATATTGGCGTATTATGTTATTATTTTACCTTTCTCATAAGTTTTATAGTTTATATTTTTTCTTCTTTTTGTATATCCAAAATGTTTGTATTTAATATTAAATTATTTATAACGAAAACTTCAAATAACTAACTATTAAGTAACATTTATTAAATACTTGCAAATTCTTTTTTATTATTTCAAAAATTGAAATAAGATTCGCATATATTTGTTTGTACTATTCCTAAGAAATTTGTATTATCATAGGTCAGTTATAGTAAGTTATAATTTTAAATATATAATCCAGTAATCGGTTTCTCATAGAGAATAATGTATAGTTATTTATTATATGGATTTTAAAGTGTTTAATAAATTGGCTACATGTTGCATAGCTCCTAAGCATTGTTTGGGTACGAGAACATTCTGTGGAAAATATATTAATAAAAAGTATTATATATAATATTTATAGTTTTTTCAAATTAAATATTGCTTCTATATATCGGCAAATCTATGTTTAATAGATTGTAAAAGGAATAAACATAGAGTTGCCGGTATCAATAGGTTGCCTAAATTTGTGAATGAATGGATTGGTAACTAAGTAAGCTGGATTAGGGTAGTCTTGATATATCTTACAGCAATTTGTACTTTTTTAATTATATATATATAAATGGAATTCTTCCATATATTTATAATAAAACGTGTATAAACTTGGGATCCTAAAGAAAAGATTGTATGCAAAATGCATAGAGATGCCTGTAAAATTTCCAATATATTACAAATTTAAAAACGTATATGTTTGTGGACATTTTTTGCTACAAAGATAAATTTTCCTTAATTATAAACTGATTTAGCTTGACCGCAAAACCCTTTCAATAAAACATAATAAACTAGCTTTTCAGCTATCTAATAAGCAATTATCTCTATGATTATGCACAAATTTGCACCCTCATAATAATATAAATTAAAACTAATATAGTTTATTAGTATTTGGTTGATATTGTGACAGACCTGATTGCGCACAACCTCTGACCTTTTCAGCACACAAATTGATATTGCTTGTGTGTGTGTGTGTATATATGTATTTATACGTATGTATATGTATGTGTTAATGCTCGAGTCTTGTCGATGTCCACGACCAAGTTTCCTGTTCATCCGCACTCTCTGTCCGAGCGATGAGTGGGCGTTACGTGTTTCCATATGCGCATCAGCTGCCAGTGCAAACAATTCTCTGTGTGCGTCACAAGAGCAGCACTTGAATGTGCGAGAAACTAAAATAATTCAAAAAGTTGCCTCGAGGTGTTTCAGACGTGGTGAAGGACTTTAAGTATAGTTGTGAGCTCTTCAATGAACTGGTGGTAGACTATAAGCAAATAAGGACATTTGATTGTTGAAAATATTCTTTATTTTTATGGAATATGTGAGAGAGAAATAATTCCAGTTCAGTTTAATGAACGGGCTCTACGGTCGATGCAGAGCTAACTATTTTACTTTGTTTTATTTATTTTTTCTACTTCTGTTGGTTCTTTGGTATATGGTTTATGCATTTTATATACAATTCGTTATTTTACGAAGGATTTATATTTATTATGGGGTTAATTCTGTTAGTCTTATTGTTCATTTTAATGACCGTCAGCCTAACTCAACTTTATTAGAGTAATTAATTAATTAGCAATTTATTGGAATTGAGGTACTTTATATAAGTTACTTTTCTTTTATTTCGCTTTAAAGCATAAAAAAGTTTTAATATTGTAATTTTACCTTTTAAGATCTTCAATATGCGATATTATTATACTTTTCTTACTTTCCATTCTTACCTCTTCATTTTTAAAAATGTAAACTTTTTATGGTCTAAACTTTTCCGTGTCTTAACAGCCCATGTTTGATGTACTTAAGCCTTGCCCCAAGTTTCCCTTTTGCATGCCAGAGGCACAACATAAAGTGCTTTTGCAAACGCATGAATAAATAAAAACTCACTTAAAACCAGGAAAAAAACCAAATCACAAAAGAACGAAAAGCGTTTTATAACACACCGAACTCTGTTTGTCGTAATAAGGTTAATAATTTAACTACTCCTGTTTTGGCAGCAAATTTCATGTGATTTCATATTTCTATCCTCCTTTCCTTCCCTTAAATTGTCAAACCTAATGAGTGGCTTGTACTAGCCCTTGCTACCATTTCAGTATAGGGTAAAATTATAGCTTGCAAGCAATAAACATAAATTTCCGCTAAAAATATAATAAAAGTTGGGGCTACAAAAAAAATGAAAAAAGTATAAAAGTGGAAGTCGCGACCGCACGCAGTTGCAATGGGGAGCCGGCTCACCTGGCTCTTTTTGCAGCCGCAGGACCGTAAAATGGCTTCCTGGCGGACACTTTCCGCTCGGCACTTTGTTTTAAATATTGCACAATTGTATTAGGCCCCAAGACCACAGGGTGGTTCTTTAAGTACACACGATTCTTATGGTTGTTTGGAAAGCGAAAGGGGTATATTGGCTTTGCTGAATATTTGTCATATATGTATGACAATAATCTACAAGACAGATAATCTTAAAAAGGTTGTGAGTTGTTATAGTTCGTTTATAATAAAGTTAATTTTTATCACAAGTTGCATTGAATGGGACTGAGCTGAACTCATTCAGTTATCAGAATCAGTGATATGAACGAATTTTAATCAGCTCTTCAATTGATTGTTTTATTATAACTTTTTTTTTTGATAATGAGCACATAATTAACTGAGTAACTGACCAAAATTAATGCTTCTAACTCTAGCAATGAGAACAAATTTGACAAAGTTCATCAATCGAATCTAAACAAATATCATTTTTCATCAAAACAAACTATTCAATATCAATCTAGATATTGAATTTTCTAAATAGTTTTCAATCATATATTGACAATTTTTAAATTTGTATCAAAAGCTTTAAATGATTGTTAAAAATGTTTAAGGGAAAAAAAGCACAACAAATAAATAAATAATAAAATATTGACAATTTTTGTATAATCACTTCTGATAGAGTATTATTAAGACGTTAGACATATATTCTTTCTTAAAAACTATCCCAGTTTACTTTTGGATTTAGAACTAACTAACCTATCTAATAGATATATGAATTTCTTCTAAAAACAATTTTGTTCAAGAAAACTTGTGACTTTTGTTGCTGCACAGTATTATTTAGTCAGTTACACTCGACCACAAAAATGTTCCCTCTTTTTTTTTTGGACTGTCGCATGATTTATATGGGCGCACTTTTAAGAGTTCCCACCTTTCAGAAGTTGGCAAATTTGGTTGGTGTTGCACTGGAACTGCAGTCGCCACTGCAGCTGCCAGCTTGCAATGGCCAAGTGCTGCCCGTAGTGCATTTTATGGCGACTGAGTGTAGGGGCGTGGCCGACTCTTAGTCACCTACAGAAAACTATGCGGAAAGCAGCAACTAGCGACACGCACGGCTATAACTATGCTAACAAATACATATGCCACACACACACACACATACATACATATACATTTGTATATATATATCAGTGGCGACAATGCGGCACCGAAAGTTACAACATTCCAGGCAAATCAGACATTAGGGGTATTCGTGTTTAATGCCAGAAACTAAATTCTTTAACAGACCTTGAAGCCAAGAGCTGATTATGAAAAACAAAAACAATGGAAAGTTTGTTGAGCATGACAAATGTAATTTTAAATAATTGCTGCAAGTAAATTAAATTTTGATACTGAATCCTTCTGTCAATCAGTTTGTTAGCAAGGTATTTAGTGCGATAATATTTCTGTAAATCATTTACTTAATTAATCTGTCAGTTCTACTGGTTCCATAAACTAAAGATTAGAAAGAAGGAATAGAGTTTCGTTAAGTCATATAACTTTCTTATTAATTTTTAACTATTAGGAAAAATTTGAATAAAAAAAATGCATAAAAGAATACAATAATTTCCATTTTCGACTGTCTTGGAACTCTTCAAGAACCAAACTAGGAAATAAACTTGACAAACTACATTATATAAAGCTAAAGTCAAATAAAACTTATGTTTCTCAATTTAACTTTTCTCTATGTATTTTTAATATATTTCCACATTTGCAATATTTTTTGAGCTAAAAAATATTTACATATCGAAAATCTGTCGAAAATTAATTTTTTTTATAGCTGAACTTGAAATTGCTTCAAGCTGCAAATGGTTTTTTCTTTGTGTATTTGCTAGACGACAGTGGCTTGTTTGCCACATAAAAGCCGAGTGGGGCAGAGTGGGGCAGGCTGGGTGCTTGGTTGGTTAGTTGGCTGTTGTGGCGGGGCAGGAAACAAGCGCGTGCCTTCTAAAAGGATGATTCACCAAGTTTGACTGCGGCTCCTGCTGACTTGGTAGGTGCCAGTTCAAGCAGCAATTGTAACAACAACGAGCATATACACACACACACACACTCACACACACATAAAGAAATACACTCACACAGCAAACTTGGCACGAACATGCGCTGTATTTTGTTGTGTGTGTGTGTGTTTGGATGTGTGTGTGTCTGTGCTTGTAGGACTCTTTGCATGAGTCATCCGCTTTTTGCTATACGAACTTCGAACTGTGAACTGTGTTGTGCCAAGTGTTTGTATGTATGTGTGTGTGTGTATGTCTCTCTGTGTGTGTGTATGTCTCTGTGTGTATGTATGTCTCTCTGTGTGTGTTTTCCTTTTGCGTGGGCTTGCGTTAATTTAAATAAGAAAATCGCATTTGTTTTATGTAGCAGACTTAATGGAGGGCACAGACGTCGCCATTGCCCCTTGCTGTGTCTATATATATATATTCCTCCATTTATATATATATATATATATATACATCCTCTCTCTATATATTTAAATATATATATATTTTAGATTTTAGCTTAATTAAGTGCTGCCTGCCCTGCGCACACTTCACACTAAGTGAATGGCCTGCAAGGCTCAAATTAAAAACGAAATTCAATTGTAAAAACGCCTTGAGCTGTACTTTACAATTTGCCAGAGTCATTATGAAGGATACTCGTTAAAAATTGACTATATAGGGTATATTGAAGTTACGTAAAGAAAGTTCTTAGAGATGTTTTAAAGTATTATAATACCATATCTATATCGACTCCATTTTACGCCGATTTAATAAACCCAAAATTGAATGACTGAAAATTCTATTTGTCTCTCGATAAATCTTAAGTTCACTTACCAGAAATCTTATTTATTTCGTCACGTATATCATTTGCTAAAAAAATTTATCCCATTTCCCTTCTTGAATTTTGATTAATATAGATTTATTAAATCCGTTTCTTAACCAACCCTCGAGGATTACTTTTGATATATGTCTGCTCCCAAGTTAAACTAAAATAAATTTATTTTAAGCAAAGTGAATCCTGTACAGGGAATGCCTTCCCATGATAGACTTTCCTCTCTAAATCCCCTCAGTTCGAATGCTTTAAAGTCTGCGAACTGTCAGCCAGGATGATGCTACAAAAATGAATCTGTCGCATGCCCCGCATACCCATCCATCCAGTCCATGAACTGTCATTGACATTGACGCACAATGTGTACCCCCTTTGGTGTCGCCCCGCTTGAGCATTGCGAATGTGCTCCAAGTCCAAACATCGAGCTCCCCAAAAGAACGTTGATGTATACGTCAACGACCCGCCCACGTGCGTGCCCCAACCTCAACCCCAACCCCAGCCCCGCCATGTGAAATTCGTTCGATATTATTTGGGTTGGTTCGCGTGTTGCAGTTTTTACTGCGCAGCAAATAGAATTTCCACCTTGCCGTCAACTTGTCCCTGTCCACTCCATCACACACATGCCCGCCACGCTCACGCACGCACAATCCTTGGATGTGTGGGGCACAGTTTTTCAATGCGTGGGCCTCGCGAATTTTCCACTGCGTCGTGGCGCACATTTTGCTGCGTAAAAATTCAAAATATTTTTAAAGCACAGCTTGAGGCGAGTTTTTCATTGTTTGAAGATTTAATAATATTATTATTTATTATTTACAGGTTAATGTACTGCTTCCTTTAGGGAAACTGAATCTAAACAGAATTTAATTAATCTACTTACTTAGGGCTATGGACTTAAGATTTAATGAAAGCTTTAGAGTGTGTAAAAAAAACTTAACCACTAAATAAATAAAGTAATACAGAAAAATTCAATTCAATTTGATAAATTAATAAAAATTATATCTTGCTCCCAATGGAAAATGGAAAATAACGAAGTAAAGAAAACTCTTATAGAAAGTAGGACACAAATATAGAACAGACACAAATATAGAACAGAAATAATGAAAAAGTATGTCCAGCTTGAAAATTAGTTACATTTTTGTAAAGTTAATTTGGTTTGAAGTAATAAAAGCTTCACATGACAAATTTGTAGTTGATTTCTAAAATTAAATGGAATAAAACAATTAAATATATCGAATAGAAGTGTTTTAAGGCTTAATAAAGTTTTAAATTTCGAAATTTTAAAATTGAACAAATGTAACCACAACTTCTTAGTTCCCGAAAATATTTTACATTTCAATCTTTCCGTTAAAAAAAAAAAAAGAATGCTGAAATTTTAATTGTTTTTGACAAACTACGCTTGAAGAGTAGGTCTTTAAAATAGTTAAAGTAATAATTGTTGAAGTACAATTGAGACAATATTATAGTTCTGCTTAAATAAAAATAAAATAAGTAGAGAAATAATTATACTGTTTGATCGTATTCGTCAAGAATGGGAGAATAGGGGAACATAAACTGAACAAGTTTTTCAGTTTAATTGCCCAAGGCATTGTTAGTCAATAAAAAAAACAGCTATTAATCTATAAACTCATTGACTGTGGTTTCTTTTTTCTTTGCTTGAAATACCAATTATTGTGTGCTTAAGCATACATGCTCATATAATCTTAGGTCTATAAATATGATTATAATATATTCTTTCTAACAAGCGCTCTTCCTTAATATATGATAGTTTTTTTTTTTTTTTGATACTTTTGACATGACACGAAAGCTCAGACTAGACAAGTTTATTAGCTTTTTAGAGTGTATTTATATTAAATATTTGCTTTCACTTCATATTGCCTACGATTGCTGTCCTTAAAGTAAATATTTGTCGCAGGTATCGCGTATAGAAAAAATCCAAATTTAAGCACAAAGCAAAATTAAGTCCTAAAACCAATTAATATTCAATAAAATTTCGTATCTGTGCAGGATATCCTATCAACTGCCCCAAGCAGCTGTTTAACATTGTTCTTAGCCCCAGTCCACCATGCAGTAGCGGCTGTAGCAGACTTTTATGCCAGCATTAACCATTAATTCAATCTTTATCTTTATTGCCCACAAATTCAATGTCAAAGCAGTTACTAGAGGAACAATGGCAGACAAGCATAAAAAGCCCATCCGCGACTCGAGCTGAGAAATCAATAGAAATTTTCTATTTTACGTCACAAGATTTCAGCTGCTCGGCCATTAACTGCACACAGTGGCGGCCATAAAAGGTGTAACAGTGTCTGAGGAGGGGGAGGCCGTGTGGCGGGCTTAAAGTACATATAAATGAAATTCATTATGCGCTACTTTTGTGACAGGCAATGCGTTTTGTTATTATTGCGCTGTCGCACTTGATGAAATTCTTAACATTGCCAACGTAGTTGTGCCAATGCGAAACGAGCACTGGACACCAGAGTTGTTCACTCTAGTTCCATTTGGTGAATCAGTTCAGTTGTTCATTTTGGTATAGTTGTTAACTGTTTTTGGTCAGTTTATACACTAACTAAGCTGATTCAAGCTTTGAATATAGTAATTATTATTATAATTAATTAATTGAACTATATAGCTCGCTGATCAGTAAATGCGTAGAGTAGTTCATATGAATGAATCGCTCAAATGAGCTTATGGTGAACGGTACAGCACAGCTCTGCTGGACACTCACACACACACACGCACAAAGTTGGCGCCTGCGCCTTGGCTGAGGGCTGTTGAAGCTGCCTTTGCCAGAGCCAGAGTTCGGCTGCCTGGCAGCTCGACAGCTCACTGCGTCGTCTAACCCCAACGGTTGCAGTTCACATTTGGTCTGAAGTTCGCGGCGCGCGTTTATTGGCCCACGCCTCGATTGGCCATCGATTTTGTGCAAAAGAAAACCACAAAAAGGTTGTTCGTGGCAACGAATTGTGCTAAAAGTTTAAACAAAAAAAATAACCCAAAATAAAATAATAAAGTTTCAACAAAATACTAAAAAGTCTTGACTGCTTTTTAGCAAAAACTTAAAATCAAGCTCTTGAGCTGTGTGAAAATTTTCGCTGTTATACAGAAGAAAGCCCCGTACATACATATATATTAGACACCTATATACATATATAGGTATATATTCACATATATATATCCGAAAGTCTGGCGAAAGTTACGAAAATTGACTCGCGAATGTGCGCATTTGGTTATTTATTGTTTTTTGCTTTATTGCTAACAACAATTTTGGTGCTATCGATCATATTCGCCACCTCCTCGAAGCGCTCTGTGATGGATAGTATTATATTCGTTTTCAATTACACACGAGATGAGCAGCAGCAGCAGCGGCAGCAAGAACTACATCAGGAGGAGGAAATTCAACAACAACAACAACATCAGCAGCAGCAGCAATTTATCTACAAGCCGAAATTATTTTGAGTTTTATAACCTGTTTTTTGTATTCCCGATTCAATTGGTAATTCCTTCAAAAATATCTACGAAAATATTTTGCAAAATTCCCATCGATTCGCCAAAGAAACATTTCGAAATTCGGATCTCTGCCAAATCATTTGACATTATTTGCTTTTATATAATATTATGTTTTTGCCTACGATTTTTCCTTATATTTTGCGCATATTTTTCTCTACAGTAGCCTCGAATTGAATGTGCCTGGCTTTCGTTGTGTGTAGAGAGTGTCATGCTGTGTAGAGATTGGGCTGTTAGCCATGGCGAAGGCAGCATGAAAATTTATTAATAAAGGTCAAGACGACCCAGGCGAAGGATATGCTCGAGCAAAACTTCAAGTGTGTGGCTGTCTATGTGTGTGTGTGAGTGTGTGTGTGTGAATGTGTGTGAGTGTGTGTCGTGGTGCTTGAAACCATAAAAGGGCCACAACATGACGCACCGTCAAATGCGAAGGATAACCCAGGAACTAGCTGAAGTTCAAGAACGAAGACTTATAGACGAGGTTTTTTCACTGACAAAAAGCTATGCAAGCTAAAAAAGATTTATATAAATTTAATATAACTAATTAAATGTGAATTGAAGTTTTGTAGAGCTTGCATAGTTTTTTCGCTGTTTTATGACTTGTTTCGCATTTTATTTTATTTTGTAATAATTTCTTCTATGCAGCACATTCAAATCGCGTCAGCATAACAGCATAAAGAATTATAAACATTCCACAAATATTTTGCCAATGCTCTCACTGACTTTCACTCGCTCGCGCTCGCTCGCACTCTCTCGTGCTCTCTCGACTTCTTCCTTTCGGTCTCTGGCGCCTGCGTAATACTCCCTTTGTAGACTTTTTTGCAGACCTGAAACGCAGGCTGTTGCATTTTTGCTAGAACAAAAATATAAACAAAAGTCTTGGCGCCAGGTAAACAGAGAGAAGGCTCGAGAGAAGTTGAGCGACAAGGAGAGTAAGAGAGAGACTGTGAGCAGCAACTGCGCAGAACGTCTCGTTGGCGCTTCTAGGCTAACGCATTGGAAATTTTTAAAGTTTTCCCTTCGTGTCCTGTGTCACAATATTCTAGGACTCCAGTGTGCGCGAGTTAAAGAATTTCGTTGGTCGTGTGAAAAGTGTGCGGCACAAAGCATTGAAAATGTTCGCTAAAGAAAACTGTTAAAAAATTGAAAACAAAATTTAAATTATTACAATTAATTCGCAATAAAACAAATTGTCATAAGAAAGTTAATTAAATCACAACAATTGGTCATAATATGATCAAGTCAAAGGACTTTGCCTAAGACAAAATTCAAGTGCAAGCCAGCTCTTTGTGTGGCTCTAATCCAGAGTAAAGGTAAAAACTTCTAGATTACAAACTGTATTTAAGTTTTAGTTTTAGTTTTATATATATTTTATGACCATTTTGTTTTGCAACTCATTTTTTTTATTGGGGGTGTGAGCGGGGCTTTCTTTTCGCTGATGACTCATTCGAGTGGCCAATACTCGGCTGCGCTTTTATTGGAAGTGTGGATTGTGGAATTTTTTCTAGTATGTACTCGTGTGTGTGTGAGTGTGTGCGTGTGTGGGGTGAGCGTATGGAGTGTGGGGGCAGCATAACTATAAGTCAGCAGGGTAGCAGGTTAGACGAAACTATTTACTTCAATTCGTAAAAGCAGGAAATGGAAGAAAATAGGAAATTGTCTGAGCACAAGGAATTGAAATCGAGGCAATTTGAGGTGCCCTAAAACTAAGGAAATGAAAATGATTAAATCCAAATTGAAAATTGATATTTTAGTTATTTATATATTGATTTTAAAATAAAAGTTTTAGGGTGACTATTTGACAGTTTATTATATCATATAGCTCATTTGTGCAAATTAGGAAATATTATTAAAGATTTTAAAACAAAAGGATTGAGAGTGACCGTTTATTAGAGTATTAATATATATATATTTCTTAATATAATAATAAAAATTGTTATTCTTAAGCATTCAGACTTCATAAGATACCTTTCGATTTTACTCTTTAAAAGCTTATTTTATTAACTCCACCAAATATATCAAGAATTAAAGTGTGGTTAAAAAAAAATAAAAGAAATTCAAAATGTGACCATAAACTATATACACAAGTATATGCTATTGATGATATATGAATATAAATTTTATGGTGTTATCTTAAAAATAGGATACATATTTGTAGTCTTCCATATAACACAATTAATTTAATTTCCATTAAAATACCACGAACCATTAGTCTTCTGCTTCCTGCCTTTAAATATAATAGAGTGCTTTTATAGTGGCAAATAGAAAGCTTTTATAATTATATATCATCAAATAGTAGGTTCTGGAGTGCGATTACCATTTGCCTCTGCAACATGCCACATGCTGCTTGTTGGGTATCAACTGCTTCGTCCCACTGCAATCATATAAATTTGATTCAAACCCCCAGCGATTTGCATGACTCACAGCTCACACAGACACAATACAAAATATATACAATACACACACAGATACACCCACACCCACACACACAGACTCAAAGGCACACCCACTAACAGAGTTGGGCCAATTATAAAATGACGCTGAGGCTTGTGGTTTATTTATGGGCCAATTGCCAGGCTCGCATAACGAAGCGTTTGCCAAGAGCTAACCCTATTCCTTTTGCTTATTCTTCCACTCCAGTTAACCGCAACCTAAGACAAGCCAAGCAGCCAAGATGTCGTCGGTGAAGGTGGCGGTGCGAGTGCGCCCGTTCAACTCGCGAGAGATTGCGCGGGAGTCCAAGTGCATCATTGAGATGACGGGTGCCACAACGGGTAAGGCAGCTAGGATAGACTTTTAAAGATCGACTGAATCATAAACCTATCCTAAACTTTTCTTACAGCCATTACCAACCCGAAGGTTCCACCAAACACAAGCGAGTCAGTCAAGCGCTTCAACTTTGATTACTCCTACTGGTCCCATGATGTAAGACTAACCATACGCTGCCCTTACTTTGCCATAACTAATCCCACTTCGTTTCTAGCCCCACGATTTGGACTTCTCCACACAATCGATGGTCTACAAGGACATTGGAGAGGAGATGCTGCAGCATTCCTTTGATGGCTACAACGTGTGCATCTTTGCCTATGGACAGACGGGTGCTGGTAAATCCTACACCATGATGGGTCGGCAGGAGGAGCAGCAGGAGGGCATCATTCCAATGATATGCAAAGATCTCTTCGGTCGCATACAAGAGACCGAAACCGAAGACCTCAAGTATTCCGTGGAGGTCTCCTACATGGAAATCTATTGCGAACGCGTGCGGGATTTGTTGAATCCCAAGAACAAAGGCAACTTGCGTGTGCGTGAACATCCACTGTTGGGTCCTTATGTGGAGGACCTATCCAAGTTGGCTGTCACCGACTACCAAGACATACACGATCTCATCGACGAGGGCAACAAGGCGCGGTAGGTGTTGACGAATGGGTTTGATTTACCAGTTTACTTCATTGATCCTCTGTTCCATCTTTAGCACTGTGGCCGCTACCAACATGAACGAGACGAGCTCTCGCTCGCATGCAGTCTTTACCATTTTCTTTACTCAGCGTCGTCATGATACCATGACCGACTTGATCACCGAGAAGGTCTCCAAGATAAGTTTGGTTGACTTGGCTGGCTCGGAACGTGCTGATTCCACAGGCGCCAAGGGCACCCGCTTGAAGGAGGGCGCCAACATCAACAAGTCCTTGACAACCCTGGGCAAAGTCATATCCGCATTGGCGGAGGTGGTAAGTATTAATATTATCTTCTGCTTAAAGGAAATTTCCTAAATCTTACATCTGTTCTGCCGCCGTTTTCAATGACAGTCTGTAAGTATATCTGTTAACCTTCTTTGCCGAACTGCTCTAATTGGCTTTCAAATTAGGTATCCAAGAAGAAAAACTCCAAGAAGGCGGACTTTATACCCTATCGCGACTCAGCTTTGACCTGGTTGTTGCGCGAGAATCTTGGTGGCAATTCCAAGACAGCCATGATAGCTGCCATATCGCCAGCCGACATTAACTACGATGAAACTTTAAGCACCCTGCGGTAGGTATTTACTCTACCTTGAGCTGTACCTCTAATTTATACGTTGCATTCCTTCAGCTATGCGGATCGTGCCAAGCAAATTGTTTGCAAGGCTGTCGTCAATGAGGATGCCAATGCCAAACTTATACGCGAGCTCAAGGAGGAGATACAAAAGTTGCGCGATTTGCTCAAGGCCGAGGGCATTGAAGTGCAGGAGGGTAAGTGGATGTGAAATTATAGATTATCTATCTCTTCCATTACTAAGCTTAAACGTAAGCCCCAAAAACAAAACACTTGAAAAACAACACACAAACGAAACCCCATAAGTTAGACGTAGTTCTAGTCCTAGTATAGTGTTATGCCTGAGTTCATAAAACCCCAAAAACAAACCCTATTTCATTTAGGACCCGATGGCAAAGTGGTGTGTGAGAAGCGCGATGCGAATAGTAAGTAAAGCCAACTACTCTGAGCTAATCAAAAAAAATCAAAAGGCTTTCACAAAATATGCATATGACAGTATGTCACCTACTCAAACATACCGGCTATAAAGCATAGGGGCATGTCCAGAGCCACCGATTAGTTGACATCAACTAAACGATAAAACGTCCTGGATATGCCCATATGCCTAGATAGGCCTGAATCTTGTGTGTGTGTAAAATGTTTGTAACTTCAGCGCTTTTGTAAACATAAATTCGCTTCAGGACGTATACCATATATACCGCATATATATATATATACAACTATAACTATATATAACCAATATATAAACATATATATATACCTATGATAATCTATGTTGAAGTCCTCTTTATGTTGCGTCTTTTTGTAACCAAATGTTGACACAGTGGAAGATTGGATAAGTTTCTGTATTGTGTAACTGCGATCTAAACGAATCTTTACAAAGTTTCATTTTCATTCGATTGATTCCTGTCTCCCACTGCAGTTTTTGCTTGAGTTGCCAGTCAAAAAGATTCGGCACATACTCCTTGCAGTCCGCACTGCTCCAGGGCTAGACGTGGACACGCCAGAGTTTATCATTCAAGTCTCACAAAAAATCTAATCGGCAATCGCTTTCTTACCACATATTTTTTATGATACTTAACCGAATACCCTAACTTATCTATGCACGCTAATATCACTGCGCTTGCGGCAATAAACCAGTCCACCAATCCCTACTTATTTTACTATCCCCTCTTGCAGAGGATGAGCTAAACAAGTCGTCGGTGATAAAGTCGCCGACCAAAGGGCGCAATCGCAATGGATCTACCACGGAAATGGCTGTGGATCAGCTGCAGGCCAGCGAGAAGCTTATTGCAGGTAAGATCCCTCGGACGGACATTGCAGTCTCACTCGCTCATAACTCAACTCCAATTAGAACTCAATGAGACCTGGGAGGAGAAACTCAAGCGTACCGAAGAGATCCGCTTGCAGCGTGAGGCGGTCTTCGCTGAGATGGGCGTGGCCGTCAAAGAGGATGGCATCACAGTGGGCGTATTCTCACCCAAGAAGACACCGCATTTGGTTAATTTGAACGAAGATCCCAATTTGTCGGAGTGCTTGCTCTACTACATCAAGGACGGACTCACACGCCTGGGCACACACGAAGCTAATGTGCCACAGGACATCCAACTGTCCGGTTCGCATATTCTCAAGGAGCACTGCACCTTTGAGAATCGCAACAGCACTGTGACCCTGCTGCCCCACAAGGATGCCATCATATTCATCAATGGCCGCAAGCTGGTTGAGCCCGAGGTCCTGAAGACAGGGTCACGAGTGATTCTTGGCAAAAATCACGTGTTCCGCTTTACCAATCCTGAGCAGGCGCGTGAGCTGCGCGAAAAGATCACCGAGAACGAGGCAGAGAATGAGGTAGAGAAGGCGGACACACAGCAAGTCGATTGGAACTTCGCTCAGTGCGAGCTGCTGGAGAAGCAGGGCATCGATCTCAAGGCCGAGATGAAGAAGCGCCTCGACAATCTGGAGGAGCAGTACAAGCGTGAGAAGCTCCAGGCCGATCAACAGTTCGAGGAACAGCGCAAAAACTACGAAGCGCGCATCGACGCCTTACAGAAGCAAGTGGAGGAGCAATCCATGACCATGTCCATGTATAGCAGCTACTCGCCCGAGGATTTCCATCAGGAAGAGGATGTGTACAGTGAGTAGATTCGAACGATTAATAGATAAGTATGTCAATTCTCTGCTCTAATCCACAGCCAATCCAATGTACGAGTCCTGCTGGACGGCACGCGAAGCTGGACTAGCTGCCTGGGCCTTCCGCAAGTGGCGCTATCATCAGTTCACATCGCTGCGCGATGATCTCTGGGGCAATGCCATATTCCTCAAAGAAGCTAATGCAATTTCAGTGGAGCTAAAGAAAAAGGTCGCTATCAGAGATATTTGATTGAGGGGCTCTTATTAGACAGTCGTCTCTGTCTTTGTTTCTTTCAGGTTCAATTCCAGTTTACCTTGTTGACCGACACTCTGTACTCTCCATTGCCACCGGAGCTAGCCTCGAGCGTGACACCCATGCAGCCGGAGGATGAGTATGGTGCTCCGCCAGTTTCGAAGACCTTAGTCGCCGTCGAGGTCACAGATACCAAAAATGGCGCTACCCACTACTGGTCGCTGGAGAAGCTACGGTAAGCGAACATCCGATGGAAATCTGGCCCTAGGCACTTTTTGTTGCTCACATTCATTCTACTCTTTGCACATTTTGATATATCCTTGCAAAGTATAGGATAGACGATATTTTATAATTGCAAATTAAGACGAATCTAAATTAAATATAAATTCCTTAAGGAGTTAGCTAGTCTCACTCCTTAAGGTGTATGTATATTTAATTATAATATGGATCCTTTGGTCTGCAAGGATATAAAAACTTCGGCTAGTCCGAAGCTGACTTGATTTGATTTTTGTTATATTTTTGAGATTTATTTCTTCATTTTTGTTTCTGGTACGTGCATGGTGGTTGTAGTTCTTGACTTCTATTTATTGTATTTAAAGCTCTACATTTGCTTAACTTAATATTTGAGAATCAAACTAAATTAAAAGCCGCTCCAAGACGCTGGCAGAAATCTTCACCGCCACCATTTACGCCCCTCAGAACTCATCGCCATCGCCATACACTGAGCACAAAGCTAGTTTAGGCTTTAACCAATGCTGATTTGTACTCTACTTTCTTTTCTGTTGGTTCTCCTGACATTCCCAAACTCAATCATGTTGAAAACCCACACCTCTTGTTCAACCCATCCACAAATCCCCCAAAAGCTATCGCCTCGAGCTGATGCGTCAGGTTTACAATGTCGAGAGTCCGCCTTCGTCCATGCTCTTCGATACGTCCAGCATTGAGGCGAGCGGCGGTGGAGCAATTGCAATGGAGCTGGCAAAGCCTTCGGCTCCCATTCAGTACCAGGCTCAGCCGCAGCTGCAGCCCCAACCTCAGAATCAGCTCCAGTCTCAGCAGCACGTGGAGCAGCCCGAGTTGAAGCCTCAGCTGCGTCAGGCGTATCCAACGCGTTTGACATTGGCCAATCTGATACCTTCTAGGTTTGCTTTCCATTTCGAGGTTTATCATTTGTATGTATTGTAGTCGCTTTCGTTACCGTATGCATGATCCTAATCCCTTAGCAAATCTTAATATGGCTTTCGATGTAGTCCTCTGGGCTTTATTCTCGTATATCTGTATATTTGCTTATCATTTGCTCTCTCACTATGGCTTCCTATAGTCGGCTTTTAGCTATGCGCACTGTTGGCTGTTTATAGCTTGGCGTATCGGACATTATATAACCTCACAATTTCATGCGTTCTATCCATTTTAGACAACGCTTGGAGCTGATGCGCGAGATGTATCACAACGAGGCCGAGCTGAGTCCCACCTCGCCGGACTACAATGTGGAGAGTTTGACTGGGGGCGATCCATTCTATGATCGCTTCCCCTGGTTCCGCATGGTTGGTCGCTCCTTCATCTACTTGAGCAACCTGCTCTATCCGGTGCCCCTGGTCCACAAGGTAGCCATTGTCAACGAGCGTGGCGATGTGCGTGGATATCTACGCATCGCTGTGCAGCCGGTGCTGGATGAGGAGTCCATCGACTTCAACAACGGGGTGAAGCAGTCGGCGCGCCTCGTCTTCAATGAGGACGATGCCAAGCCCAAGTACCGTGCGCTCAACGAAAAGGACGACGTGCAGCGTTACATAGACAACGGAGGACTGGATAGCAAACTAGAAGGTGAGCAAGCTAAATATGTGATTTAACGGACTTGCTTAAGCAATTCTTTATTTTTATAGAACTAGAGGACGCTGATTCTGGTCGCGGCATTGACTCCAACTCAGCCTCGGAGTATCACGAGCAGGCCGAGGAGCCTGGCGAACATTTGCAGATCGGCAAGGAGTTCACCTTCCGTGTGACCGTACTTCAGGCCACGGGCATTGGCGCCGAGTATGCCGACATCTTCTGTCAGTTCAAGTGGGTTTGCTATAGCTCATACTCGAATATAGATTAAACTCTTATCTTTCCACAGCTTCTTGCATCGCCATGAGGAAGCCTTCTCCACAGAGCCGGTCAAAAACTCCGCCTCAGGAGCTCCACTCGGTTTCTATCATGTGCAAAATGTGCGTAGTAGTCGAGATTACTCTAAGCTATATTCATCTTATGTTCATAACGATTTTCTTTAGATTACCGTGCCCGTCACCAAGTCCTTTATCGAGTATCTGAAGACGCAGCCCATCATGTTTAAGATCTTTGGGCATTACCAAACACATCCTCTGCACAAGGATGCCAAGCAGGAGTTCGTTTCTCGTCCACCACCAAGACGCATGTTGCCACCAAGCATACCGATTAGTCAGCCAGTGCGCAGTCCCAAATTCGGACCGCTGCCCTGTCCGCCATCCTCTACAGTCTTGGCGAAGCATGATGTTCTGGTGTGGTTCGAGATCTGTGAGCTGGCACCCAATGGCGAGTATGTGCCATCGGTAAGTGAATGCCTCTCAAGTCTGATTATCTATTGTTACTATGACAACTTCTTCTCCCAGGTGGTTGAGCACAGCGATGATCTTCCCTGCCGTGGACTCTTCTTGCTGCATCAGGGTATACAGCGACGCATACGCATTACCATTGTGCATGAGCCCACGCCAGAGGTGAAGTGGAAGGACATTAATGAGCTGGTGGTTGGACGCATACGCAATACGCCCGAGTCTTCGGACGAGCAGGACGAGGATGCCTGTGTGCTCTCGCTGGGCTTGTTCCCGGGTGAGGTGGTCGAGGTGCCTGGCGACGATCGCTCCTTCTACCGCTTCGAAGCCGCCTGGGACTCCAGTCTGCACAACTCAGCTCTACTCAATCGCGTCTCGCAGGGTGGCGAAACCATCTACATTACGCTCAGCGCCTACCTGGAAGTGAGTCTTAATGATTTACCCACCTTACGGTCAAATATTAACTTTTCCTTTAGCTGGAGAATTGCGCTCGCCCAGCCATCATTACCAAGGATCTCAGCATGGTCATCTATGGCCGCGATGCACGCACCGGTCCGCGCTCACTAAAGCATCTGTTCTCCGGCCAGTATCGCAATCCGGAGGCCAATCGTCTCTCTGGCGTCTACGAGCTGTCGCTGCGCAGAGCATCCGAAGCAGGTAGTCCAGGTAGCAATTCTCATTGTAGTTGTAATCGTCCTTTGTTTGCGCACAAGTCTTGAATATCTCATTCACTATGCTTATCCTCTCTTCGTGACCCATTCAATAGGTGTTCAGCGTCGCCAGCGTCGCGTCTTGGATACCAGCTCCACCTATGTGCGCGGCGAGGAGAACCTGCATGGCTGGCGGCCACGCGGCGATTCGCTGATCTTCGATCATCAGTGGGAGCTGGAGAAGCTAACACGGCTGGAGGAAGTAGGACGCATGCGCCACTTGTTGCTGCTGCGCGAGCGTCTGGGTATGGACACCAATCCCAATCCGACTACCAAGACCGAAAAGGATGTCTGCAATCTGGCCGCCCGCGCGGCCACTTCGCCCGTGCACATGGTTATCCCACAATCGCCCCAAACGCCAGTCAAGGATGCGCAGCAGATGCTGCCTGAGCGCGAATACAATCAACGCGAGCAGGAGCTCATGCTCAAGTGCTTGAAACTGGTGCAAGGTAAAAGGATAATCAAAGAAATAACTACAAGACTATATGATTCATGAAATGTCTTTTGAAGCAGGTCGTTATAGCAAGTCCGAATCAAACGATACACAGACCCAGTCAGATGTTTCGCCCAGCGATGAGGGCTGCGCCGATATGACCGTCAGCTGCATCTCCAGCAATTCCATGGAGTACGTTCAATGAGTATTTAACGCATGCTTTATCCATTCCCATCCGTGCTTTCGTTAGTTAAACACCAACAATTGGCTAAACACTTAACCCACCTGGCTACATGCTCATTACAGATTGGATTGTGATTACGTTTGAGAGTTCGAAAGATCTTGATATGGGTTCATATGACTTTGAGTTAGGTCTTCAATGGGGCTCAGTGTGAAATAAGGACATATCAGTAGGCCTAGCAATTTAATACAATATAAGAGATTTACAAAGACCTCGTATAACTTTGGGAGAATCATCTTAGACCACGACTTCTTTTAGATAATAAGAATCCGACATTTAAAGCTAATTCTAGTTTGATCGTTAATGAAAGGAGCATATAATGGGTCTCAAAAATAGTTTTAGTCTTCTAGTTTATTACGACCGTATGTCAGCAACTAGGCTTTGCTTTGTATAGGTAGCTCTTTTTCGTTCTGCTAGCTAAACGCACTCACCCAATAACACTCATCCGCCGAATCAAACTGTACTCACCCACTCTTCAGCTAAACTGTCAAACTCAAAAACAATTTCGTTATTTGTTTCCGTTTATGTTTCTTTTTTTATTTTGAACACAAATTAGAAACAACAAATTTGTAATTCGACGCAGGTAACTTTCTTTTCGAATCACATTGGCCCCTAAGACTGAGACTAATTCCGTATTTATTTGACCATTCACAGATTGTGCTCACCGGATCGCTCCGATGCGCCGAACGGATGGGAAGCACCCGCACCGGCCACACAGCCGGCGCTACCTCTGCGTCTGTATGTGCCCGAGCTGGAGGAGATTCGAGTTAGTCCCGTTGTGGCACGCAAGGGCCTGTTGAATGTGCTCGAGCATGGTGGTTCCGGCTGGAAGAAACGCTGGGTGGTTAGTATGAAGAGAGCTTAAGTTATTTAAATCAAATTTAATAACCTCTGTATTCCATTCAGATTGTGCGACGTCCTTATGTCTTTATCTATCGCTCAGAGAAGGATCCAGTAGAGCGCGCTGTTTTGAATCTGGCTACAGCACAAGTCGAATGCAGCGAGGATCAGGCGGCTATGGTTAAAATACCCAACACCTTCAGGTGAGTTGCGAAGGCTAGGAGCTGGGAAACTTATTATTTGATAATGATTTTGATTTGATGATGTAATAAGGGATTACATGATTGATAATATCAAACGTAAAGGTGCAAGAGAAATTTAAATAAATGATATTTTATTAAATATATAATAATATATATCAATTTAATATTTCATTAATTTTATACATAATATTTAATACCTTCTCTGTCCTTGCAGCGTGGTGACCAAACATCGTGGCTATCTGCTGCAAACTCTGGGCGACAAGGAGGTGCACGACTGGCTCTATGCCATCAATCCGCTGCTGGCTGGCCAAATCAAGTGAGTCAACTACTGCTACAATATATAACAAAATAACTGATATATATTATTCCCCTACAGATCCCGTCTGGCGCGTCGCACCTTGGAGCCTGCCTCGCAGACAGCCTCGCAGATCCAGGCCAGCAATGCGGTCAATGCGGCCAGTGCGAACAAATGAGATACAATTACGATGGAGTCCGTTTTGGTTTACTGAGACGCAGGCTATGGCTGGCTGCAGCGGCTGGGCGGCTGGCAGGCAGCTGGCAAACGAACGTTGAATAGCTAAGGATTCCATCGCGAATGTTACGACACACAATATAAGAATATAAGAATATAAGAGACCCAACACAAAGAAAACAAATGAGAAAAAAAAGAGAACCCGAAATGCAAAGCGTACGTAATAATTAAGTAGAGACAAACGTGTTTATTGAGTATTGTAATTGTATTTAATTGTAATTATTATTTTGAGCTAACAGCCAAAACTAGGCAGCAGCGAGCGTGGCACAGTTCTTGTGGCATACTTAGCGGACGCTCCCAATATTTGGCAATACATTTTCTATATATATATATATATGTTTTGTAAATAGTTTTGTGTTTCCGAATTGTATAATAACGTATTAGTTAATTAATTTATAATTTAATTGCCGAACAAACCTTCAATTTTCCAAGTGATATTATGTTCGAATTAGAGAGCCTTTGTTTAAACGAAACAGGAACAAGAACAAGAACAAGTACAGCACACTCCACACAAAAAAAAAGAAAAAAAACAAACATATATATGCATTTTAAAGGAGCAACTAAAGCAAACATATATAAAATCATATATATATTTATATATATATAAAACAATATTGTATAAAACATATATATATTTGCTGTTTATACACAAATTTTCAATATATATACCTATATATTGTTTAATTAACGCAAAGTCAAGCAAGACATATGAGAAAAAGAAACAAAAGAAAAACTAAATGCAATTACATATACATATGCAACATATATATCCATATATATATATGTATATTATACCTATATAATATGTATGTGTGTATGTTAACGAAAGACCGTACAGTATATAGAACGTAGTGTGGGACTTAAAAAGTAAGCGTACGCTCAGTAAAACAAATCTCTAGAAATACAAAACTCTATTCTCTATATGTTCGATAAATATGAAAAACAAAAATGAAATTATAAGTAAAGCCACAAAAGTTATGAACAATGTAAATGGCACGGCAATATACCAAGACGGAAAAAAAAGAAAAACAAAACAAAAAGAACATTATGAATATAAGAAAAACGCTTCAATGCATAGAGTTGACAGCTTTCAAGCTTTTCGTTTAGTTACGCCTTAAACCTAACTCCAACTTTCTCTCTATCTAGATGTAACTCTTCTAATGTTTTTCGATTTCACAAGAACCACCTGCAAAATGCTTAAAGCGAACAAAATATTTAGCGTAGTCTAAAGAACTTTAACGAAACATAGAATGCAATGGCCACCTGTACATTTCTAAGAAACTTTAAAAAACGAAAAAAAAAAAAACAAAAGAAATACTAAAAGCGCTTACAATGCAATATATATGCAGTAATATGCCCTATCGAAACTTATATGTGTGAACCCCCCTGGCAAAACCAAAATTTGTAAAACAATTTTTCTCATTTGCATTTGCATTTGCTTCGAGGCACGAGCTTAAGCCGGGAAGAGTGGCGGGCAAGCAGTCTTTGCCGTAGTTTGTGGGTCCCAGCATGGGGAGCGGCTTGTACCTGGCGACAAGTGTCGTGGATCCCCTTAAGTGTTGGTAGGTGTTCGCTTTCGTATGTTTTCGGTGTTGGAAAACGTGCAAAGTAAAACGTAAAGCGATCAAGTTTGAGTTTGTAGCGAAATGTAAACATTTGTTAAACTATTATGTAATATTAATTTGGAATTGTAAAATATTAGAGAATTGTAATTACAATAATCATATATAACTATATAAATATATATATATATATATATACTCACAATAATGCGCTGATTTATCAAGAAACAAATAAGAACAAGAAATTGCACACAGTCAAGGCAAGCGAGGCTGAATCGAAGCTAAATCCAAGTATTAGACGATCTATATATTGTTGAGCGAACTCCACTTATAGTGCGTATATACGAGCATATGGAACACAAAAATACATTTGAAATTCAATATAGATATATATATATATGAAATACTATATAGTCAAACCAAATTGATAGCTCTGTTGAGGCAGAGTATTTTGCAGTCGGACTCGATTTTATCAGCAACAACAATTCCAACCGTATGCTAACTGTATGTATAATCCAACAAACGATATATATATATGCAATTGGGCGTATCACTACTAAAGAACTATAAATTAAAACGGCTTTAAATAAAAACTGTAAAAAAAAACATTTGAAGCAATCTATTTAAGCATTTGATATACAATAATTATAAAAGGTAAGTACTATGTTCTACTATTGCTACAGCTTTCTGTTGGTTCAATTTTTGGAAAACAATTCGTTAATGTTTTATCATTGAATATTTATATAAAATTGAACAACTACTGCTATTATATATGATATATTATATCATCTGGTAAGTTCTAATTTTGATTTCATGACGGCTAGAGGCAATTATAGCAATTGGTTATGCTTAGATATTTAATATGACACTAATATTTTATATATTAAGCATATATCACGGATTTCTTGGGCTTATGTTCTTCATTTAATTTTATGGTTCCGCTCTTTGGTTTTTCTACTTATTCGACGGTCTAGCCTTCTCAAATAGCGCCTATAAATTTATTATTATTCAATGCGCAAAATTTATACTATTTAATATTCGCAGTGAGTGTAAAAAGTAGCACAAGGTATGGCTGCATTTTGTGTAGTTGGTTGTATGTGTGTCTGAGAGTTGTTCTAGCTATTATAATAGTTAATTTGATTCCGAGAATGGTCCTTTTTGTAATCATAATTTGTACTCGTTATTATCGTTATTATTATCATTTAAATATTCAGAATTATGCTACTGAAATTGATAATGATAATAATTGTAACGATGATTAGTAATTGAGTGTTATAATAGTCAATGATTATGATAACAATAATAATTACAATGATTATTATAGCTTGAAAGACAGATAATACGCAAAACGACAATGATAATGAGGGTGATAAAATCATACGCAGTATGATAATGAGAATAATAATGACGAAATACAAAATGCTGGACAGTAATTCAAGTAATGATTTTGGAAAGATATTGATCATGGAAAGACATTGACTTTCTAGTACCTTTTAAAAGTGTGCCAATAAGTGTTTATCATTAAAATTTTTTCATTATTAAAATCTGTAAAAAGCCTTTACAAATAAAAAGAAACAGAAATAAGTGCTATCTATCCTATTAGAGTATTGCATTAAGATAAAAAGCTATACATACAGTATTGAATAAGGTCTGAGCTAAATAAAATAAATCTAATTAAATTAATGTGTTTGCTTTCAAACTTGAATTTCTTTAAAACATAAATTTCAATAAAAAATCTTCATATTTAAGTAAGCAAATAGTCCTTTTCTTTGCTTAATTTATTCAGTAAATGCAAATAAGTCTTCTACAGTATTACATATAGTTTACATACATTGTTTTATTATCCATTTAATTCAATTGTGTAAGCTCTGCGACGATTAGTCAGGGCCTTGGCCATTGTTCTGGGCTGAAGTCGCCTTAAGCTCGCTTCAGGTAGCATTTGCAACTAAAGACCTTTGGGCTTTAGCCCGGCTAATAAGTCACTTGAAAGTCACAATAGACCACACTGCGTATGCGTTATGTAAATCCATTCAGAGTGCGCACTAAATCTTCGGCACAATTGTGCGCTGGATTCCCGAATAAGGCCAAAGCAATTGTCGGCGATGCAAATCGCAGACTTCACAGGATGTGCCACAAGGCCAAGTCCACAGAGGGAATGGGGCCTGTAGCATAGGGGGCCATGGCTTGAGGTATGCGCATTAACTTGGCCAAGAGCCGCGCCGTGCTGGGACAAATTTACTCAATGGTCGTTCAAGCGAGGAGAAGCAGTGGTAATTAGGCAACTTGTGATTGCCTTTTGGCCATTTGGTCAGTTGACCATTTGGCATTTGCCATTTGGTAGCTGCGAGCTGGTAGCTGGTCGCTGGTAGCTGATAGTTGGCAGTTTTTTTTCTCAGTTAGCCTGCCTGCCATACCATCTCCGTTTTTATGGGCCTTTTGTTGGTTTTTTCTGTCTGCTCGTTCAAATGAATAATTCAAAAGTCGACGGGCAGTAAAATCCGCATTTAAGTCGCACAGTTGCCGTTGTGGGCTTTAGTTTTTGGTCTCGCTTGCGAATACCCTGTAAATAGTAAATGTGCTTTTCGATGGGGTCTGTTGAAATTTGCGATGTGTATGTGAAGGGTAGAGGATAAGGCACTTTACTTAAGGTAAAGTAAGCTCAGCTTTGATAAGAAATCGATAATAAAATAAATATCTTTAATTTGTTTATCCTATTTCGCTACACACCTTTAAGAATTGTATTCGGATTGTAAAATGATTTGAGTATTTATATAAATATCTAGCATTATATAGGGTATTAACATATCTGCTAGTCGAATGCTTCCTCATTTATTTTCGATTTTGAGGTCAATTTAGGATGCAAAGCTTCTATTTATAGTGATAGTGAAATACATATTATCTGTACAAATAGTGAGTGACACCAAGGCAAGTGTAGTTGTGGGTATGTGCAGGGTATCTGCCAGTCAAAGCAATACCCTTGTTAGATGGAGAAGTGGAATGTAGTGTCTGTATACCACAATCTATGAGTAGGACTCTTGAGTAGTATCAACTGCAGGGTATCTGCTATCAAGTAAATAATCTTGTTGAATAGTAAAACGAAATATAACTGTATAGACAGATATTTAAGTGGGACTATCTAAGTAGTTGCAGTTGCAGGGTACAAGATGGACGTTCACTAGCACTGTCACACTGAGCTAGACATGTTGCAGTTATTGTTGTTTGCTTGTTGCATTGTCACTGGAGTCTGATTGAGGTCAGTGAAATCCAAGCGCTTGACCACTCGCTCTTTTGACTTGTTCGCACTTTAAGAACTGCCAACTGCCAACTGGCGACTGGCAACTGGCAACTGGTAGTGGATCTGGCTTAAATGGAGCTGGTGGCTTGACTGAATCCCCCATTGGCATCGCCATCGCTGCATAAGGCGGAATCGAGAACCCTAGAAAGCGAGGCAACAACACAATGGGCTTCCGCTTTCGAGTGTGTGTAAGACACGTAAAAATAGACACAATTAAATGCAAATCGAAGGCGGATCGATTAACTTGGCAAGCGGCACAGGCGGTGACACAGACATTGACATTGTCAGCGAAGGAAGCTGCGAGCTGGTCGGTGGTCGGGGGAGCTGTTCGTCGTGTGCCAAGTGCCGAGGCGGCGGCAGCGGCGGCGACGGCGGCGACTATAAAAGCAAACGGCCAGCAGCGGCAAAGGCGCAAAAACGTGTGAAGAGGACGCACAGTCAGTTACGTCAGTTTCCGCACGGTCTCCGCACGGGCTGCAGCAGCATGTTCGACTCGAAGATTAAGGTGCCCAAGTACGACTCGGACGCATTCGACAATGTCGAGTACGAGCTGCAGATGAGCTACACCCTGGAGACGGATCGTCGAATCATGAGTTTCTACGATGCCATGTGGGGCATGGAGGTCAGCGGGGGCATCGATCAGTTCGAGCCGCTGACCATTGTGAACGTCTCGCCGACGGGTCTGGCCAAGCGCGGGGGCATGCGCATCGGGGATGAGATCACACAGATCAACGATGTGCCGGCCCTGGAGCTGACCTTCAACGAGGCGTTGCAGCTCTTTCGCAGATCCTCGCGTTACGTGCGCGTCTTTGTCAGGGGGTAAGTAAAGAGATAACAGGATGCAAGGAAGCCCTTGATAACTTGATCCTTGCAGCGATGACGATGCACCTGGCGAGGAGGACTGGACGTGCGATTGCTGGTTTAAGCCCCGCAAGCCCTGGAAGCGCGACTTTACGCCCATTCAGTGGACCTTCCCGTGGAACGATCGTCGCAAGCCCGTCTACAAGGAGTCCAATTGCTTCATGGTGCCCAGCAAGATGGAGGAGAAGATTCGGGCCAGACGTGCCGCCACCTCAGCCGTGCACAAGAAGGAAGATGCACCGCCCCACACACGCTCGCTGACGCCCACACCGCGGCCTAAGAACCAGCCAGGACCCAATCTTCTGGAGAGCGTGCTGCGGCCGCGCGGACCCCCGCCCAGGGATTAGCTCGGAGATCAAATATAGATATAGAGAAAGAGCATGGAAAATATATATATTAATGGGCAGCAGGCAGAGCACTCTGTGCTGCAGTGCGTCCAGCAGCGAAGCGCTTTGACAGGCAACTGCACGAGTTGAAGTGTCACACGAAAAGCCGTGCTGCTTAGAGATGAGTGCGTGCCGAGGAAAGCACGTAGCACAGTCACGATATATTTTAAAATTATTTATTTTATTTTACTCGGACCTGAATAAAATATATATAAACAAATTTAAAGAAAATATAAAATTGAAAAACAATCAATTTAAAATTAAATTTAAATGCAATTTTAATTTACTAAACTCGTATCACGCGCCAATTTCTAGCGAAGCAGGAGAAGTAGTATTGGTCGCTCATATGAGAAGGTATTTGATTTTAGCTGATCAGACGATTGCAATTCGTTAAAACAATATATATATAAACAAGTAAGAAACTCTAGTCGGGCGTGACCGACTAGGGGATACCCTGAGCCCCGTTGAATGTGTGTTTTTCATAGAATTTGGGGCCGATATCCAAAATATAACAAAATTGCATAAAATACATATAAAGCTAAATATAAAATTTCTTGTCTCTAGCTTAAAAAAGTGGCGAGACATAATTTTTTAACTGAATTTCGATTTTGTTTTTAATCGATAACAATTATTTGGGGATAGTTATCGATTTTTTAAAATAAAATTGATCTGCGCGTGCTATACACGGACCTACAAAAAAATTGCAAGTCTCTAGCTCTTATAGAAGCGGAAATCGGCGCGTTCAAACATATGGACGGACGGACAGACAGACGGACAATGCCAAATCGATTTCTCTTATCGTCCTGATCAAGAATATATATACTTTATGGGGTCTGCCACGCCTCCTTCTGCCTGTTGCTTACATCCAACAAAACCATTATGATTTCCCATTTTCAATAGGATCAGGGTATAAGTATACATTTAATTTTCCATTTTACAAAAATCAAAGTCAAAGAACTGAATATGCAAAAATTCTTGAAATCTCTGTTAGCATCTACTGCACTGCTATTTTTGAGCACACAGCTGTATATAAGATTAAATAGTTTGATCTCATCGCTAAAGCCCTTGCAGAGCGTTACTAACTAATTAACCAAGGTTCAAGCCAGATTTGTATAGCGAATCAATTGACTAAGGCGGCGGCTAACGGAGATATGTCCCAATCAGCTGCAGCCATTTCCAATTGGACAGCAGACATGTGGAAGTGGCTGGTCTGCATTAACTTTCTGCTCGCCTTGCTGGGCGCGAGCTGGGCGCAACGGGCCGTCACTTGTCTTGAGCCAACCTACAGGGACTGTTTCCACTACTGCAATGAGAATTGTTTTGAAAATACCGTCGAATGCCGCTATAATTGTGAGCACAACTGCGGCTGCAATGTAGCCTATGTTGTGCGCAACAATGGCGGCTGCTACAAGCTCAAGGAATGTCTATTCGAAGACCTCACCTCCGAGGAGCTAATGACGGCGCCCACACCTTGCGTTGACATCATAGAGGAAGAAACGGAGCCCAATGGCGACGATCGTCCTAATTTGATTGTGTTTGAGCCGCTAAATCCTTTTGTATATCCAAAAGAAGAAGAAGAAGAGAAAACAACCAAAAAACCAGTGAGTTGGGTACTATATTAATGCTGTCAATGTATATGTATATACAAATACAAAATACATATATACACACATACATGCATCTGTTCATTTATGTATAAGTCCAGCTGCTTGGTATGCATTCGGCACGGTGGCTGATGTGCTAATTGTATGTACTTATGCATACTTTATATTGAAACTGTAAAGTGTTTTCTAAAAATGTATGCGACAGGCATAAGAAGGTGTGGCATACTCCATATGGTTTATTATAAATAAAGACGATGAGCCGAGTCGATGTAGCCGTGTTCGCTTATCCAACTGTCTGGCCGACCGTTTGACCAAACAGCTTAAAGACTTTTAAGCGTAGCCCAAGCACCTCTTCCTCCCAAATATTAGAGACTTAAATGTGATTTTTTTGTGATATGCCCAGATGAAAGCCTATCATTTTAGTTAACAATTAAATTATCATAGTAAAGCCCAAATATGTCATAGCCGTCGAATCATCATAGAAGGGGGTTGGAGGGGTGTCAGCTTTTCAGGCTTCAGGGTATCACCTAGTCAAGCAGTCTCCACTCATACTAGACGCGACTCATACGAAAATCGTTGGATTGTCAGCTCCCCGCAGACTACAGGCTTTAGGGTATCACTAAGTCGAGCAGTCTCGACTCAAACGAGAATGGTTGGGATGCCAGCTGCCCACAGGCTTTAGGGTATCTCCTAGTCGAGCCGTCTCGACCCATACTTATCCATGCTACATCCAAAGGAATTAGAGCTATCGACACTTCAGACTCACTATTGTATTAATTATATGTATGTGCGTATTATGTAAATTAGTTAATATCTAATGTAAATACGATTATTGACATTTAATCTGCTTTTGTAGTACGTATGCACGTAGCTTACAAGCTATTGATACTACTCGCTCTGTCTCTCTCTCTCTTTACCTCTCGCTCTCTCCGATTCTCTAACCCATCGACGACTTAAATGCCTCTACAGCAGTTGCTTTGTTTTCCTTTTATTGGGCAAGTGAAATAAAATCAATCATTTGATTTATTTGCCAATTGGGATTTGTGTCATGCATTTGAAATTCGCTCCAATTAGCAAAACAAATGCATCATGTGCTGCTCGAAAAGCTCTTAATTTGTTAATGTCAGTAGGCAGGACAGGGAGCAAGGCAGGGCGACAGCTGGTGTCCGCAAATCTAGCAGGACAATGGAATTTTCACTTAAGATGTGCTGCGCAGTAATAAAATGTAAATTGTAAAATCATAAACAAAAGCACATCAGATGAAATTTATGTATGACATAAAGGCAAATAAAGACGGCAAAATGCAAATGGCGTAAATCTAGGGAAATGTAGGAGCACAGAATTCCAGAGCATGGGGAATAACTTCCAGGCGAAGCTTTCATTAAGCATATAATTCAATTTTCATTATTTTCTGCGTTGTTGTTGTTGTTGATGCTGTCACGCTTAAATTTAGAGAACAATATGCAAATGATGCACGCACACACACACACACACTAACACACACAAGTTGGTTGGTCTAGTTGGTTCCTTAATCCAATCAGAAACGGAGTGCGTGGCCATGCTTGAAGCAGCTGCCGCCATCTGGCGGCCATCTGCCGATTAGCTGGAAAATGTGGGCAGGGCATCGAGTAGTCGTTCATGCTCGTGCAAAGTGACATTGCAATTGCGCATTAATATTAATGTAAAGAAATATAGACAAGAAACGAGAAGAAAAGAAATGAAAGCAAAAGCAAACAAAGCACAAAAAATTTCATTAATGATATTTTAATATGCAAGGAATTTGCACACAAATACTCACACACACAAACTCTCTCCCTCTGCGTATCTCTTATGTACTTTCAGCCCCTCTCAATCTCTCTCTTTCTCTCTCTCTCTCTTTATCTCTGTCTAATGAAGTTGAATGTGTTTTTGCGAGCTCTTTGCCGAGTTTTGATTAATGCGTAAATTATGGAAGCTGCGAACGAAACAACTTTTAATCAAATCGAAAACTTTAAGCATTTATTGGATTTATCTTATATTAAAGCCAAAGCAAATCAAACTTTAATTGAATGCCCACACATTTTCTTTGTGTTTATTTTGTTAAAAGTTTTCATTTGAACGAAAGAGCACTTTATCATTTATGGAATTCGCATTAAATCAAATTAAACTCAACTAACTTTGGACTCTTTGATTTCCAATTAAATGCAAAATGTGAATTCGCAGAAATGACTTGAAAGAAAATAAAAAATTTAATGAATATGAATATGAATTCGATTATGCATGTTATATGAATTATGCAAATTAAATGCAAAATGTGAATTCAGAAAGATTAAAAATAAATAAAATAAAAAATGTATTGCATATGAATATGAATTTGGATATGAATATGAATATGAATATGAATATGAATCGCTTCATTCATATTTGTTTTAAAATGTATCCTTACTAGACTTAGAACTTACAGATACTTGTTTTCAAGTTTTTTCTGATTCGATGTTTCATTAAATTAAATTTAGTCATCCCACAAAAAAAGACGTATAATATTTTTATTTTATTTTATTTTATTTATTTTGTTCTTATTTTAAGTATCCATTAATTCCTGTCTCTCTCCCATCTCTAAAACACATGTGTAGCAATACAGCATTAGTTAAGGTTGGATCAATAATAAATGATAACGAATCAATTGTTATAGTAGCTAATTCAAATCTTTTCCAATCATCAGCTTCCTTTTCCAATTGGTCATTTGACATTTCTAATAATTATTAGCTTGATTGCTGCTTAACAGTAGAGCAACCTGACTTTACTATTCCATTGCTGAAAATAAATGAATTGCAGCCCGAAAACCTGACCTCTAAAGGGCTGGACTCAGCGACCACACCTTGTGCAGACGTTCATGAAATGTATAAAATTTATATATAAATTTAGATGTGTATGTGTGGACTTCGTGGCGTCATTCACAATGACTGTTGACATAAAAAATCGAAAGCTGTCTCTGACATGTGTCAGTCATCGAGACTCAAAACACAAAACAAAAAAATCCGATTTGAACTTTTGATTAATAATTTTTCAACTTTTAATTACTGATAATATTATTACTCACACTTATAATATTGTAGGTATTAATTATATTAATTATAAAATAATTATGTAAAAATAATAATTTATAACATAAATTATTGTGTACCAAATAAATATCAACCAAATAAATGGACTTAAAAGGCGCTTGAAATGCATAAACGATTTCTCACCTTCCATATCTCTAGGCACACGCATACTTTTCAAGTTGAAAAACGAATTGTTTACTATATATAAAGATAGGCATATCTAATATACATATATGTAACACGATGAGTCCGCAATAACTGCCATTTGGAGTAAAAGTTTTCTCAGTTTTTGCCTGATATAATCTCCGTTTTATGGCCAAGCGAGAAAGATGAAAAACAAAACACCAAAAACACTTTAGAGACCGAGCCGTGCCAATTGCAATTTACGCTGGCAGCAAAAAATGTAAACGACAAAGCAAAAACTGGTTGTCATTTGGCTTTTGGCTTTGGGTAAAAGTCAAGCCGAGTCACTGGGAAAACTTGCACTTGACAAAGTGAATGCCATGTAACGACTGCAAGAAAAACCAATGAAAATTAGCCAAAAAGGAAAATTATTGTAAATCAAATGCAAAACATTAATCGGATTGATGGCCAATCAAACAGATACCCTGTAAGTGGCTAACTAGATAAACAAAGGGTTTAAGTGTGGTGTGTGACTAGGGATACCCTGTTAATAGTTGTGAGTTGTTGAACTTTAATAAAGGAGTTTCTGATAGAGCCTGTAAATAGTTCTGAAAAACTGGAATATGTACATAAATAAATAATTTTTATTTTAATATACACTGTAAATAACTCTGTGTGGTTGCAAGACATATATTATTGAGTTTAATTTTAAGAACTGCTTGTATGAGTCTGAAAATGAGACTTTTTTAAATGTAAATGATTCTTATTCTAATATACCCTGTAAATAGGTCTGAGCGGCTGAAAGATATATATACATTTTTTTCCCTTTAGAACTTCGTTTATTTATTTTTTATTCAATAAAAAAAAATAAAATAAACGAAGTTCTAAAGGGAAACAAATTTATATATATCTTTCAGCTTTATTAATTTTCATATTTATATATAATCAACTCAAATATATACAATATATTATAACTACTAAAGACATCTAATAATCTCCATATTGTATTCTCTCTCCTTAAGACTTCATATGTTCCAATTCATATTCCCTTATATTTACGCATTTTCTTATATATACCAACTATCCAGCTTTGCAAACTCACCTTAATATACGGGGTATCATAATAGCTAACTGCAGTCTAGAGTGCTTCAAAAGTTCAGAAATGTCAAATGTTGTTCGTCTTTCAGTCTTTAACCAACTTGTGGTTCAACTCCTCCTCCTCAACTGCACCGCCTTCGCCTTCGCCTTCGCTCCTGCTCCGTTGTTGGAGGCAACTCACATGAGATTGCCGGATGCCGGGCAAGTTTTTCAGCTGCCTGGCTAAAGCCAATTTATAGTTTGTGTGCCACGATAGTATTTTCCGATGCGCTCTCAGCGAAAAGCGAATGCTTAAAGCTGAAGACCGCAAGGTCGCAACGTGGTCGGCCGCTAAACTGACTGCCAAGTCGAATGCTGGACTGTGAGCTGGGCAAACAAGGCATCCTCAAATTGGTAACCTAAGCTCTGCCCAAATGTGGGTCAATCTTAAGCTGACCAAATAAATGGCCAAAACGGATGAACTGGATCAGCAGTCGGGCAGGCAGGCAACCACTTGAAAAGGGTTTTCATGTAACATATTGAAGAAAAGCTGAATAGGCAAACAAGTGGTGCAGAAAATATGTTAAAGGCGACACCGTCTCGTCGCCTCGTCGTCTCGTCGTCTCGTCGCCTTGCAGCTCGTGGTTAAGACGTTAAGATGACCCTACACGATTGATGACCAACATTTTGTATAACTTAATCCTTGCACCTTCGCAAAGTGCTTGAAATTTACAGATAGAGCTGTAAAATCTGTCAGCTGGTAGAGGGCCAGCTTACACTTGATGTATGCGCTCTGTCTTTGCTTGGACACACAATTTTTTGTTTGTGAGTGCTATTCAATGTTAACTATCGCTAAGTGAGGCATTATTAACATTTTTTTAGAACAGTGAAAACTTTTTATTTTATTAAATAAATGTGCTTTTGAGGCTTAGCCTTTATAATTCATTCAGAATGTGTGAACTTTCTATTTCATAATCCTTTTTGTGAGCTATTATAAATTTGTGCTTAAGGATTTGTTTAATAGATCTAAAATTTTGGTAATTCTTTTCTTTAGGTTCCTAAAATTGGTTAATAATTAGTCCTTAAAAGTCAGTAATTTGCTCGAATCAAGATTTTCATCCCGCATTTTCCATGTAAACAAAAATATTGTAAAAGCACACAGAAAATTTTTAACTAAAAAAAATTCTAGTTATCCCAGTTCAAAAGCGATAGCTAACCTCTGTAAACATTAAAAGATTGTATCAAAGCTTTATACGATTGTAAAAATGTTTAAGGAAATAAAGCACAACAAATAAATAAAAGAATAAATAAAATAAATATTCTACTTTCTGTTTTTGTAATTTTTCTTTTCTGAATTTATTTTATGTAGAATATTTTTAGCAATAAATTTGTAGTTGCCTGAACTTTTCTTGTGCTTGATTATCTCTCGACTTGAGATGGACATAACTAATTTGTTTTTCTTTCTTTCTACTATTTCCTCTCTTGCTATCTCATCCTCCCTGTCACTTTGTTCATCTCATTTGTTTTCTTCCTATGCCCTTATAATTTTCTCGGTCATTATCAGTCTCTGTCTCTATCTGCAAGTGCACCTCTCTTAGCAACGACAATAAGGATTTCATTGCTGTTGAGTTCCGCACAGTTCATGCATAAATTATGGTAATTATAATTGTCTATACATATATTTATAATATATATATATATAAATATATATACATATAAACATATATATATAGACAGATCTATTGCATTTTCATCAGCTCGCTGAATTGCAGCCAAAAGTTTCAACAGCAATTTATGGCCACGCTGTGCATAGCTTCTAGCCATTGTCCTGTCAGACAGCGGTTGTCACTGTTGTTGCTGCTGTTGCTGTGTTTGTTGCCGTTGCTGTTGTTTGTGCTGCTGAACATGCAACATGAATATTTCATGAACGCCGCTTTAAATAAAGTTGTTTGCTGGCAGTTTTTGCTGCTGATGCTGCATCAATCAATGGAAGACGATGTCGACAACTGGACATCGGAGTGTCCTGCTGGTTTGCTGCTTTGGCTAAACATGTCATAAAGCGGCAAAGGCAAAACACTTTTATCGCTGCCCAGTTTCGCAGGCAAAGCAACAGCAAACAACAAACAATTCACTTTGCTCATTAGCATAAGGACACAACGGAGAGCACTCGAGCGGAGGCAAACAGCAGGGGCTATTTCGTGGGGCGGGGGAGGTCAGTGCGAAAGAGATGTCTCTCTTAATTACCAACACATTCCTAATGGCCATCATTATCCTGGCCCGAGTTAAGCTCAGCTCAAGCGGGGGCAGTAGGAGTCAAAGGGCGGGCGTCGGATGTCGGGACTATCGACGCGGTTTAACGATGCTTTAAATACGCTATAAAACAGAGCCACACCACGTGTAAATGTATCCCAGTTTAACAAGTTGTTCAATTTGTATACCCTGTCGACAGGGGCTAAAAGGGGTATATACGTTTGACATCACATACTGCCATTGATCCCCGCTTACCAAGTTGCTCAATTTTATTACCTTGTTAGCCAGATTTATAAGGAGTATATAGATTTGTCGGAAAGATCCTTTGTTATATTATAGTAGGTTATAACTGTTACATAAATCTCTAAAAATTACAAGATTAATGTTTAATATTAGGTCATTAGATATTATAAATATTATTGGTTATGGCAGCAGTATAAGCTGCTTATATATAAATAGTCAGGCATGCCCGTTTATCATAAGGTATTCCGACATTCTATGATTTAAAAGCTCTATCAACGATTTTAGAGCTTGATTGCTGAAAAACTTAAAATATATTTTACATTTACATTTAAAGTACATCTGCTCAGTCATGTATACCCGTCTCGGATAATCTTCAATTGATTAATCAGCCCCTCCAAATATACTTACAAGTTTCCCTAAGCTACATCCCCTCATTCTCACACAATCTTCTTGACTAATTCCATCATTACAGAGTATTGCTTAGTCGTTCATTCCCGCCCAGCATCGCCGCAGCTGCGCTTGCTTGTTTATCTTCACTTTTCCGGCTTGTATCCTGGCGCTGCGACATGCATTTAAATTTGTTGTTTCGAGTTGCATTTAATCAGTTTGCGGCATGCGCTGACAGAATATTTGTTGGATTAAAATGGAGACTCGAACCCGCTCGAGGGTCAGCTGAGGCTGCGAAGAGTGCGAGTTCAAATATAAATATATATAAAGCTGCCGGCAAATAAATAATTTGTTTGCAAATTTAAACAGCTGCAGCCAAAGCCGACATCGAAATGTTCAGGCAGAGTTGTTTAACTAAATGATATTCCGTTTACATATTTTATGATGGTTATTAAGCCTTTATTAAGCCTTTATTTTCCACTGATTTGCTGTAGAGCACTTGAAACCAATATATAAATTAAAATACCTTCTACTTGACTATGTTAATAAATCATTTGGCTTAAGACTTCATTTATAAACATTAAAAGGTTAAACACAACACTTGAACCCACGTCAGGACGTAACAAATGGGTTCAACTTGATTTATATTAATTGCAATTTAACCTCATATAAATTATGGTAAATATATATTCTTGGATCTTTCTTCACATCGAAGCGTTCTCGTTGCACTTCGCTAGCACTTAGCTTCGGCCCTCGGTAGAGAGTAGTTCAGCTTCAGCTCATGCAAAATTAATTAACGTAGCGCCAAACTTTTGCCACTGCAATCTTTTGTCATAGTTGCCTTCGCCTGGCCACGCCCTCGTCAAAGGGCCCAGGTCCTTGGCTAGCGGAACGCTCCCCAGGCTCTAAAATCCAAGTTTATGGGAACTGGCGAAAAATGTTCTGCAAACAAAGCAACAAAGAAACTTGCGAATTGTGCGAACAAAAAGTTTGAGAGAGATAACAAGAGAGAGAGTGAGAGAGAGAGAGGGAGAGACATGGCGAGAGATAGAGTGCTATAGTGGGCGCTGAATAGAAAGAAAGAAACTTAAAACTAGCTGACAGCCATTTGTGCCCAGGGAACTGCCTTCAGCTTGCCAGCTTCAGGCTGCACGGCAAAAAATTCGAGCTGTGAACAAGGAGAACAAATAAAAATTTGATGAAGAAATTTTAAGAAAAAGGAAATTGGCGAAAAAATTGTGTAAACATTCGTTGTGTTAATAGCAAACAAAAATAACCCAAACTTAAAGTTTAAAAATTTAAAAAATTATATTTTAATTTTTTTTTTGATTTGAGAAGTTTATTTAAATCAGGTTTTTTTATTTAACAGGTGAACGCCTTTGTGCTAAGCGCAATATGCCTTAGGGCTCTAGACAGTCAAATTTGTAAAGTTAAATGATGTGGAAGAGGTTGCAGCAGCTGTCAAAAATCCAAGTGAGGTAAGATTTAATTTTGATATGTATTAACGAATAAACAGATTTTAATTTGAAATTTATTGGAACAAAATTAGATTAGATTAGAGACTTTATTTTATAAATATAAATATAAGAAAAAATAGATATATTAATATTAATATTTTAAATAACTAATTTTAATTTAAATTGTAAAATATAAGTATTTAAAGATATTTAATAATCTTGTATTATTAATCCCCATATTTAATTTGTATAAATTTAATTTTAATTTAAGAAATTAATTTATTTATTTTAAATAGTTTTCTTATTAACCTTGAGTTACATTTTCATTGATAATGTATTATGTATGGATTATTCTTATTAAATAATCATAAATAATAAATTTAATGAATATAAGAAATTAATAAAGAATAAATAATACATTTAATGAATATAAGAAATTAATAAAGAATGAGCCATAGGGAGAACCTTCACATTCTTTATTTATATGCCAATATTTCATTTACAATTGAATAAATTTGGGTTAATATTAAATGATATTTTATTCACATTAATTATATGATATATTTTTATAATGTATTTATTCATTTATTACATCTCTTGTATTTTGTAAGTAGCGAGAAAAAAAGGGGAAAAAATTAACTGTGTAGCTATCAGTCCCTTGAGTGCGTCCACAGCAACATTTGCACTTGTTTCCGCTGTAAAATTGCACTTTACGGCGTTTTTTACGCGCATTTTTGTTTTATTGCTCGACGTGCTCCCGGAAGACTTCTCAAGTGGGACGGCAAACTATAATTGTTGGCAACTGTTTTGCAACTGGACAACGTTTACTTTAAGAGCACAAATTAGATGACTGCTTTGCCTGATCTCTTTTCCTCTCTCCCTCTCGCTTTTTCTCTGTCTCTGTCTCTATCATCCCTTCACTTTCTTAGTCTTTCTCTTTCTCGGGCATAAATCGGCGCAACACTTTGGCAAGATTTACATAGAATGCAATTGGCGCATTTGCTGCGTTTCATTTGTTATTTGCTCCGTGTGCTTGTTTGCCTCCGAAATTGAATTTCTCGCTGAGCGGGAAACAATAAACAAGCCAAGCGACCGGAGCGAAGCGTGTGGCAGCACCTAAAGTGGGCAGCGCTGAGGGGGCGGAAGCGCGCCGACTTGCCAACTGACGTGTGGGCAGGTGGCACATGGCAACGCTCGCCGCGTTGCGCATACGCCTCGTTGCCGCCAGCAGCCAGTTGGTAGTTGCCAGTCGCCAGCTTCCACGTGCACACTGCTCGAATGGGAGCACGCTAACTGGAGCAGGCAGCTGGAGTTGGTCGAGCTTAGTCTTATATTGAAAGAAATACATGTTGTTGTCTCATTGATTATGAAACGTGTTTCATTAGATGTTTCTTAGCGTTCTCATAGATTGGCTTGTTGCTACATATATTAAGTAATTGCGTTCTATTGAAACAGCTGAACGCAATGCATCTTTAATGAGGCAAGTTTTGTACAACATTTTATAAAGGTTATTGGATCAGTTTAGGTTTGGAGCCCTATCGAAGATGGAAGATGGAAGATTGAAAACTGCATTTTCGGCATATTTTACTGTCTTACTATCGAAATTGTCAAAATGCTATTCAAGTAAGTACGGCAACATGTTTTCTTTTACAATCAATAAATATATACAGTTTTTACATTATATATTATCAATACCTAATGTAAGACCAAAAGTTCAACATATCATCATCATATCTTTCTGTTTCTCTCTCTCCCTCATCTTCATATGTCATAAGTCATATATGTTTTTCTAGTTTTGTGCCTGTTTCCTTCTATTTTCGTTTCCATCCTTCATTAATTTATTCGTTAGGTATTTGTTTCCTCGGTTACTATGAACTTAAATTTCGCTCATAATATTTTTCTGTCTCTCTCTCTCTCTTTCTAAATATTTATTAGTTCACTGCACTTCTCAAAATCTAAGCCTGAATGCTTTGTTTTCTTTGTGCTCATTTCATTTCATATCATCATATCAGTCTGTCTCTCTTGCCCTCTTTTTATTTCTCTCTGCATTTTTTCCTTATAAATGTCATATCAACACTAATATGATCTCATCTCATATTTATCATGTCTCTCTTTCACAATCTCTCTTTTTTTTTCCCATGTCTGTATCCACAATCTCTTCATTTCTTATATGCATAGTTCTTCTTTCTCACATTTTTTCTTTCTTTGTCTTCTTTGCTCTCATTTCACATATCTCATACCTATAATCATATTAGCCTCCCCTTCTCTCTCTCTCTCTCTCTTTCTCTTATTCGTAATCTCTCCATTTCATTTATACTTACACAACCTTTGCTCACTCGTTGTTATTTGCTATTACTCTTAATATAGCTTACATTCATCTTCTCTTACACAATTTCTCATATCCGCTTCTTCATCGCCTTTCTTTGCGCTTCTCACACATTCAATTTGCACTCAAATTTAGCGTATTCAGTGTGCGCTTATAATTTTAACCCGATTCTTTTGTTTTTCTCACTCATTCTGCCTTGCTCTGGCGCGCTCGCTTGCTCTTTTGACATTGTTGTGCCTTGGCACTGAGCTTCGCCCAAAACGGAAGGAAACACTTTCATTATCACTTTGGCGCTGCAAATTTATTGCGACAGCCTTTCTAGGGCCGCAGGAGACCTCCACGAATGGCAGCGGGGGCCGAGGCTGTGTGTGTGCAAAATAGTGAATAGCTTGAACCCATGCCGGCAGCTTGTTGGTTCCATTAGCGTCATGTGCTGGCGACTGCCAACAGCTTCGCTGTAAATCCTTCCAGCTGCCCTTTGCCGCGCTCCTCCACTGTCTGCCTTATCCCATGGCCAGCTGCTAGCAGCTGCGTTCGACTCGGTGCTCCGTCTTTTTTTCGATTACGTGTGTCGCGATGCGTGGGAAATGCCCTAAATGGATCAAGGCATAACGAAAGCGGAAAAGCGAAAGGGCAGCAAGACAGTGAGGTAGCCATTGATAGTAACAACTGCAAAACTGCAATGTGCATTGCTAAGCATCGGAGCCTTGCAAGTTTTATTGTCTAAATTATAATACTATTAAATATTAATAAATAATAATAATAAATACATAAAGCTTTCACTATTTATAATTTTTTATCTTGTTTGTATATTTTATAATACTATATTTACAATTCTTTATATAAACTTTTATATGGTTTATATTTTGTATATAAAATATTTATATTTAAACAAAATTTACAATTTCTTATATTTAAATTAACTTTACCCAACCAATTACTCCCACCAAAAAAGCTCCCTTAACACCACAAATTTTATAGTATTCGTCACCAGTTTGCAATTCAGAAAGATGTATTATAATAAACACAAATATTCAAACCAATTTTCAAACATAGACTAAAAGTTCGTCTTACGAATGAATCTAAAAAAAAACTAAAAATATTCGTAAAAAAATTAGTTTTGTCCCAAGTTTCGCAAATTTGGAACAAAATGTTGAGGGGTTAAAATATATACAAAAAGTTGTACTAGAACATTTCATATATACAACTAATATAACATATTATAAATCAACAAAAGGTGTCTCTTTCAGTTGTAGCTTACTGCACTGCCATCGTTTCTACTCCACTCTATTCTTTCTTCAATCCATTTCATACTCTAACAACTGCATCCACTTTTATTGTGTTTCTTAATCTGCTGTCCTCTCTTTATTTCTTTACTCCACACATGCGAGCTAATAGTCTCTTTTCATATTAAATTTGATATTAATATATAGAGTTTTTATATTAGACTTTAATAATTTTATTTATACTCAATTCCATTAGACTCCTTTCTATTCCATTTAATTCTATGTAACTGCCTTAGCTTTAGCCTTCATTTCTTTAACAATCTCTCTCTGTCTCTCTCTCTCTTTTTCTCCCTCTCTTTTCAACTACTCATTTTCCAACAGGTAAGAGTATTTCCAGCTATTCTCGCCATTAACATCAAACTCTTTAACCATGCAAAGTCGAGAGGCAATCGCATTTCCCTATATAGTGCTTTAGCTGCTCTTCTACTTCAGTGCTGAGTGACGCAGTGCGCTCTACTCGTATATGAGTTATAATTGCTGTGTCCCATCTACTCTCCCTCTCTCTCTCTCTCTCTCTCTCTCTCTCTCTCTCTGCCTCTCTCTCTCTCTGTGCTTAACTTTTATCTTATATCTCCCTCTCTCTCTCTCTCTCTTCTCCATCGCCACTCAGCCAACATTTGTTTCTCACTTATCGCTACGTCAGCTGCAACTGGAAACAATTTGCGCAAATTAGCCAAGGTGTTTTATGGCCATCATCATCATTACCAACAGCTCTATCATTGTTCTTGTTGTTGTTGTTGTCGTCGTCGTTTGTTTTTCACCAAACTGAAACTGTTTGTGCGCTCTTCCTCTTGTGCACAAATCACTTTTTCCAACTCCATTTCCCAGTGCGCTTTAATTGAGGTCTAAGCTGCAATTAAGCTGCTCTGCCTGCGGCTCAAGTTCGGCCTCAGCCTTAGCCTTCTCTCTCTCTCTCCCTCTCTCTTTCTCTAATGCTATTTTTACAGTTTAATAATGTCCTTGCCATGCCGCAGGACTTCAGCTACGGCTGGCACCTTTCGCAGTCGCCTCGCATTATTCATGTGACGTCCTTTGAGCAGTGAGGACCTTGCCAGTCTGACATTGCAACAGGCCGCAGTCGGCTTAAAAGCCAATATATCAACGGCTAACAAAACAGGACATTTCTGTGTATGTGTGTGTGCGTGTGTGTGTTTATATGCATGTGTAAAGCAGCAGCTACACAAACAACAGTAGCTGCAACACATGCATCATACACATGTCCGTACAGGATACTAATTATGATTGCGGTGCAAGAACATTGAGCCAGCTGCTTACCTGTCGCCTGTCCACAACTCTCTCACTCCCTCTCTCTCTCCTCTCTCTCTGTCTCTCTCTCTCTGTCTCTCTCTCTTGCTGTCTCCCTTTGAGCTTGTAACACTATCGCAACTGTAGTGCAGTGTGGGCGTGTGCTTAATATAGATCATGTGCGCCAGATGCATATGAACCCTAATCTAGATTGACAGCTCAACTAAAATGCACAGCGAAATTGAAAAACAACACAGGGAAAGACTAAAGTGAAGCTTCTAATGTAAAGTTTTATGAAAAGTATACGCACAGTTAATTTCTATATTAAAGCTTACAGTTAACTTTAAATATATATGATTTAGGTTTAATAAATTACAAAATAAATTGAAATAATTTTAAATAAATATAACTTAAATTTGTGATAAAGAAAATTATTAGAATGAAAAATCCTTTCCTTGAAAAAAAAATGGTTATGTTATATAATATATAAAGTTTCTTGTAAACAAAAAATTTTTTAAAAGCGCATAGACAATCCCTATCCAAAATTATAAATACTTCAGTTGAAAAGCAATAGCTAACATCTGCCAAAATTAAGTTTGTAAAAATGGTTTATATGATTGTAGAAGTGCTTAAAAAAATACAACACGATAAATAAATATAAAAAATAATATATAAATAAAATTGGATTTTTCTTAGAAAAATATAAAATATTCATATATCATAAAAAATATAAAATATTATAATAAATAATATGATATAAAAAAAAATTAATTTTCCTAAAAAAACCTATGAAATCTAAAAATTTTGTTTTGAAACAATCTTAGCTTATTCTTTTATTTTATTTTCTGTTTGCTGTCCAACAAAATAGTTTTCAGCTAGCAGAAAATATATATATCAAAACCCTAAAAAAATCTTAATTTTTTTTCAAACAACCTTAGCTCATTCGTTTATATTATTTTCTATTTTCAGCTAGCTAAAAATATTGTTCATTTCAATATAAATAACATATTTATTAAAGAATTCATAATATCACATCAATATACAAATAGAAAATAAATGTAACTTAAATTGGAAATCCCTTGCTAGTATCAAAGATATGTCTCATATCACTTTCCACAAACTAAGAAGTTCAGCTAACCTCCAGCAGCTACTATGTGCCCTGTAACCCGTTCAATCCCATTGGACTTTTCATTCTCAATCAAAACAAAAGGATGCAAACAAACTCAATTGCCATAAATTTGCGTCGTCTTCAGCTGCTGCAGTTGACGTTCAGCGTTCGCCTCTCTTCGTCTTCGTCTTCTCTTTCTTTCTCTTTTTTTTGGGATACCTCACCATATCCGCAGTTACCGCAGAACACCTGTCCGACGACGCCCCTTGCCATGTCCTGTCTGCCACATTTGTCACAACCCATTTGGGCCACCCTGCTGCCGGCACATTAGAGTAGGGTGTAGCAAGCCCGCAAATAGAAATAGAATTTGCTGCCAAGTCATGTCATTGCCTGATTCTTTCTCACTCACTCTCGCACTCTCTTCAGAGCAGCTGCTCATATGCAAATCCTTTCGTGACTCTGCGCCAGCTACGTGTCCTGGCAGCGCACATCCTTGCACTCGCTCCTCATCCGCCTTCGCATTCGCATCCGTCGCGACTTATTTACTGTTTTTCGAATTGCGCTTTCCAACTTTTTGGCTGCCAGTTTTTTTATGTGTGTGTGTGAGTACTATTTGTATATATATATATATATATATGATATGTATATTTGTATGTGTGTGTGTATGCTCAGAGAATGTTTCCCTCTTCCGTTATCCATGGCAGCATGTGTTTATGGTTTCTTAATTGTCTGCAAAAGTTTTGGTTTTTTCTCTTCTATGGAAATCTGACAACTTTTTCTTTTTATTTTACTTTTTTTATGGCATTGCCAGCTCGTTGCGGCTGCTTTGCGGCTTTGTTATAAACACAATTTATTTTATTTATATATATAATACATTTTTTTCCAATAATTTATATTGATGGGCATATTTTCTGGCTCATGTTATTTTTATTTATTTTTTATAAATTTAATCAAATTAAATTGAAGTTCTTCTTTCATCTCAGGAGCCATTCAGCCCTTGGTTGTTGTTATTTTTTAAATGTTTTATGTACACAAAATATGCTGCATAATTAAGCCGCTTAATTGATTATGCACTCAGTCGAGTGCATTGATAAATTGTTGCACAGCCAACTGAAACTTTTAATGAGACGCTCAAAATACTCTGGCGTAAGGCAAGGAAATTCGTATTTAATTGCGCCTAAATAATCGCCTAATGACTTGCAGCATTGACTTACAATATTGCCGAAATACGATTAGTGCAAGCTCCCGAGGCTGTGAGCACTTACAGAAAAAGCGGCTTGGAGTTAAAAAGAGAACGACTAATTAAAATCATGTTTTACTCTAATATTATAAAGGGGGAAACATATTAAAGATGAACACCTTTTCAAGCTTTGCTGAAAATTTATTCATTTTTAATTTTTTTTGAATATTAATCATATATTTTATTTACAATATAAATAATATATTTTATTTATATTAAAATATAAAATAAGTATAAACTTGAACATAAAAAATAAATATATTTTATATTTATAAAAATATATATTTAAATTATAAAAAAAAAATTAATGTATTTATTATTATAATTTTACTGTTATGTATAGAAATGTATAAAAAATTAATTTGTGAAATTTAAATGACAAAAACATAAAAAATAAATATATTATATATTTATAAAAATATATATTTAAATTATTAAAAAAATTATTTAATGTATTTATTTTGTTTTAAATTTTCATGTTATGTATAAAAATGTATACAAAATTAATTTGTGAAATTTAATTAACATTTGTAAGAACTTATTGTATTTTTATATATTTTCTTTTATTTAATTTATTCAAATTAAATAATATCAATTTGTCTGATTTATAATAACGTAAAAAATATGAAAGAAATCTGATAAAAGGGTGAACTTTGCGAAAGTCTTATTATTACATATATTTTTTAAATATAATTTCAGCCAAACTTATTCCAAGCTGCAGCTTCATACTCTCTATTTATATTTTTAATTTTTAATAAATGTAACTCATTCGCGTTACAAACAGCTCGACTATGTGCAGGAGCTTCCTTCTGCCAGTTCAATAAATGAAGAGTCAACAACTAATGAAATATGATGATGAATGTAATTGTTAAAATCAATATTCGTGCAGTGCAGCATTAACTGCACAGTAATTTGCCAGTCAAACTTTTAATATACCCATACACATGCACACACACTCTCACACACACTGTCTGAAGTTGGCGAATCGACTAGTGAAATTTTCCAGCTCACAAAAGTATGCTACGAAATTCTTGTGTGCGTGTGTGCGAACGCGTTTCGCTCGCCTGCGAGTGTATTCGTTATGTTCATTGCTTATGTGTGTGTGGGGATGAGTGTGAGTGATTGTATGAGAATATAGAGAATCTAATTGGATTTGTGCACGTTCAATGAACTGAACACTAAAAGTATTTTATATTGTTATTGCACTTGAGCAATGCTAAAAACGTAGCAAGAAGCGACACTCAATGAGTGAAATACCCTGTATGGAATGAGAGTGGGATGTGTTGAAGAAGGGTGTTGGCTAATAGGTAAGAGTACGTTTTACCTTTAGTTACGATTACCAAATAATCTAAGAATTGGTCTGATTGAAGTTTCGCAGTTTGCTTTTTATGAATTCTTTCGTTTCTATATTTTTATTGCATATTTACTTCAACGTCTACCTATTTGAATATACTTGCTGGCATCTGAAGGATATAGACTTATATATAGTAAAATTTTCTTTAAAAACTTTTTACAAATAGAATGATTTCTAGCTTAAGTCCAAGCACTAATAAATCGTTTTTTTATTTGATATGTAATCTTATTTTAAATTAGAGACAGCTTTTTCGATCACTTATGACTAATATTATGTTTTGCAATTTTTAATATATTAAATTAATAAATTATGAATAGCTCAGCTGAAAAGCAAAAGCTTTATATGATTGTAGAAAAAATTTTGAGGGAAATAAAACACAATTATAAAAAAAAATAATAATAAAATATATGATAAAATTGATAATATTATAAGCTCATGTATTGTTTGATTATTAATAAAAAATAAATAAATAATGTTTAACACATATAAAGAGACAAATATGAAGAACTTGTCTGTATAGCTTATTTAAGAACCTCTCGTTTCTATCATCAGCAGATTTTTCTATCAACTATAGTGAATACATAATAATCTAATGGATATTTAATAATATCTTAAATACCAAGTACCAAGTTAGATTGCCTTAATATATGTTTTTAGTATTTGCACCCATATCAATGTTAATGCCTTTACAGTTAAAATAGTCAAATTCTTATATATCCCAATATATTTGGTTGTTCATTATGTAATTGCGTTTTATTGAAAATGCGCAATGCATTTTTCCGCAGCCAACCTCTCAATTAACTGTTTTACCGTTTCATTTTTGAACAGCTGATATAATAAGGCAAGTTAGTACACAATTTTATTAAGGTTTTTGGAACAGTTTAGGTTTGGAGCCCTATCGTAGATGCTTTTTTCGGCATATTTTACTGTTTTACTATCGAGAGGGTCAAAATGCTGTGCAAGGAAGACGAAAATTGTGTGATGTGCACGTAGAAGATGTGTTGACCGAACGGCAACGTCGAAATTGGTTTACAAAATTTCGTCCCGGTAATTTTGATCTTAAATATGCACTACGTCCTGGAAGGACTCTTGAAGCCGATAATTAAATTGAGTTGTTGGTGGATGCAAATCGTCGAATAACAACTCGAGCTTCCCACATTCAGATGAGTATTTGTTTCGGTTACGTAGGCAGAATCGGACGTCAATTCTCACAGGGTATTTGCCAATCATTCAGAATAATTTGCCAGTTCATACAGGGTATTCACAACTATTACTGATGCCCCCATTGCTCATACCTTACAGAAATAACTCTCAATATTTACGGAGTATTTACGTGTCTGATAACTCATTTCCCTTAATCCATATATATATATTATTTGATATATAATATTTATTTATTTTATATTAAAATATACTTTTACTTTTAAAAGTTCAATCATAGAAAGAAATGACTCTACATACATACAGGGTATTTACTAGTCCAATGCACCCTATTATCTTTTCTATACATGCACATATTCTAGCTTTGTCTTCATAGTCGTCGTCCCTTACAGGGTATTCACTTGTTCAGCACTCCCCTTCACTCTCACAACACTTTATTGCTTTCGCTACAGTTGATTCGCACAATTGCAGAGGCTATGCAAAGAGCAATAGCAACAGGAACAACTTCGATGGCCATCGACAAGGAACTGATGCTGCATTAAGCGCTGCTAATGCCACGACTTCCTCTGCGACACGCCCACCCCGCTGCCACGGCTGCTCCGACTGCCCCGACTGGCCGCCTCTACGTGCAACATTTGTAGGCGACACGCCTGCAATTAGGTGCAAAAACACGTACCAAAACGTGGTTGTCATTGTTGTTGTTGTTGTTGTTGCTGTTGTTGCTGCTGCTTATGGCTGCTTCATTTCTGCTGCTTTCCGTTTATGATAGACAATGCTCCGGCTGGCAGGACCTCAAAGCTCGCTCCGCTCGTCTGCTTTATTTTGTTGGCCTAAATTGTGGCCCGCAGGCAGCTGGCTTTAATGAGACGGAAAAAGCGGGCGCCAATCGCTGCAATTAAAATTAATTACAGTATTTGTCAGCTCTGTGGCCTAACTGGCCACCGCAGGGCAGTGACTAGTAGAGGGGGCTGGAGGGTCGAGGAGGCGTGGCAAGACGCGTTGCATTGATTGCAATCGCGATCGTTAATTAAATGTCGAAAGGAATGTTGTTGTTGCAGTTGCTGTTGTTGTTTTTGCTGCTGCGTAAAGATCAGCCAGCTGGGATAAGGCCAAGTTGTAGTTGTTGCCAATGCTGTTCGCTGTTCGCTGCTCGCTGGCCGCTGCTATTTATAGCCGCCTCTGCGGCACGCAACGCGCTGCACTGCGCCGCACTCTTTATTATCGCCCTTGATCTTGGCTAAATCGAAATCGCCTGCATTGCGTGAAGTGTTGCAAATGAGTTTTTGGTCCGGGGCGTGCATTGCATTTTCAATTGGCCAGCAAATTGGCAGAGCACCAAATCAGGTAGTCCAACCAGCCAGCAGTCGCAGCGCAGCCGGCCAAAAGCGCGCAACAGAAAAAAAAATGCATTTAATATGCATGAACTGCTCAAATCGAACATCAAAATGGAAATTTGCTGCCGCCGATGAAGTGCAACTAAGAAGTGCATTTGTATATCGATATGTTATCGTTGAGCCAGGCTTTATTTATTTATATATATAATATAAATATATTTAAATGTATTAAATATATAAGAATTTTATTTAAATGCATGTATACAAAATTGTCAAGACAAATCTGCTTATCAGAACATTTCTTTTTATTCGTTCAATTTCTGCTCAAGAAAATACTTCAGTCCTATATGAGGAGAGTTGCGTAAGCTTAGGGTATAAGCTTATGCTTATAATAATTAAACTAATCAAATCCTATTACAACTTAAAGCTTGATTGATGATAAGAACAATTTTTCTTTTAAATATTATTACAACTTACAACTTGATTGATAATAAGAAACAATATTTTAAGTACGAATACAAGCATAAGCTTTTACAGATTTCAAAATACTTTTAATTCTTACTTTTAATCAATATTATAATAGTTAAACTTAAGCTTAAGCTATAAGCTTACTTAGATACGCAAAGTCGATTAAAAGTTCAAACTTGAGTTTCTAATCTTTATAAAAAATGATTGATAATAAGTGTGCTCACAAATAAGAATAAAAGCAATTAGCTTTTAAAGATTTAAAATATTTTACAGTCGAAGCACAAAAGGCTCAGAAATTAAAAAGAAACTGTTGAAAATCACAGCAAACGGGTATGGAAAAATTTAATAAAAAATAAAATGATGAAAAAGTATAAAACCGAGATAAGGTAAATGTGTATGAAGAAGGCATTATTTAGCCTAAATATATTTAGAAACAGAAAATATATAGAAACATTCTTTAATGTAGAATGTATATAGAAACATATATTCCACAGTGTTAACTATCCGTTTCTATATAAAAAAAACATTTCTCAGTCTCTTTATTCAACAATAGCGTGATTTAATTGAAAAAATATATAAAATATAAATACAATGATATTTTTGTACACTGATCTATTTTCATTTTCTTTATTAATTTCTTCTTGATTTTCTTTCTCTTACCCTCTTAAGCAATTCCAAGTCATTGCAATCAGAAAAATAACTTAATATGGATACTTTTTTTATTGTTATTATTATTATTATATTTTATTATTGTTGTTATTATTTTTTACAACTTTCATTCAGCACTATTTTTTTATGAACAGCCGATTTGTAATCTCTCTAAAATCGTCAATAATTAAGCTATTTTTTGTAATTCTCTTATGTACATTGTATTCTAATTAAAAAGTGAGTTTTTTTTCGCATAGGATTAACTAACCTTTAATTTGGCTTATGTTTTGTGTAGTGCAGCACTATATCTATTTTTTTTTTTAGCACAATTTAATGTATGTATGTCGTGAGTGAGTTAACTTCGTCATCTTCCTCTAATTTATACTACCAAAGCTGTACGAATTCCCATATATGTGCCATCCTTCGCAATCATGTGAGTTTCCAGAATGACAATTTCTAGTAGTTATAACGAGAACGACCTTGACTGCAATGCCTAAGCAGCCATCTCAGTCTCACTCAGCTCACCCACATCAGCTCCCTCTATCTTACTCTCACGAAGTGACAATTTGAGGATCCATAACTGATAAGCGTAAAGCCGAAGCTTAAGCTCTCTCGGATAATGTCTCCAGTACAGAAAACTCTGTACAACTCTCAGTCTCACACCAAAGCAATTACGAATTGGGGATCTTGCAAAAGAGACTCAGTCTCCTCATTGCAGAGTCTCAGAGTCAAAGTACTTTGTGTGCAGAAAGTAAATATGGGAAATCCATTTTGAAGTCCCTCTTGACTTGACTCTTAATTGAAAACCTCAAATTGAGTTGAGCCCGAAAGTTTTTGGGTGTGGATACAGTTGCAGCCCGGTGAAACTCGAGTCGAGCGGGGTTTCCCTCGGCTAGTTGGCACCCGGGGAGCAGCTTCATATGCACATTTGCCGTCGACTCCGGTCGCGCCTCGAGTTAGCACAGTTTCTAAACAAAGACTGCAATTGTCAAGGGGGAGCGGAGCGGGGCGGGGGGAGGGTATGATGTTTGTCAAATAAAATGCACTTGTGCATACGAAGTCAAGTTTATCAATAGACGGCAGGGCGCAAACAGTGGAAAACTTTGTGAACTCGTTTCGAGCCAACTTCTGTTTCAGTTCTGCCGCAGAGAGAGAGAAAAACTTTGGCCAAAAAGAAGAAGAAACAAGTAAGAGTGCTCTAATCGAGACGGCTCGATTAAGAGATACCCTGAGCCCTGTAAGAGCTGTTACTTAAATCATTTTAAGCTTCTTTTATATATACATTGCATATAACGCATGCACACATTAATACACAGTTATGCGTAGGCATAGGGGTGGGAATTTTACATATTTTTGGTACCTGCTGACCCTTTTAGAAATCTGAAGTTGGTAGCGAAAAAAGGGCATAATTGGAATTTCCTAGTGTTTATGCGTATCGCGAATATCGCACACAAACACATAAACGAACTATGCGTACACACATACATATACAGTTATGCGTAGGCTCGCGCTCTGCTTACTGCGCAGTTGACGCTGCGGCAGCGCTTGTGCTGCAATATGAGCATTACTATGGGAAATTGATTGTTGAATAACTTTTTTTCTGCTTGGACTTTTTTAATGAAACTTTTAGAGTATAATTAGATGGTACATATGTGTGTATTTGCCAAAGCACAAGTCTCTAGTATTTGATATACGACTTCTGGAGAAATTTGCAAATTTTGGGGAAATGGGGGCCGGTATCCAAAATCGAAAAATGCCAAAATGTGCGCATTCATTACAGTAACATACACCGCAAATCTGAAGTTTCTAGCTTTTACGGTTACAGAGTTACGTTTCGAAAACAAAGTCGAATTATCGATTTTTATCGATAATAAGAAAATGGGATGACTTTTCGATAATTTATGATAAACTTGTTCAGCGTATGGTATACACGAGTATTCATGTTAAATTTCAAGTCTCTAGCTTTTGTAGTTTAGGAAATCGGTGCGTTCATACGGACGGACGGACGGACGGACGGACGGACGGAGGGACGGACGGACGGACGGACGGACGGACGGACAGACGGACAGGGCTTAAACAATTTCTCTTGTCGTCCTGATCAAGAATATATATACTTTATGGGGTCTGCCACGCCTCCTTCTGCCTGTTACATACATTTTCACAAAACCATTATACCCTGAATTCCCATTTTCAATGGGTTCAGGGTATAATTATATTACAATGCATATTTTTTTTAAATCTAAAATGAACTGATTAATTTGACAAACTGACTAAAAATTATTATTATTAAATCTATATTATATTTTTTTGTTTAAGTTTCTCAAGCCACATTTTCCAGAAAAAAAATTTTTTATTTTTTTAATGCATTTTTTTTTTAAATTTAAGTTTAACTGACTAATTTGCTAAGCTGAGATGAACTTTAATATTATTATTAAATATATATTATATTATTTTGTTAAAGCTTCTCAAGTAAAATTTTCGAATAAATAAAATAAAAATCATTTTAATGAATACTTTTTTTAATCTAAAATGAAAAATATAAAAATATATATTAAATATAAATATATTCAAAAAAGCGAAATTACTTAATGAACAACCCAATATATATATATATATATATATATATATATATATATATATATATATATATATATATATATATAAATATATATATATTATAACATTTTTTTTTTAATTTTTCTTTAAAGTTCCTCACCTAAAATTTCAAAATAAATAAAATAAAAATATTTTTTTTTTTATTTTTTAACTTAACTGACTAATTTGCCAAACTGACGCAATCAGTAATATAATTATCAAAATATTACTAAAATAATATATATTCACTTTTTATATTTATATTAATTAATATTTATATTACTATACAATTTTTCTAAATTTGCTTTAAAGTTCCTCCACTACAATTAAAATAAATAAAATAATTTTTTATTTTATTTTTTTTTGTTTTCAACTTTAACCGATTAATTTGCCAAACTGACCCAAACAGTAATATATAAATTTCAAAATATTATTATTAAATATATATTAAATATAAATATATATACATTTTATTACAACAATTTGTATTCATATAAATTTAATATCCAATCGAAGCCCTTTATTTATTTATAGATATCGAATCAAAAATGGCACCTGCCCAAATATTTGGAATTCTAACCCATAAATTTACCGCAATTCCCAACTTATGCTATACCGCTCCCTGGCCCAGCCCCTCTGTGACCGATGGCCGATGCACAACAAAACACAACCGCAAATGCAAATGAGCCACGTGCATTGGACGCAGCGTCAAGTGCTTTGCGCGCAACACGCTCGACGTCTCTCGAATGCCGGCTACGAACATGGTGTGATGTGTGCGGTTGCGTCAGAGATGCGCCGGCCAGAGCCAACGTGTTCGATGCGGTTGCCAGCAGCTGACAACAGGTTAGAAGTCAGTGCTACAAGTTGGCAGCGCTGCAAGGGGCGTAAATATAATATTAAATATAATTTTCAAATTAAAATTAAATATATAAAAATACTAAATAGATAATATAATTTTTTTAGTAAACAATTAATTTTAATGATTTTATCAGATGATTAAAATCTATTTAAGAGAGATGAAAGTTGTTAAATTTAAATTTAAATTAAAAAATGGAAAAAATCTCAAGAAGCTAAAAGGATAAATGGGGAAAAATCTCAAGAAGCTCAAAGAAACATCGTATTCAATTATCTTTAAGTGTCTTTTTTACAAATACATTAAAATTGGTTTTTGAATCACCTTTTGGTATACCTTAAAATGTGGCCTTATCTGTTATTATAATTGGAATGAAGCAACTTAAGCAACAATCGAAGAATTTACGCAATTTTCCGAGTAGTACGACAGCTCTGATAAGTAAAAGTGCCAAATGAGATTTATGGTCTATCGGAACTATTTCTTGACTTTTGAAAGATATTGCTAAGTACCCTTTTGTCTGCTGATAATTATATTTCCTTCGTGCACTGTAAGAAAATAGTTGATTTTTATTGCAATTGGTAGAAAAATTGGTAAAAATAAAATTTGTTTTATTTTTGGGGAAAGAAAAATAAAAGCTAAAAAAAATAAATTAAAAACAAAAAGATAAAATTATATATAATATATTAAATATATTAAATATATAAAAAAAAATTATTTTATAAATATTTTTTTTATATATATTCGATATAAATACATGATAATACATAAATTTAAATAAATAAAAAAAATCTTTTATAAATTTTTTGTTATATATATATTCACTTTTATTATTATAATTTTTCATTTTAAGTTTTAATACTATAAATACAATCAACAATTTTTAATACATAAGTAAAATAAATATTTATTGAATTTTTTAAATAAAGACAATAAAATAGTCTTAAAATTTGTTTAAAAAAAATAGCTGTACAGAAAAAAAAATTGTAATAAAATAAAAAAAAATAAATAAACTAAAAATAATCAATGTAGAAACCTGACTCAAAGCGCTCACCCTAATTCAGCTCTTGTCGTGGCTCATTTTATCTTAAGTCTTAAGACCCAGACCTATTTTTTTAACAGTGTATCCTCGATTTCTGGCTAAAGATAACTGGAATTAACTTGAATCGTAGAGAATTCACTGAAGTAGCTAAAATGGGCCTATGCTAGAGTTTTTGCTTTCGCTTACTATTTATAGATAAAAACAAATATGAGATTGGGGCATGCGGGCGCCAAGCAAAAAAAAAAATATTTTGCCCGCAGAGCGTGGCGGCCTTTTATCGCCCAAGGCTTATCCTAAACTGACCCACACACACGCACACACAGGCAGTCGCTGGCACAGCGAACATGTTGCGTGGCGAACCAACGGTTAGCCGGCGCAAAGCAAACCGTTTCGCTGCACACACAAGTTGGAGTCGCTGTCGCTGTCGCTGGGCTCGCTTCGCAGTCAGTCGATTTCTGAACGTTGAAACAGTAGGAAGTGGGGCGTGTGCGAAGCCTAACGTTGCATTTCATAAATTTCTTCGACAATTCTCGCACACAGGTGCAAGCGTTCTGTGTGTGTACGTGTACGTGTGCCAGCTTCCGCGAGTGTGTGTGTGAGGGCGCGTGAAAAATCCCACTAAAATCGGCAAGCAACGCGAAGCAAACACAGTCAGCTGCTGAGAGTATTTGGAGTGAGTGAAAATTAAATGTAATAAGCGTGAAATAAATTATTACCGTGAATATTTACAAGTTGAATCAATTATAAAAAATAAATATTAAAAAAGTATACAAAAAATACAACGAAGCTTGGTGCAGTGCAGTGAGTGTGATTGCTTTTTTTTTACCGTAAAGCCGCAGAGGCGTTTGTTGTTGTTGCTTTTTTAAGCAGCGCAGCTGACGTTTTGACAGCCAAATCAAAGTAACAGCAGAGCCCAAGGCAGAGGCAGAGGCGCAAGCAGAGGCGCAGCAGTAGCGAGGAACGCTGGTAAGTCAGTCGAATTGAACGTCAAGTGTCGCTGCCACGCGACCAGGAGCCAAGCAACAACAAAAACTTAACGAACAGACGGACAGACATGTCGGAGCGCAACGAAATGGTTGGCATAGAACCTCGGCGGCAGGTGCCGCTGTCTGTTGTCTGTTTGTTGTTGCTGTTGTTGTTGCCTGGCGCTGCACAACAAAACATTTCTTTTGTCATTGTTGTTGTTGTTGCTGTTGCGTGTGTGTTCCGCGTGGCTCCGTTAACTTGAGCTGACATTTACAACACCCCACCCCCCCTCAAGCACTCCCCTGTCCCATCGCCACTCCACCCTTTGCGTGCTTAGCTGCGCGCATTGTTGTTGTTGCTGCCGCTGTCTGCCTTGCTTGTTCTTGTCTTTGCGTGCGGCTTCTTCTTCGCCGTCTCAGTCTTCTTCTTCTTGTTCGTTGCTTTTATTTTGGCGTGCATTGACATTGTTTTTGCCAGTTTTTGTTTTTGGCGCTGCTTCGCCTCGCTTCGTTTCGCCGTGCTTTGTTTTGCTTTGTTTTTGTTTGCAAATTATTTTTATTGGCCACTTCCTTGACTTTGTTTCTGCGCGCGGGCAAATAAGAAAAATCAATATATTCTTATTTGATTTTCATGCCCAAGCGAAGCCAGCTGTGGCCCATGCTGCTGCCTTTTCTTTTGTTTTGTTTTATTCTCTTTTGTTTTTTTTTTTTGCTACTGGCCCGTTGCCACCCTTTCGAAATGCAACCCTGCGTCTGCCTACCTCGCCGGCACGCCCCCCGCGCCGCAACGCCTCTGTCTGGTCTGGCGTTTCGCCGGTTTGTTTGGGTTCGTGTTTGATACAATTTTCTATTGGCCTAGAATCGGCCCGAAATTTTTATTAATTATCATTGGGGCAAACCGACGAACCGTTAGCTGACACACTTTCGGGGGGGAAAGACACAACTAGCACAAATGCAGATGAAATGCCAGATAAGGCCTCTTGTCTCTCACAATACGCTAATTAGACTAAATTTTTATATTAATCCGTTTCGAATGTTTTTAAAACCGCAAACCCTAAAAATTCTCTTTATTTATTTGTTCAGAGTTTTTATGGGTTGTTAAAGTTATCAAAAAATCTCGCCACCCCCCTTTTAGTTGCCGATGCGTCAAAAGGTGTTCTAGATTCCATGTTTGCCAAATCTAGTTTTTGTTTATAATTATTTGCCATCTATTTTGGAGTTTTGTTTAACATATTTATGACTTTTTTAGCACCTCTTTCTTGGAACTAGAAAAAGACCAGGGTTTATAAACATGCGAAAATCTAGCTTGTTCAGTGTTTCTGTGTCACTTTTCTCAGAGTTGCGGTTAGAGCCTTTAAGATACATCAGTTATTCGTATATAGCAGATGAAGAAGATGAGAAATACATGTTTTTTCTCTCTTAATTTACGCAGAAAACATCAGTTTTTAGCTCAGTAATTGCAAAATTCTTGGCTTGCCTTCTTTTGCTTTCATAACATTTGAAAAATTTCTAGCTTACATTTTTTTCGTTTTCTTCTTTTTTGGGAATTTCACTTCAATTAATTTTTATTTGTGTTTCCTTTCTTCTTAATTTTCCTGTGTTTTTTGACATTCCTTTTGGAAGTATTTCTATTTTTAACTCTTTTTGTTTGTACTTTTTTAAAGTTGAATAAATTTTACTTTTCGTTTGTACTTAAGGCTTTCTTCTGACATTTGAAAAGCTTGTAAATTGTTAAAATATATATAAAATTTGAAAAAATTTCTGGGTTAACTTTTTTTTTTGGGTATTTTGCTTCAATTTATTTTTATTTGTGTTTCCTTTCTTCTTAACTTTCCTGTTGGTTTCTAGACATTCCTTTTGGAGGAATTTCTTTTTTGAACTCTTTTTTAAATTTGAATAAATTTTACTTTTCCTTTGTGCCTAAAATTTTCTTCTGGCATTTGAAAAGCTTGTAAATTGTTAAAATATATATGTAAAATTTGAAAAATGTCCAGCTTATTTATATTTTTTTCTTTTTATTTTTTTGTTTGGTAATTTTACTTTAATTTATTTTTATTTGTGTTCCCTTTCTTCTTCATTTTCCTGTGTGTTTCTTGACATTCCTTTTGGATGTATTTCTATTTTTACCTTTTTTTAATTTTTTTTTTGCTTTTTTAATAAATATTTTTTTTTCTTTGTGCATAAAGTTTTCTTCTGGCATTTGAAAAGCTTGTAAATTGTTAGAAATATGTAAAATTTGTAAAAATTTCTAGCTTACTTTTTTCCTCTTTTTTATGGGGACTTTACTTCAATAAATTTTTATTCATGCTTCCTTTTTCCTACTTTTCCTGAGTTTTCTCGACATTCCTTTCGGAAGTATTTCTAATTTTCACGCTTTTTTTTTATAATAATTAAATTTTACTCTTCCTTTGTGCCAAAAGTTTTCTTCTGTCTGAAAAGCTTGTAAATTGTTAAAATATATATAAAATTTGAAAAAATTTCTAGCTTAAATTTTTTTCTTTTTGATTTTTGGGAATTTTGTTTCAATTTGTATTTATGCTTTCCTGACATTACTTTTAGAAGTATTTTTATTTTTAACTCTTTTTTGTATTTTTTTTTTTTTTTTTTTTTTTTTTTGTAATGAATAAATTGTACTCTTCCTTTGTTAGGCACAAATATCTTTTTGTCACTTAAAAAACTTGTAAAGTTCCAAAAGAATGCTTTGTAAAGCAAGTTAATAAATTTAATCGCTTAGTAACATTTCTTTGTACTCAAATTAAGTGCTCTATAAATATAATGCTCTGTATGGGTATATATAAATTTTATAGACTCCTCTTTGGTAGCGCTGCCCCTGAAGTATCATATTTTTGCATTTTCATTGTAAATGTTTGCATTGTTTCCCCCTTTGTGATATTTTAAAATGTGCTTAAAAAGTTCTGCGTCAATTTGTGGGCCTTTCCTCTCGCCTTTTGTTGTTTATTGCATTCGTAGGATTTCATATTTCCCAGCGACTTGTCGCAAATTCTCAAATTTCGTTGATGAAACCTTTCTTGGCCCGCTCACATTTTGGCCACGGGTAAGAGTTAATGTGTTTGTCAGAGTCCGTCCCTCGGTCTGTCCCTCTGTCGGTCTGTGTGGCTCTCCGCTACACACACACATACATCATTATTTACTCTTTCATTCATAATTATTTATTTAATAAAATGCCACATTCATTTACGTTGAAAACGGGTTTCGTTCCCTCGGCTCTCTCTAGTCGGGGTACCTTTTATTTTTGCTGCTTGTGGACTGCATCATTAAGAAGCAGCAGCGGTAATTAAATTTAATTATAAATGTTGGCCGAAAAAGCTGGCAGTGTCTGTGCCCGGGTCTGCGTACAGGCTAAAGCTGTTGCCATTTATGTTAATTTCAATAAATTAATCACAATGCTATTACGGCTCTTACATCATGGCTTGATCACTCTCTTGATTTATGAGATGACCAGGTGCGAGATAAAAGGCGCAATAAAGATAACAAAAAAACGAGTCCAAAAATAGTTTAATTGAATGCTAATCTATGAAACATTTCGCACGTTCGACACGTTCTCTACGAAATAGAGAACAACTGCATTTTATCGGCTGAACACCTGAATAAAAGAATATATAAATTACAATACATATATATGTGTGTAGGAATATATCCATGTATTCGCAAGAGCAACATTTTGTCTAGTGTTTCAGCTTCTTCTTTCTTGGACACGTTTCGCGAGACGATCGAGAGGAATTTGCATAGATAGCTACAACGCTCCGCAGATCTCTTTCAGCGGGCTGCTGTAATCTAATGTCGTCCCAGAAGACTGAAGGCACGTATGTGTTTTTTGTTGTGCCACTGTATGTGTGTGTGTGTGTGTTGTGTGTGTGTGTGTGTATAACTGTATTTGCCACTGGATAACTGTAGCACTTCGAATGGCAGCTGAAAGCGGAAACTGCACTTGGATCAGGGAAGCTGCAAGCGGAGTGCGGAGGGGAGCTTCAGTTCAGTTCGGTTCAGTTCAGCTCACGTAGTGTCCGATTGCCAACCAAGTTTGTTTATGCAAGACTTAACCTCAACTCGTGTCTCTAGTTGCGAAAGAACTTTGTGTAACTTAAGAAGAGTCTCTCACTCTAGCTCGGCACAGTTGCCAACTTAAGTATGTGAACGCGCGCGCTCAGCCTTGTCCAGCTGGTGTAAAGTGAACTTAGGCATAAAGAAGGGTAAACTATTATTTCTAACTGATTTGATCGATAAGTTATCGATAACATTTTTTGAGATAAATATTTTTTGATTAATCGATAAATATATAAATATTGAAAACTTATTTTAAACGACTGTGAATAATTTTGGTATGCACCTGAGCTGCATCAGCTGTTCAACTATGGCTAGTTACTACATATTTGAGTCTTTAAGCAGTTTGATATATTTTCGATAACAGTTTACACAAATACATTTTTTTTTGGTATTTAAATTATAATCAATTTAATTTTTTACGATTAAAATTTATTATTTCCCAGTGGTTAGGCAATTTAATAGTATTTATTGACTTTTAATAATCCGGAATTTAACCGATCAATTATATTATAATACTTTTGAAAATTTTACCTGTGTCTTGTCAGCTTCTTAGCTGCGTCGGTTGTTCAACTATCCATAACAATTTTAACAATTTATTTAAATAAAATTTGATTTGAGGTATGCTTAGTTATTTAATAATTTATACATATTTTATCCATAACAATTTGTTTAAATATGAACTATTTGAAGTATGCTTAGTTTCTTAATACCTAAGATTTCTTTTTGTTTATGTTAAGTCAATTTTAAAGCATACAACACTTATCGGGGCTTAGCCAGTAATCTGTATAAAGCTTTTAATAGCTTCGAACTACTTAATTTATTAGACTACGCCTTTTTGTCACATACTTAGGTGTTTAGCTTGTGTGACATATTATTATTTTTTTTTCGTTTATTTGTTTAATTACAATCTGTCGACTTGACAATAAATAACTTGTATTACATAGGAGATTGACATTTATATTATTTATATTGTGGCTTGGATTTTAGGACTAAAATATTCATCAGTCCAATGACGTGACATATTATTGAAAGCTATATGTGGGAATAGAAAGAATTTGAGATATATTTAGTTTTTTGTTTACTTTCATATTAAAAAATTTTGGGGCACATTGATTTTAAATTAGTCATCGATTTAATTAGTAATAGATTTAATTGTTTTGTTGAACTACTCATGCTAATTGCATATTTATTACTTTAATTGTTGCAATATAAAAAAAAATAAGAAAATTAACAGTTGTTAAGGAATGAAGTTGATATTTCTTTATAATTTCTTTATGTTTCAAATGCAGTTTGCAATGTATTTAATCTTTAGATGTTGTATCGATCATCAAAATTTTTATGCTAGAGAGATTCGGAGAGAAATTGTAAGATTTGGTTTCTAGAATATATATAAGAACTAAAATTGAATTTGAATATTATCTATAATTGGCTATCAATCGCCTGTAATACATGATTTCTAAGCAATTTAAAATTAAATGAAATATAATAACCCATAATTTCTTGGTTAAATGTTAAACTTTCCCATGATTTCTCTCTCTCTCTCTTTCTCTCTCGTGGTGCATCTTAATTTAGTTGCCAACAAATGTTAAAGGCCTTAAATGATGGCTATTAATACTTAAATGCCCTTCTGCCTCTTTTGGCCATAAATTGTTACTGTGTGTCTGCATTTTAATTATAACTTGGCCACGATTTCGGCATGAGAGACAGCAATGCGTTAGAGACGAGCGACGAACTGGCCGAAACAGCTGAAAGTGCAGCCAAACGTAGTCGAGCCGAGCCGAGCCGTTCGCAGCTAATTGCCCAAAGTCTGAAAGGGAATAATCAGGGGGCTGCGGCGGCCGAGAGGTGGCAGTGGCAGCAGCAGGATCTACAAACTGCAATGACAAGACAAATGTTGCTACAACCTGCAGCTACAAGTGAGCAACGGCAACAACTGCAACAACAATTGCTGCTGATGTTGTTCTTGGCAGGCATAAAAATTCGTAGCCAAACCAATTCGAAAGCAATTTCCTGGCCTTAGAGCCTGCGCTGCAGCGGGTGGGCAGGCGGACAGGCGGACAGCCAGACATTTGCATAACTAGGAGGTAGATGGGCCTCCAGTTAAAGTGTCTATATGCTATATACCTTTATATATTAGTATATACATGTGTGTGTGTGTGTGTATGGTCGTGTTTGTGTGCCTGTGTAAACGTTTAAACTACATGTGTTTGTTGGAGCTGCTGCTGCTGAGCTGAGCTGGCTTAGAAGCCCAAGTGAAGACGAGTTCATTGAATTCTTTGCTGCTTTATTCGCCAAACTCGTAAATTTTCAACCAAATACACATAAAATTCAAACCAAACTGGTTCCTGCACCACAGCCACAAACAACAACAATAACAACAACAACAAGAGCATTAACAGCGATTTATACCAGACCAAAGCCATATAGTCTTTGGGTCTCGTTTTTTTTTAAGGTTTTTGTTTTTGGTTGGTTTTTTTTTTTTTGGGGCCTGCATCTTTTGGAATGCGGCAGTCATCTTCAGTCGCAGCTCAGCAACTGCAAATGCAACTGAAACCTCATCTTTTGCTCGATATACCCTGTAGTAATTGGCAAAAAGGGACTGCCAGCCAAGTGGCTAAATGTGTATGTGATTCGATTGAGGTGTCTATATATTATTGTCTTTTTTCTTAATCTAAATCAATTCGATTAAATACATCAGTTGATATTCTTCTCGACTAGCTGAAAATCTTTGAATATCGAATGTTATTTGGATATTTTGAAAGCCTTTCCCTAGAATTGTATATGCTACTTCTACAGCATGGTCTCTTACGCTAATATAAATATCGATAAATTTCATCGATTATTTTTATTTAAAAATAAAAAAGAGAACAATTTTGAATTGGGCTATCATTTCATATAACATATTTTAGCTTTTATAAAAATAATAAAATAGTGATAGCTTAAAAATTTGCTTTAAAACTGATATAAAAAAAAAAATTATTAAAAATAAAATTAAAAATAATTTAAAAAGAAATAATCTAGAAAAAATAAATAAATATTAGCTATTGCTTATACTAAATTATAATCCATAATATCGATTACCAACAATATTATCATAAAAAGCTATAATTGCATTATATGTCTACTTATAAGGTATTAGATTAAGTCCCTTGTAAACGCCAGTTTTTGTGCAGGGTATCTACGAGTCGTATGCCGCATCAGCCTTTGGCTTTAGTAGTACTTAACGAAAATGTCGGCCAGTCATCCTTATATCATTTGCGCTTTTAGCATTGCATTTCACTTTGCTCTTGGACGGATTCGTTGCGGCTGCTTCGATTGAGTAGCTGTCCGCATTTCTATCTACATTTGTCGCCGGACAACTGTCTGCCTGTGTGTGTGTGTGTATCTGTGTGAAGCTGTGTGTGAAGCTGTTTTGGTGCTTCTGCAGCTCTGTTCGAGTGCAGCTTTTGTGGTGAAAGCGCAACGCATTCGGCTTGTGGCCTGTCCATAAACCCGGCTCGACTCGAATCGAACGACCCACATCCACATCCAGTTTTGGGTGTCGAAGAACCAGCTGCACCTTATCAGAGATCGTATCAATGTCAAGTGCCAGCACACATATACGTAAAAAAAACACTCACACAAGCGCGCAAACAAAAGTGTCCAGAATTGAGAGCCGAAAACTAAGTAGCTCAAATATTTGGACAATTTGGTACACTAATTGGGCCCATCAGCCAGAGAGCTGAGACCTGCGCCTAATCGCTGTTGGGCACAAAACAAATATGGAAATCTGGCAAACACGCAGCCAGCTGCTTAGACATTAAGGCGAGACGAGACTCAGACGTGAGGCAGGCCCAAACAATGCCAAAAAAGAAGAACAAGAACAAGAAATAAATGAAGCGAAGATACGCATCTGTATCCGTAGCTGAGGCTGTGTATCTGTGGCTGTGGCTACTGGACCAAGCCGAACAAAAGACGGCTCAATTGTGGCTAGGGATCAGCATTGCGCTGGCTACCTGTCAAATAGAAGATATATGTGTACACTGCAGGAAAAAGTTGATCAACTAGGCCCGAAATATTATTTATTAAAATATTTATAGAAATACATAAACTGTATATATTGTTAAGGAAAACTTTATTTACAATATAATTTTGATTTGATTTTAATTCGATTAAGACTTCAAGTCAACTAATTTTTTTGCTGTGCATGAGAAATGCCCGGCCAGACATCAATCATAAATTTGAAGATCTGAGCCCAATAAGAATTCTGAGTTCTGAGCAGCGGAAATGGAGTTGAGCTTTGGCCGCTTAACGTTAACTGTAATTACGCACGCAGATAGGCGGATACGCAGCTGTATCTGCAGATACATTTGTATCTCGTGACGCACAAACTAGTTGGCTGCAGCAGCTACAGCGACAGCAAATGGTCACAAATAGCCGCATAATGACCTTGTTACTCAACTGTCAACTGTCAACACACGCAGCAACAACAACAGCAGCAGAAAGAACAACAATCAATACCTAGCCACAATTTATAGTTGTCGTATCTTTGGCCATAAATTGGAGCGCCTGGCACATGTCACGCAGTCAAAAGGCAGCCCAAAGACAGCCCACAAGAATGTTGACCAAATGGGGCAAAAGCCATCGCTCCATAAACCAAGGATCAAGCAGCAGAAAAATAAAAAGCAATATAAGAACCATTTATTGTTGTTTCTGACAGCAAATCATTAAGCAGCCATCTCGAAATGGACTTGCTCAAGTTTTGCATAAGAATAAGACGAAAGAGTTAGATGGTATGGAAATGTAATAATACGTTGACTAGTTAGGAGAGTTACTTTGGGTTTTGTTTGTGTCAGAAACATTTACAGACTGAGCCCTTGTTGAAGAATATTGTTTATTTTTACCAGAATTCTATACAGACAATAGTTTCTGGATTTTGTTGAAGAATATTGTTTATTTATTTTTGCCAGAAACATTAACTTGATATTGAGTCTTAATAACTTACAGATTTTGTTGAAGAATATTGTTTATTTTTTACCAGCTGCATTTACAGACTGAGCCCTTGTTTATTAAACAAAACTATTTGTAGACTTGGGTTTACTTTTTTTCATTTATTTAATTTATTATTAAGGTCTATAGATATTAGATCGATAGATATTAAAAGGCCGATAAAAATGCCTTTGCTATTGGGATAATATTTTCATTGAAAGAGCTTGAACAAGACTTTCGATTAAGGCAGAATAAGTAGAGACATTGAAGAATTAAAAAAGTGAATTCGTCATGGCATAAAGAGATGCTGAGAAAGTCGTTCATATGTGCGATAAGAGAAAAGTCACAAATTAGATACACATACTCACAATAAACTTACAAATTAGATACACATTTGTTCATGGTTTCTATAGAATTGGAAGTCTTTCTAGATTGGAATTGTTTTAAAAAATTTTTCTTTTGCTTAAAATGGAATATTTAATATTTATTGCGTTTATTATCCGTTTCATATTAAGGTACATTGTCTAGTCCAAAGCGAAGAGTTTTGTATGGAATATCAGTTTGCATTAATATTATATAATGTTGACCTAGATAATATATTCTTCCACCTTTTCTCTACGCTTTACTTCAATTACTCTCTCAACTTTCAGCTTTGTATGGAATAAAATTCTTTATTAATAATATTATTATTATTAACATTATATTAATATTATAAAATATTTTCTTAGCTATTAAATAATTTATTATAAAATTATTTATTATTATTATTAATATTAATAATATTATTAATATTATATTATATTAATATTATACAACATTTTCTCAGCAAATTTATTATACCAATCCATGTCTTGTATAATTCTACCTCATCTACTCTTTCAACTTCATATGGAATACATTTTTTTATTAATATTATACAATATATTCCTAGTTAATCTATTATACTAATCCATTCCTTTTATAATTCTACCTCATCTACTCTTTCAACTTTGCATGGAATTAAATTCTTTATTAATATTATACAATATATTGCTAGCCAATCTACTAATCCACACATTTTATAATTCTACCTCATCTTTCAACTTCCTTGGTTTAGCTAAAATTAAAAACGTGAATCATTATCTCACTTTATCTAACTTCATCTTCTTAATGCCGCTTCACAGCTGTTTTTCTTGCTTAAATTTAATAAATCTTTTTGGAAGTAATTGCTACATTTTGGAGTTTTGGGCTAATGTGACAGTCACTAATGTGACTAACTAAACCATTTCCGCATCTTGACTCGGTTGTCACTTAATTTTACGTGGTTAATACATTATTCACCGCAAGCCCACAATAATTTTCGCACCTTCGCTGCTTTTCACCTCTTCTGCTGTCACCTGAGCAGCCGAAAACTCATTTTATTCGCTGTCACGGAATTTTAGTCATTTTATTCACTCAATCCATTCACATTACCAACTCAGCCAGCCAGTTGGGACACTTGAGCTTCTTGGCCAACTGGCCCCTGTTGTGATTTGTACAAACAGCAAGTCATTTTATTAGCTGGCAACTAATTTAACGAGTTTTGTTTGCTTTTACTAGCCTCCGCGGTCACTTTAATTACAACTTCCACTCGCCCATTCTGAGTTTTCCACAGTCGCCGCGAATTTGTTAATGTGATTAATTGCAGCTAGCGTCACATCTTATCTCGCTGCTCACTTTATTTCCCTCACGTTCAAAGTCCACGTGTCGTTCTCTGCTGTCAAATTAATGCGCCTTCGAGCAAACGCATTCCGTGGCTCTGCGCTCTGCTTGCGAGTGCCTCGCACTGCCACTTGTTGCCGACGTTGCGCTGCGCTGCTGCCACATGTGGCAGCCCCTTCGGTTCGTAATGTGCCTTGGGTCAGTTTTGAGTACTCGCTGCTTGGTCGAGAGTTTCGAGTGCTGCATAAAAACGCTTATCGCGCTGAATATTTTTGTAGTATTGTTTACGCGGCGGGGGCCCATAAAATATGACCAGCAACAGCAATGACAACAACAACAACAACAACAGCAGCAACTCGGCAAATACAAATAGTTGGCGCGATATCTGACGGATACACACACTGGCAGCGACTTCCTCGTTGTTGCTAGCTCGCTTATTGTTTTATGCCATGTTCTTCCTTTCTTTATTTATTATATTTGCTGTTGCTGCCTGGGATGGGTTTAAGCATACAATGGACGGCAGCAGAAATAAGAGGAATCTTAGCAAGTAATGAATTACGCGAGAAGGAGCATGCCCCGAAAAACATAAGTTCATATTATATATGCATGTAGTCCATGTGGAGAGTGGATATCTGGCATACACAATGAGAAAAAGTTGGGCTTAGATTAAATGATCATTAAAGGTAGCGAAAGTGACGGAGGGAGAGAGAGAGAGGGAGAGAGAAAGTGAGATACGGGTTTAAAAGAAAAAGACCGAAAAAGAGAGAGAGAGGTAGATATATGCATTAAGAAAAATAGAGAAGAATGAGTGGGAAAGAGTATAAGTGAGATATATTCGCATTTATTTATATTATAATATATATTATTTATTTATTTATATTTGTTATTCATACATATTTATCTATATATTATATTTCATTTATTTATCTATTATTTATTTATTATTGTAAATTTAGCTATATCTATGCTCGCATCTACACCTAAAATTATATCTTTATCATTGTATCTATAGATGCATCTTTAGTTCTAAGTACCATGATAAAGATAAAGAACTGTATCTCTAGTTATAGATACAATGATATAAATATGGAGTTGGTATAGATACGAGTTAAGATATAGATATAAAAACATATTTATATATGGATTCTGGTATAGATATGAGTTAAGATATAGATAAATGAATATATCTACAGATTCTGGTATAGATACGAGTTAAGATAAAGATATATAAATATATATACATTTATATACGACGACGATTTATGACGCACATTAACTACATATAGATATAGAAATATACATATTAATAAGATTCACTCATGTTGAGATTCTTTCAACAGAAAGATACTTTGGCACATAAGTGAAAGAACTATAGATAAATATTGTAGTTGCATTCATACAAAGTTTAATATACAACGAATAGATACAAAGTTGTATATAGAGATATTTAACTATGTGCATACATGATATTTATACAAAGATACAAATAGATAAGAACAGAAGCAAAAAGAGAGAGAGATAAGCATAAATAACAAAAGAAAGAAAGAATCATATTTAATTCAATTTTAATCCTTATAATGGAGAAGAATTATTTGAAAATAAAAATAACTATAAACTAAATAAAAAATGAATAAAATAATTTCAGTTTTTCTCTTTATTTTATAGAAATAAATCCTTATTTGTATTTTTTTTTTTTTAATTAAGCTTAACCTCTACGTTCATAGTACAAACTTTCTTGCAGTGCACTGGCATAAACGAAAGAAAGAGCTCTCAAAAAGTTTTGTTGTATTGTATGCGAATTAGTTGTTGTTATCAGGATGAGCACAGAGGAAGCTGTGTTAGTTGCGAGCATAAAACATAATTCTAAGGCAAGTTTTGACAAAAGGTCGACGTGCTTGTTCTCGATTGTTGTTGTCGCTTGTTCTCTCTCGATTGTTGTTGTTGTTGTGGCGGGTTGTTAGTTGTTATTTGTTATTTGCTAAGTCGACAGCATTGTGCGTTAGTCGAACAAAGTTTCAGTTGTTGTAGCTGTAATAGTTGCGCATTTCGCAACAAATATTTAAGTTTGTGCTTCTAAATAGTTTTTACCATAAAAAGCAATTGGTTTTATGAAACAAAAAAGTATCTACATAATAGATGCACAAAGATGAACGTTTCTAATGACGCAAACTAACCTTCAGTCACAAATCAAGTTGATCGTGCAAAGAGACAGCGGACAACAACAACAACAACAATAACAATCAAGCAGATGATTTAATAAGGCAAAAGGCCAGTCAAGCAAACCTGTTGCAATGCTTTTGGTGCTCACTGTATGCGCCCGCTTGACTAGTTTTTCGTCTCGTATATATATTTATTATATTCATAATGTCCATGCATATACCCAACTCTATGGCTCTATGGCCGTAGTACATCTATGCTCGGAGCTGTCTTTTTTCTGTTTCTGCGTTGGCATTAGCAATGAATGGTTATTAAACCGTAACCGCAGCAGCGCCAACAGCAACAGCAACTTGGCCCGGAAAATGCCAATGCGAATATGGCTGCGGCCAACTGTGAGTCGAGTGCGGTCGGTTTGTGCTCTTTTTTCTCCCTCTTCTCCACTATTTGGCCAGTGACATTTTGATGAGCTGATAAAAAATGCGAATTACAAACACAATATAAGACGATGGGAATTATTGTTATTATAGCGATGGAATATGGCTAAGAGCTTTCAAGCTGATATTTTTTTAATGACACTGAATACGCTGGCCTTCGGCTAAGACAATAAAAAAAAGGTCTGGCAGATGGAGATTTGCAATCGAAATGATATTCGGTTTAAAATTGATGAGATTTATGTGATTAAAAGCTAAAGATTAATGTTTTGATGATAATATAAGCGAGAATATTATGCAACTATATATAAGAGCCAGTAACAAGCCTTGAAATCCTTACATTAACTAGGAGTTATAAGCTATGCAAAAGTATTTAATTCAAGTCACTAAAACTGAATGAATTCAAGTAAGAATGTCGCTGTGGGCGCTGCCGACTACGTAACACGAATGCAAGGTCGAAGCGCTGCAAGCTCCAAAAACTCTTGAACATTTGTTTTTTTAGTCAGACTGTTCACGTTTTCAAGTGACTTATTAATAAATATGTATCAAATATAATATACCCACAATATAAATAATATAAATATATACAAAAATATATATAAACAAATAAAACAAGAATCGATATGTTATCAAGCTATACAATAATCATATATACATATACATATATAATAACATCCATAGCATATGTTTATATATACTTATAAATATATATATATATTAATATATATGAATATCAATATATATGTTTACGTATATGAACTACAACTTACACCAAAGATACACGCATATTAGCAGAAATAAATGTAATAAATATTACTATATTAAAACAAAACCAAACAAACCCGAGGTATCTCTTGACTTTTTCTAAAGTATTGCTGTTTTTCTGCAAGTGTACGAGCAGCTGTTACAAGTTCTCGGAGATTTAAAGTCGTGCTATCGATATCGGCGCGGGGTTGGCTATCGATATCAGCTGGTGGCACTATACACGCTTACTAAATAATTTAGATATATATATATATATATATATATATATATATATATATATATATATATATATATATATATATAATATAAATAACATTTATTTTTATAAACGCCCCAATATATTTATAATATTTATATTTATAACCATATTCATTTTGGTGGATGAATAACCACTATTTATCTATCAAAATTAATATGTTATTTATTATATATAATTTATGGCGTTTATAAATATAATTATTATAAATATATTCATTTTGGCAGATGAATAGGGGAGGTCCATAGTAATTAAGTTATTAAATGCCGAGTTTCTACTTGTAAAACTGTAGAAGATTAAGTCTTACTTGATATGCCACGACTTCAATGGGCGTAAATATCACCATAGCTTTATGATCTTGGGTTGCCAATACGAATATATGTTTTAAACCGTTTTAATAACGAATCGGGTATTTTCGCTTTGCCTATCACTTATTGGGTATATCGGAATATTCTTAGTACTTTATCAAACCAACATGCCCTCGACTATATATTCAAAATTTCAAGTCTCTAGCTTCAAAAGCGACGAAATGACGTAGATGGCCGGACAGCAAGACAGACAAAAACAATATAAATAAATTATAAAATACAAAATTTTCGATTGAAATTGACATAACATAAAGTCACCAAAAATTATGCAAGCTTAGGTATTCTATCCATGTATTATTAAGTCAAATATTATTTGGATCAAAAATAACTCAAAGACTCAAAAAGAAGAAGAAACTTGCTTTCAATGTGATTCACGCTCTGATGCTAAGTCCTAAAGTCTACATGCGAGCAGCACAATGCAAATGCCAAGTGTGGCGTTCATGACGAATTCATTATACCCTATGCTGTGTGTGAGCGCGTGGGTGGGGTTGACGGGGGGAGGCGGGCATTGCAGCACTTTAGAAGTAAAACGTATTGACGTATTGACGCGTCTGCGGCCTTCGGGCATTAAACTTTGCCGCTGTGCGCCACGGGCGATGCTTTTTGTTTTGTTGTATACAACGATTGTGGCAAATGTTGCATCATCATTAACACACACCAACACACACATGTGTACAATTGTTCAATTTGTTGCTGCATTCAATAGCAAACGCATCAAATGCAAAGTCATCAACCATTGCTGCTGCCTCTGCTGCTGCTGCAGTTACTTCTTCTTCTTCGGCTGCCTCGACTCACCTTTTGGCTTTGGCATTTTTCTCATTTACAAATGTTAATGGTTAATACAGTGTAACGAGCCCTCTGCAGATGGGGCCACAGGCTTGCCTCTGCACCCAGGGTGCAGGCCATGAGTCAGCTAACCAAAAATGTCAGCGACAAAGCGAGCTGTTAAAATGGCCCGTAGGCCGCATTCGAATACTCTGCAAATGATTTATGATCAGCGGAAGTCATAATAGTAGATGCAATAGCCTCATTGATACTGCCCGCTTTGGCCAACGTGGTATAGGGTATCATCTTCATAACGAAAAGAAAGTGAGGCATAATTTTGTCTTTTAATTATTCATCTTTATGTTGTGTGCATAAATTAAGTTATTTAAAGTATTTCACGTAATTTCGAGGCTGTTTACAGGGTAACTTCAAGGTGCGGCACAGCCCATCGCGGCTCACTGCGACTTGTCATTGTTGTTGTTGTTGTTGTTGCTGTAGCTGTTGATGCCTGCAATTTATCACATGTTGCTGCAACAGTCGGGCGCATAAAAATTTGTAAAATGCATTCAGGTGCCGCCAAATATTTGTGGCATGCCGCGCAGTTGCAGCTAGCCAGCAGTGCATCTGCTGCCGCTGCTGCTGTGGTGTTGGCTTTACTTTCAGTAAGTCATTAAGTTGCAGTTAGGTAACCAGGCAGCAATCCCTGCAGCCGGGTGCATGGGAGCAGAGATGTTGTCGAGAGATGTTGCCAGCCACAGTCGGCTGATTGAGCCGTAATTAGGCAGCTCGCAATGGGCTGCCGGCTGCGCTTTGGGCCAACAGCTTGGCCAGCTATGTGGGTCGTCGTTGTAAATGAATGCCCCGAAAATGTAACAGACAAAAAAAAACCTATTTAGATACATATATATGTGTCGGTATGTGTTTGTGTGTGTATGCTAAATAAACGAAAAGCTAGCTGGCAAATCAGAACGCAACGTGCGCAGTCAATTGGCATGGAAATGGGCGGCTGGAAATTCTTGGCACGTTAAAAATTAACCAAAAAAAGAAGAAAGAAAAGAAGAAAAGAAGAAAAAAAAAAAAGTAAAGAGAATGACAGGTACGACAACAACAACAACTACAACAACTCGGACTGGGCACGGCCCAAAAGGTTGACCAAGAAACGACGTGAAGCGCGTCGTCCGAGGCGCAGGTGAACAACCGTCTGATTGCCTTTTGAAGATTTTTACAGCTATTTATTTACACAAGCCCATAGTACCTCTTTCTCTCACTTTCCCTCTCTCTCGTCCTCTCTCTCTTTGTCTCTCTCTCTTGCGTTTATTTGTTATGTGCTTGCCGCTGACACCTGGTTTGTTTTGCAAGCTTCTGTTGACTGAGCGCTCTTATTATATTTGACCATTTGTTTATCAACAAATGCAAAAGAAATGAAGAAATACTAAGCAACAACAACAACTACAAAACGTGGAAACACAGGGAAACGCCGAAAATCCATTTGCCAAATGAAAATGGCTAAATTTTCGACACAGAAAAATGCGAAGTATTAGGGAAAACAAGCTGGAAATAAAGACTTTGATAAATGTGTTGAAAGGGAAACCATATTTATTTCTTATATAAATATAAAGTATGGAAGAAAACCTTAAAGAATGATTTCAGCTAATATATTTTAAAGAAAAGTAATGTTATATAGAGAGACAAAGAAGTATTTGAGATATGTTTCATATAGCTAAACAAAAATCAATATTAGTTTACATAATCCGCAGATTGTATTAATATGTATATACACTATTTACTGTATGCCCTGATAACACAATTCATAAAAGTAGATCAGGCTTAAAAATAATTAAATATAATAGATAGTAAAGAAATATTTATGGTATTATTACCATAGAAAAAACAATTATTTACATGTTTATATGTCAACAAGACTTATTTTGAGTTAAATCAAAAAACAACCGATGATAAATACCCTATCCCAACTATTTCGACCATATAGTCGAATATGGGTGAGGCCCAGTATTCTACAACACTAGACCTATAATCGGGCTTTCACCAAATATAATTAGCGGAAAGAGACAGGGAAAAGACCGCATTCTCTGTAAACAATGGGAAATACGAATTTTGCAGACTCCCATTTGGACTAACAACGCCCCTAGTATTTTCCAGGGGGCAATAGACGATGTCCTCAGGGACGAAAATGGGAAAATCTGGTTACGTCTATGTAGATGACGTAATATTTTTTCACGCAATAAGGAAGACCATTTCAGACATATTGCAAAGCCTTGGGGACGCTGGCATGAGAGTTTATCAGGAGAAATTCAAGTTCTTCAAAAAGAGCGTGGAATACTTGGGATTTACAGTATGAAGAGGCGGAATCCAAACGTCGGCTGACAAAGTACAAGCCATAAAGGATGTCCAATCTCCAAAAACCTTATTCAACCTTCGATCATTTTTTGGGTTAGCGAGTGATTACTTGGTGACTTATAAGAGGTTTATAAACAAAACTTTGAGCGCCAGAAACTCAGCGATACTCATACAGAGATTGGCTTTCAAAATTTGTAGAATATATTATACATATACACGATAATACATACATATATATTATGTCATATAATATTTTAAGCTAAGAAATATCATTAGTCTCTCTTTAAAGCTAATTCATTTATTTCTTGCTTTCGCTCTGAGTTTCTGTTCTTCTTTCTTACAAATTCTTAGATAAAGCATTTACTATTAATCCCCAAGTTTCATTGTATTTGCTAGCACTCAAATGCCAAAGCTTTCGATTTTAAGTATTTATATCCAACCTCAACTCAATTTAGCAGCCCGTTGAATATCTATTTTTAATGCCTCTATAATTATATATTATTATTTTTGGTTTGCCCAATTCGGGCTTCATTCAAATCTCGCACGTAGAGGCCATCAGTCCTGCGTCGTTATGCAAAGCAAAGCAGCGGAAAAGCCCTAACTTAATATTGCAAAAAATATGTTTACGCAAAACTTCGTCTGTGCGAGCGGGTCAAAAACGAAGAAATAAAAGAAAAAGAAAGAGAAAAAAGTTTTGGTAAAATAATAAAAGAAATAAATATAAGTTTTGACTTGGCAATTTGTTGGGTTATGCAATGCCAATGTCTTCATCAATGAAACTGAATGCTTCGTGTGATTTTTACAAATGTTTGCCCTAGTCATCGTCATCATCATCATCATCATCATCATCATTTGCTATTGCTACTACTGCTGCCTCTTCTTCTTGATTATTAGCTGGAGCATCCAAAAACACTTTCACTAACTGCTTCGCTTTGCGCTCGCGGCGCTCCATCGGGACTTTGGCTTGATTATGATTGTTTCTATAGCTGTTGTTGTCGCTGTTGCTGTTGCTGCTGTTATTGTTGTTGTATAATATGCTTTGAAAGAAACTTTATATGCATTATGCTGACCACAAACATATTAAATGCCAGTTGATATCATCAATGCACAAAAACAATAAATGTTTACATACGGCTATATACACATGCGTTCGCCCCGGGCGATTACAATGTATATATCCATATATATATTTTATTTATTTTTTATTTAAATAGTTTGTTATCTGGCGGCAAAGCGGAAATACCCATTCACTTCTATGCATCTATACGGGCTTGTGTGGCTGTGTGTGTGTATTATTATTATTTAGTTCATTTCGCCCACTCAGAGAGCTTCAGAGATTCATCTGTTTGAATTTTGAGCGTATGAAATGCAAACAATTTCAAAACTGTAATAAAAATTTAAATAAAAAACAGTGAAAAACTCTACAAAATATTTGTCATGTCACTGCAAGCAATGACAACAACAACAACAGCGACAGCAACAGCAACATCGACAGCAATATCAGTCACATTTTTAGCACCGAAAGGGCAAATATTTGTTAACAAAATGTATAAATAATAATGAAAAAGGCAGCGAGCACAGCTTGCACAATTGCATGCCATATGCAATGTATTTAAATAGACTCGTTTACATTTAAAAAGAATACCCTGTATAGCATTTAAATTGATAATTTGGGTATGCTGAATCATAGCCATAATTGAGCTGGAGTAAACTGTTTAAGTCAGTGATTGATTGAATGATTGAGTAATCGATTGATTATTGGTTGATTACTTAAATTTTATTAGGATTGAGCTATTATAAAATTCAAATATGTCTCAAAAATTACTGATTGATTGATGTATATACTTATTGACCGATCGACGGCCTGATTAATCATTGGTTAAGGACTATTTATTAGCAGTTCAATCCTAATAAGGTGCTAATTATTACCGATTGATTGATGTATTGGTTGTTTGATTGACTGATTGCTTGAATGACAGGCTGATCAATCATTGACTTAAGACTATTTATTAGCAATTCAATCGTAGTAAAAGTATTATTATTTACTAATAAATTGATATATTGGCTAGTTGATTGATTGATTGCTGAATGACAGGCTGATTAATCATTGATTTAGGACTATTTATTAGCCATTCAATCGTAATAAAAGTATCAATAACTACTGATTGATTGATGTATTGGTTGATTGATTGACTGACTGCTTGATTGACTGACAGTTATCCTAAAGTCTACTGATTTCAATAACTATTTATATCTTGCCATAAAAATTGATTTATTAGATGATTAGTTGAATTATTGATTGATCGATTGACTGATTGATTGTCATTCAAAACTAATATACGTGTTTGTAGTATGTACTGATTGATTGATGTATTGGCTGATTGATTGATTGACTGATTGATTGCCATTCAGAACTAATATACGTGTTTATAGTATATAATGATTGATTGATGTATTGACTGATTGATTGATTGACTTATTGACTGATTGATGGCCATTCAGAACTATTATAAGTGCTTATAGTATATACTGATTGATAGATGTATGACTGATTGATTGATTGACTTATTGCAAGGGATCCCACAGTTTATTTATTTAAAATACTACGAATTTCTTGACATATCAATCGAACCGTTAGATGATTGATTGCATTAAATATAAATTTCTGGTTTGAGCAAGAAATAAATGGAGAAACCGTGTAATTGACTCTGACATATTTTAAGGTGTGCTTTAAGCGAAGTTAATACTACTGAATAAATTGATTAAATAATTGACTGACTGAATAATAGACTCAGTTTTTGCTTCTATAATAAATGGGTTGATAGAAAAGTATTTACTAAATTGCAAGTCATTACAGGGCAACGCCTAGTCATTCAGGCTCACATCCTGTCACATACGTTTTAGTTACAATTGAACGCATTCATTATTAAACATCCATTTGTTGATTATTCATGTATTGAGCTTAAAACACACATTATTTATATAAATATTTGCCTGAATTAATGATGACAGTTGGGCTTGTGGCTATTTAGTTGCCGACTGCTGTTAACACTCGGCAACAAAGTTTAGTCACTCTTAATGCGTGGCTATTAATAAATAAAGGCAGATGTTTCTTTTTTTATACACTTATTTCTTATAAATCGATATTCAATTTAGAGTTCTATTAAGCCCCTGGGGTAATATTTGTGAGTTATCAGAGAGCGTTGACAGTGTAATGTGAGTAGATATTGATAGCTATTCGTAGATATTCTGAAAGATTTGCTTTTCTATGAGAAAAATCTTTCTCGAAGATATTTTCTGCTTTGCGAAAAATCTTTGCCAAAAAGTCTCTTTCACTTCAGTTCACGAAAATTTCATTTTGTGTTAATTTATGCCAGGAATTTGTCCAACTGTGGAGAATGCACTGCAAGGCTTTTTAGCTTGGCTTTCTCAGACGTGTAATTCATTTGAATAAACTTGTCTGGCTGCCAACTAAAAATACATCCGACTCTCACCAAATGCAGCTGGCGTCTGCAGATGCTTTCTCGTCTGGGCCTGTTTAATAAAAGTATCTAACGAGCAGACAACAGGCGCACGCATTCTTCAGATACGAGCTTGATGCTGACTTTCAGACGAGTGGGCAGCGACTTTGCCAACTGCCAGCCCAGCCCTGCCTCTGCCTGGCTCTCGTCGAACTTGAAGACGTTGTTCACGTCTCGCTGAAAGTTTTTACAATCGCAACTAATTAGCAAATGCATGCTAATTTCCTGTTTTCAGCTGTAGCCAATAGAATTACAAACTGCTGCACGTATCGCTCTTTATGCAATTAGCTGCAACTGACATGTGTTAACAGGCAAATGTTCAAATGGCAAGAAAACGCCTTTGTCTACGGCCTGCCAGAGCTAAAATGTACTCGCAAAAAATATGAGAGGCATAGATGATGAATTTCTATATGAACAAATGAAATGATATATGAGGTTATATAAATTAAAACAAGTAAGAAACTCTAGTCGGCGGTGACCGACTAGGGGATACCGTGAGCCCCGTCGAATCTGTGTTTTTCATAGAATTTGGGCCGGTATACAAAATGTAACAAAATTCAAAATTGCATAAAATACATATAAAGCTAAATATAAAATTTGGGGTCTCTAGCTTAAAAGATGAGATAATTGGGGATAGTTATCAATTAAAAAAAAAAAAAAACTTGATCTGCGCGTGCTATACACGGACCTAAATCAAAATTTCAAGTCTCTAGCTCTTATAGAAGCGGAAATCAGCGCGTACGGACAGACAGACGGACAGGGTCAAATCGATTTCTCTTGTCGTTCTGATCGAGAATATATATACTTTATGGGGTCTGCCACGCCTCCTTCTGCCTGTTACATACATCCAGCAAAGCAATTATACCCTGATTTCACATTTTCAATGGGCTCAGGGTATAAAAATATATATTATATGAGATAAGATGTGAGATGATATAAACCAAAAAGAATATATTCCATAGATATTGAGTTAATATTATCTAAAACTTAAGTCAATTGTCTAAGCCTTGCCAGAACTGACTTTTCGCTTGAATATAGCTCTAGGTATTCATATAAAGATATAGTTTAAAGAACAGAAATTACACGCTCTATAGATTACATATCGAAACCCCTTTGTTGGGCTTGCCTAGCAACAAACGTAATTTACATGGTCATAAGCATAGTTCTTTTGATCAGGAATTACTCTGGAATCTGATCGTCTGTTTCCCATACTAGTTAATCGTCTGCTTGGGCAAGTGTATCAATAAGCCCATTCGCATATTTCATAATGAAGTTGTTGGGGAACAAACGCCCCGAACAAAAGGATGGCTCACAAAAGGGCGCTGGGCGCTCGTTTATCACATCATGCCCTCCCCCCCTATAAGTTGGCAGCCCTGGTATAATTACTAGTCTTATGCAGCTGCAGCCAGGGGTCGAGGCGAGGCTGGGCAATTGCACTTGTATTTAGCTTTTGGCCTGCTGCAGCTCCTGCAATCGATTTGAGTTATTGATTGTAACGACGACGACGACGTTGACTCCTCCATGCTATGATTAATTTAACGTTGAGTCAGGCTTTTGGCTTGGCTTGGCTTTTGATTTGAAAAATTAGTGCATGAAAAAATAATGCAAAAAAAAAGAACAAAAACAAAGAGAGGAGCGCAGGAATTGGCAACTGCAAATGAACATAAATCAAACAGTTGGCTGATTGCATTCGAAGTGCTCACAAATTGCATGATTTGCAATTTCTGTGCAGCAGCAGCGTCTGAAAGGGACTCCAGTTGCAGCATTCCCCGGATGCTGACACGACTTGTCCGTGCTTCGTGTGTTGCACTTGGCTGCGGACCTCACGTTGTATTTACGTTGCGCAAATAATTCGCATTTTTGTTGCAAGTCGCGACTCGCTGCGACTGCACATAAAATTATTGCCTGGCATTTTTATTTGCCTTTTTATCGTGCGCCGTCCATTGTCCTGCCCGACAACGTTTATTGTTTTGTAATTAAATTTTTTGGACACGCAGCCAGTGCGCCTTGTGCGCTTGTGGCATGCCTCGCAATGTGGCACAGCCATTGTGCGACTCACTAAATCTTCATTTCCTTCAAGTGCCGCCTAAGCCCAAGACAAATTAGTTAATTCGTTCTAACTTTTGTCTCAGACTTTGCAAAAACCAGATGCGAAATGGCCCAAAAGTAAATTATGGCCCATAAATTAAGACAGATCATTCGGTACAGGTTCTGTCAGCTGTATGGAAGAGATTTCTTCTTTGTATATATTGTTAAAGTGCGGGGAATACGCAGTAGTCTATATACGGATATGTAAATACATAGAGATATTTATGCATATTTTAAAATTCGTTGATCTTCGGCGCTGATCTCATTCTCATGCAAGCTCAATAGGCTTTTCGCTCTCTCTGTTTTAACTCTTTCGTATCTGAGATTTCTCTTCTAATTTTATTCCTGTTTCGTATCAGAGATTTCTTTTCTAATTCTATTCCTGTTTTCCCTATCATTATTGCATAGTAAAATAGTATCTTTGGGTAAGCTTTAAGTGTTTCTGTCTAGCTTTTTGCCAGCTCTAGTGAAAGGTTTTATGAGCAGCCTTAAGCTAAATTTACCTACTCGTACTACGCCCTCTCTCCTTCTTTATTTCTTGTAGCTTAACTCTAGACGGCATTAAGTTGTTCAATTTCTCTTCTATGCGTCATTCTTAAAGGTCTTAACAGCTGTTTTCATCTAAATGCCAAATGTTTATACACTCTTGGGGCTCTGGCGTGGCAATGGGCCTTAGTTAGCTGGACAGTCGTTAAATCCAAGTCCATAAGCCAGGCCCGAAGTACGCCATGGCGCTAGCCAAAATCAATAAACATAAAGGCCTGGCAAATTATACACTTGTGCTGAGAGAGGGAGAGAGAGCGGGAGTCAGAGAGATGTTGGCAGTGTGTGAGGCAGAGAGAAAGAGTGTGAGACAGTCACAATTCAAAACAGGTTAGCCGACTATGTAAATTTGTATTAATATTCAAAAGAAGCGATTGCGTGTATAATATCAACAGCAGCTAGTATAAATATGCATGTGACCTTCGCCTCGGATGATGGGCAGCCGAACGCTGCGAGAGCAAAGGGTGTCCACAAATATGTTGGTTAAGGCAGATATATACTATATGCATGTAAATTGTGCTTTATTGAGTTATTGGTCCCGTGTCGAGTGTGCGTTCTCCAATCAGTTGCAAGGGCCATAAATTGGAATTAAAATCAGCAATTGCAGCAATTAATTGCGCTTAATCAAGACGTTGAATATGACGAACGGCGAGGCAGCAACAAAAAATTTGAGAGAAACTGAGAGAGACGGAGAGATAAAGGGAGAGAGAGATGGATCCGGCAGAGAAGTAAATAATATTATGGCCACATCGAAGCTATTTTAATGGCCATCATTGTGCGAGGGCATAAAACAGAAAGAAATGCCTCGAGCCAAATAAAATACACAAAAAGAACAAAATATGTGTATGGAGAGGGAAAAAATTAAAGATCAGAATTTAAAGCAAACGAAAAAGATGGCCAAGAGGCATTTTGTTTATGTACTCTTAAGAGTGTTTATGATCAGCAACATTTTGTGATCATTAGCAAATAATTTACGCCATTTACAGGCTAAGAAACAGAAATAATATCAGGCTGGGAATTATTTATTTTTGGGGTCTTATGAACTGGTCAAATACACTACGAATGGGGAGAGTTTATAATATAAAAAAAATATATAAAAAAAATTTGTTAGAATAAGCATTTAATTGAATCTTATTATAATTTTTTCTGGGAACTAAATTGATTTTAAAATAGAAATGTAAATTTTTTATGCATGCAAATATGAACAAATTGTATATTAATGAACTAATTATTGCTATTTTTTTTATTTATCTGGAAAATTGGTTTTATAATTCAAACAATTAATTCCAGATGTAATAACGTTTATTGTAAATGAAAGTTGAAATTTCTTGTTATCATAGTTTCACGATTATTGAATCATTAAAACTTATTACTAAAATTAAAACTAAATAAATAAGTTTATTTGTAATATTGAATTTATATTAAATTAAAGTAAAATCTAAATATAACAAGTAAGAAAACTCTAGTCGGGCGTGACCGACTAAAGGATACCCTGAGCCCCGTTGAGCCCTCTGTGCTTTTCAATATTCCCCATAGCTTCTATTTAGCGTAAGCTTATACAAATTTTCAGGTTTGATTTCTCTTGTCGTCCTGATCAAGAATATATATACTTTATGGGGTCTGCCACGCCTCCTTCTGCCTGTTACCTACATCCAACTAAACCATTATACCCTGATTTCCCATTTTCAATGGGCTCAGGGTATAAAATGCATCTCAAATAATTTTAAATTCAAATCCTTCATAATTGTTGAAGAATTGAAATAGAAAATTAAAGAACGAAAACCAATAAATTAAAACATTTACAGCTTATAGAAAAACAAAGCAACAGCATATAAAAATAAAAACTTTTGTAGAATAGAAATGTGAAGAGGCGACTAAAAAATAATATTATATTAGATAAATATTATTTTTTTGTTGCTTCTTCGCATTTGATTTCTATTCTACAAAAGTTTTTACTTATATGTGAGTTAATATAGTACCAGATTCATTTGTATATTATGCATATATTTTTGCACTCTTCAAAATGTATGTAAAATGCATATACCCCATGCTTGCATAGGGTATCATTAAAGACAGAATTTGCAATGATTAAGTGCGCACCCTTTTTGTGGATCTGTTCATGTAAGCAGCTTTTGCTTATTGGGCCCAACATACATTTAATGAACTGCCAAGGCGCAAATCTTCCAACAATGTTGTTGCTCTTATTGTTGTTGATGCTGCTGCTATTGTTGCCGCTGCTGCTGCTGTTGCTGCTGTTGTTGTCGCTGTTGGTGGGCGCCGCAGAGCGTGCGAAATTTGTTTTAAAGCCTCTTAAAGGCAGCACAGCTCACAGCACTTGAAAACAGAAGCTGTCGGCATCGCAGTTGCTGTTTTTGGGGCCGGCAATATTTGTCAATTGAACTGAAATTAAATTAATTATGGCCAGCAGAATTTGGTCGGAATCATTAATTAGTTTGGCCTTTGTGCTGCAGACATAGAGAGAGAGAGAGAGAGGGAGAGACGGTTAGATTGAGCGCTCTAATCAAATTAATTAATTTGGCTTAGACACAGGCGTTTATTAATTATATTATACGCCGTTTGGCTGTCGATTCCAGCTAGAGTTGCCAGCCAAGTAGCCAACTGCCACGCCCAGTTCGATATTGCCCCTGCTCAAGCGTTGCTAATTAGACTAACCTGATTAGTTTGTGTAAAAAATACGCATACGGCATAGACTCGAGTGTGAGAGTGTGCCCGGGTGTGTGCGTGTGTGTGTGCCTCGGTCACCATGAGTACGAGGTGTCCAGGCTGCACACACGCACGCACACCAGCAGCTGCTACAACACCCACACATTGTTGCTGGCCTCTTGTAGTTGCTATCGTCATGCGATTTTTATCTACCGCTCACTACAGACAAGTATTAAAGTTGTCGCCGTTGAAGTTGTTGTTGTTGTTGCTGCTGCTGTTGTTGTCAAGATACAACACCTTGAAGCCGTTGCACATTACAGCCAACACGTAACCGGTTGGGCAGCCGCCAAGGTGTTGAAACTGATAAGCTGATTGGCTGTATAGGTACAAATAAAGGAGTCAAGGGGGAAAAAGCAGCAACAGTTACAATAAAACTATTTGCGATATTAAAAAGGAAACAATTTTTTGGAAAGAGCTTTAAGAAAAATATGTTTTTAAGGAGTGAAGTCGGAGGCTTCTTAAGATTTCTTATGATAAATTGAAATTTTTGAAAAGATAATTGAATGCATTGAAGAAAAGAGAGAATTCTGCAATGTCGAAGATTGAAGCTAGTTTCAATAGTTTTTAGCATCGAATATCTTTGAGATACATATATTCTTTATTAAGGCAAACTTTAATGCAGAACAAATCGTTTTTGGTTTTGGAAGTCGGAATTCTTGAAAAGATAATTGAATACATTGAGAGAAAGAGAAAATTCTGCAATATCAAAGATGAAGCTATGTTCAATAGGTTTTAGGATCGAATATCTTTGAGATATATATATTCTTTATTAAAGCCTAATTTAATGCAGAACAAATATTGTATGATTCAGCTTGTATATTATTCTAGCAAAAGAAAAATAAATAAATTTGTATTTATAATTTTTAGTCAAATAAATAAGCTGACAATGAATTGTGACAGAAATCAAAGTTTTGAATTAACACATTTGTCTCGTATACCTTGAATTTAGTGCTAATTTGAAATCAGATAATACTACCTTTGTTTTTATATAGATTCAATGTGCCCAAATTATAATTATTTTGCTAAAACTTTCACAGTTTCAGAGTCGTGAGTGACCTAGATATTACCAAAAATTTAATGCTATAAAATAATGTTATTATTAAAATAATTTTAGTCTGTAGCAATTACAAAATATATAAATAGATCCGATAGGTGTCGATATATTAGGGTTTTATAAACAAATTACATAGAAAATAATCTAATTGATGGCAAAATAATTTGCACTTATTTAAAGCCTGCGAATACAATTAGAATAAATATTTATGTATTTGCGCGCACATCATAAATAATTATGCAAAATATGTTGCGAGCGCCAACCTTTGCAGCGGGCGCAAGGCGCAGGAAACAATTGCATTTTAATTATAATAAATTAAGTTTTAGCCACGCATTTGCATAACAAAAAATGCGTAAAAAACTGGGAAATATTTCGCGCAGTTTAATATGCAGAAGAGAATTTATTATGCTCGTGGGCTAAAACGTATTGCAGTACTAGGCCATAAATTATGGCCAAAAGTTAATTAAATAGAAAAAAAGCTATTATCAGGCAGCAGCATTATCAGCTGATAATAAAAGCTTATCTAACCGTTACAAGTACTATATATATACTGTAGTGCACTGCATGTCTGATAATTTATGATTTCTTTCTTACTTTGCAGATAAGAATTGCTGAAGTCATTGGAAATACATTTATTTATAAATAAATAACTGATGGGCCCTGCATTGAGGTGAGTTCCCAAAAATCGAAATTATCTGGATCGAACTAAACTGGAAATTCCCATTCGCCCCACTTGGCTGCACAACAATTTTTTTCCAATGCCAATTTGTAGCAGGCAGAAATATAAATATAATAAAAGTAATAATAAAAAAAAAAAAACAAGTTCATTGTTTTGGACTCAAACTAATAAGCGCCGAATATGGCCAACAATTTAGCCAACTCTCGGCTGCAGTTGCCGTTGGCATTGCCGTTGCCGTTGCCGTTGCAGTCGCTACTTGTCCGACTGTCTGCCTCTCGAGATGCGCCCAAGTAGCTTAACATTGTATGGCATTGTCTTTGCTGTTCGCTGCGCGCTGCGCGCTTCTCGTTATTGTGCCAAATGGCCATAAAAGGTTAATTGGGTCCTTAGCAACTTGGCCGGCAACAAAAACAAATGATGCCAACATTCCACGCTGCTTACCTCAGCCGCTGTTACTGCCACTGCCCCTGGCTCTGTCTCTGTCTCTGTCTCTGTCCCTGTTGTGTCTACTGCTGCTGCTGCTGCTGCAACATAGAAAAATCTTAATTAGTTAATTAAAACAACAAACAAAGGCGAGTTCGAGCCTCAGATCCAGACAGTGTCCGCCACTGCAACTAGTTCAGTTGGGCTACTGCATAATTCATGCGCCTTTAATGACAACCACAACTCGAGCAGGACACCAAAGTCAAAGCCACAGTCTAACCCGAAGTTGTCGCTACACATTGAGAAAATCTACGGAATTCTCAACTCAAATTAAGTACAAATGTTGTCCAAGTCGCAGCATGTTAGACATCAAATGAAATTGAGACAGTGCCGAAATTCCTGAACTCACTGCCTGACAGTGGTCATTCGAAGAGGGGAATGTTTCTTTGAAGAAAATCAATTAATATAGTGAGTTTTTTGGAGGGAAAATTCCTTTAAAATAATTTTATAATAATCAATTTTAAAATGTGAGTTTACAATTATTTAGAGATTTTTTAAAAACAAGGTAGGAAAAATTAGTAAAGCATTTTGATGTCAATATGAAAAATAATAATCATATTTGGACTTCAAATTGAATACCCAAAAACCAAAAGATTTATCTTAGATATAATAGTAAAGCCTATTTCTGAGATAAACTAAATCTTAGTTATTTTTTAAAATCTCCAAATATATACTCTAGAAAACTTTTGAGCCTAAGCTGAGATCAAATCTTTGAAGTGGAACCTAAAAACAAATTTAAATTTGATTATTAAGGGAATTATCACTTCGGCAATCCATATATTTAATTTATAATTCAAAATATATTTTATAAATATGAAATTTTCCTCTATAATTTCTGCCTAGTCTAAAGAACTAATATAAAAATCATCATAAAAACTGTCTGCATCTATCCCTTTTTCTCTGAGTGTAATTGCTTAGTGCCCAGTTGTTGCCACTTTGATGTTGGCTGTGCTTGTTCTTCTAGTTGCTGTTGTTGTTGCTCCAGCAGCAGCAGCAGCAGCAGCCTTGCGATAGAGACACGTTGTCTGCTATAGATCCCCTGTGCTTGTGTGCGTGCGTGTGAGTGTGTTTATGTTGACTCAAATCCCCGGAGGTGACATTAAACTATGAAAGGCATTTAGTTTAGCGATTTATATAGGCGACTTTTTGACAGTTTTATGTCGCTCGCTGTCCACAGGGTCGCGTTCAAGGTGCGGATTGAGGATAACGAGCTGAAAACCTATAAAAACAACAACAAGCAGAGCAGCAGGAAGAGCTGTAGCTGGAGTTGGAGCAGGAGCGAGAGCAACTGCAGCCTGCCTGGTTTATGCTTCATTAAATAGCCGGGCAATGTTTATATATTTCAGTGGCTAAGGACCTCGTTATCCGCCTCAATCAATGCAATTGCGCGGAAGCGATTTATGGGTGCCAACTACTTGAAGCCCTTTACAGCCCATTGCAATTGCAACATTTTGCCGGCCAAGTGGACTGAGAAATTCGCAATGTAATGCACCCAACATGAAACCTATAAAGAAAAGTACGTGAAGATGTATAAGAGTCGAAAATATGGCAATACATTCGGCTTCGGCTGGAGACTTTACGAGAATTTCATATTCTAAACCACTCGAAAGGAAAGCGAGCGAGCATCGAAATATATATTTATGGAGCAGTCAATTGAAAACGAAGTTGGCTTCTAATGGAGTAGCCAGCTTTTAAGCTCCTTGCATAAAAGCGAACGGAAGGAATGATGATAAAATAAAGAGACAAGAGAGGTCAGATTGTTAGAGCGAATTGGGAAAGGAAAAAACAGAGGAAACTGTAACAAGCTTTATAGCTGAAAGATGGTTTTTTTATGAGTCCTAAAATATAATATAACAAGTTATGGAAGAGCAGAAGTATATGCTCTATATACACTGAATTATACATATATATCTTGTAATATATAAAATATATTTACAATCTATTGTGAGTTAAGAGAAAACATCTTAAAGAAACATCTTCAGAAAGCTTTAATTATACATAAATAAACCGTAAGGCCCCCCGCCAGCTCTTTAAGTTCAGCCCATTTCCCTATAAATGTCTGTCTAACAAAGAGTAATTTCCTACATGAGATATTGTATTACCCTAATTACAGTACGCTGAAGCTTCAAGTAATCCACAAAGACTTCCATTTATGATTAATGTTCGGGTCTGCTGGCCTTTTTATTAACACCCATTCATATCGAATGGCATTTTGCTACGATTTAATTAAGCCTAACCATCAACATTTGACCTGAAATCAATGCCGGGCCCGAGTTCAAGTTCAATTCAAGGTTAAAGAAACTGGGGAAAAAGAGGAGAAATATTTACGATGCGTAGCGCTTGTTTGACTACAGGTTTAACCTCTTGACTTTGCAGATTCACACAATTTGTTTGGCTTTTAGTTAACCCTTACAGGGAAAACAAAGGCTCCAATCGTGCGATACCATTACGGCCGCAGCACGAGGCAAAATGTGTTTATCCAAGTCTATATATAGCTATACATATATATACGTGTGTGGTAGGGCAGGGTTGCCTGATCGGGTCTCTATCACGCAAACCCAAAGCTATTTGTATTTTTCCGACTATTTTTTGTGCCGGTCATAAAAAATGACCAACTGCCATTAGGGGCACAAAAATGAAACCATTTTTGTCATTTGACAGGCAATTTTCGAGCGTTACATTTTTCGATTCCTCTTTCGTAACCCCCCCCCGTCACTGGAACGCGCCCCCTCTCTAATTTGTGGTGCCAACGCACAACAAAATTACTCGACCCGCAGCGAGAGATATGAGAGTGCGAGCGTGTGAGATCTCTATGTGCGTGTGTGTGTGTTGTGTGTGTGAGTGTGTGTGTGTGTGTATTCTGTCAGTTGCGCCCACAGAATGCTTGCTGGCCATAATGTGTGGACCCTTCGGTGCCTTGCCTCGCTCCACTCCGGGCAAAAATCTGTGGATAGTTTATCTAGAGCTGAAAGCATTTTTCCAGCCCATGCACATTTCACATGAATCCTTAGGCATTTCCTCTGTGTCTCACTCACTCACTCCCCCGCCCTCTCTCTTTCTCTCTTTTTGGCATACTTAATCGAGTTGCGACATTGAAATATATTGACTTTATTATCCAAACTCGTCGTGTGAATGCGTGTGTGTGCGTGGGTATGGACTATCATTTGATTAAATCTAAATCTGTTCATGAACCCGAAGTTTACTCTCGCCGGGCTCCCTTTTATTAATTTCAACAAGAAAGCTGCATAAACAAAATTAACGCAGATAACTTTCTGCAGATTTACTGCGCTAGTTGGCGAATTAGTTTTCATCTTTTTATTCCGACTTGGCCTTTATTCAATTTGCAAAGAGTTGGCCAAGGTCCAAGGCAGGAGGAAAATGCAACTTAAAGCGCAGACGGCGAAGGCGAAATGCTAGCAAAAAAAAAAAAAAAAAACAAAGTGGAAAACGTGAAAAACTGCAAGTTGTTGTTGTTGGGGGCAACTGTTTGCAATAAGCCTGAATAACCGAATGAATGCCTGAATGGTTGAATGAGCGCTCGAGTGGTAGACAAACGAATAAATATGGGGGTCGTAGAGCCATATAGCAGCCAACAGTTTCCACTCAGTTCAGCTGACCTGGCCAAGAGCGTAGCTGCCCATTTGTAGTCAAAGGCGGCCCGGACCGGCCCGGCCCGTTGGTATTTGTGGAAGTTTCATGCATATGCAAATGCCGAATTGATTTCTGTGTTGGCAGTTGCCGTTTTTATGCGAAATTTCTTCCTCGATTTCGTTGCCCGTTTTCTAGTTTTTCTCTCCTTATTTTTCTTTTATTTTTTCTCTGAATGACCTTGTGCTTAGCCAAGTGCAAGGTTAGAGCCCGTCCAGCCAAAGACAAGTTTGCCGCTAATCAGTTTTCAGTATTCAATTAAGTAATTTGCTGCAAACTTTCAATGAGTTTTTCACGAAACTTTTCACAACTTTTCACCCTCTCTCTCTCTCCTTTCTCTTCCGTTGTCCGTGCATAGCTTAGCTAATCCATTGACGGCGTGTCTCAATTAATCAAGCTGAAAGCTGAATGAGAAAGCACTTGGGGCCACATGTTTTGCCTGTAATTTCGTGCAATCATTTAATTGCGATTTAATAGCGCGCTCATCCTGTAATTTGCTTCTTTCTTCACACAATGAGAAGCGCATCGAACGGCGCTAGGTAAAAGCATTGTAAAATGTGGAAAACCCCAGCCAGGAGCAAACGCGTACGTGTGCAGACAAAAACATTTAATTACATTTGTGAGCATAGACAGTCATGGCTCTGACAGGAATCTATATAATGGATAACAGAGAGAAAGAGAGAGATAGAGTGAGAGAGAGAGGTAGATAGTGCAATTCGTGTGTGTGTGTGTGGCAAATTAAAGGCTATAAAAAATGCGTGGCATGCAGCAGTTGTTGAGGATGCAGTTGCCATCGAACTGGTCGAAATGGGGAGCTCCAACTGCTGTTGGTCTCAACAAATTAACAGTTAAGCGCCAACGGTAAATAATTGTCAAAGACAACGACAACAACGAGTTGGAGCGCTATTCGTGCCCCATTTGAGAAGATGTGTTTGCCCCCGAATGAGGTTTGACTGGTTTCTCTTGTGGCACATGCACCAAATAACCAAAAGGAGCCGCAATTCTCAAATCTGAGACTGGGAAGACCTGGAAGACCTGTTGTCTATAGATTCAGTTGCTGCTGTTGCGGCTGCTGCCGGCCAGGCTTTCTGGTAATTCTAGTCGTCTTCTCGCTTCTTGCTTCTCGCTTGGCGGATGTGCAAATATTTTGATTAAATTTTCTCCGTGGCAACTTTCTTTGCACCAATGTGTGGCAGCAGCTCCTGTGCTTGTTCTCTGTGTGCGCCGCTGTGCGTGTGTGTTGCAGCTGCCGGTTTTCAGTTGCAAGCAACACATTTCCTGCTTCTGCACAAAACACGTTTTAGCCTCAGCTTCTTCAGCCTCAGATCATCGTCATCATCACTGTGATGATCATCTTCATCATTAGCTGTAGCTTGATGCACGTCTTCGCCCAGTTGCGCTGACCTTTTGCTGACACGGCTCACAATACGAAATCAAAGCCAACATTGTTTCCCATTTTAACGTTTTGCCATTAATAAAACTTGGCTTTTCCCTGGCATTGATGGAGTTTCCTTCTCGAGAGTTTATTTTTTTATAGAACCAATTTATTTCTTTCTTTTATTATCAATTCGTATTGAAGTGCTCTTGGCTCTTCTTTATTAATAGTTTTTACATTTATTTCAATTTATATTATTGAGTTTATTTGATGTTGTGAAGCCTTCAATTTGGCTTTCTTTGGATTTCTATTTATAAATTTTGTTATTCAAGCTCACATTTGTCTTTCGTCTTAATTGAAATCCCCTCTCTCTCTGTACGTAATTCAATAAGCTAAAGACATGGTGAGAACTTTATACAAGTTTTTCGGGGAAACTTCCACTGAGAGAGCTTGGCACCACTTACCCCACTTTTTCGTCAAGTGCACAGCTGCGATTTGGGTCCCATTTCCCGTAAGCTAAAAACTGTCTAAAATTGTAATTGGCCAGAGGCAAAGTTCTATTGCTGTCGCACGTAACTCATTAGCAACTAGAAATTTGGCAGGCAAAAGTTTTGCTCCTCTTCTTCCTTTTTGTGTGAGAGCCGAAATGCAAATGAATATTAAACGCAGACTGAGGCTGGGTTTTAATAACTGCGGATTAAGTCTGCATAAATAATAATCATAATAAACTCTGTGCCAGCAATGAAAACGCGCATCAGGGCGTAACAGAGACGCCGCCACGCCCAGTCCCTCCTTCGGGCCGCGCATCTTCCGGAAACTGGGGAAAAACTTTTTGCATAAGAAAATGACAAATGATCGGAGTGGAACTTGTGTTGGGTGGTTCGAGTATTAGCGGGAAAAGTTACAATCGCGAGAGACAGAGACAGGGAGAAAAAGAGAGGGAGGGGGGACCGCCGCGAAAAGCGCGACAATGAAGTTTTCCTTTGTTGGGGTAGAGAAATTCTTGGACTTTGCTGCGCACAATTTGCGATTCTTTTTCATTCGCTCGGCTTTTGTGTAATATTTCACTGGGCTTAAATGGCAGGCGATGTTCGCCATTTTTCTCATTTCTTGCGAAATAGTTGGCTCCTTGGTTTTAATATCCTGGCTAAATGTGCGTCTAATTATGCCAACAATTAAATGCGAACTTTGATAAATGAGCAGGAACTCGACGGAGGCACTCCATTGACGGCGGATCATCCTGTAGCTCTGGCATTTGCATGCCAACGGCGTGCCCGACTTAACATGCAATTCAATTAATTTTTATCTTATCTGCCGAAGAAAGAAGAACGGCGAAGCGAGCGAAAGGCAAATGAAAAAAGTCTTCCAAGAACAACGCACAAATTGCTGCTACGCTTATCAGTCAATTAGCCAAGAGATAAGGCAAACAAGCGACGTGAACATAGCGCAATTGCGCGGGTAAAAAACGGGGCGCTCGACTCTCTTCTCGTGGGGATTGACAGTAAAACATGTCGGGCCCGCAGGTCTCGGCCGAAATGTGGGTAACAATGCCACCACGTTCGCTTATCGAGCTCTGCTGTCAGCGCATATCTTTTAATTTCAAGTGTTTTCCTGCTCAACTTCTATCTGCCCGTCTGCTTTCGCGTCTAAGCTCAGGTAATTGCGGCCATCTATGCCAGAGTTTGCCAGAGCAGTAGAGTAACAATCGAATTGTTACGGAACAAATGACTAATGAAAGCTGTTGTTGTTGCAAATATAATTTCTGATAGATAAATATATACACGTATATATAAATCTGCTGATTGCCCTGAAACCACGGCTCATTTAACCACGCATCGACACACACAAAATTGTAAATACGTTTTACGCATTAAATTTGCCGCCGAAATTCATTTGACGAGTCGAAATCTACATTTGATAGCTAACCCAATATTTGAAATGGGCTGACTGCGTGATGACTTGTTTAGTCATACGAGGGCTTAGCCGCTTACCCGCTTAGTCGCAAATAAACAGTTATAAATGACGAATGTGATGGCTTGAATATATGATCTACAAATAGTATCTTACTTAGTAATATGTTTATGCACGCTTAATTAGAGTTTGCTTTGAGAAATATTTGCAACTTTGCTTAAGCTGTGTGACGTTTCACTCTTTCATTCATAGAAACGAAATTAGGATGATGAGATAGGTGGAAACTTACTAGAGAGAGCAACTGCAGAGTTTATCTAAAGCATGTACAATATGTAGGTGCATTTGCTTTTAAAAATTTGTTAAATTGTAAATCAAACATTTTAAAATGAAAGTGAGAAACAGTGAAAAGTGAGGATTATAGAACTTTGAGAGTATTATGACGATGACTCTCGGAAGATAAAGAGTTATAAAGAAATAAGACTCTAAAGACTCTTTGAAGATCAAGAGTGATAAAGAAATAATAAAAGAGGGGAAGGAAAAGAGAAAAGGACTCCCGTTCTCACTTTATACAAACGAGAAGCAAATAGATTTGAGAAAACTTTCTTCAGAGAGCAATTGCAGAGCTTTTCATCTGGTGTAACATTAGTAAGTGAGGATTTTTTAATAGTTATATAACCCTCACTTGCCAATGCAAGAGAACTTGAAGAGTCTCTGAAGAACAACAGCAAGAGCGAGAGGAAAGCTTAGAGAAAGTGAGTGAGAAGAGATTAACGGATACTTGCAAGAGAAGCGTCTCTCGCTAGTTGTCGTATTTAAAATTTACAGAAAAGAGACCATATATGATATAAAATATATACGAAAGACTGCTATTTTTGTGAGCCTCGAACAAAAGTACGAAAAACTCACCGAAACATAGTAAAATAAACGGAATTCTTTCGTTTTTCCTATGTCTATATTTCATTTTACAAAAATGAAGTCAAAGAACTGAATTTATAAAAAGGAATATGCAAAGATTCTTAGAATTTCTGATAGCATCTCTTGCACTGCTATTTTTGCGCGCACAGCTCTATAAATAAATATTACTATTATGAAATGCTAACCAACCAATAGCTGAAGACTCTTTGCATACCGAAAATTATATATAGAAAGAAAGAAAGGTGTAGATAAAGGGCGAGAATTAGGAGCGATTGCGTGGGCAAATGTTTTGCTCTCGTTCTCCCTCTCTAATTATTAAAGCCTTAGCAGCAAACAGGAAGTGGAGCTTATAGCTCTGTTAAAGAATATACTGATGAATTTCTGCAGACCGAAATAGAGGGCTAGACAGATAAAAAAGAGGGGGGAGAATCATCTCGAGTGAAACGTTTAATAATACGACTCCAAGCCAACACGGCAAAGATATCATTTATGCTTTTGCTAATAGTGAGAGGAAATGCGATCGCAAATAGTAATAAAACAAATGTTGTCACTCAGTGTTATATCTTCACATTCTTTCAAAATGCTGGCGTATGCGTGTGAATATTTGCTTTTGGCTCGTAAAATTAATTTAGTGTTGCCTCTTGGCCTATCTCCGCTTCCTGTTATCTCAAGCATTAAACTCGAGGCCCTGACATAATTAAAAGTAAACGCTTGACGATACCTGATGCGACTGTGTTGTCACCTAACTCACTTATCTCTCGATTACGTACAGTTTACTTTCCATTTCAAATGGATGAAGCAGTTGCCCCAGCTGAGCAAATGAAATTGTAAATTCAATATTAAAGTTTTCGCTGGAAATCGAATAGATGTATATTTGATATGGCTGTGCTTATGTGCAATGGATATCGTTCTATTTGAACATTGCGCATACGCCACGTGGGCCAGCGAGACGTGAATTTTAATTAACAAAACCATTTAAATGAGAATCGCGAGCGCCGCAGGCAGCAACAAGGACCATTCGAATGGCCAACAGCTGCAATCGGTTCCCAAAAAGCGAATTTGCGTCATTTGCCAGTCCGCAATTGTAAATCGGGCAAATTAAAAAAAAAATACAAATAAAATAGGAAGCGCGCTTTGTGAAATGCAGCGCATCTCCTCAATTATAGATTCTCTGATGTGATGTGATTGCCGCTGAAGTAGTTGGCGAAATGAATTTGACCAATAGCTGCAATTGACGTTGGTCCAAATCCCTGATTATACGCGCGACCAACTGTCAAACAAATTAGCAAATCGCCGGCTGCGAATAGAGAAGTTGACGGCAATTGTTGCCAGTTTGCCTGGTTATTCTAATGCTTATTTCAGCTGTGAGCCACTCTTCGCTCCTCCTCGTGGTCGGGCCATAAATTTTTCGCTGCGGCTGGCAACTCTAATCGCTCCACTTTTTGCAGCAACTTTTACAGCTGAGTGAGGACATGACATGTGCTCCCTCTCGCTCTCGCTGACGCTCCCTTTGCTCTGCTTTTCAATTTATTTACACACGCACACACAGACAACGGAAATTGCCAACTGTGGGGCAGGGTGGTGCTGTGGTTGTCTGGTTGGTTGGCGGGCTCTGCCAGGTCGGCGATGCCACTTGAACCCAACGAGCCATAACAAAAGGCACACGAAGTAATTAACTTGTATTTATTGTATGCACACATATCAGAGTGAAGGGGGCAAGGCACCCTCTCCCTCTCTCTCTCTCTCTCTCTCCCTCCCTCTCTCTCTCTCTCTCTCTCGCTCTCCCTCTCTCTCTAGTGTGCGTGTGCGTCTGTCTCATGGCATGGCTGGCTTTTCTAATTGATAAGCTGGCCCTGACTCTAAGCTCAGCATGTTCATTCAATTACTTGGCCTAGACCCAAGGCTGCATTTGACCAGCTAACTGCAACCGATCTTGGCCAGCTCTGCTCTGCTCTGCTGTGCACATTACGCGGCCCAGCTAGCACTTAATGTTTATTACATTTTCCATTTAAATTTCAGAGAGAGAGAGGAAGCGACTAACTACCTCAAGGAAAAGAGTAGAAGCATAAAATTAACCAAGTACTCTTTTTCTTAATCATCACATTTAGATTTCAATCAACCCTAACATCTGTTAAAAAAAAATTACGTTCGATATTCACAATATTTGAAAAAGAAGCAGTTATTTAAATAAATTGAATACGGTGGTAACGGTGAACGTAGTTTTAAGACAAACTTCTAGGAATTGTACTAGAAAATGTAAAATGTAGAGGTAAGCTTTCGATTTCACTTGATATATTTATTGGTATAATAAGTATTGAAAATTAAATGGTCTGTTTTATATGAATATAAAAGAAGTAATTTATATTTTACTGAAAAGTATCGGAACTTATTTAAAAAAGTATTTATAATTATTAAATTTATAAAAATATATAATTTATACACTTATAAAAAAAAAAAAAAATTAAATTAAAAAAAAAAAAAGCTTATTGATTAACATCACAAAATTTGTGCAATTAAAATGTTAAATAATATAAGGTTTTTAGAGTAACCTTAAATTATCTTAACATTTTTAGTACTAATAATTGAATTAAGTACGAATAATTTTTATCTAAAGCAAAATGTAAAACGATTCTATAAATAGCATTCACATGCTTGAAGGTGTGTGAAAGTTGTTCTAAGGTGAAGGTGTAAATTGTTCTTATAAAAAAAAAAAAATAGTTCCATAATGAAGGCAATCATATAATTGCTTCATATTCATCATCAGATATACAATTGTTTTGAATAAATTATTATATAAGGCAAATTATGTAGAAATGCTGAAATCGATTTATGCAATTAGAATAGAGTAGAAAAAGTTCATAGCTAAAAAAGTTTGTCTACTGTTCTGATTATCTAATCCTGATTGGATGAATTGATTTCTCATTAAAAGCAGTAAAGAATAGTTATATAAACGTATATAGAGAAAGGTTTATGAAATTAGTCTCCCGCTTTATATTGCTTTTCCTCGTTCTACAACATCTGGCGCAGATTAGTAGCCAACTTGTGTGGTTAAAGTGTATTTCAAGTTCGTTAGAGCTGCAGCTTGATTCTCTGAGTAGTTGTTATTATCTTTGGGTTTGATGCAACAGCGTGGCACGCAAGTTCTCGCTGTGGGGCATCCACTTGTCGAAGGCACTGGCACTGGCACTGAGCTGGGGAGTTGCCATGAGGGGCAGAAGCTCAAGTGGCGTGTCATTTACCTGGCGACCGCCAGCGAGCGATGGAGAGACTCTGCAACTGGCCGGGGCCTCTGCGAAGCTATTCCGAGTTGTGCAATTATATAATATTGACATTAGTGGCATGTTGTTGCTGTGTCTTTAATTGCAGTGCAAAAAGGTAAAGACATGGCTAAAATCAATATAGCCTCGGCTGGAATAAATGCCAATCATTTGATTTGCGTTTCAATTTAACGACTTAATGTGCAGGTGGCTTAAACGTGTGTGGATTAGACTAAGTAAAGGCAGAGCAGACCAAACTCAATTCCACTCAACTCGATTCTTAATCCGACACACTCACTATTTCCCATTCACTTGATGTCTAATGCTCTCCCTCTCTGTTTCTGTTTTTGTTTTGCTTCATTTGCAGGCTGAGTGCACAAGGAGACTGTTAAATTGACTTAACCAAACGTGTGGCACACAGAGAGAGGACACCACGTCGCATCTTGTCCATTGCTTCCTCTTCATATCCAACATTCAGACTGATTCAACTGGGAGAGAGAGAGTGTGTGGAAAACTTGGGAAATATAGCAAAAGGCATTTCGAGTGGAATGGCAACAAATTGAAATACGTGTCCTGCAGCAGACGTGCGGCAACAACAACAACAACAACGAGAGCAATAATTGCAACGACAGCTAGAACAACAAGAACAACGGCTGTTGATAGCAACTAGAACATATCAGCCAGCCCAAAAATTGTGCAGCAAATCAGCTGGCATTCGTTTTGGGTGCCACATATCCGGGCATTGATTAATGTTACGCATACGCCGCGCACGCCGCACGAGAGCCGACTGTGACCACTCCACAACTTCCGCAGCCCATTAACAACAACTGCAGCAGGAATCGCAGCCGCACAACTGTCGCACATAGATACAGCGGAGCTTCCACCCGAAAACCTTCGTCATGGCATTCATTTGGCGACGTCGCTCCACAACAATTGTAAAGCTGGTGGCATTGATGCTGGCCATTTGGTTCTGCATCGTGTTCCTCATCTACACGGACGACACACGTCGGCGAGCGTCCGTTCAGGAGAGCAGTGGGTTCGGTGCCAGCGGCAACAATGGCCTCAATGCTGGCGGTGGGGGCGGTGGGGGCGGGGATCCCATGGCACTGGCGCTGAGGAACGTGCCCATTTCCGAGGAGGAGGAAGCCGCAGCAGCCGCAGCCCTCAATGGCTTCGCTGGCAATCGCAATGAACTAGAGGAAGTCGCCGATCGCGCCGCGCCACAGGAGGCGGATGTGCCGCCCACAGCAAAGCATAAGCGTGTCAAGGTGATACCACGGCAGCAGGCCGTCGAATCCTTGCACCGCAATGAGGTTGTCCGTGCGGACGAGAAAGCGCTCCACAAGGAAGACGGTAAGCTAAGCCGGCATTTTAATTAATATTTAATGTCCCAGTCAAATCTCGTATTGCATAATTGAACTGTGCGCAGGATAATGATATAAGTGATGATATTTTGCATTAATTAGGGCCGACCAGGACAGAAATATAATTAGAGCTTAGTGCTTAGCAACTCGTTAGGGTAGATTAAATATTGGATTCACATTTATTTGTGGTGCAAGGTATGAATTTAGTAAATATTTAAGACTTGGGCAGTTGCAACTATTGGTTAGCTTAAAATAGTTAGGGTTTTATTTGAATGTTTTAACTGATTTAGCAGGTTAATGAGTGAGGTATATGTTATATATCAAGAGTTTATTATTATGAGAAATGCAAAGTATAATGGGTCGTGTCGACTTAGCCTTGCTCATGTATCTGTCCGTATGTCTGTGTATATTAAACTATAATATTTGAAGTAGTAGTTCGTCATAATGCTCAGGGTATATACCAGTCAGGCACTCCCAATAAAAAATATATATATATTTCCATATTTTTGAGCTGGTTGCTGACAATTTGTGGCAGATTGATTGAATGATTTGATTTATGCAAATTTAAAAGGCCTAGCAGTACTAGTCAGATGTATAATATTATGCACACATTTTCAAAATATATTTTTGATTGTTATAATGCAATAAAAAATATAAATAATTCATATATTATTAAATATAATAAAAATGTATATGGGTATGGGTGATCTGACTAATTAACTGTCTAATTATGCTTAGCCTCGCAGTTTACAACGTAAGAGATATAAGAGTTTATTTACCAGACTTTTTATTCCTGTAAGTCTTTGATATAAAATAGTTTGAATAAAAATAATAGATAGTTACTGCTTTTTTTTCAATTCCAATAGACTGTGATGTGTAGGCAAACATAAACATAAATATCTTTCTTTAGAAAAAGTGAATTTGATGTACAGAATAAATGATGGATTTTTGTGATTTATAGGAGTTTTGGTATATGGTATATGATAATAATCTACTGATCGACAGACTGACATTTAGATAATTAATTCACAAGACAACACAAAAAAAAAAATAGTAGATATAGCTCAAAGTGTGATAAATGAGTGAGAATCTCCACTTAAATAATACTTTTAAATACGTTTTCAATCAGTTATGCCCTCTTTAGATATTTATGATTACATCCCACTCTATAAAAGATCCATTTAGACTAGAATAGAATATACACCGTGCGAATTCTCGTGAACTTAGGAGTGGCTATAAATTCTTGAACAATGCTGACATAATTTATAGCCTCATCAGAGCAGAATTTTGTGATTTGCTAGCAGGCCCGGCCCCTTCCCATACACACTCTCATTGCTCAGCCCCAAGTCTGGAGTTGTCTGTTTCTCTATCTCCGCCAAGTTTATATTTTTGATCCCAATAAATTTGCAGTCGCTGCTGCTGTTGCTGCTGCTGCTGCGGCTGCTGCTGTGCTGTTGCTGTCACGTTTCTGCCGGCATGGCATTCGACTTACAAATGTGCAACATTAATATTTATATTGAAATCAGTTCCAGATTAGCCACATTTCTCGCTACATCCATCACAGTTACTGGCAGCCACAGCGCGCACCGACTTCAACTTGTTTTTGCTTCATATTTTACCTGATTCTTTATTCTTTATTTTATTTTTTTTTTTTTTTTGCGTACCCACTTCGTATTCCTGTAATCAGTTTTTGCTAATCTCGACTCTGTCTGCGTTCCCATTCAGCCGGTTCGCACTTCATTTTCACGCAATCGCTGGCTCTCTCTCGCTTGCTCTGTGATTTCTCTGTCTCTTTCGTGTTGGGACTTGCATTTTAGGTCAAGCAGTCCGAAATCGAACTTAGTCTATGGATAATTCCACATAAGGCTGTAGCTGTGGCTGTGGCATAGGCCCGGCTTCCGCCTCCTGGCGTCCCCCTTTGCTGCCGTTGCGTGCCACTAAGAAAATTTCTAACAAGTTTTGCAACAATGTTAAAGATGCCAGCGGCGACAACTGCAACGAGGCGAATGAGGAGAAGCTGCACTTAACAACTTGCAATTGTTGCCAAACAGCATTTTCAATGGCATTCAGGCCGAGCGGAGAGATGAAATTGAGTTTTGGAGTGGTAAATAGAGAGACTAGCTAGAGACCTCATGCCTCATGCCTCATGCCGCGCGCTGTCAGGCGAGGCATTCGCATTAAGCATATTAAAGCAACGGCAACAACTCTGCCACTAATCAGGCACAAAACTCTCAATAGAGAGCCCTTAGGTTTTGCTCAATGGACTGAATGAGTGGGGCTCGGCTGTCGCTGTCTTTGTGTTGTGTTGTGTTGGTCAAATCAATGAAGCAGTCAGCCGTGGCTCGAAAGAGCGCTAGTGGCTAAGACGCCGCTTGCATGTGGTACACGCATTTAAGATTGCATCTGTTTCCGACTCGGCCTTAAGCTGCAGTTGGCTGCGTGTCTGGCTCAACTGTCTCGTGACACGAATGCACCTAAGTGAACACGACATGTGTGCGATAGCAAAAATTCAGTTTCGTGTCACAATATGCACAGGCCAATGCATTTTAATGGTAGTTTATTGATTGATTGATTGAATGATTGACTTAAGATTAATTTAATGAAATATGAATATGTGAATGAACATGTGAGTGGATCAGTTTTTAATGAACAATACCTATGTGAAAGTCACACCTAATTGATTGATTGATTGATTGATGATTGATAAGAAAGACAATGGTGTAAGCCTTGCTAGGCAACATATATAATTTGATAGCCATCAATTCGTAATGAGTATACCTATATGAAAGTCGCACCTAATTGATTGATTGATGATTGATGAGAAAGAAAATGGTGCAAGCGTAGCTAAGGAACCTATATAATTTGATATCCATCAGTTCTTAATGAGCACACCACATAAGTAGTCGAACCTAATTGATTGATGATTAATGCACAATAGTGCAAGCCTTGCTAGGCAACATATATAATTTGATGTTTGCTCACAATGAAAGAATAGTGAGATTGATAGATAAACAAAGAAGATTGATTGATGATTGATGAGCAAGACAATGTAACAAACCTAGCTAGGCAACATATATAACTTGACATCCATCAGTTTTTAATGAACACACTTATATGAAAGTCGCACCTAATTGTTTGATTGATTGATTGATGATCGATGAGAAAGACAATGGTGCAAACCTAGCTAGGCAATATATATATAATTTGATATGTTTGTTCAGAATGAAAGCATGGAGAGATTGATTGACAAACAAAGAACAGTCTAACAGCTGATTAAATGCTATAAAATTTAGTTTAGGCTGACAGCACAGACTTAAAAATTTTAATTAAAATAAATGAATAGACCTCAACTTATAGGACTACATACAGGCTATAGAATTTGTTGATAGACAGATTAGACTTAGACAACATTTAAAAGACAAGAAAAACAAGCATATTCTATGACAATTAAAGGTTGCTTCCTGCATCTGCTTTATCATACACTATTGTACGCCTTTCGTGTCGTGTCTTCTTTAAGCAACTTTGCGCTGTGTCATCTCTGAGCTGCAGCAGGGGTTTATTGCCTGGCGGATCCACACAATGCACGTATTTGCAATTTCGCATATCATGTTTGCATCTCTTGCGCAGCCTCATCAGCAACAGAGGTGGCAAAGCTACAAGTTGTTGCTGTTGCTCTGGCTGTTGCCGTTGCTGCTGATGTTGCTGCTGGCTGGCTGGCTATTTGCTGATCCTGTCGTGCAGCAGTCGCCCCGTGGCGTCAAAATTGTGTGCAAGCCTACAACGTTTACCAACACTCGACCACGCATATGGGACTGCAGTCGAGGGCATCTTCTGTTCTGTTTTCGGTCTGCTCGTTCCTGTTAGCCGACCACGGCCCCATTGTCTGTCTGTGCTTTGTGCCCTGTGTGTTCGTAGCTGGTAATTAGTGTTGTTGTACTTATTGCCTGGCCTTGGGGCGCTTACCACCAAAAGACGTGGCCAACACGACGTTTATCGCGCGCACGCATCAACCAGGCAGAGCCACAGGAGAGCCCCAGTCAGTCAGTCAGTCAACCAGCCAGTCAGCCAGCCAGCCACTCAGTCAGTCAGTCAGTCGAGACGCCGTCAAAGTGCCTGCTGGCCATGTCTTTAATACGCGCTCTATCTTGATCTTGGGCTGGTCCTCGTCTGCGCTCGCCTTGCTCTGCTCTGCTCTGTTTAGTGCCTCTTATGGGGCTGCTGGCTGCTGGCTGCTTGTACTTGTTATTTTTTTTACAATTTAGCAGCGATAATGATTTTGTACATACAATGCAAATGCCACGCCCATCCGCTCGGAGAGAAACAAGCGTAACGCCTCTGGGAACAGCTGCTGCCACGCTGGATTGATTGCGCGCGTCCAGCTTTGCCCCGTTTTTAATCAATGCTAATCCCCCCTTGCACTGTTTATAATAACATAACGCTGATTTGAGTGCGTCCGTGTGTGTGTGTGTCTTCCTGTCTATTGTCCTTGTTTGGCGTTGCCGGGCTAACCACCTTCCCAGTTGCCAGCTCCCAGCTGTCAGCTCCCCAGCTCCCCGGCTGTACGTTGCGCAAATAACGCTACTTTAGCATATTATGTTCCTTTTATGCTTTATGTCGGAGCATGCCAGGCCAGGCCAGGCCTGTGTAGGCACCTCGCAGGCATTTGTCTGGGCTACACATCGGTCCCGCTCCACCCACAGCGACGCTCCCTCTTTTGTCTCATGCAGCTCGCATAACGGACGTTTTATGGCTTCCTGTCACGCTCAGGCGTGTCCCTGGAGCGCTCCTTCTGTATCCTTTTCCCTACTCTCGGCTCCCTCTTCGACTTCTGGTTATGTCCATAAACTGCCGATAGATATGAAAATTATATAGATGGCTAAAACATACGCAGCCGTCGTATTTTATTTGCCCATACAGTGGATGCTCACTAAATGGGAAGCGCGATGTGGTAGATATGAAAATGAAATGGATATGGATGGATAGGCATGTGTTTAGCTATAAATATAAATGTTATAAAAATAATAAAAAAAAAAAAACTAGGTTAAGATGATAATGATAAGGCTTAGCTCTTTGATACTTCCTCTTCCTTAAAATTTTAGCAAATTTAATTTCCTTCTTCTGGTTCATCTTCTAGTCTGTAGTATTTCAGCGAATGTATAGGCATGAGTGTATACTGAATCATAGAACAAGTATAATAGCAAAGGTAGTCACAAGACGCAAGACTTTCATTCCTTTTTCCACAGTCAAAAAGAGATTTTATAGTTACTCTTTCGACTCCTCACTTAAGCCTTTTCCTATCTTTCATGCCAGATAATTTTAATAAACCATGCCATAAACTGACTTTTTACAACTCTAGACTCATCGCTGACCTTGTCTTTTTTATTGCATCTTCTCTCATCAAATTCCACTTTTCATTTTGTTGTCGTTTAGGTTGGGCCTTCACTGTACAACCTGAAATGGCTTTCATATCATTTTCGAAGAGTTTCTTTATTTCGATATGCTGTAATTGGATTGTGCTCAGGTGGCTACATTTGAATAGCAATGCGCTGTCGGAGTTCTTGCTTTAATATTCCATGCCGCGCTATAAATAAGTGAATCAATAAAACACATAAAAACCCAAAGTCTTGGGCCTCCATTTGCTACTTGGGCCTGCTGCCACCTCCGCCTCCACCTTCGCCTCGAGCTCCTGCATAGAACTTCCTTTTGCGTTTGGGTTTTATTGTTTTTTATTATGATGCGTGTGCGCGCGCACAGCATGCAAAAATGTTCATTACAACGAGCAGGCGAGTGTGTGGCTTAGTCCTTGCTGGGGTCCTCGCTCTATCCCGTCCTTTCTTCCACCGCCTATTCTTGCATTTCCCGCAATGAAGTTGTAACTGCGACAAATCATAAAATTTATGTGCGAATCCCTCCTCTTTTTTCTGCTCTATGCCCAGTTGCTTTTTTTAATGGCTTTTGTTGTGCGACCAAAAATTTATCGCCTCCTGATTGGCCTCTCCGTGCCAACTGCCACAACATAATGTGGCTAACACGAAGCGAGACTAGGGGACCCGGGAACCCTGGGAGGGGAGCTTAGACTGGGCTTTGCTTTTATCGCTTTTTACTTTGCAGCCAGCTTTTTATGTTTATTGAAATGATTGTGGTAATTGAAATGTTTTTCATTGTGCGACACTCGCACACACACAAACACAGGCACACACACACACACACACACACACTTTGTCGACTCTCACAGCTCACACGTTGAGCGCCAATAAGTGTCACTTCTGGCTGACAAATCTCATAAAAAGCAGCAACTGGCAGCCGGAACAGAATCATATTTCCATGCAAATGCAAATAACAAGATAATATAATGCACACACAGTGAGCACACCAACTCACACACACACACAGAAAGAGGGAGAGACAGAGAGAGAGGGAGAGGGAAAGAGAGACAGAGGGAGAAATGCTCACGCCAAGCAGAAGAACTCATTGAGCTTGTGCAAGATGACACAGACAACACGTATACGCACCGTCGCACACTGGTACAAGAGTCAGCAAAGAGAGACGTAATAGTTGATCAATTTAATGAGCAATTAGTATCAATTATATTTGAGTAGTATTTTCGTAGAAGTATTAGATAAATAAATAAGTAATACTGCGTCATCGGCTTACACTTTAGTAATATGTAATAAGCACAAATATACAAGCCAATATTTTTAATATTCATAAATACTTCGTCTTACAAAGAAACCTATAATACATTTTAAAATTAGTGAAAAAAGTCTAGTAGTTAGTTAGTTAGTTAGTTAGTAGTTTTTCTCCCGAAAAAAATAAATATATTTTCACATATCTACAAAACAACTTAGGTCAAACAATACTTGCTTTATTGATTTAACTTTGCATAAATACTCAAACTTTTATTTTGCAATTATTTTTAATATGTTCTCCATGATCATAGAATTAGCAATAAATACATTAAATATTTTAAATGAAAACCAATATGTATACTAAATTAATTCTTCCTAGCCATATTCACATCTCATGCGTTTTCTTGTTTTTTACTTCTTATATTATATTTTTATGCTCACTTTATTATTTATAATTTTTTTTTTAATATTGTGTACAAGCTCATACAAATTTGATGCAATTGTCACCAGCTCGAAAATGTTTTCTAAAGATAATTCCTTATTTATTTAGATTTAAAAGAGACTGATATTCCATAGTCACTTTAAAAAATAAATTAAATTAAATAGAGTATGTTTACATGACAGTAAACCTCGATCATCTTCCTCACTCTTAAGCCCAACTCTCTTCTCTTACATTCCTTATAAATAAGATATTTTAAATAGCTCTCGTCACACTGTGCGCTTGACTAGCAAATTTGCAAGCCAAAGCATTTTTCATTCACGACGCTGATGATGACAACTTTTCATGTCAAATGCATTTGCGATTTATCTTCGCCGAGTGTCGCATGTTGTGCCAGTCGTAAATTTCATGCACAACAAAGCAGCAGCAGCAGCCGCCTCTAGCTTATCCACCCAACCAAAAATAAAGCCTGGCAATTTTCAGGCACATTTAGCAACAACTTTTTACTCAACCTCTTCCTGTGTCTTGCGCTTTTTTAGGTAAAAGTGTTTTGGATGCGCCCGCGGCTAATCTGGAGGACAGTCCCGGTGAGCTGGGCAAGCCCGTCACATTGCCCAAGGACATGCCGCCGGAGATGAAGAAGGCCGTGGACGATGGCTGGACGAAGAACGCCTTCAATCAATATGTGTCCGACTTGATATCCGTGCATCGCTCGCTGCCCGATCCGCGCGACGCCTGGTGCAAGGACTCCGCGCACTACCTGAGCAACCTGCCCAAAACAGACGTCATCATCTGCTTCCACAACGAGGCGTGGTCCGTGCTGCTACGCACAGTTCACTCCGTGCTGGATCGCTCGCCGCCAGAGCTGATTGGCGAAATTATCCTGGTAGATGACTACAGTGATATGCGTGAGTACCAAATTTTGAAATGAAGCAAGTGCCTGTTGTGAACAGTTGCTCTTTGCCCCTGCAGCACATCTCAAGAAGCAGCTGGAAGACTATTTCGCCTCCTATCCCATGGTAAAGATTATACGTGGACCACAACGCGAGGGCTTGATACGCGCACGTCTGCTGGGCGCCAAATTTGCCAAATCACCGGTGATCACCTACCTGGACTCGCATTGCGAGTGTGCGGAGGGTAAGTGAAGACGCTTTAATACCCTCCAAATATCAGAGACTGTATTAAATTCGTGAATGCCTACGGGTATGCAATGATATCTTGTCGCTTATAGAGTCGATGAGAAAGAGGTTAAATACTGCTAAATTTGTTTAAATATAACTTATATATAATATGATATAGTATAGATTATTCAGCATACCTAATCACATATCCTAAATGTACTTTGTTCCTCTGGTATATACGCTTCGATACCTTTCCAGGCCCAACATTATTTTCGCTGCCAAAAAGTATGCAAATGGATTTGCCCCCTTTTGATTGTTGACTTATGTTTAATGCAATATTTTGAAATTGTTGGCAAAACGCTCTAATTGACTGGCAAATGGTTGGCATTGTTTTTATTGGTCTAGCCGTGTTAACGGTAAATTAATTATTTAATTAGGCCACAAATGGTGCACAGACTTGGCACGCAAAACATTTGGGTCTCAAATGCAATCAATATTTGTTGCCAAACAACATGAGAGCCGTAAAGCAGAGGCATAAAATAAAACTATTTTCTATTTGAGTAGCTCTTCGCTTTAGGCGTATTTCGTATCTCGTATCTCGCATTTCGCAAATCCTCAGTGCGCTTTAAACGTGGCTATCAATTGTGCCGTTACATTTGATGGCCCAAAGATGAGATTCGACGACAAAAAGTAAAAATAAAGCCGGCAACAGAAACAGGAATGTTGGCAATAAAACAAAGCCAACTAGTAAATCACTTAATCTTCAGTTTTGTTTGGGCCGCACTCGAGCGTTGATAGCGCTGATTGCTTTGTACTCGTCTCTCTTTTTGGCCCAAATTTCATTTTGTCTAAGGGCAAATGATGGACGGGCCAACACACAATCAATTTTGTTTATTGCACACGAAATCGACGAAACCAAGAACTGGAGCTATATCGACAGTGAGTGGAGGAGAGGAGGGGCGCAAAATAGTAAAGCAAAAATTTACTTCAAAAAATTTCATGCAGAAAAACTTTCAACTCAAAGAACGTGTGTGCGTGCGAGTGTGTGTATGAATGTGTGCGTGTTTGTATATGTGAAAGTTGTTGAAGGAAAACAATTTTTGGTCTTCCATTTTACTTTGACGTTGTCATCGTTGTCGTCAACGCCGATGATGGATCACAAGAGCCGGACACGAAAGGCGCTTGGCAAAACCAATTAAATCAAACTACAAACAACTACACTTATAAAGGATCTAGTACACTGAGAAAAAGTTTGCTATTAAATATTTATATATGTTAGCTGTGTAACTGAGAAATATAACTTTTTAATTATATTAATTTAAATATTTTTTTATGAACACTTTTAAGTCAATTTAATTCTTTAACTGAAATGATAATAACATTTTGTGATATTTTTTTTAGTAAGATATTTTTCATATTTTTTTAAATGTAAATCTAAAACTTATCAATCTTAATTTACCAGTTTCTTTTTCAAAAGTTTACCAAACTCATTTCTATTTTCTATTTATATACTTTCTATAGTCAGCAAATTATTTTTATCTAATATTTATTGAGCATAATTTCATTTCTCTACTCGATCAATCATAAGTTTCCTACTTTTCACGTTCCACTATGCATCAATAATCCAATTTTTTTTTTTTACTTCTACTCGAACATACTTCATATTTTCACAGTTCGCCATCTTGTTATATGATACTTCATGCATATAAATCTCCACCCATATTTCCGCCCTTCCATTTATTAATCAAACTTAAGCCAATCTCTCTCTCCCTCTCTATCTATATTTCTTTCTCCTTCCTTCTGTGCAGCACTAAAGTCATTTGTCGTTTTTCCTTTGCAGGTTGGTTGGAGCCGCTTCTGGATCGGATTGCGCGCAACTCGACCACAGTCGTGTGCCCCGTTATAGATGTTATCGATGATACGACCTTAGAGTTCCACTATCGTGACTCCAGTGGGGTCAATGTTGGCGGCTTCGATTGGAATTTACAATTCAGCTGGCACTCGGTGCCGGAACGTGAGAAAAAGCGCCATAACGTAAGTCCAAGCTTAATAAGTATACGCCCCCCCCTCCCTCCCCTCCTTCTCACACCCAATATATATGGATATTATTATACAAATATATATATATATACATACATATGTATGTATGTATGTCTGTATCTACCCCAAACAGCGACCACATTGAAATTTTACAAACAGTTCAACTATGGGTGGGCTCTGTTTGGCTTTGGGTGTTGGCTTAAGCACATGCCATTATCCTGCTGTGTGTGCGTGCGGGTGTGTGTGTGTGTGTGTGTGTGTGTATTATATTTGCTTTAGCCATGGTTAGGTTAGCAGAACTAACCCCAACCTTTGCGCGGTATACCAAAAATCCGTTTTGCCAAATTCGCGCACACCGTGGAATACACGAAGCCCGCTTAAAGCTCGAACGTGACTGTGAAATCCGAGTGTTTGCCATGAAGTGAAGGTGGCCATCAAAGCAAACGCCCACGTGCACACACACACCCACACACACACACACACACCCGCACAATCAGCGCGAACTCTGTTGGTTATGATATGGCTTCGTCGCAGATTCATTTGGGAATTTTCTATTTTCTGTTCTGTTTAACGCGTCAAAAATGAGCTGAGATAAAAGCGAACCAATTACCTATGCAAAGAATATTCAACAGCTTTGAGCTGGCGAAAAAATGGTTTATAGCATTTGCTAATTAAAAGCTCATGCAATTTAGCGAAAAGAGAAGAGAAACTTGGAAAATTTAGGAAATTGAAAGTGGGAAATGAAATGAATATGAGAGGTGACAAAATCTTTGTATATATTCTATTTAAACATGAAGAATTGTCTTGAAAGTAGAGTCTGCAGAGAGACAAAACTCGTTGGTTTCTAGATGCCACATAGCATCACAATCATGTTTATTTTACAGATCAAGTTGGCTTATGCAGTTAGTCTAAGTGGCTTTTGCACTGGAATGAAAGTTTATGTTGTGTGTGGAGAACTTGTTGATTTCAAATTCCCCAACAGCCTGGCCAGCTTTGGGCGGCAGCCAGCACAAATGTGGGCGAAATATTTATCGGACTTGTCATAAAAAGTTTGCTGAGTGCCAACATAAACAGAGAGCAGCCCAAAAGACCCGCTTGGCATGCAATCGCATAAATTTGAATTACCTGTTTATACACGCTCGACACCTGCAGTTGAGGTTGGGGTTGGGGTTGGGGTTGAGACGGGGGCAGGTGCTGCAATTATGCGGGTGGAGTGCCTGATGTTTGGCGTGGATAAATGCGAATATGAAATGTGAATGGTTTGCCAAACACTCGAAATGCAATTCTAGTGTTTAGCAAACACCGAAACAGGCACACAAAGAGCAACACACTCGGAGAAGTGCCCGAAAGTCTAACAACAAGCTTATTGCATTTCCCAACTTGTGCTGAAAGGTTTTCCTTGCTCTTTTGCTGCCTGACAGCAGCATGTTTTCCTTTAAATATGCCGCCTTGCCATTTTAATTAAACAATTCGCATGCGTTCTTAATTACAACATTTGTCGTATAGATGCGAGCAGAGGCATGTAAGCGATATTATTACGCATACGACGCGTTAAAGCGGCAGAATAATATGAGGAAATTGCAGCGCAGCTGGGCGGGATGGGCGGTATGGGCGGCGCGGTGTCAGAGGGCGCTGTGGAAAGCCAAAAACTGTTAACAGCAAAAATTCTCAGCGGCTGCTGCGACTGTTGTTGCAGTTGCAACAACGTCGGCTGCGGCGTAAATATCTGGCATAATTGTTTTTACAAGCGCCAAGGGAATTTATGAGAACATTGTTGCCCAAAATCCATGCCACAGTTGTGGACAGGCGGAGGTGGGGCCCCAGGGATGGGGCAGGCTGTACATTTTTAGAGCTGTTGTTGCTGCTGCCACTTGCCGCCTGCAGCTGCACTTAGCAGCTAAATCAAGTAAAGCATTTCCTGAGCTCCACATTGGCAATTTGCCGGCAACGAAATGGGAATGAGCCATAAATGTTGACTATGACTACGTGCGAGTGTGTGTACATAGACAATGATAATGGCTGCCAGAACTAGGCGAATAGAATATATGTGGCACATAGAAAATACAAGAAAAATTCCACGCAGCTGCGACAAAATGCAATAAATAACAGTCGAAAAGTTTCCGCTTCTGCCGTGACATAAATTGAAAAGCTCTTTTACACCCTGTAGCCAGTTGAGCGAAGGGGTAGTAAACAGGGTCAATTGCTGATGGCTAAACAGACTCTAGTTGTTTGTATGTAGGTTTTGAACTTATTTGGAATGCATAAGAAGAATTTTAAAGGATATTAAATGCAAGTTAGACAAATTTTAAATATCGTTTTAATTGTCAAAGAAATTTTTGGGCAGATATCTTATTTCTATGGGAGTCTCTTTGATTATTATAAAATTCAAAAACTATTGTACTCAGTTGAAAAAACGATTCTTGTATTTCCCAAGAAGAAGGCGTGTTTTCTAATTATCGATAGTTGATAAATTCGATATTCTCTCTTATGCAGAAACAACTGGAGAGATAGCTCGCTTCTCTGAATAATGATAAAAAATGTAATATATGTTGAGCTCAGTTAGGAGACATATATTCTTGTATTTCTCATGAAGAAAACGTGTTTGCTAATTATAGATAGTTGATAAATTCGATAGCTTCGCATATGCAGGAACAGCTGGAGAAATAGATTGCTTACATTAATGCCTCTTTAATAATAATTAAAATTAAAAAATATTGAACTTCGCTGAAATACATTAAATGCTCGTATATAGTATATCGATCATAAATTCGATAACGTATCTTCTGCAGTAACAGTTGGAAAAACAGGCCGCTTCTCTGAATCAGTGAAGCCTATCACTTCTTCTGAAAGTGTCTTTAATGATAATTTAAATCAATAAATATTGACTTAGCTTAAATACATTTATGTTCTTATATCTCATGCATAAAGTGTTTTTTTTTTTTGTTCACTTATCGATAGATCATAAATCCTAAAAGCTGCCTTATGCAGAAACAGTTGAAAAAGAGGTCGCTTCTCTGAATGTATCTTTGATGATAATTACAATCAATATTCATACTCAGTTGAGCTATAGTAAATACTTGTATATCTCATAGATACAAGTGTTTCTTTATATATTGATACAGGACATCGCCCAAGTCGAGCACTGTTTAGCTAAAGTATAATTTCAATATACATAAAATACTCGCATGGACTGCTTACAACTTGACAACCTGAGGAAGCAGCAGCAGCAGCCGCAACAAACAGCGCAGATCCGTGCTGCTGTTGGGTTACCTCCAGGCAGCTGTTGACAGTCTTAAAGCCCTGCTCTTAACTTTTGCTGTGTGACCAAAAAGTTGCTCAACTTGTAATGACAGCAGCAACAACCACAGTAGCAGCAGCAGCAACATCCACAGCAACAGCAACAACAATAAACATTGTCGGTTGGTGGAGTATCAAAAATATATATTCCTTAGCAGGACTATTGCTGCCTTGATGTTTGTGTTTTAGAGTTTGTGTTGTTGTTTACGATCGATATATTTGAAAAGCTTACGAGCTAAAGTGTGCGTGTCCGTGTGAGTGGGTGTGCGTGTGTTGAGGTATCAAGACATGATTGTCGAGCGAGTTTCGCAGACGGCAGCTGTCTGATTACACGTGAGCAACGCAGCCAGCGCTAACGGCTAATGGATTTGGCATTAAGCTTGGCAGCTGCCATCCGCTTGGCTGCCCAGCCCAGAGTCCTCTCCTTTGGCTCTCCCTCCCGCCTCCCGCTCAATCAGCAAAATTTGGCAAAATGCTCAACTTTTAGCATCGAATTGGCGCTGCTTAAGTTTTCGGTCCTGGGGGGCATAAATCAAGCTCTGGGCAAATTGTGAGCTTCGCATTGAGATGACTTTAATGCCGCCTCGTAAATAATATTTAAACAATGCAAGCGCAGATCTCGAGGCGAACTCTCCCGCAGCTCGCTGCGAACTTTTTCCCAGATTTCTATAACAATTTTATTGCCATTCTTGCCAGCTGGCGCATTTCGACACGCAGCTACCTGCCACTTGCCTGCCACCTGCCACCTGCCAAGCGTTTGCTCCTTATTTTACCTTTTTACATGGTTTGCCGACTGACTTTCCAATGACTCATGTTACGCTGGGGGTCCTTTGGGGCTGTTCCCTTGTGCATAAAGTAGATATTACGTAAAGTTAAACACAATTATTCTTTGGCCTTGTTTTGCTTTGCTTTACAGGTGATATCTAAGATTGCTTTAATTAAAAGTAAATATCTTTAATATTCCTAAATATTTGAAGAGGTTGCCTAAGGCTTGATTAATTTACATTCAATTTTGTACATTATGCATTACACTGTATATCCTCATCCAATTAGTTAAAAGCAACTGCTGCTGCGGCTTCGCTACGAAGTAGTCCAAATTAACTTTTATTCCACTCACATTTCTTGCACATTTTTGTTCGCCTTTTACTCGTTTTGCTGAAGCATACTTCTGGGCGCAACAAATGGCCTACAAATCGTGAGTTGGGCAAATATGCAAAAGCTTTGCATTTCAACTGCTGCAACAAAATTTGCTGCAGGAAATTTTGCGAAGCGCAAACTAACTAAAAATAATGGAAATTCTAGAGCTGCTGGAGCAGCCAACTAATCCGCTCGCGTTTGTTAGTTTATTGTTGGCCAAAATCCAGACAAATATACAAAAAGTACACGCACACACACACACACACACGCACGGAAATCTCAAATAACCCAAAGCTTAACCACACAAACACACACAGCAAACACAACAACGAAATTTCATAAAAATTCCAGAAACGTGAACATGTGTTTGAGTCAGGTAGCGCTAAGTGGGTGGAGTTGTGTGTTGGAGCACACAAATACTAATCCAATTATTTGGGGAGAAATAAGTTAGGTATGAGCCACGTTGGCGTATACGCAATAAAGCCATATACGCAATAGAGACTATACAATAGAGGCCATACAAATGAAGACTTTATGGGAGGCTACAAATAAACATTAGTTGGGGATTTAGGGAGGGAGTAGGTTAGACAAGGGTTAGCCAGAGAGATAGGGAGAGGTGGGAGAGATACATCTACAGCCTCTTTAGTCTGGTCAAGAAACTTCAAACTTCTTTAAGAGATAAGGCGTGACTGACAGATGTAAAAGAAGCGAGAAAGAGAGATAGAGGGAGGCGAAAACTACATTATCTCAGACAGCTACAGCTTCATTAGTCTGCAGAGTCAACTATTTTGAGTTGATGGGACTTTTAAGAGAGAGGGAGAGAGATAAAGAGAGCAAGACTTCTTTAGCATGTTTAAGAAACTTCAAACTTCTTCATTAAGATTCTCTCCCATAAAATAAATAAAGTAGGAGCGATATAAGTCGATAGGGCGTATGTGAGAGATGTATAATGGCCGACTTAGAGAGAGAGAGAGAGAATGGAAAACCCAAATATCTAAAACTACTTTAATTAGTCTTTTTTTTTAAGAGAATCTTATAATCTCATTCTGCTAAATAAGTCTGCTTAGACAACTAATTTGAGCTCAAAAGAGAAAAACATCTACAAATAATTTGGCCTGTTTAAGGAACTTCAAACTTCACTTTAAGATTCTCTTAAAAAAGATTCTCATATCAAAGACAGAGTTATATAACTAGAGTAAAGCATGTATAAGTACCGAGAAAGAGAGAGAGTATAATAAACCAGTATTCTTAGACAGGATAGCTTCATTAATCCGCTCAACCAACTACTTCGTGTTCGTGTTAATTTCATCTTTCAAGACAACTTCTTTGGCCTGTATAAATCTTCAAGCTTATTATCTCCCATAAAAGATATAAAGTAAGAGTGATATTAATAGAAGCGTGAGAAAGCGTCCATTGAGAGTTGCATAGAAAGCGAGAGAGGAGAGAGAGAGAGCGGGTATCTCAGTCAGCTACAACTTCATGGGTCTGCTCAGCCAACTACTGCGAATTCATGTGATTTTCATCTTTAATGTTTTCTTTGCAAATTACATTTTATAGATACATGAGAAAAGTTAATAAAATTGCGCCAAGTCTAGTTGGCCAGACGGTATTTGACAGCCCTCAGTATGGGGTACTTGTCGTTGGTGCAGAGTCCGCGGAAGTCATCCAGCGACAAGTCGTAGAGAGCTATGCCGCCCAAATTGTTGCTGCGCACATAGCCGGCCTTGTCGGCTGCGGTGTCGGGATCCTCGAAGCTCACCCAGATGCCGTTCTCGCCCTTCTTGTCGGCAGCGCGGTAGGCATACGAGCCGTAGCGCTTGGAGGGATCTGTGACACGGGTGAGCGGCGCATTGGCGCCCTTGGAGTAGGCATTGTTCTGGTTGGGCAGCAGGGCACAGGTCTCGGGCCAGCTGTAGATGCCGTGCAACTGTGTGTTGCCGCCGACGGGCGCCTCGTCGACCACCTTTGACACGGGCGGCAGACCGGTGTCGCCTGAGTCGTCAGTCATTTTCCAGGGCCTGCCGTAGGTGGCCACGCCCACGTTGATCTTGCTGGCCGGGCAACTGTTGCGTAGCCAATACTTGACCTGAGCATCCACATTGAACTCGGGATTGCGTTCGCTCAGATCATAGATGGGCGCCGTGTAATCAGCGAGCTCTGGGTTGCGCTGCGGAGTGAAGAAGTCGAAGGCGGCGAGGTTCACAAAGTCCAGATAGTTGATAACGGCGGGCACATCAAAGAAAACTAAAGAAAGAGAAGCCTATTAAACTAGATGCTCTAGAAAGATCTCAGACCTGAAAGACCTACGTGAGGAGTTTACATTGGGCAAGACGGTGGTGGAGAGCAGCAGATTGTCCGGACGGAAGGCGTTCTTCACGTCGCGCAGCAGCGCTGTGAACTGCTCCTTGTGCTCCTCGGAGCGCTCGTCCACAATGAAGTCGCTGCTGAAGACCTTCTTGAAGCTCTTCCACACGCTGCCCAGGCCGCTGTGCACCTTCTTCGGCTTGTTCTTGGGGAACTGCCAGGCGATGTCCAAGCCATCGAAGCCGTAGGTCTTCACCAGCGAGTAGACGGTGTTCACGAAGCGCGTGCGACCCGTCGGATTCTCCAGCAGCTCCAGGTACTTGTTGGGCAAGTCCTTAGCATCCTCGCCCGTCTCAATGTCCTTGTCGCCGCCCACGCTGAGCAGCACACGCAGATTGGGATACTTGCGCTTCAAGCGCGTCACCGTGCGGTACAGACCCTTGCCCAGATCCAAGTCCAGCTGCTGGTTGAGACTCACCGCCTTATGCGAGTCACGCTCAATGCCCGCATAGCCATAGATCAGATAGTCGCAGAACTGTAATGCGGGCTCCAGATCATCAATCACCAGTTTGCCAAGACCTGAATACAAAGCAATTATTGTTATGCAGTGAAAGAAACGAGGGGGGCTGTTGCTAAGGGAATTATTTGGGGACAGCTGATAGGAAAGTTATGGGTAGAAATATGAGTTGAAGACTTATTTCTGGGTAAAAATATGAGTTGAAGACTTATATTTAGTTATTTAGCCCCGTCGAGTCTGGGGGCCGGTATCCAAAATATAACAAAATTCGAAATTGCATAAAATACATATAAAGCTAAATATAAAATTTGGTGTCTCTAGCTTAAAAGATGGGCGAGATATAATTTTTAAACTGAATTTCGATTTTGTTTTTAATCGATAACAATTAATTGGGGATAGTTATCGATTTTAAAAAATAAACTTTATCTGCGCGTGCCATACACGGACCTACATAAAAAATTTCAAGTCTCTAGTTCTTATACGGGCTATAATCGGCGCGTTCAAACATACGGACGGACGGACAGGGCCAAATCGATTTTTCTTGTCGTCCTGATCAAGAATATATGTACTTTATGGTACATACATCCAACAAAAACATTCTACCCTGATTTCCCATTTTCAATGGGCTCAGGGTATAAAAACATATAATTTTAGATATATCACTGATTTATCATAACTCTATGCTCATATGAATATAATTATTATAATAATTATATTGTAATATCTAAATTAATCTCCGTCGTTGCTTGTCAAAAGCGACTTCAGACTCAATTATTTTTAAGCATTTCCTAAGTACACCCTTTTTTCAGCTCAGTGTATTCGAGGGGAATTATTAGATTGTTGGCTCTACTCGTTATCGCCGACTCTCGCGCTGTCATGAGCAAAACAAGCAAATAAACCTAATTTCCGAAACTCGCTGATAAGCCGCACTTTGTTTCCAGGCCGTTCGACGCGATGCACAGATTTCAGTTTCTTTTGCTGCTTTATTTATGCCACATAAGTATTTATGTCCAATTATCAAGTGTCGCTCGGCTCTGCGAGTGTCTCTAGGGATTACGTAAGCACTCTGTCTGCCCTGCCTCGCTGCCTGCAATTTGCACTCCGCTTTCCGCACTCACCTTCCTTCACGAAACTCGCCGAGTCATAGTAGCAGACCAGGTGTCGCTGTGGTCCCAGCTGCTGCTGACCCACCTTGCCAGCCTGCGCGCTGGCCAGGCACAGGCTCAGGCTCAGGGCGAGTGCCACAAATGCCACGGCTCTCATCGTTAATTCTCAAGAGTGTGTCGCGCTGTCTCGAACTGAAATCGTGTAGAACAGTGTTTGCCGCTTGGCCGCCGAATTGAAACTGAAACTTGTGCCGATCGGAGCGACGATCAAAGCTGTGAAGGTTGAGATGCTGTTGTTCTTGTTGTTGTTTTTCTGGCTGTTGTCGTTCGACTGAGTCAATACATTAAGTAGCTGCGGACGACGGTCGTCAATAAAAGCTCAGCTCGTTAAAGTAAATACAGTGAGCGCTTGCTTGAACGAAATTTGTATTTACATATTTATAACTTTTGATTTAGCATCTTAAATGAGCAAATGATAGTCAGAGATGATAGATATGCTAACTAATTTTTGTGTATTCGAAGTTTAAACTTAAACAAGAGCTGCATGAAGACGTTAGCGTGATTATATTTTATGGTCAGTTAGTGCTAGGTACAGAGGTCGTCTTGACTCTGTATTCATTCATGCGAAAATTCTAATCTAATTATTTAGCAAAAGCATATCCCACTGTGGCCGGAGAAAAAAAAGCGCGCATACGCCACGTTGGCCAGTCCTTGAAGCAAACAACGAAGCAGCGCACAAAGAGAGCAAAAGAAAGCGGCAGAGAGACCACCGAGTAGCTCGTCTCACGAGCACACGCACAGCACTTTGTGTTTATACGCCCAAAGTGTTGTTGATACGACGAGCCGTCCGTCCTCAGTAAAAAGGGGAAGGAAAGGTAAAGTTTACCTATAAAAATTGTTTTGGCTGTCGTCGTCTCTTATCCTTATGTGCATGTGTAATGGGCCTGTGTGGATAGGTAAATGGTTTCTAATACCCCACACACACACACACACACACACACACACACACACACACACACACACACACAATTGCACGTTTCATTTCATTTCTTGCGCTTTAGGTTTATGCTATTCTGATTGCCTATGCGTGCGTTTTGAGAGCCTTTTTCCATTTTTCCGTTTACGTTGTTGTTGTTGTCGCTGTCGCTGCTATTGTTGTTGTTGCTGTTGTTGTTGCTGTGAAATCGTGCATAACATGAAGCTAGAGCATTTTTGCCTCGTTGCGTCGAGTGGTTTGTGAGCTCTGTAATACGCTGCGTATGCGAAATTTTCTGCCTGGCGCCCCAATGACAAATGTTGAGCAGTCAATTTACAAAGCATCCTGGCTGAGAGTGTATTTGTGTCCGCGTGGGTGTGCGAGTGGCTTGGGTGTGGCGCCTCTTTAATATTAAAGCCGATTACGCTTTTATGCGGAAGTCAATAGGATTTTGGCACAGGCAACTAACGCAATCCTGCATGTAAGGCAATAATTTGATTAGAGTCCATTCGCTCAATCTTAAATATATTTTAAACGAATCGAACATTTGTCTGATTTCTTTTAAATTTCATACCGCTTAAGCATTCATCGAGGCTGTTATGCCAATTGTTATTATCCAACCTCTTGGCACCTTGTCGAACAGACTTTCCTTTTAATTTTCTTTCGGTCTCTCGCTCTGTTTACAGTTACACACAGTGCGCACTGCAAACTTTTCCATCATTGCCAGCTGCCAAGGCTTGAGTAATAAATCTGAGCTGAATTTGGAGCATGCCTTTTTTTTACACAATAGTTTTCAGTGTACCGATTTCGCAACATACATTCATACATGCGTATATGTATTTACTTAGGGTCGGAAATCCCATTTAAATGCTGATTTCTTTCTCTCTAGTTTCGCATTTAGAGCTGTGCCTAAGCCTAAAAGGTTTTTGTTATCAGATAGCGTCGCTGAAGCAATTTTTTTAATACTCTACAGAGGCTGTAAGAGGGTATTATGGCATAGACTTCGAGAAGTGTATTTATGTCTTTAGTCAAGCAGTCGAGTTTAAGCTAATAGCTATGTGTGTCGACAGTAGATAATTCCTATTTAATCGAAATCGAAATTTCATTTTAATCACAGCTCAACGAATTTAATTTCTATAGATTTTAAATTTGGCATTTAGGCCAAAAATTTATATTGTCACAGTATTTTGTAGTCAAGTACTCTCGACGGAAGCAGTCTCAGTTTTGCTCAGTTTACCGCCTGCTCGCCCTGAAAGTGTTTTACATAATCGCTTTTCGATCCGCTTTCTCTCTGTGCTTCTCTCTTTCTGTCTTTGTCAGCTCTCGCTTATGCTTCATATTTCATTGGCTGGGCCGTCAGTACTATTTATTTACTTTCAGCTTGTGCCCTCTCTGATCTACATGCCCCCACACACGTGTGACGTCTGTTTAGGTATTCATGGGCATGGCTACAATGTGTGCGAGTGCAAGAGCGTGTGCGAGCGAGATAGCTAGCTTTTAAAGCTAGCTCTCGACCCTTATCTCCGACACCGGAAGGTAAAATAGAACTCGCTCCAGAGTCAGTTGGCAGTTTCCGATGTATTTACATAAAATGTTTGTCGATTGTCGATTTCAGTAAAGAGCAGTGACGCTTCCTACGCTCCACTTTTATTTTATTTTATTATTTGCCTCTGCTGATTGTTGTTTGGTTTTTATTTTCATGTCACACCGAGAATTTGCATCTCTGAATAAAATTTGTTTTTCTGTTTGTTACACTCAGTGCAGAGCGTTTGTTTGCTCTATTTTTGCGTCTGGCAATTATCACCTATTTATGGCGTATCTCGTTTCATTGCAAAATTAAAGGCAACTCGTGGGCGGGGCGTGGCGCGTGGGCGGCTAATTGGAACTGCTGCTGGCTGGCACGCTCATTACATTACATAAATGAAAAGCGCAAACATTTGGCTTGAGTTAAATGCTCTTCTCGTTTGCGACCCACAAAGAATTTATGCTGAAACCAGCTGAGCATGTACTCAAAGGAAAACAAGTAAGGCACGACTAGTAGGTACCCGTACCTCTCCACTCAGTTCCTATGAAATGCTTTAAGGCGAACTCTTACGCGTGGTATTTCAAGAGCGGTTGAAGTATACACAAAGTAAGATATTATATTATAATATCATATCGATTATTCTTAAAGCTTATCGATTTTTATCGATATAATAGAAAGTGGTACAAAGCATTATAATTTTCTTCTTTTATAGTTTACTGTTCCGCTCATTACCCTAATAAAGAATTAATATCCTAATTATATCTTCCTCTTGCCTGTTCTCTTAGCAGGCAGGCCTTACACCTCGTTCAACCGTTTTGAATGAGTGTGTAATGGCTTTAACTGGCTAACGACAATCGCGGCAGCTGAAATTGAATTTAGTTTGGAAATTGGGAAACCCAAAGCGCAAGCCAATGCCGACGCACACAAAAAAAATCCCCCAAAGCCTCTTTTGCCCCACAAATCCCAATTGCGCAGCTTTTGGCTTTAGAACTTTTTTGCCGACTCTTTTTGTTTTAATTAATGCGAGGCCAGTTTTGGGTCTGGCGCAGCAAACCCTTTCGGCTAACCTTTTTTTTTGATCTTGTGGGCTCTTCTGTTTTTATTTTTATTTTGTAAATTAATTTGGCTCAAGTAGAGCGCAGCGGACAGTGTTATTACTTACACATTTCCTGGAAATTACATGCAGTTTAACTTTTAATTGAAATGTTGTAACAAGCGGGCGGGCAGACAGAAAAAACTCCGCATCATAAGCTGCGCTGGCATAAAGCTTAGCCTTTCGCTCTCAGGTTATACCAACCGCTCTATATATGTGTATACGTTATGTATAAATTTTCCGGGCTCTGTTTAATTAAACGTGCAACCAACACTGAAAATCTGTGGCTATATTTTACACTCGCCTGAAAGTCTGCTGCACATTTGTTTGGAATGTGGCACAAGTGGCTCGCAGCAGCGTGGAGCATGGAGCATGGAGCATGGAGCCGGGCGCTCGCAGCACGGCACACGTTGCACGGCGCGCGGTGCTTGTTGCCCCCACTGCTGAGGGCTTTTGTGGCGCTTGTGGTGTGGCCCGTTAATAATGGCGAAATTATGTTATTCCAAATTATAAAATGGCCGCCAATTTAATGCGCTTAACTGACACTTGAGGCTACGCCGCTTGAGATGGCCACGTGATGCGATAATCGCGTGTTGCGATAGGCACGCAATGCTAGAGTTGTTAGTAGGAAGTATGTAATTATTATTAATGGTTATTTAAAATAATATTTAAATTTTTCAAGTAAGAATTATATTTACAATATTTATATTTATAAATATGTAAAAAAAAAACTTTGAAGCCTTGTTTCATGAATGAAATATATAAAACAAAGTTTCAAAGTTTTTTTTACATATTTAAAAATATTTCAATATTTATTATTATTATAATTATTATAATTTTTTATATTATTTATTTATAATTATCTTATATTATTGATTATGAATTATATATTAATTATATATTTTGAGCTTGACAGCAATACTTTAATATTATTTTATAGCTCGAGTATTTTCTACTTGCAAAATCTATTCAGTAATAACGAGTTTAAGAAAAAAGTTCTTTATCGACCTGTGTGCGTAACAAGTCTACAATATTTGATATATTCATCAACAAAGCCCAAATATTAGCTGCATTTTGCTTATTTATCTCACTGAGACAATGATTTATACGTTTCGTAAACGAATTTCTTATGCCAAATTATGAAAAATAAATTATTAATTCATAAAATACCTAATATTAATGGCAAAAGTATATGTTTCTTGTTTCCAAGAAATTACTTAAATATATTCACATGTAAATAAGCAGAATATATTTGAATATAATAGAATTATGTCTATGCCAAGAATCACAAATATAATCAATACAAAATATAATCTAAATATGCAAACATAGAATTTGCAATTAATGTTAATGCAGTCTCCGCCTTACGCCAAGTGAAACATCAATATTATTGAAGGCATCGCCAGGTTTGCCTGGCTAAAGGCAAGTTTGGCAGTTGTTGAGGTTCGATATAGGAAGTGCAAACTGGAGCTAGAGGCAGGGCGCAATCTCTCATAACTTTGCATATTAAGCCGGGCAGTGGAAGCACTCGAAAATATTGTTGGCAGCTCGCAGCATTTGTTGTTGCGCGCGTCGTTGCTGCTGTTATTATTGCTGGTGCTGGAGCACCGAAAACCGCAGTAAGTGGTGGTTGGCTGGTCGGGTGGCTGACGGTGGTTGGGTGGGCAGGGCGCACAATAACAAGATCACGCTGCAATCCCAATAGGGCTCGCAAGTGTATTAATTTGCACCCAGCAAACGAGCCCGAAACGAGCCTGTGAACAGGCGTTTGCTGTGTGTGTGTGTGGAGGGATACTTTCGTGTGTGTATATGGTCGCATGAAAAGCGTGGCTAACGACCATTTTCGCTGCTGATGCTGGACAGCAGCTGGACGCAACAGTGGGCGCTGTGGGCGTGTCCAAGCCATTGCCCCAATGTGATTTGTGTGCTCGACCATTTTTTGCAGCTGCATCAACAGCAGCAGCGGCGGCAGCGGCAACATATGCAAATCACTCACTCAAGCGAGAAGAAGGGTAGCCAAATACTAGCACCACATATCCCCACACTCACCCACCCGTACACGCCCATCAGACTGGCAATGTTTTTGGCTCTGTATGAAAGTCTGCTTACGTGGCGCATGATTTATTAAAAAGCGCTCGTAAAAATGCACAACACACTCGAAAAGAAAAAAGCAACTACAAAAAAAGCAAGCATTTAAGCGTGGTATGCGTGACTAGCAAATACCCGAACTACTTGCCACATGCCACATGCCATATGCCACATGTACAATGAGGTCCGAGCAAAGCGAAACTATCTTAAATATTTAAATTTAATTTCTTCGCTCGAAGTCCGTTTGCTAAGAGATGTATGGGCAGATAAATGTACATGGATCCTCAAGGCGAGGGCAGAGAGAGGCAGATATATAGATGGATAAACAGATATATGCACAGCTAGATATCTGAGTGGATAGCTAAACAGATGAATAAATGAGTCAAGATATAGCAGATATATATTGATATAGATATGAGATTGCTTTCTGATATATTACCCTTATCAAATAGCCATCATACTTCACTTCATTTCATGCTGCACTTTCTCATGTTTTATTTAGCATGCAGCAGCTCGCAAGGAACTTTTGTCTAGACCATTAGTATGCTCATCTAAATATATTTCAGCTCCAGTAAGCACATCTCCTGCCTGTCTGGAGCGCTGTGGTACGGGTATAAACTACGACAAGCATGATAGTGTGTGTACATATATCACTAAGAATGTTGTGTGTGTGTGTGTGCTCAGCAAAAATGCATGAGAAAGCGCTATGGAAATAAGCAACACCAGCAACAGCAGCAGAAGCAGAAGGAGCAGCAGCAGCAACTACTAAAAGTAGATATGAAATTTTTAAAGTCTCGTTATTCTTTCTGCGTCGCATGCACTTCAAACAAACACATTTTGATGTTCAGCCCAAATGCCACACCCCGGCCACACCCCTACTGCTGCTTAGGCCAAGGGGGCATGTGGCGTCAAGCGGCAAGCGGCCCCACTTTGCGAGCCCATCCATCAACTGCCAGCAGTCGGTTCATTTTTAAGCAATTTTCGCAACCGATATTTTGTGCATGGCAGACAACATTGTGGGGCTGCTGGCCCCCAGCTCCATCGGCAGCCCCTTTAGCACCCCAGCAACCATGACATGCAGATAGATGACTATATATATATAGCTATAGCTATAGCTATAGCTTTGGCATTTTTGCATGGCAAAGCAGCTCAGCGTTGGCCAGAGCCTTTGTGCCGCTCCCACGACATTAGCTGCATCATCATCATCATCATCACCGTCAGCATCAGCATCAACAGCAGCAGCAGCATCAACGTCAGCCCTCTCGTCAGTCTGCTGGCTACCAAAAAGTGGAGCAAATGTTTGCGCTGCCCTCACCTCGACGCCTCCGCCTCTGCCTCTGCCTCTGCCTCTGCAGGTTGGCTTTATTAATTGGGCAGCAAATGCATATTTTGAATAGTTCAGGCGCCAACTAGCAAAGGCCTCAAACTTTGAGCCCTTCGATGTTGCTGGATTTACTTAAGATACTCTACAGCTTAAAGAGTTGCAATCAAATGAATTTCCCTCTCTCTACAAATTGACTATTAACCATATCTTATATATATATAATTATCCTCGGCAACAATTGGGGTCCTCAAAGTTTTCCCCGTCTAATGTGGCATTAAAGTTGTGAAATTGGGCAAAGTTCTGCTCATCTACTTTCGTAATGCCTCTTATCGATTCGAAGCAAAGTTGTGTAATTAATGTGCTGCTTATGGCCCGGTTCAATGAAGCTCACTTATCATCATGTGCGCCATAAACTAGTAATAGTCACGTACTTAAAGGCAGTTTCCGTAACTCTTCGCTCCATTTGGGGCGCCCCCGCTTGAGACTTTCGCCTGCCTCCGTCATGCAAATTGAGTGCGCGCTGCGCATAATCAAAAACTTCATTTTCAGCAAATTTTGGCGAGCTGAAGACGCGGCTGAGTGGGTCCATCCTGCGAGTTTTAGACCCACAGATGGACCATGTTTCATGCACACGTGCGCAGAGGCGTCGCACACCCTCCCCCCCTCTCTCACTGAACCGTAATTATATAACGTCCAGTCTGGGCTTCAGCTGCTGTTTGACTCTAACTTTGAATAATTGCGCGGCAAATTAAATAAGCGGCCAACTTGACACGGCTCTGTTCATTTCCGGTCTGGGCCTAGGGCTGGGTCGCTCACTGCCGCTATTCCGCTCTGCGGCACGTGATGGTGTCGCCATTTTTGACGACGTTATTTAGTATTTACTGTGCCAGACAGACGATGAGCGCGTCTTTTCTTTTAATTTTCATAAATTTTACTACATGCAGACCCCTCCCTTCTCCCTCTCTCCTCTCTCCGCTTCTTTTACTTTTGTGTGCTTTGGCGCTTTGCACGTGCGCGCGTTTTACTGCTTAATACGCAGCGTTGCACTTTACTTTTATTGCACTTTTAGGACGCGCTGCGTGTAAAAACGAACAAAGTTTTCCACGCGCTCGAATCTCTGCTGCGTTTTATGAGCTTAGCAGAGGCGCCGCTCCAAAGGGGAGACTTGGCTCAATCTTGTTTACTTTTACCTAAAAACTTCCTGAAATATGCATAAAAAGGGCTAAAAACTTTTTAATATTTTTCATTATGTCATAAAACATTTAATGCAAGACTGTGAAATGAAAAGTTGAGAGGGCGCAGCTGTTGTTAAATATGTTGGATATATATAAATAAGTTATTTATTAAATATATTGGATAATATTTACTCTTGTCTTAATAGGTATTTATTTATATTTATTTATTTATATTTTTTTAATAACAAATATTTATAATTTATATTATTTTATACTTTTTTTTTATGTTATTAATTGTATTTAATATTTTTTACTAAGCAATATTCATGACGATAGAGATTACGTATTTTATTCTTCAATTGACAATGATTATTTATATTTAATATTTTATATTTTATATTTGATATTATATATTTTATATTTAATTTTTTTATATTTTTATATTTTATGTATTATATTTCATATTTTATATTTTTTATTTTATATTTTATATATTATATTTTAAATTTTATATTTTATATTTTATATTATATATTTTATATATATTACTAATGGTAGAGTATTTTAGATTAAAGAATTCTAAACATAAGCTTTACCAAAAGATACTTTATCTCGTATGACATTGATGACTCATATATAAGTATATTTTAATATTCAATCTAAGTTATCTATATAGGCTTTTTCGACTTAAATTGAAATAGAAATCGTGTGCTAGACGTTTCTCTGATTAGGCAGACTCTCGATTGCATGACTTAGCCTATCGTATTTCTTTCATTTAATTTGGCTGTGCCTTGCTCGAAATCACATCGTAGACGGCCTCCCATATTGGACGCCCCCATTTTTGGTTGTCCTGACGACGCCCTAGCCCCGAGCTCAATGGCAGACAGTCGAGATGCTGTTGCTTGGGCTTAGCTTTGCTGGGTTATGGGTTTCTCTCTGCGAGTGTGTGTGTTTGTGTGTGTGAGAGAGGGATACTGTTGCTGCCCTCCAGCCAAGGCCTGTTCCAGCTCCAGCTTCAGCCCAGATCCAGCGGCTGCTGGTGAACGTTAAGCACTCGCTAACGGTCCAGTGAACCGGTAATCAAAGCAAAATCACCAAAGCAGCGCAGAACTTTTTATGCTAATTTGATGCGTTTCATGTAACCGTTGCCTGCCGGTCAACGATTGTGGGTGTCTGCGTGTGCGTGTGTGTCTGCGTGTGTGTGTGAGTCATATTAAACATTTTAATAAGCTTTTTAAGAGGCTGCCTTACTTTAAGCGTGGCTAAGCGGGTTAAGCAGCAGCAGCGCCACTTCGGCCTCGAGGCGAATTTGTAGTTGGTTTCCCCACAGATCTCGAGTTCTACTTAAAACTTATACAACTGTTAACTTTCTTCTGGCGCGTCGTGCGAGGTGCGTCGCGTGTCTCATGCAAATGCAAATGCGATGCAAAGGAGCATGAAAACTCTCAAGTAGGCGCCTGCCACGCCCACCCGCTGAGCAACACTTTAAGCTGCAGGTACAGCTGTAAGAGTGCGTGTGTGGAGGCGGGGTGGGGTGGGGAGGCGTGTCTACGAGCACTTGTCAAAAGTCAACTTCACATTATGTCAAGCAGCGTTTTTCCTTCCTGCGCGCTTTTCTTCATACATTTTCTTAAGCATCTTTGCTGTTGCTGCAAGCAGCCGCCGGCAGGCGTCGGCCCGCAGGCACTTTGTGCCCTTTTGCCCCCGCAGAGAGGCGGGACCTGCTAGAGCTACGCTCCGCTCTGCTCCTAGCCAGGCGCCCTCGACTCCTTGCCGCATAATGCGGGGCTGACATTTACGATATTCCTGGGCATATTTTTTTGGCGCCTCCTGCTGCCTTTCGTGACTGTTTTATTTGATATTAATGTGGCTGCTGTTGCTGTTGTTGTTCTTGTTGTTGTTGGCGGCGGCAGCCCGCAGGTTAGCACATTATTTCCATAGCACTCATTGCGGCGCCTGTTTATCACACACACAACCACACACGCAGCTGGGCCACTTCCTCGTTTTCGCCTGCTTAATTTGCGGTTGCCTACGGCGAAGGATTCCGCAAGGCTTCTCTAGTAAAGCACTCCCTGCCTCTCCCACTCCCCAGTCGCCCCTCTCTCTCTTCTGTCCGCTCTGCACTTGACGAATGGCGTTGGTGGCCAAAGGACCCGTCATTTTTCAGCTAAAATTGTGTCACTGTCTGGCATAATAAATGCCGCTAGATTTATTTGATATCTAAATAGGCTGTCGTTGCGCGCCGCATCGAAGCCATGTGAGAAATGTGCAACACTTAACATACCCAGCAGAAGGCGCCTCTAAAGGGTCGCCCAAGCCGAGGCGGACGTCCGCCTGTGGCTGGCTTGGCAGACACTTTGGTGTAACAAATCATCGCAAGATCTTAAAAGCCATTAATTCAGTGAGACATTTTTGAAAGCGCTCGTATTATGTCTGGATGTGGGCGCAATTTAATTTGATATATATATTTTTTGGCACTCGGATCGGCTTATCTGCTAAGCCATTAATTCAATTATGGATTATGGATCTTTGATATGTGGAAATTTTAGAAAGCATAATGAATTATAATAATAATAATAAAATTATAGATCTGAAATAAATTTGAAGTTGAAAGAATAAAAAAATCATTTTTTAATTAAATTTTTAAGTATTTGAAAAATTTAAAAAGGATAGAAATCATTAAAAACTATAATATTAATAGCAATATAGATCTCAAATGCTTCTGAAGTTAAAGGAATAAAAAAATATTTTTTTAAAATTTTTATAAAAATAAAATCAATCTATGATCTCAATAACTATACAAAATTTAAAGAATATATATTTACTATAAGAATATTTCGGTATTATGGATTTGATATATTGAAATTCTATAAAAAATTATAAATTTTAATATTAATAGCAGTAGAGATCTCGAATGATTTTTAAGAATAAAGCAATAAAAAAAAACATTTTTTTTTTTTCGATGATTCAATACTATAAATATTAACAATTTAAGGATGAGAATATTTCGATTTTTTTTTTCTATAAATTTTAGTGCTTTTACAATAAATTTTAGTGCGTTCACATTCTTGATATATACTAGCTTTACTTCCACTTGAAACAGGGTATTTCTACCTGTATCACTTCATCTTTTGCTTGCCCTGATATGCTAATACTCTTCCCTGATTGTCTATGCTAAGACAGAGGTCTCTGTTTTGGGTAAATCTACACAAAAATTGATTGATTGGTTTATAAATCAAGTAAATTTTATCGCAAGTGTCGAGAGGCGGCCGTGGGCTTATGTCCTTGGGCCTTGTGAAGCCTTTGAGTCGTTGAGCCTTTGAGCCTGAGGGGCATCAACTTCTTGCAGCCGCAAACAAACTCATTTCATATGCCGCATGCCGCTGGCTGCACTCTGCGTGATTTGTTTGTTGTTTCCCCACACACACACAGTCTCTCTCTCTCTCTCTCTCTCTCTCTCTCTCTCTGTCTGTCTCTCTCTCGCACACCCACCCAGTGATGTCAGAAAAAAGTGGCCATATTCATCCGTTGTTGAATCATTTAAGCCGCATTATATGCGAACGCTGACGACGTATGGCAAAAGCGAAAAGTTATGCGACTTTGTTTGCACAGCAAGAATAAAACAGCGACTGCAACTGGCAACTGCAACTGGCAGTGCAACTGGCAGTGCAACTGTAGCATGCCGCATGCCACAGAGCATGCCACAGCGAGTGCCGCAGAGAGTGCAACTGCAATTTTCCCCATCTTTTTGGTGTTTATTTATTTATTCAGCGCTGAATTTTATTTCATTTCACTTTATTTTCGCAAGAAACTTATTTTCGTTTTTACTTCAATTTCCTGTGCGCATGAAACGAGTCGAAATGACAAGCCTATTAAATACCCTGCAGTTGGCTTTTTTAATCAGACTGAGCGTGAGAGTAGCTAATGTAGAATTGAGTATGTGCAGCTCAAATACTCTTCAAATACATATATATTATATTATATATTAGCTGTTATATATGCCCCAAATACCCTTTAAAATTCATTTTAAAAAAATATATGTATATATCACAAGGATGTTGAGCACACACAAAAAAACGCAACTATAACAATAAAATCTTTTTACATACACATGCATACATAGCACACACACACACACACAGTCGGCTGAAGGCTGCGTTTTTGTTGCTGCTGCTTTTCACTTTTGCCATTTGTTCTGTCACTTCCGGCGGCAACAAAAAAAAATAAATATAAAATGGAAAACAACAACAAAATGGCCGCCCTCACGCTGCTTCCGCTGGTCTCTCAGAGTCGCTATCTCTCTCTCTCTCTCTCTCTCTCTCTCTCTCTCTCTCTCTCTCTCTCTCTCTCTTCTGGACTGCTTATATTTGCCTACAACATTGTTGTTTTATTGTTATTTTTACCCCTTTCTATAACACCCTCTCTCCCTCTCGCTCTCTCCCTCTCGCTCTCTCCCTCTCGCTCTCTCCCTCTCTCTATCTCTCTCATTTCATTGTTGTCTTGCGCCAGCGGCGTTTATTAAATGTCACACTGCGAATTTGCCAACGGCCGCCAAAGGCATAGCTTTAGCCAGCTCCATCGCCCCCACTGCTGGTCGCTGCACTCCACGCTCCCCACCCTCCACCCTCCACCCTCCAGCCCATCTGCAGCTCTTCGCTTGCCTTGACTATCTGACATCCGTCTGGCAATCCGGCCTGGCCATGACGCGCTCTCCCTCACACAATGGCACTTGTCGCGTTTGGAGATTTCACTCAGTATTCGCCTGATGTTTGCTTGTGTGTGCCTCGTGTCCCGTGCCTCATTCCTCGTGCCACGCTTTTGTTTCTTGTTGCTGCTGCATTTTCCATTGTCGCTGCCTTTAAGTAACATATTTTTAGTTGCTTAGCGATACGACACGCCCTGCGCCAGCGCCACAGCTGAGGCACTGCTGACAACTCCCCAGGCAGTCAGTCGGCGACGATTTCATTTATTTTACGCTTCCCATTGCCTTTGCCTGGGTCTTTTTAAAAACAAAATCAAACTTCGTCGACTTTTGGATGTTTGTTTGCCTTGTCCGCACGTGGCGTGTTTTCAGCTCGAGCTTGATTAAAAGTGTGCTTGCGATGCTCTAACATAAGTGAAGGCAATGCTCTAACAAAAGTGAAACCAAATGATTGAACTGAGCTTTGAATTATCTTATGGGCTATATGGTTTACAAGTTCTATAGATTCATGAGCTTTATTGATATATCTTAGAAGCAGATATTTCTGTTTATAAGTTAGCTTTCGACTTTAAGGGTTGCTTGTAAAATTTTGAAAAAAAAGATGAGCTTTCTCTCGAGCTTTAAACAACTTTATGCATTCGCTTAAGCTTTAGATGAGCTTTAAGTGAGCTAGATGTTTTCCGTATGTCTTTCTGACTAAGATTTTGGATTAGAGCTAAAGTTCTACGAATACTAAATATATTGAACTAATTTAGGTTCAACTTAAAGCTAAAGTTAATTGCTTTCTAAGATAAGTAAGCTAACCTTAATTGATTTTTACCGAAATAACAAAGAGTTCTTCAACATTTTACTGGAACTAAGCTTTTTCTTAATTAATTCAATTACCTAAACAATAACAGAGCTCTTCAGCTTTCTACTCTAGCTGAACTTTTTCTTAATTTAATCAAAGTCCACCTTCTGTTCTCTTTTTGCTCAATTTGCTGTGTAATTTTGAATTTGTTTTCGTGTGACAAGAAAGTTTTTCTGGCTGCTTTTGTTGATTTACATTTCTTTTGTGTCCGCTGTCGGCTGCACATCACATTGCGTATACGCCATGTTGCGTGTGATTTGCATGGCCCGGGCTGCTGTCTGTCTGTTTGGCATAATGAAATCGCAATGAAAATGTTCTCAAATAATTTGTTAAAAGAGAAATACAAGAGCTATTAACTCATGTTTATTAAAATTGTTTTTCTGCTCTCATAAATTATTGACGTTCGTAAAGTTGTTGTTTACTACTCGTTTATGTGCGGCAAACGCACAGAGAGGAAAAATTTGATATTTATTTTCAATTATTCGGCATGAGTGCGACGGCAGCTGCAAAGCAGAGCTGCAAGCAGCTGTTGCTCGTTGGCTGCAGCAAAACAAGCAAAAATTGTAATTAAATTGCAATGAAAACGAAATGCAATTCTCCAATTAAATGCAAAATGTGGCACAAGATGTGCTCGAGCAGAGCAAATGGGATGCCAGCTGGTCAGAAGACAGCAACAGCAGCAACGGCAAAGTAAATATAAAGCACAAAATATTCAATTACAAGCAAAATTTGTGGAAATCCAAAACAAGAGAGCGCCGACAAGGCGACAGAGGATGAGGCATGGAGCTGGTGCGAAACAACATCGGAAGATATGTACTAAATAAAATGTAGCCTCAGGAGTTTGCAAGCTGTTGAAAGTATCCGAAACACAGAATTCCACAGATGCTGCTGCGGGAGGCAAACACGGGCTGGGCTGAGCTGGGCTGAGAAGTTTGCTTAGGTGTTGGCCACTTGAGATGCCGAACGAGCCAACGCACAAGTCGCTCCAGCCTTCAGTTGGCAGAGTTAAATGTGCTTATGCGTCTGCTGCTTGGCCAGCAGACTTTTTAAATATTTGCTCGTTAGTTTGGTCAGCAGATTGTTTATACTTAAAAACCTTCCTCTTTCTATTTATTTGCAGAGCACATCGGAGCCCGTCTACTCGCCGACAATGGCTGGGGGTCTGTTCTCGATAGACCGCAAGTTCTTCGAGCGGCTGGGCACTTACGACTCGGGCTTCGACATCTGGGGCGGGGAGAATCTGGAGCTGTCCTTCAAGACCTGGATGTGCGGCGGCACTCTCGAAATCGTGCCCTGCTCCCACGTGGGCCACATTTTCCGCAAGCGCTCGCCCTACAAGGTAAGTGTCCAGAGCAGGCCTCTCATTAACGCTGCAGCACAATGCGATGCCAACCCATTTGGGAATTAAAAACTTATGCACAGAGCGTGTGAGTGTGCTCTTTCTGTGTGTGTGTATTCTGTTTGTTGTGCGTTGTGTGTGTGTGTGTGTGGTTCGAGGTCCGTGTTTGGTCAACAGTGGCCCAACAGTGGCTGCCTCTGCCTCTGTGCACATGTCGCACATGCCAACCGCAGCAAGCAGGCGAAACGGCTGCAGGACACAAACACGAAACCAGAACTTCGACATGGGCCAAAAGCAGGGGCAAGGACATGGGCTGGGCTGGGCACTGCGGCCGCCGTGCCACAGTCTTCGGCTGTTGCCTCAATTATCAACGGTTTACGCTTGACAAAAGTTTGGCAACTGTTGTGTATGGCATGCATTAAGCTGCAACGAACTGCATAGATACCTGCCATACTCCACACGGGGCACGCCGCACGCATGCGACTCGCAATAGAAACGGCCAATAAGCTCCCGAAAATGACATCAAATCTGGGCGGTGGGCGGTGCAGCCGGCCTATAGAGGATCTCATAAAAGCAGCTACTGTTTGCGGGCAAATAGGCCATTAGGGCGCATCATCAGCTCTCCATGTGTCCGGCATTCGGCAAACTTTGCGGCAGAAATTCCAATTGAACTTCAGCAATTTGGCTCTATCGATAAATGGGAGCCTAGCTGCCGGCGCCCTAACTTTGAGCCTCGAACTTTGACAGTTATGAATACGTTTGATAGCGTCTGTCGATAGGCAGGGCGCGCTAGTAATTATATATTGATGAATTGAGACAAGTTCTACTATGAGATATAGTGTAACTCGATACAAGAATATTTTAAAATATATTATAAAGGTTTTCTAGATATAGATAAATATAGATAGCAAAGATAAAGGAATTTTAGATCCTTATTCGAAAATATATTACAATTTGATTAAATTTGTATTATAAAGGGCTTAGTAGATATACAATAGATACAGATAAATAACAAAGATAAAGGAATATGTATTTCTTACCCCAAAATACAACTTGAATTTAATTTTATTATAAAGGTTTTACTAGATATATAATATATATAGATATAGATAGATAACAAAGATGAAGGAATTTGAAACACAACTTGAATTTAATTCTATTATAAAGGTTTTACTAGATATACAATAGATATAGATATAGATATAGATAACAAAGATAAAGGAGCATGTATTCCTTGCTCTAAAATATATTAAAGCTCGATTAAAATTCTAGATAGACATCGAAATATATAGATAGCGAAACTATTATACATATTTTTGATCTGGACAATTATTTTACTCTATGAAATCCATATTTTTTGTAATCGATTCGACAGCAATTCAAGTTACTTATAGTGACTTTATGGTACAGTCTTGTGCAATCGATCACTTACTTTAACGATACAAGCATTATTTCGATAACGATACAAACATTATTTCGATAGCAGATGAATATCTCAAGTTATGAGAATGCATTTTCGATACTCTTCAACTAAATATATGAGGTTTTATATTAAATTATAAAATTAAATAAATATTTAGAAAACCTTTCAATATTTTATATATAAATCGATAACTCGTTCTTCACTGCATCAATAAATCCACAAAAATCGATAAATTTTCAAGGAATTCATTCTCGTTTGAGGCTCTTCAGTAAAGCGAGTCTTTAAGTTGCCCCTGGCCCAAACTACTACATATTAGCCGCAAGCCTCTCACAAAGCTGACAAGGGCAATAAGCATAGGCACACTCACACACCCACACCCACACACACACACAAACAGCCAGACACTTTCCCACTCACACACTTGCAGCCAGCACACGCATAAACAAGAACAATACACAGTTGGCAAACATAGGGCAGGAGGCAGACAATAGCTAGCGGGGGCGAAGCTGTGGTTGGCGAAGACAGATAACCACAGAGAGGCACCGCAACAGCCACCGGCAGCAGCAGCAGCGACGGCGGCGGCAGTGGCAGTAGCAAGTGGACAACCAGCAGAAGTTGGTACACATGACCGAAGCGGACTCATTGAGGTAATTAGTCTGCCTGGCGCCGCCCACCTGGCATTACGATAAGCTACAGCTGCATCTCCAGCTCCAGCTGCAGCTCCTGCTCCTGCTCCTGCTCCAGATTCAGATTCGACTCCATTGTATATGAGCCGATTGTTTGTTTGCCAAATATTTTCTGTGGCTCTTGGCGGCGCGCACTTTGCTGTGTTGTTTTTGTTGTCGTCTGTCAGCTGCAGCCCAATTGTTGCTCTGTAAATACAGCCAGCCTTATCTCTGCTCTCTGCATCTCGCTCTCTTTCAGTGGCGCGCGGGCGTGAATGTGCTGAAAAAGAATTCGGTTCGTCTGGCTGAAGTCTGGATGGATGACTACGCCAAATACTACTATCAGCGCATTGGCATGGATAAGGGCGACTTTGGCGACATTAGCGAGCGCCAGAAGCTGCGGTAAGTAGACTGAAAAATTCAATAAGAACCTTAAATAGATTGCTTAGCCAATTGCCGCCATCAATGGAACTTTCATCAGGCGCTTAGGCGAACAAATGTTAAAGCAAGCATAGCTAAATAGGTGTACAAAGACAAATTAGCTGTGAGCTGAATAGAGCTCAGACAGCATGAAGAGACTTTTTGCAGTTGATTAAAAATAGAAGAGGAAATGAGCTGAAGGGAGCACTAAAAAACATTGTGGAAAGACCATTTAATGCACTGTTTATAGAGATTTACATTCGTCTTCGATGTGATACATGCCATAAAATTATATGGCATGATATCCAATGATATCCAACAGCATTGCGACACCAGCACAGGTGTTATGGCAACTTTATGTACATTCCTCGTTTTGCATGTCGTGGACATAATATTTGTATCCATGCAGACCATAAAGAATGTCGGCTAGGGAGACAATGTTGCTCACCTTCTTTCATAGCATATGCTCTTTGGCAAATCAAAGGGGTTTCTCCTAAAAGTTTTTTTTGTAATCTTTTCAAGCATATTGCACCAAGAAAAATCCATTTTAAAATCGCTTAACTAGAATCTATGCCGCATTTTTTTCTTAGGCTGTTTCTTGCATATTCTTCAGAGAATTGTTTTACAACATTATAAAATCGTGAGCTATTTCTTAGTGCTTTTGATTAGAATTTATATAATCTATTTTTCATATATTTAACAATCATCCTAAGTCCTTTTTTAAAAAAAAAAAATAAAATAAAAATACTTAAACTTTAAAAAAAATAAATAATTTAATAAATAATTAACTCTTTACAATCTTACAATCAATAAAAAAATACTTAAACTTTTAGAAAATAATTAATTTAATAAATAATTAACTCTTTACAATCTTACAATTAATCACAAATTAAAGATATAAAAGAAACTAATTTTCCATAGGTTCTTGAAAGATAAAAAAAAATCCATATAATAGTCATAATGGATACATTTTTTATATACCAAAATTTATTTAATTTAAGTCGAAGCTTTCTTTGAAGAGATATATCTTTTTAAGTCTTGATAAACTCTAACCTAGCAATATTGTACAGCTTGAGTGAGTAAAAGTAATGATTTTATATACTAAAAACAAATTGAAGCGAAAGAATTTAAATATATTTCTGTAATAATAATTTTTTATAAAATTTTTATACATATAAACGCATACAAAATATAGAGAGAAATGTGTATAAAAACTTCCACATTTCACTCTTAATAGTTAATAAAAGTTTCAGCAGCTCAAAGCTTATCTAGTGATAGCATAGAATAACCTCAATTTATATACCCAACTCTTACTTACTCAAATTAACTTCTTCGCCCATTTACAATCCACAGCGAGGATCTGCAGTGCAAGTCCTTCCAGTGGTATCTGGACAACATATATCCGGAGCTCTTTATACCCGGCGACGCGGTGGCCAACGGCGAGGTAAGTTGCACAGTTTACACTGGGACAAAGGAAACACGCAGCTATTGTGCAGCATGTGGCATGCGGAGAATGGCTATATAACTGAGATATGGCCCCCCAGACCTACCCCGTTCGTTCTTTCCGACACTCAAACAACTAACCCATTAATGTGCCAATTTTATGGATACACACACACACGTTATGTTTCCCATTTCACAGATAAGGAACTTAGGTTATGGCGGTCGCACCTGCTTGGACTCGCCCTCGGGCAAGCGCAACCTGAAGAAGCCCGTCGGCCTCTATCCGTGCCATCGGCAGGGCGGCAATCAGGTTTGTTACCAACGGCAACGGCCACTGCAACCGCAACGGCACAAAGCAACAGAGCACTGCGACCGCCACAAACTCCGTTGAAGCACAAAACCGTTAAGATACAGCTATATATCCCCCTCTCTCTCTCGTTCTCTTTCTCTCTCTCTGTCTGTCTATTGACTGTGAGCTCGTGTACAGATTGTCTAACTCGAATAGCCCAAAACAAAACAAAAACCTTTACTAATTTGACTAAAATGTACATTTTTGGCACAAGGTTCGATACTTTTTAACACCTCGATAACAGTTTGCAATAACGATAACGATAGCGATAACCCTGCTGCTGTCCGTTCTCTAATATTGTTGTCAGCGTTATTATCTGTCTCTCTTTGTCTCTCGCTATCTCTCTCGCACATATGACAAATCAAACTTAATTTGCAGATAAGAAGCATAAATACGAGCATGTGCGTCGATGCTCCAAAGACCGAAGACGAAGAGCCCGTCTCTGTCTACGAGTGCCACGGCCAAGGAGGACATCAGGTATCGAATTCAACATCCATCATTGACACGCTCCCCACCGTACATCGTTACGCATTATTGCTTGGGAACTTATCATATATATATATACCTATATGTGTATATATATATTGTTTTGCATTGGTTTCGGCTGTATATGTAAATATATACTGTTTGGGTCTCTCCCTCTCGAGTGCTTCGTCTACCTTCTGCTTACAGTAGTTAGAGATGCGTTGAATTTATTCGCTTGCTTGATTAACCATTGGACCTAACTAAATACTGATACTGATACCGATATTTGTAAAAATACAATCATATATTAATGGACCTAACATTTGGATTGTGCACTCATATAAAATACTACAAAAAGCATTTCAGTTGAACTCTCAGAAACTTCTCTTTGACTTGATTAATCATGAAGAAGTATTTAAATTCAAAGGAATATTTGTGAATTGAGAAAGATATACAGTTCAGACTTAAGACAATATATCTTTACCATCCTCATAAGAATCACGTATTCAAACATTTTTTGGCTTTATCACAGAGTAAGATTTAAAAGCAACGCAAAGATGCGAACGTGCATTGCAAAACAAATTCCTGTTCGTACCGTTATTACTGGTTTTTACTTTTTCGTTTCCTAAAAAAATAATATATTTTTATATATATAAATTAATATAAATGGGAATAAAAAGAACCAAACACAAATTCTAATAAATAATTATGCAAGTCAAGGGTGATAATTATCTTTTTTTGTCTTGCATAATTTTTTATTGCAATATAATTTTTGTTCTATATTCTATAAATATATATAACTTTATATATATAAAAAATATATATATATATATTTATATATAAAAAAATGTATATATATTTCTAAATTTTTTTAGTTCTTTTAAAATATATATATATATATATATATATATATATATATATATATTATGTTTTTTTTTTATATATTTGAACTAACACATTCATTGTTGTGTTATTTTTTCTTGTATAATTTGCTATTCCACTCGCAGTTTGAGTTCCATATTCTTAAAAAATACATATATTATGTTGTTGTCTCGTATATATTTGTATTAAAACCATGATTTCGTTCCATATTCTCAAAAAAATCTATATTAACTTTTATTTAGTCATTCCTTTATTATTGCATAATTTGTTATTTGAATTTATATTTAGTGCTTTTTATTCCCATTTAATTTAATACACTTATTTATTTGATGTACCATAAATTAGCCCATACCCAACATTTATTATACTTTACATTAACTATATTTTATTTTTCTAATTTTCGGGCGTTCCACTTTCTTTCTCGACTGTCAACTCTAATGTCTAACTCACTTTGCAGCTGTCTAAAACTTGCCTTTTCTTAGAATTAAAGTTTATTCAACAACTAAAAATACTTTCGGTCTCTTCTTAAAGCGACTCTGTCGAGTGCTTTGATCTCATCTAAGTCTAACCCGATTTTGAACTAACAGAAATTCGTTTTCTATGTCTAATACCAGTTTGATTTTTGACTATGGATCTCCCCAAAAGTGTTCTGCGATCGTGGCCTGGGACCTTGTCAAAATTTTGTTGATTTTTGAACCAAGTATCCCAAAGTATTCTACTCGAACTCGTCTAATCTACAACAAACTTTTGAAAGTCCTACGGTTTTGAGCACTAATTTCACGGAGTTTGTGGTTTAAGCAAATGTTACTTTGTTTTGTTTTGTTTATTTTTCTCTCTCCTTTGTTGCGTTAACTTTCTACTCAAGTTTTTTTTTTTGGCACTTAACGCATTCGCCTTTTAGCCGTAGCCAGAGCGAAAGTATTTACCAAGAAATTCAAAGAAAATGTTGCCAAAATGGCGTGCAAGCTGCATTAATTGCCTGCATTGCCGTACAGACTACACACGCACACACTCACACACACACTCGCTCACACACACACACACACACACACACACACACACACACACACACACACACACTCACTCACACACACACGCAAATCGTCGCAGGCAATGGGAATTGAGATTTATGCCACGTTGCAAAATTAATTAAATCGCAATCATAAATAAAATGACAAAAATGATAAATCATTTCCATGGCTTTGCTTTTGCCAGCTTCATGTTGTGACTGTGTGTGTGTGTGTGAACATTTTACACCACCACCAACAACAACAACAACAGCTGCAGCTACAGCAGCAAAAACTGTGACAATTTTACGAACATTTAATAACAAGCATTTCGACAACAAAAACTGCATACGAATCAACTATCCGCACACAGACACACTCTAATCACACACACACACACATAGATACACATTTGCAAACACATAGATACATTTTGCGGTGGGTTCTGTGTTTGTTTATTCAACATTAAATGGAAAGTGTTGACCTCGTTGCACGTCGTCGTGCAGCGCACAAAAAGAAACGCATGAAAAGTCGCCAGGCGGCTGTGTTGCCACGCCCCAGCCACACTCAGCCCACATGGCATTGCAACAAAGCGCTGCAAAGAAATGAAACAAGTAGCAAGGGCGGACAGCTTTATTCGACTGCATGAATACCCTGTAAACTGAAGATGCAGCTCGAGAGGTATCAGGCTCATCAACTAAACTACCCCAGAGCAGTTCCAGGGTATTTAAAAGGCAGCTCGGCCCGCGACTGAATAAAATAATCAACATTTGCCAGCGTTGAGGAGACACTAAAATGTGTGGGCGTGGCAAATTTTAATTTCGCGTGCAATGCGACAAAAAAATGGGAGATGGGCGGTTAGGGTGGGAGTGGGAGTGGCAACAGCCATTGCACAATTCTTTTGACTAGTCAAAGGATCCCCCAACAACAAAAACGAAGGAAAAACCCGCGCAATATAATGAAAAAATTTCCATTTTAATTTTCGTTTTCTGCGAGCGGGGCTAGCGCTTATAAAATACTAAAAGTTGGCGAATGCATATTTAAAAAATACCGAAAAAAATACAAACAGCCGAGGCGAGTTTAAATGTAAATGGAAAAGATACACACATAATTAAAAATGTAACACGCTGCAGCAGCAAATAAAAAACAGACGATGAAGAGGGGGAAGGTGGGAAAGGAGGAAGAGGAGTAAGAGTTACCAAAAGAAAAGCCTTGGAACGGGGGCTTTAAGAAGGGAAATGCATGTTTAAGCTGAGCAAATGAAGGGCACAAAGAGCGAGGGTAAAGCGGAGAAGGGGGATGGGGAGGGGGGCAACACATGCGGTAAGCGAGTAAAAATGTGAAAAGTAAATATACAGTGAAGCCTGCGGGCAGGCGAACAGAGCTTTGCGAATTTTAGTTTGATATTAAGTAAACAGGAATATTTTAAATGAAATATTAATGTGGAGAGAACTAAAGCTGATTGAGCTTAACAAATAGTTTATTTATTTTTAAAGCTTTTTCCATTTTTTTACAATCATATAAAGCTTTTAATAAAATGTTAAATATTTACAGAGGTTAGCTATTGTTTTTCATTTATTTACAATTTTTGTTAGTTAGGACTTTTCTGTGCGTTTTTGAATTAACAAATATTTTATGTAGAAGAAAATAATTAATAATAATATATATATATATATATATATAATAATTAATATAAAAAAGTTAGTTAATACAATTAGACTCTTTGCTGTTAGCTATTAGCAGCTAAACTGATTGTCTATTTGATTTCTATTGAAATTAACTTTCTATTAGAGTCCTAATTTGTTAGGGTATCCTTTAGCTTACCACGAGCTGCAGCTGTTATTTTGGAAGAAATTTCAATGTGAGGAGAACTAAAGCTGATTGAGCTTAACATATACTTTATGTAGCAAAAAATAGCTAATAAATATTAAAAAGTTAGTTAATACAACTGTAGACTATTTAATGTTAGCTGTTAGCAGCTGAACTAATATTCTGTTTGGTTTTTTTTTTATTATTTATTATGTTTTTTTTTTTAATCTTTCTATTAGAGTCCTAATTTGTCAGATTACCTCCAGCTGAAGCTGCTACTTTACATGAAATATTAATGTGAGGAGAACTAAACAAAGATCTTCTGAGTTAGTTAATTAATATAGCTAAGCTATTTACTGCTAACTGTTAGAAGCTAAGCTATTTTATATGTTTTCCATTTGGTATTTTCTTTATATTATTTTTGTATTAAAATCAAACCTTGTCAGGGTACCTCTTTGCTTACCTCGAGCTGCAGCTGCTATTTTAGATGAAATTTCAATTGATTGAGCTTAAAAAATATTTTAGGTAGTAGAAAATAGCTAATAAATATAACAAAAAACTATTTAATATAGTTCGGCTATTTGCTGTTAGCTGTTAGCAGCTAAACTAGTCTTATATTAGATCTATATTAAAGTCCTAATTTGTCCCTTAGCTTACCACGAGCTGCAGTTTCTACTTTAGGAGAACTGAAGCTGAATATTTTATGTAGTGGGAAATAGCTAATAAATATGAAAAGTTATAGAATATAGTTGGGCTCTTTGCTGTCAACAACTAAGCTCATTTTCTCATTGATTTTTCTTTAAATTAAATTTCTATTAAAATCAAATATTGTCAGGGTAGCCTATAGCTTACCTCAAAGCTGCAGCTGCCGCTTTAGCTCTTAACCAATTTCGGCGAATGCCATTTGAGTTTGGTTTGGTGAGGGGGGCAGGGCGGAGCGGGGCGGTGCTAGAGCAAATGTCGGCGCAGCGAAATAATGTTGCAACATTATAAATGTGTGAGGCCGAGGCACAATAAACAAGCCGAAACGGCATTCACGTGGCCAACATCATCAGCGTGGTCAGCGGCCGCAGCGACGGAGGCGACGGCGGCAAAGCGGAAACGGAAATGCTAACACACAACAAAATGGCGGCCGTGCGGGCCATGACCAGAACAAAGGCCAGGCGAAGCGAGGCGAGGCCAGGCCAGCTGCTGCTGCCGGCAGCGTGGCTCAAATTATAAAAAAATCATGGCAAAAACCGCAGACAAAACACAGACCAACACACACACACACATACACACTCATACACACACACGGAGACAGAGACGGTCGACTGGTAGCAGCTTTTGGCATTTAATTTAATATTAAATAATACTAAGTATTGCGGCTACTTGGCTTAAACGTTATGCAACAACTTCTCGCACTCACTGTCAGAATTTATTCTAATGGAACCTCTTCTCCCTCCGCCCCGTTTAGTACTGGATGCTCAGCAAAACGGGCGAGATACGGCGCGATCAGGCGTGCCTGGACTATGCGGGCAAGGATGTGATACTCTTTGGCTGCCACGGCTCCAAGGGCAACCAGGTGAGTATATGCCATAGCAGTCGTTATATAGATAATTGACTGAACTATCTGCCTCGACTTAGTTCTGGACATATCGCGAGCACACGAAGCTGCTGCACCACGGCTCGTCGGGCAAGTGCCTGGCCATAAATGAGGCCAAGGATAAGCTCGTCATGGAGGAGTGCGATGCGTCGCATCTGCGCCAGCACTGGATGCTGGAAAACTACGACAGCAGCAAGTTGTGAGGCTACTTTTATGCAAGGGGCACCGTGCTGCTGGACACCAGAGGCAGCAGCAGCAGCAGCAGTAGACGTATTCATAGTTTTTAAGCAGAGGTCACGGCCCACGCGAGTTGTGCAATAGGCATTAGCAGAGTATTTGCCATGGCTCTTAGCACACACAGGCACACACACACGCCCTGATACAAATTACTAATTATTTATATAAAAAATCATTTTATTTGTCTCAATTCTTAGCGAAATTAGTTTGTAAGCGCACAGGCACAAGAGAAAGAGAACGACTGTTGTACAGTAGATCCTAAGTTTTCTAAGCATAGCACATTAATTACTATATCTAGATATATACGCACATATATATATACATATATATATATATGATAGTTCTTTAGCAATTTAGGCTATAGAGTTCAGCTGGCAAGTCGTAGCGCAATTTTTGCATTTACAAGTTGAAAACTTTTTAGCACAATTTTTTTTTATTGAAAGCAAACTTTGTGTGAGTGTGCGTGTGTGTGTGTGTGTGTTTGACAGGCCAATAACTGAGTTGTGCAGCGCAGTGTATATCTACCAGATATATAGATATATCTTGAACTATTTATGAATTCTCCAGACATCTAAATGGCTTTGCAAAAGTCAAATTCCAAATATGTTTTAGTCCGTAAGTCTCGCTTTAAGTCTATTGTTGTTGTAGTTGATTTTTTGGAAAGCATTTGGTGATTTTGCCCCTCGTCCCGCGTTCCGCGCCCTCTTCTAGCACAGCATTCCCGAGTATATGTACTTATCCGGCGCATCAGGCGCCCTTATTTATTTTGTTTTGTAAGCTCGATTTCTGTTCCGCAAATACGAGAGAAGACACCAGGAGAAACCTATGCCAAATTATGTTTACGAGGGTCTACATATATATATATATTTAAATTGAAATATATATATATAGATATATTCATTTGCATTTTGTTATGAACTCAGCAAGGACTACATATCCCGTTTGTTAGACAACGCCCCCGCTTACCTAGAGTAGACACGGCTCGCGTGTGTAGAGTATATCATCAGTAGCAGTTCAGACAGACTTATGGATATCACTAAAGTATAGAGCTAGGTACTTAGTCTTAAGACACAAATATGCAATAGTGCCTTCTACTTTTTACTGACATATTATTACGCTAAACTACCACTAAGCGACTATGCGATTGTTTGCTCGAGTGGGTCACAAACAGAGCCGACTGTAAATACCTACACCCCTAATATATATATATATATATATACGAAACTGTACAATTTTATAGCGCGAATGTAAATAAGCAAACATTAATAATCACGCATGCATATATACATACATATATCGAGCTGGTGTTGTCATGTCATGTTTGGTTTGCGATCGTAGCCACGTTCACATTTAGCGTACCAAAACCAAAAGCCATAAATGTGGTTAAGAAATTTTTGATAATGTTTCAATAATAGCCCAAGCGCATAGTGAATGTCTAGTACCTAAGCGATTACACAAGTTGTACAAGGACACACAAATAAAGTTACAAATAAAGAAAGAAAAACAACACGGTGTTTATGTAAGGAATGTAAGGATAGTTCCAAGTCGATCAACAATTGAATACCATGCTGGAGGATGAAAGACTTTAGATGAGAGATGAGATGGGTTTAGATGAGTCTATTAAATTCTTGTTCAAGGACACACAAATAAAGTTACAAATAAAGAAAGAAAAATAAACTGTGTTTATGCGAATGTAAGGGTAGTTCCAAGTCGATCAAGTCAATACTGGAAAATGAAAGAGTTGAGATGAGCCAACAAACTCAAGGAATGTTCAAAGCGATCTTTTTTGGAATCGAGTCTATTGAATGCTTTGAAGTGTAGATAGTTAAGCTGGCTCAGTGAAGTATATACAAAATGGTATTATACCTCAAAACAGATCTAGTTGCAGGAATTTAAAGTTGATAAAGTTTAGACTTCTAGAGCGACCTCAAGATGTGCGAAAAACTATAGCAAATCACAATAAATATGTTGTTAAAATCTGTTAAAATTAAATATGTTATTAATAATTTTAAGTTGATTCAAAAAGAGTTCTTGCTTCTAGGTCTAAAATCGACTAAAAACAATTATTTCGCTCCTTCAACGATTTGCCTAAATTTAAAATATTTATAGCTTTACCATAAAAGGTTCTGGTATTGGATAAAATGTGCTAAAAAGCGACATCAAGTTGGGCGAAAAACTAAGCAAATCACAATAAATATATTGGTTAAGTCTATAAAAATTAAATATGTTATTAACAATTCCAAATTGATTCAAAAAGACTTCTCGGATTTAAGTCTAAAATCGACTAAAAACAGAATTATTTCTCTCTATAAACGATTTGCCTAAATTTAAAATATTTATAGCTTTACCATAAAAGGTTCTGGTATTGGCTAAAATGTGCTAAAAATCACATCAGCAAATCCAATTCGAATTGATTTTACTCAAACCAGCTTTAGAAACAAAGGTTTGTGTACTAGATAAGCTATAATATATAAATAAGAAAAATGCTGCATACTTTTAGGGCTAACTCAAAATTAAACTATTAAAAAGGTTTAAATTTCAAATATTTGCTTAATTTCAAATATTCACTAATTCATTTATTATATTTTGCATATAATTTATTTATATTATTTATGTTTTATATTTCTATTAAATATTCTTAAAATTCAACATATAACATTTTGCTAAATGTGTAAATAGTTTATTCGTTTTCGCATTGGGTCCATATCGAAGTTGGAGTTTTTTTAAACATTTGCGTTCTGCTTGATCCAGGAGCGCAGGGCGCCGACGTAGGTGTACATGGCTGGGCGGCCCTTGGCGCCGCAGCCAAAGCCCCAGGAGACGACACCGAAGAGCTTGCCATCCACGGTCAGCGGGCCGCCGGAGTCGCCCTGGCAGGAGCTGACCTGTCCGCTGGGATGGCCCGCGCAGACCATGCGATCCGTGAGGCCGGGTATGTTCTGGGCGTTGCAGAAGTCGCGGCTCCAGAGCTGCACCTGGGCGAACTTGAGGCGATTGGGCAGCTGCAGGTTCTGGTTGACGGCGCCAAAGCCGCTGATGGTGGCCAGGGTGTCCGCCGCGTAGTTGGAGTCGGCGCTGGCCAGCGGAATGGTCTGGATGGCGCCGCCCAGCTTGACCGGGCTGCTCAGCCGTATGAGCGACATGTCAAAGTCCTGGCTCTGCGGGTTGTACTGCGGATGGATGATCAGCTGGGCGATGTCCAGCGTCTGGCCATTGCCCGCGCCCAGGTCGTTGGTGCCCACCACGGCCTTCATCTGGCTGGGACTCTGGCCGATGGTGCAGTGGGCCGCCGTCACGATCATCGTCTCGGATATCAAGGAGCCGCCGCAGTGATGGCGTCCCCGCAGCTGCAGCGACACCTGATGCGGGAACTGGCCCGGCGCCGCGAACTGGCCGCCAATGATGCGCGACACCTCCGCACCGCCGACCCGCTGACCAGCCAGGGCGAGCAGCAGCAGCAGCAGAGGATGAACTTGCTTGTGTCCCGAAGACATTGTAGAAGTTGAGTGTGCCGCCTCTGTGTCTCAGCGGATGGCTTTATACCCGCTGCAGCACGCCAGGTGGGAGTCTTGTCGGAGTCTTATCGGCGCAGCAGCGGGAGCTCGGCCGACCCAGTTCCGTGTGCGAAATCGTGCAGCGACCCTGCCCGCAACAAGGTCAAGCTACATCGTCACCTGGAATAGTTTTTTGCGAAGCTACTCCAAATGATAGTGGCTAAAGAGGCTTTTCAGCAAGTCAGCAAATATATATCTTAACTTGAGATTTATGGACATACAGTAAAATGCTGCCACTAAAAATGATGCGTAAGATTATCTCGTGTAGTTCGTGGACTAAACTAACCTTGGCTACGTTTACGCAAAAATAAACAAACAACTTTAGAATATGAATTAAAAATATGCTTGGAAATTTGTGTGACGATGGGGATTGTTGCTGTGATTTTTACAATATATATAAATGGATCTATTAGCAATATCTGATAGTTTTTTTTAATAATTTTTAATCATTTTTTAAAAATTTTTACAATATACATTTAAATATATATATTAAGTATATTTCGTGATTTGATGTACTTAGGTATATTGCACTGGCATATTTAGTCAACTATTAAATATTACATTGTTAAGTTCTAAATACTTGACAACCAATTGCATGTAATTGTATTCTGTCTTAGGCTTAAATATATTATATATTATATTATTATTATTTTTACATTATATTATATTTATATTATATTATTATATGTATATTATATTATTATATTATATTTACATTATATTATATATCCACTATATTATTATATTTATATTATACAATATTAATTATTATTAGATTATATTATTATAAATTTATCTTACATATATTTTATGATTGTTTTGTAAAATTTTTATGACTTGTATTTTATATATAGCTTTAAAATTCCTTTCAAATTGTATAAATGGCATATACTTATTATATCAATATCTCCTGATAGGGAATGTGGCATTTACAGCTACTTAGTCAACTATTAAATATTCTATTCCTATATTACTTACAATATTTTGATCTAAAAACTTATGAATGATATAGATATATTAAAAATATCTTCTACTCAGGTATACATATGCTTACTTATTGTTTTGCTTCATTTCCCCAAACATTTTTTTAACAATCATATAAAGCTTTTGATACAAATTTAGTTTTTAGAGTTTAGCTATTGCTTTTCAACTGAAATATTTACAAATTTGTTAGTTTCCTTTGTTTTACAACATTTTTGTTTGAAAGGAAAGTGTGGGAGGAAAACCTTGATTGCTGGATTTAATATGTTTGTATTCTGCATATATATATTATATTAAATTATTATTTATATTATTAAATTTATATTATATAATTAGATTGTAATATTGTAATGCTTTTATTGTCAATTAACAATTAACAGATGCCTACAGAGATGCAAACATGATTTGTTTTATATTATCCAACAACTTTTAAACATTCTATTATATAATGAAGTACTTAGTAAATATTCTCTCACATAGGTATTTCAATTTATATATATTCATATATTCATATATTCATCTAAGAATTTCAATTGCTTGCCATGACTTATAAGATATATAACTCCTTTTTTTGTATCACCTCCCACAAGCCGACAATCCAGCTTGTTCTCAGTGCGAAATTGATAAAAACAAAGTAAATAAACACAAAATAATATTGATAATCGCAAACGTCGTTGCCGTTGGCCTTTCGCTAAGGCAGAGCACACAGAGCAATTTATGCGTGTTAGCCGTGCGTGTGGTGGCCATTGCTAATCATCCAGACGTTCTTCCAGATTTCGCGCTTGAAGACGTTGCGATAGTTCTGAACGGAAACCAAAAACTCGGGACCAAAAAGGGTTTGAGTAACAACATTCTCGGCGGCCACGTTGCGGTTCGTGGCGCTGTGGACAATGACCAGAGGCGCGTTGCTCTAAGGGAAGGGGTATCGATTAGGGGTATTCCAGTGACAGATATTTATTGTATATTGTCTACTCACGGGCACACACTCGCCCTCGCTCTCGAAGCGCTTGTATGGATCGACGTGCATGCAGAACCAGTTGGTAAAGGCCGTGGGTATATCACCATCCGGGCAGACTACTCTCTGCGGGAGTTACATATATATATGAGAGAGAGAGAGAGAGGAGAGAGGTAGAGAGAGGGATGAACTTACGCTGCGACGCACCAGGCCCATGGGCAGGTTGATCTCGCCGTACTTGCTCGAGTTGAAGGTCGTGTTGATCGCCTGCGAGAGGTTGTTCAGCTTGGGCGCGCTGTAGAGCAGGATGGGATCGTCGGTGGGCTCGACGCACTCCAGCCTGAAGCGCTGCCCGTACTTCAGCTTCTCGCCCGAGCGATCCTTGTCGTCGCCGCTGACGATGCGAAAGGAGTTGCGCACGCAGGGCCGCTCCGAGGGCGCCACGGTCAGCTCGCAGTCCTCGTTGATGGTCTGGCTGCTGCGGATGGCGTACTCGTTGATGACCACCGACAGGGCCGGGTGCAGCGCGGACGTGTCCATGTCCTGTATGTTCATGTAGATGGGCATCAGCTGGATGGTGGCGCCGATGGTGATGTCGTGCTTCGGCGCCGCCAGCTGCACCTCCCGCTGGAAGTTGTCGAACAGCGTGCGCGCCTTCTCCACCAGCAGCTCGCCACGATCCCGCATCTTGCGGAAGCTGACCATCTTGTCCTGAAGTCGACTTGGTTTATATAGAAACTAATAGATAGACATTGGCGACTCACCAGCTCCAGGCAGTTGTCCTCGAACCAATTGCCAATGCGCACATTGGGCCGATACCGATTGGAGCCGGACTCGAAGTTGGACACTGAGCAAGGCATGGCGTCTGCTTAGAAACAGTTAATTACATACAAAATTTATGAAGCAAAATATATTTCAAGTTAACAGAGATTTTAAGTATGGGGAAATTATTTTCAGAGCTATTGTCGCTGCGAGAATTTTAATAATCTGAATATGACAAAGGGCATGGAAATTAAAGCTTCCTTTGACAGCTAAAACAAAGCAGAAAATTAAAATTTAATAAATAAATAAATTTAAAATAGAAGAGAATGCCGAATGTAGCTAAGAAATACCTTTGAGCACAAGAAATAAATAAATAAAAATATAAATAAATAAATAGATACCTCTGAGCTCATTAGATATGAGTTAACAATTTCTTCCATTCATTTGGCTTAGAGATAGAGCAGTTTATTTAATAGTTAATATAACGCCAAGTCTCTGCATACACATTTGCCCGAAACTCTACAATCATTGTATACTTTTAGTCACTATCTTTAAATATGCCACCTGTGCCACATGGCGTATGCGTGATGTAATGCACATTAGACAGCGCTATAAATATGAAATGACAAAAGCATTTCTTTGCAATTACCAAACAAGTTCTCAAGAAGATTTGACTTGAGATAAGCAGTTGACTAATAACTCAAGAGATGCAAAGTAGAGCAGCAAGAACAAGAGAAAGGAAATGTAATATATTTCGCTAGACAGATTTAGATAGATGCTGCAAGAGGCTCAAATACAGATGTGCTCAAAAAAAAAAAAACGATTGTGCGACTGATCAATCTGAATATGAAATTAATATTTTTTTCATTTGCTAAACACATTTATAAGTTTAAGCTAAATTGTATTAATTTCTTAATATTTAATATTATTATAAATATAATTAATATCTATATTTCTAACTAACTTATATTTATATTTATTTATGAATTGAGTATAGTTTTAACAGGATCTGTTCTAATCCAACTTTTTGATATTTCTTTTTAAAATATTTCTTAGAGCTTTCTGCTATATTTGATATATATTTGAATTTATTTAATATATTTTTAAGAATTGTATATAATTATTTATTAGAGCTTTCTGCTATATCTGATATATATTTGAATTTATTTAATATATTTTTAAGAATTATATATAATTATTTATTAATTAATTTATTTTTTTTTATGCTTTATTTCCGTTAAGCATTTTTATAATCATCTAAAGCTTTTTATACACTTTTCTAATATTTATTAAATAAATTAGTCAAGCAAAAAAAATTAAGCATTACTATAACTTCATGTATTATGTTTTACACATCTGTTTTACTCCGATACTTAATAAGAAGTCTGTTCTATTTTATTACGATCTAGATGCTTATATGCATCATATCTCCTTTTCTTCTAGATGGTCATATACATCATATCTTATATTTTTTTCAGTTAATTTTTTTGCAGCCTATTGTTTTAGACTATATTTTACTGAGTGAGCCAGCATAAGCATATTAAAACTAATTTCATGTATATCTTATTCTATTCTACTTTTTTTTCTTCTTTCTTTTCAGTCTTTGCTTGTTGTCATTAGTAGACAAGTGCGAGTTGGCTTGGATACATATCCAGCATAACTACAATATAAAAATCTCACTCTAACATAAAAACATATTCGCCTAAAAGAAAAACCTCTGCATACTTTCGGCCACATTGGTTAAATAAAGAGTCGGGCCAGCATGGCGTATGCGCAATGCGAAACATGTATTAGCCAGAGCTATAAATATTTCATGATTAAGTTATTAGTGAATTCGTCTGAAAGGCAACGTTTGCTATTTGCAGGTGCTGAGCAAATATTTAGGAGCACTTCACAGAGATAGCGCGAGTGGTGCGAGTGGGGCGAGTGGGGCGAGTGAGGTGAGTGGCGAGCAGCCTCCGTGGCACTGTTTGGAAATGTCGTCTGGTGTAATACATTGGCCCGTGCGATAAATAGGTAACAGTAAACAGGCAATAATATAAACAACAATAAATATAAATATCACAGCGAGCGATTAAGTAGTGCAGGGATGAGGGAGGGGCGGGGCGGAGGGGGGCGGCCTGTTGCCTGGCTAGATACAGCTCACGAGATAAGCGCCGTGCGCGAAGAGCCCAGGTCTCAGCTGGTGCAGGTGCCCCGCCTGCTCGGCTATCTGTGTGGGCGCGGCGTGCACTTCACGTGAACGTGATCGAGTCACTCGGCCGATTCGCAACACGTTCCTTATCAAACGGCAGACTGAAACGCCGGGCTGTCACTCAATTAGACTGGGCCAGATTTACGGCCGCCGTCTCTGCCTGTCGCTCTGCCGCTTTATGGCGGAGGCATATTTACCGGGCCATCATATCACCATTAGCTTGCCATTATTACTATCGGTTATCAGCTTTCGCTCCAGCTCCAGCTGCAGCTCCACTCGGCACCACGTTTATGGCTTCCATCACTTCCACTTTATCGAAGCGACTGCACTTAATTCCATTTTCATAATCTCTGATAGTCTTTAAATGTACCATGATCTAACAAAGCCACAGCACTGACGGCAACAACCGCTGACAGTTGACAGTTTTTTTTCCTGATTTTGCCATTTGAGAACTGCAAGCGATATAAGCCAAAGTGTTGCGGGCTTTTAAAGTCATTTTTATATAAATATATATTTATCTGTCTAAGGTGCGTCTAGCTTTCAGCTTTCAGCTATGGAATGAGTAAGGAAAATTTTAAAAAGAAATGTAGAGGTTTTTCATGCTTTAGACCTACTTGGGGCTTTCGCTTCATTTTCATCATACATCGGTTTCCTTTCACTTTCAAGAAATGAAGTCTTAAGCTTATCATACAGCTTGACTTTAATCTTAAAGCTTCACTTACACTCCACTTTTTGCTTTCCTGTCCTTTCGTTTTGCACATTTAATGCCTACAAAGGCTAAGGCTTCCGCTTTTTGGAATGTCTGTGTTTTCTCCTCTTACATTCTATTAGAGCTTTTTTCTAGTATGCTACTTAGAACTCAACTTCTAATAAGCTTCAAGCTTCTATCCTTCATTACTTTCATTTTTAGTTCGTATTCCTTTATGTTTCCACATTCAGTAGAGGTATTTTTTCTTTAAAGAATACACCTAAAAGTTTCACTTCTCGATTTAAAGAAGCTCTACTTCTATTATACATAGCTTGCAACTTTTTATTCTCTTCCTTCTAACCATTTAATGTCTACAAGCTCTAAAGTTGAAATACGCTTTTTTATAGCTTCTCCTCTCGTATGATGCTTAAAGCTCAAATTCGTATATGCTTAAAGCTTCTACTCTTAAAAACTTCTCACTTTTAATCCTTATGTCTTCCTTTACCACATTGAATAATTTTGTATATTAAATTTATATTTTTGCAATATTATTTTATGCCGCAAGTTTTTTTGGTTACAATTTCACTTTCCTCTTTAGTTATAGTTTTATACACCCACTATTAATTACTGATTGAACTCTAGGAAGTCGGCATCTTCAGTACTATATAGTATATATTATATCTAATCAGTTGCTTCAAATTGGAACTAAATTGGCTCCAAATAGGTTTCAAATTGACTCCAAATTGCTTTGTCCAATTACCGTTCTACATTTATACAATTATATTATATCTATGCCAACTTTCTCTCTATTCTTCTTAAACATTTCTAATAAGTTTTCCTGTATGAGTAATAAAGCTACTTTACACTTCTCGCCCTAATAGCAATTTAGAGAGCCAATTATCAGCTTTTACAACACTTAATAATGGCTAATTCCATTCGACACGTTTGAGATATCAAATGAATACAATTTTCCTTTAATCTGTGCTGCAATATAGTTACGTAATCCTTTGTTGTTTTGACTTGTTGAAGCGCGTTCCCTTCCTTACTGTAGGCGTAATACTTTCGTAATGCCATACGCCGATAATCTGGGAAGCAGGGTGCCTCGAAACGTGCGCGACTGATACGAAGAGCTCCGCTATCTATTAATAAAACTGATTTTTTAAATAAATGATTGGCTGTCGGCCATTGTTTTACAATATTTGTTAAACTGATAATTCGCGTCAAGTGGAACCAATCAATGCGGGATAGAAATCTCTATTGATCTCCTCCTCCAAAAATTACGCACGCCCTATACCTAGGCTAATGAGTAAAATTTTGGCAATCGGGCGTGACCGAGTGCATAATGCTGGTTCAAGGCTTCGAAACAGTTAACTGTATTAAAATATTAATAAGTCTGGATTTTTAATGTGTGAACTGTATATTTTAAAGGTCTGAGTGTAGACTCATTGGTGGATCAATACATAGACAAAATACTCTGAAACATATAGTTCTTTTACAATTATTATGCCTCAGAAGACATAAATACATAATTTGTTATCAATCTTAAGAGATGGTTTGCAGTAAGATTTAACAGTATAATCTAGGGACTTAGAGACATAAGTCTAAAAGATAAATGTATTTTTTTTTTTATAACTCTAAAACTATAGAGGATATACCACGTCTCCTATGAGATGAGGGTAGTCCAACCAACTGTAGATACAGTTTATCTAGTATATATTCGAAATTTCAATTTGCCAGCTTCAGTTCTTCATATTTATAGAGACGGACAGATGGACAGCAAGACGGATAAACCAATATACTCTTTTCACTTCTTGAACGCGCATTAAAATACGATGTCTGCGCTATCAATAGTCAGCAGACATGAAAACACCTACGAAATTAATTGCGTCAAGCGACGGGGCGCATTGGATGATTAAATCGTCATTACGACTATTCAAAAATAAAATATCTATAAGCATCTAAGAGTGGGCCGCCGTTCTACGTGCGTGCACGAGGCCCCAATGCTCGACTACAAGTTGCCATAACTTGATTTCATTTAATTCAATGCCGTCACCAAGAGGGAGACAGCCCCAGTCCCAGGCCCCAACTTATAGCCAATTAAACTTATCGTATTTGACACAAATATTATAAAGCTGTTTTCATCGGGCCTCATGAGAAGCAGAAAGCACAAAAACAACCTGGCTAACTGCGAAATTACCCACAGGTACGCCACCATAGCGGGATATCTCCGAATAGTTCCGAGTGCATAGGTCCAACAGGTGATTACCACTTAATGTAACTTCTATTGCTAGCTGAGAGTCAATCAAGTTGGTCGTCTACGACTAATAGAAAACTGTTTTCACGCCGATATATCTGGGCTTATAAGAAAACGATTTAGAATTAAAGAAAATGTGTGTCCTAAAGTATCTCTGCCCTTGCTCTTTAACGAGCCAAATCTTCATCGTTTAAGAAATTTTCTTTCTATATCTTATATACCTTTTTCAGAAACTAGCTTTTTTCCTTTCGATATATCTAGACTTGTAAGAAAACGATTTAAAAATCAATGAAATCTCTGCCTCATTCCCTTTAACGAGCCAAATCTTCATCGTTTAAGAGGTGTTCTTTGTATATATTATGAATTTTTTTCAAAAAATATCCCAACAATTATCAATCCTTTATTTTTGTCCAGTATAATGTCTAGGTCTTTATATAATATATATCTCTCATCCTAGCTTAGCCAAGCATTAGTTCTTTGCAAATTAATAAAGTTCACATGGAGCAAAAGCTATCAAAACAAAAATGTTTTGATAGCATAATTCTAACCTAGAGCAGGTAATATAGCTCACTTCACATAACTAAGAGCTGATCATATTTCTATTAAATACAAGGCCCAATAAATAATTAATACCTGTGCTTATCCCGAGCGATAATGCTCACATTGATTTAGTTAAGTAGCCACAGAGCTATATATAATATTTTCACTTCTCGCTGTATTTCCCCCATCCGCCAACGGTTCCTAAGTTTACCGATTCGCCCGGTCGTTAGCCGATAGTCGCTGCAGCATTGTTGCCTGGCCGAAAAGCTTTGCCTGGAATTAGATGTGGCAACTCAGAGCGGTTGCTCAATAGACGAAGCGAATCATGTGACGCTACTCGAGTCCATTCATAAAGTCCAAATAGGCGGTTCAATTTTTAACGGTTAACGGCTGCTACTAGTTGGAAATTACGCGCTTTTATCGCGCGTTTATGGCGCTAAATCCGTTTTATATTCACTTTACATAGGTGCAGGTTTCGCTCAATGCCGATCTACGGTCAGTTTGCTTTGACTTTTATTGGACTTATCGCGCTTATCGCGGGTCGTTTTATAACTGTAAATACCGAAGACGTTGTACATACGTCTATAGAATGCTTCACCTGGATCAAGGCGTTTAATTGTAGCGTGCAATTCGGTTGGTCGTCAATAAGCAGATTTACTATGTAAATGTGTTTACAGTTTACAGTTAAGTTAAGTGTCAATATTGTAAAAGATGTCATACAACAGACGCAACCTTCGCTTATCACACGGGCTGCGCACGCAGTTGCGTCGACAGACGTTCAATGACTGTTCTCAGCTTTACAACGTACTCGCCTGAGCACGTGTCAACGACTGAGCCAGAGAGACAGAGAGAGATTGAAGGAAAGCGAATTCGGGAGAGTGCAAAGTGAGTTGAAGCTTGCATGCAACCGGTTCAGCTTCAGTTGCTTTTCTTAGCGAAGTAAAACGAAAGCAAAGGAAAGAGTAAGCTAAGCTCACGTGCAATTCGCCTCGGGCTGGAGTCTGGACGTGCGACAAGGGCGGCGCAGGGGCGTGGGCAGCGCGAATGGTGACAGTTAAAGCTCCGTTTGCGGCAATCGCCGCAGGCACTAAAAACATCATTTAATAGTTTATAACGCGACCGCCAATAAACGCCGTCATTATCACCATAACCGCTATCCGCAAACACGAAGCGCTTTCGTCAGTCGCTCGGCCGCGTTCGGGTGGCTGCGCTGATGAATCAAGCCAAAACAGCGTCGTCTTTTTTGATAGCCGTCTCCCTCCCACCCGCACCTTTGTTTTAACGCGACCGAAAGGCAAACAGAAACAGAATTATAAAAGCGTTCAATTAGCTCAGGTAGTAAGTCATTACAGCGCTAGTGCTCGCCCAGGCCGGTTCTCCCTGTCACCAACGACAACAGCGACGCAGCTGCAGCAACTCCCAAACAGTCGCGGCAATTAAGAAAGTTATCGTCCAAGCACGAGATCGCGAAATAAAATTAACAATTACAAGTTGTGTGTGTGTGGGTGCTGCCTGTGGGAAAAGCAAAGCTCGTGAGTGACACTCTTTTTATTACATACTCATTTAATAACTAAAGCACTTAGTAGTTCACATATGAGCATTTCTGCAACGTAGCGAACGCAGTTTCAGTTCGGTCTCTGTTTTTGTCCGCTAATTCGCTGCGACCAGCACTAATTCGCCGCCTGCGCGGCGCAGCGTGTAAGAAATATGAAGAGCAAATGAAAAGCACAAGACAAAAACAAAAACGAAAACGAAACGAAAACGATAAATGAAACAGCTGATGCTGAACTGTTTTAAATAGTTGATTTGTTTGGCACGTATCGCAAAAGGTGAGCGAGTTTTTGAGCTCCAATTCACATTATTTGCAATTAACTAATTACGTACATTATGCAAATTCGCGGAATTTTGCGATAGCAGACGAAATGCCAAGAACAGCTGGAGCACTGTTAAGCAAACGCGGCGAATGTTAAATAACATTGAACCGCAATCAAGCCGAGTCTTCGCTCTCGCTCTTGCTACCTTCTTCATATGCTGTGCACGTCAAAGACCTCATCCAAGTCCTTTGCATGGCTATCGATAATTAATGTTAATCGTATGCTGTTAATTGCCTAGTTCCTGGCAGTTAGTCAATGTGTAAGCCCCAGTCGAGTGAAAAACAATTCAACAGGTTTTAGGCCACCGACCAAGTCAAGTGCAATGCGCTGGAATTTCAATGTAAGAGCAAACGTTAACAAGTCGATTCCGCTCGATAAGCTAATCAAGTACGCACACTCCAAAGCCGCAAAGTCGCAAAGTTCCCACTGTGCCAAGAAAACAAAATATAACAAAAGAAATGTACTCGCACAATCAACACTCCACAATACCCTATCGCACAATGGGTCGCATCGAGAGTCAGTCAGTCGAGACGAATGTGCTCGCCCCTCCCATTCCCACACCCACTCACCGTCTCTTTCTCTGTCGCTCTCAACGCTTGAACTTCAAAACTGGCGCCATCTCAAGCAACCTCACATGCTCGCATAGAAAACGAGCGCAGCAAAAAATGCGCGCAATTATCGTGCGAATAAGTTGCGAGAATTCAAATAAAATAGAAATTTAACACATTTATATTTAAGATAGACATGGAGACAGACACAGAGAATGAGTGTGAGTGAGATAGGTAGAACAAATTATTGCACGTGCAGCGCATTTTGATGCGAAATTCAATTAATTCGTTTTATGTCTTCAAGCACATGTGGAAAATTTTGAAGTATTATTTACAAGGGCCATAAGCATTAACGGTTATTGACAGTCTGACGTATATAGATGACTAGAGTTGACGCAGCACAAAATTTATACTGGTATAAGAAATAAAACTGGAAGACCCGTTTATAGGGCGGCGATAAATCTAGATGGGTTTATAATACAAACGAAATAGCTGTAATTGACCTCATAAAATTTACTGTGCTCACTTTACCATCCGGATTAGGTAAATTTTTTATCAGACTTACGATCTAGTGGGAACTTTAATTAGAGGGAAATTTTGATTTTGAAATTCAAGGGAACAGATGAACAAGGCTTATAAAATGATATCAACTTCAGGAAAAATAAGTCTTGGAATTTCAGTTTATGATCAAAAGTGTTTGAAAGATTAAATTCTTTATAATCTTAAATCTTGATATATACGTATATATGTATATATATTATAATATATACATTGAAAATACCAAGTATTTTATTACATATTCTATAAAGTACTTTGAGCTTCCCATGCCTTATGCGATTGTCAAGTGGGAAATAGGTGGAAAACAGTGGAGTTCGTACATCCGTTGGCTAGTATATCATATTTCATTATAGGCCTGAGTACGTCAGTGCAATGCAGATAAGTTTGTTTAATTTACGATCGCTTGATAGGGCAGCACTGCGCCTTGACAACTTCAATTATTAACAATATTAAGATTAGGTATTATTTTAGCAGAGTTTTTTTTTTGGTATTGAACAGATTGTAAAGTGTCTATAAATCCATCAGAGGGTAATTCGCAATATGTTCTTAGTAACTGGCAACTGGTCAGCTATCACTCAATATCGCAAAAAATAGCACCCATAAACCATTTTATGATGGGTCCTATCTATAAAAAAAAGAAATAGGAACAATAATGAAACGAATTCAAAACACTTGAAACACATCGGGCACACGCTCTAGAGCTTGATTGATTCCGATTGGCTGGGAATTGAATAAAACAATTTCTTTCAAAAGCCTCAAAGTTTTATTGAATCGCTCACTGTTTAAGTAATAAATGTTATTTATCACCTGCGACTAGATTACACGTTCCGCACTTCACTTTACATATATTTAGTTATTTGCTAGAAAAGCGTGATGACTGCCACAGCTGATATATATTATAACTGACTTATATATACATATATTATAGTAGTTGAGCTCGTGTACTTTTTAGTATCTATTTTTATGCCCGTTTTTCAATGCATACCAAGGGCTAATTGTATAAATACACCTTACATAAGACTAAATTACACTAAACTAAAAAAAAAATGTAAGAAAACTCTAGACAGGCGTGACCGACTGGGGGATACCCTGAGCCCCGTCGAATCTGTGTTTTTCATAGAATTTTGGGGAATTTTTTGGATGGGGCCGGTATCCAAAATATAACAAAATTCAAAATTGCATAAAATACATATAAAGCTAAATATAAAATTTGGTGTTTCTAGCTTAAAAAATGGACGAGATATAGTTTTTTTAACTGAACTTCGATTTTCGTTTTTAATCGATAACAATTAATTGGGGATAGTTATCGGGTTTTTTAAAATAAACTTGAACTGCGCGTGCTATACACGGACCTACAAAAAAATTGCAAGTCTCTAGTTCTTATACGGGTTGTAATCAGCGCGTTCAAACACACTGACGGACGGACAGACGGACAGGGCCAAATCAATTCGTGTTGTCGCCCTGATCAAGAATATATATACTTTATGGGGTCTGCCACGCCTCCTTCTGCCTGTTACATACATCCAACAAAACCATTATACCCTGATTTCCCATTTTCAATGGGCTCAGGGTATAAAAAAATGTATCTATTAACATGTCACAGCTCTTGAGTAAAGCCGATCTTGAAATCAATTAATAATTGGACTGTTTCTCAAAAAACCTGTCGCAATTAGCTGTAGAGTTTATGATAAGCTTAAAAGTCGACCTCCACAGCTCAAGTGATAATTGCCTCGTAAATGGAAGAGCTGTGAACCATACCCCACATTTATCAACGTTGTAAAACCAGCTAACGAAACTGATTTAGAGCTCTCCCTGCTTTAGCCGCAAGAGAAATGGGTTCACAAATCTCAGCGCAGACTGATTTATAGCCCGAGTGACATATTCATCATCGTCGTTTAACAGCTGCGAAATACGCAAAGTCACTCGACATCTGATTTTATTTTGGCTTATTTATCCAAGATCAAATGCAAAGTACGCTAATTGCACTAACTGATAACTATTTTGTTGACAACAAAGTCGGCACAATTCAAATGGAGTATAATAAGCAGATGATGCCTCAACATTTATATATAAAATGAAATTTCGCAGAAGAATACTAGCAAAAATCAATATCTTCTTATATATTTAATTTTGCATATCAAGTTGGATGACTTAGGCAAATTTAAGGGAAGGAGCGAGTGATCTTTGCGAATTTGTATAATGATGATTTAGGAGTTTTGATATTGATGAGCAAATATAATTGAAATGCCAGAGAAATAAGGTTTGATGCGTAGAGAATTGATTAATGATAGGCTTTATAATAATCGTGAATATGAAATATATTATGTAAATTAAAGTAAAAAAAAAAGATTATTAAAATTTAAGATGTGATCAAAGAAACTGAAATTTAAGCGAAGAACTGCGAAGCAAATCAAAGCAAACGAAATCAACCTGTTCGAGCAGAGTTAGCTAATCTTATGGGAACATCAACATAAGAAACTTGAAACAGCTGAGATCTTGCTCAAAAGACAATGAAATGTTAGAGCTTTAGAGTAGAATTCGGGGATTCTTAAGTTAACTGCTTGCTAGAGGCGATGTTGGGAGACACTTTGGCTTTGTATTCTAGCAATATTCTCGGAAAGTTTTCGCTGAAAAACAATAACAACAGCGGGCGGGGTAAACAAATAATGAAACAAACAAACAAACCACTGTTCAGGTTTCAGTCGCCGAATTCAAACTTCGGCGCGAGCTCAGCTTCGTTTGACTTACGATACTTTCTAAAAGCGAAGTTCGAGCCGCTGTGACGTGCAAAAACAAAACACTAATTGAAATTCCAACCGAGATTCCACTCAATACACGCACACTTAATGCGATTTCCATAGAATTGGGCACATACAGAAGTCGAATGATAATTGATTTACCTAATGAAATATGTGCAAAATCCTAACCAGTTTTTATTTGTTTATATATGTAAACCATTTATCTTTTTATTTTTTATTTTTTGGGGCTACAGAGAAATGCGTTGTAATCAGTTATGGAGCGATCAACAAATTACATCATCGAAAACAGCTGAGCTAATGACTTATTACTTTATGTATAGGTATATACAGGTACATGAACTGAAAGGGCCAGCCTAAGTAGAGCTTTACATATCAAATTACTATGTAAATTTAGTATAGTTATAGATCGTTGGCTTGGCTCGAGCAAATATTGAGTCAGTTGACAGTTAGACATAGAATTATTTATGGTGCACAACTGTACCACACGAATTTGAGAAATCGAGGAATCAAGACTCTATAAGAGTCGAATTCAATGTCGTTTATATGTATGTACATCGATCTAAGCGATATTAATAATAGAGGCGGCCCCCACGCAACGATTTTTGGCAATTCATCGCAAATATTTGACAGCGAGAAATATATATTTGTGTGGTTCGTCGAAAATATGGAAACGTGCGTAGGGAGATCTGAAATCGTGCGGCTGCTTTTCGCGTTTACCCGAGCAATTAATGCCAATGATTCGCAATCGACATCGACATCTTGCTAAATTTATCGAACTAATTTGCCATGTTTGCTCTGATCTACGCTGCTTACAGATTAACGCGTCTGGATCTCTGGATCGGCCGAGTCGACGACGACGACGACGAGACGCATGCGCAGATTTCCCGCCCGAGATTAAGTCAACAGCTCAATAACCAAACCAAACAACACAACAAACCAACAATACAAAAATTAAACGTGCAAACAGACGTAGAGACATCTCACTCACTATCTCTGCGCTCTTTCTCTGCCTCCATCTCTGTCGCTGTCTCAGTCTCAGTCTCCAGCTCCGGCTCGGACTGCGGCTCATTTAAAGGCAACGCGTCTTGCCGTTAATCGTTCAGAACATTTCAAGCTGCGCGAGTGAGCGAACCAGCTAAATTAACCGCAAAAAGCGACAATAACACAGCCAACAATAACCACAACAAGTCCAAAAATAACAACAATAAAGCAATAATATTATTAAGTGCCCGACGAAAATGTCTTAAAAACCAAGCCAAGCGACGTGCTTGACCAGAGTTAAAAACATTTCGACTTGTGCAACGCTCTCGACTGCGTTTAAACCGCCAACAGACTGTACTAGATTAACCTAAATATACGAATATATAACTATATATATATAAACAACACACAATGTCTGCATCGAAGGAAGCGATTTGCTCGAGCTTCGAAAAGGAGCCCGAGAAGCCTCAGCTGGGTAAGTTTCACATGATATTCAGTGTGTAAATTCATTAAGTCCAGATGCTATCTAGACGTCTATTAAGTATAATAATGGAAGATAATATAATTATTATTATCGTGCTCTTAATTCGTAGTAATTCTGTGTTGGAAGTCGAGCTTTATGAGCTGAGCTGAGTCGAGTTTTTATGGAACTCAGCTTCCCGAAGTTTCTTGAACTTGAACCGCTTTTAGAGAGGCACTCTAAACAGAGTTGTTGTTGATATCTTATGTATATCATAGTCCTTGAAACTTTTTAAAATTGTATAGAACAATTTGAAATTTTATTTTAAAAGGATTTTCTTATAAAAATGTTTATATAGCAAATTCTAGTCTAACTTAGAGAGGTTCTCTGTTTATGTTGATATCTTAGAGATATTATATTCCTTCAAAGAAACTTTAAAGCTTATTATCTTTATAGAGCAAATATAATTAGGATAAAATGAGAATTTGACTTTAAAAGGACTTTCTGTTAAAAGTTTTTATATATAAAAGTTTTATATTCTCTGTTTATGTTGATATCTTAGAGATATCATAATCCTTGAAAGAGACTTTTAAGCATATATCATCTTTATAAAACCAGTAGAAATAGAATAAAATTTGAATTTGATTTTAAAAGCTCTTTCTTATAAAAGTGTTTTATATAACAATTTCTAGCAGAGTCTAAGTTAGATTAATCAAGTTAAATCGCAACTCGCCAAGTTATTTCTTGAGGTGTAGTCACGTGTGCAGTTATTACGAATTCAATGGTTATTAAAAGTGCCCATTCGAGCTTATAAATAATGTAAATAGATTATTGCGCGGGAGGGGGAGCAAAAAGTGCCCACAGATGACCTGATAGTCAGGCATAAGTGAGTGCGCATCGCAATTGTTATATAAAATTAAATGTCTATTAGGCTGGGCTTAGGGAGCAAGTGCCGATCGGTCGAGTCGTGCCAAAGGGAATTGTAATGCGAATTATGCGCACTTGACGCTGATTAAATTAGATAGACTCTTCAGTAGCAGTCGCAGCTTCAGCTCCAACTACAGCTTCAGCTTCGGCTTCGACTAATTCCGCTTGATTTGCATAATACAATCAGTCCGGGCTGGCCTCTCCGGGTGCTGCGCGAAACGGAAGTTATTTGTTATGCATTGTCTCGCACATTTTTTAAGATTCACGAAAATAAGTAGACAAATAAATAAATTGTCAAAGCGAGACGCGTGAGCCAAATCCACAATTGGCGTGCGGCGTGAGGCGGGGGAGTACGTGAAGCCCCAAATAGTTGTTGACACAAAATGTGAGCCTCAGCTGTTTGTCTCAATTTCCCCCACTTGTTTGTCTGCTTTTGGCCGGGGCTCGATTGCCTTCCTACATCGCCTTAGTTGCGCTGCGCGATCTGACTTCTGACACAGTTTATAGATCAGTTCCCTCTCATCCATTTTCGGCCAGGGGAACTCCATGGCCGGCAACCGGTTGCCGGCAATGCGTTTCAATAAGCCCAAAAAATAAGCAAAAAATAAATGAAAATAAACATTTATACGTGATGTTAAAGATATGCAAATGAGTTGCAACAGCAAAATATCGACAACAAATTAAACTAGTTTTACAGCGCGAACCAGTCAACTGCTAAGGTCAAGATTTATTTAGGAAATTTTGCCAAGCAGTGTCAAGAACCTTGGCATTCCCCAGCGATCGCTGCAGAGCTCTTTTCGCACACTTTCATTCGCCCGCGTGAAAGGGGGCGTAGCGATTAGCTAACAGCTAAATTAACCAGGTGTGTTGACTGCACTGACTGACCAAGAGATACCCTGCAGAGTGTAGATGCTGTTAGCGAAGAGAAAAAAGCTTCTTTTTTTTGCTTAATGAAGAACTTAAGTTAGGAGCAGCCTCTTAATGGACTGTGTATAGCATAATAAAATAGTTTTGATAAATTGATTTATGATGAAAGTTCAATTTATCAAAATTATTCCATTCATCATTTTTATTCTCTCCTAAGAATACTTTGATTCTTCTACGTAAATCTGTGAAGTTGATTGCAATTGCTTAGGCAAAAAGTGAAAGCAAGCAAGCTGAGCATGCATACAAAATTATAGCTTGTTGAAAGTAAAAGGGAATTATATACACTATATATTATAGAAGCACGCCTTTCCCGGAATCTCTATACCCTGCACAGCCGTCATGTAGGGTATATTAGATTGAATTTTAGTCTTTGACCAAGGGAATTATATATACTATGTATATTACTAACTACTATAATAGCACGCCTTTCCCGGAATATCTAGACCCTGCACAGCCGTCATGTAGGGTATATTAGTCTTTGACCACACAGTGTGTTTGGCAGCCTGACAAGTTTCTAGCTGATGTCGCGAGCTTTTTGGCCCCGACACTCGACATTGCATTTGGATCAGATTTGCTCGATCAATTGCGATCGTCGTTTGGCATGTCGACTCTCATTGCATGATCCGCATTGAAATAGGGCAGTTCAGGCAGTTAATTATGACACTGACGCCCACACTATATATAGTATATATACTACCCACAAATTTGTATAACTGTGAACTGTAACGCCGTATGGTGCAATGCGCGACGATTGTTCTCAACGAGCGTCTTTGTAATGCAATCTACAGCCGCGCCGAGGCATTATATCATTTAAACTGGAAAATTGTCGCTTAAGGTTTCTCCGAGTGAGCCGTCACGTTCCATCGAGCGGGAGGGGCTGGGGGCGGGGTCTGGCAAAACCTTACTTAAATTAACTTTTTTATATTATTTTTATTTTATTTTTTAATTTTTTTTAATGATTATAAAATCGTGCAGCTTTTCGACAGTTTCGGCGAAAATTACTCATGTTCAAGCTATTTATATACCCCTTCGTATGTGTGTGTGTGTGTGTGTGTATTTGCATGTAAGTTCAATTGAGCAAAGCCGCAAATAGCGCAAAAAAGGCATTGAATGAGTGAGTGAGCAAGCGACACGGCGACACACCTGACGATCAGCAATTACTTTGGCGCTGAACAATTTAGCTGGCGTCCACTGTAGTTCGGCTGAAACGGAAACAATTGAGACACACACAGATATGGCTCCTCTGTGCTCAACAAATTCGAATTAATTTTGTCAGCCAGAGATACATACGTCTGTCTGTCTGTCTGTCTGTCTGTCTGTATGTGAAATGAGCTTTTCACTAATTATTTTGCTTTATTTTTTTGCTCTCAGATGAGATCATCAAGTGTGGGCCACAAAGGGCGCCACACAGTCACAGCTAACTCCTCTTAAATATTTGCAAATATAAAATATGTATACGTATATATATATTTGCCCAACTTTTTTGCACCTGTCACGTCGAGCTATGCTTGACGCCCGCTGTGGATTCCAGTTTACGACATTCATAAAACTGAAATATTAAAAACAAGTAACAAAGCCAGGTTTCTCAGTTTCTGAATCTGAACAGATTGTCAGTTAATTAGTTGCGAGAATCAATAATAATGCCTAATATTGAATGAAGCAAAGTAAACATATGGAAGCATCAAAGATAAACAAAACCATAAACTTTACGTTAAGAGCTTACGTAGTTCAGCGATTACGTTCCAGTCATTACAACAACCGCCCTAGGGTAGGCAACGGTTTCTGGGCAGAGTACACATTCAAAAAAAGCTTTGAGAGCTTTCGGAGCTGTGTCATGGTTCACGTGCTGCTAACTCTTAATGGCAGTTACTAAACAATTGCGTTCACTAGTTTTGTTTGCGCTGTCAGCTGCTGTCGCATGCTTCGTTAATGACACGGAAATAGAACAAATGCAGCTGCTATTTTTATGATTTGCGCGTTTGTATTCTTTTTGACTAATTGCTCAATGCCTGACTGTACCTGCCAACGAATATTTCCATTTGAGGTTTTGCCAAAAAAGAGAAAGAAATAAAAAAAGCTGACATCACACGAGCATCGCGTGTCAAGGTTCTTCTCTCTTTCTCCTGCGCTCGCTCACTCTTTCGACGCCTCTCTCGACTTGTTGCCTGCGCCAGCCAAACAATAACAATAACAATTGCCGACATTTCCAGTTTGCACACAATCGAGACGAATACGAATTCGTAGTCTGCTACACCAGCTCTGAACGTAGTCCACTCGAGCTGAGCAGCTCATTTGCCAGTCGACTTGAGCCGCTCTCGCGCTTTTGCCACTCTCGCTCTCCTTCTCTTTCGCTTGAGGCGAAACTTGTGGTGGTCCGTTCGAGAATCAGGCGACAAACACGTGCACTCGCCGCATGCCGGCAAAGTTTCTCGTCTGCCGCTTGAAGCCGACTCGAGACTTCGAAAACAACATGTGGTTTGGTTTTTTTATTTATGACTCGCCTGCGCGTGTGTGTGAGTGTGCGTGTGTGTACGCGTGTTTAGGTATGTGTGCGGTCGAGTCATGATTCCTCGCTTAGCGGGTATATGCGCTAGCAGATAATTTCGTTTGTGCTAAAATTTATTACAGGCAAATAGTAAATAGAATATAAGATGCAAATATTACCTACGAATTTTAAAGGGAAAAAGATAAGAATTTAAACTGACTGAAAAGTAAAGTATATTTAAATAAATTCTGTATATATTATATTATAATATTAAATATTTATTACATATATATTTGCAGCAATTTATTAAGTATTTATTAAGTTGGAATTCTTGAATTCCATAGTGTATTCAGTTGTCGTTGCAATATGTTTTATGTATGGTATTTCCCGTTCGACTATATATTAACGGGGCTGACTTGATTTTATAGCTTAACTAGTTTTTTGCGCATTTCTCCAAATTAGCAAGCACCTGACAATGAATGCAATGAATTGCGCTTTTATAATGGCCACACGGAGCGGCTAATTGGTAATTAGAGAGGGGCGCGCAAGGGCGGGCGCTGCGGCGGGCAGCACTTAGCGGCACTTAGCACACACCCTGTAAAAACACTGAGACCAATCCCCCTTCTTGTAGCTGCTGCTGCTGGCGCCAGCAGCTACCCCCATGCCGCTCCCCTGCCTTGCTGCGGCTCTCATTTCTAAGGCTTCAATACTTGAAGCATTTTTCCCAATAATTTCCTACCGCATACGTGTGTGTGTGTAGGCGCATATCTGCATGTGTGTGTGTGTGTGTGTCCAAAGTCTGGCCGCGCATTTGGCAAATAACATTTGCTTTTGGCATAACTCGAGTTAGTTCTTGTCGAGTTCTGCTTCAGACATCACGAGATGCTTACGTCTGGCTGCTATAAATAGATCTTCTCGGCGTACTATATATAAAGCAATTGACATCAATCGAGTTAGGTTCAACAGCTGATGATTCAGTTTTGGGCTGACATATGCTTGGAGCATACCTCCCTTAGCAAACGGTTGATGTAATCGTGGCGCCTCTCTCTCACTCTCCCACTCTCCCGCTCTCCCTCGCTCTCTTGCACTCTTTCTCTCAATCTGAGACGCTTGCGCCTCGGGCGTTCGCCGATTTCGGCCCGTTTATTATATAGTCGGATAGCGCAACAGTTGGCGCTCAGTTGCCGCAAAGGCGCCCACAGAGCCAAGAGCCAACAGCCAACAGCCAAGAGCCAACAGTGAAACGCGAGCGCCGAGTCCAAATTGGATTTAGAACACTTCTGCCGCCTCAACTACAGCTCAGTCGCGCATCTACCTTCCGCCGAGTGCAACACGCGCGCGCCGCAAACAGTTAATTTTGAACAAGCTCCACTTGTAATATCTTGACCCGCGACATGTCCAGGCCCGGCCCACTCCACAGATAGACAATGAAATGGTTTAAACGAGTGCGCAAAAAGTCTAATTAAAACTGAAAAAATATTAAATCACCTGCAACCGCAGCAACAGCCACAAAAGTCCGCGAATTTTGTTGAGAATTTCGTGCAACGCGGCGCGAACTCGACTCGAATTTAGTTTAGTTTACCTTAATTTATTTGTACAACTCGAAAACCTCAAGGCACGGCGACGCGATGCCCTTCCGACGCAGCAAGCTCAATCATCGCCATCGCGATGGCCATGTCCTCGTCTGGGATCAGAGCAATCTGCACGATAGACCAAAGGGTAAGCCCCAAGGTGAAAGCTGTCAAGAGCTATTTATAGCCATTCGACATGAGTTAAAGCGGAAGAACAGACTTTCTCTCCGCCTTGATCTTTGCTCAGAAATTAGAAATTAGAGTCGACAGCCACGACAAAAGCAAATCTAAGTGTATTAAAAAAAAAAAAAAATTAAAAAAAAAAAAATAAATAAAAAATATTATTTATTTTTAAAAAAATCATGAAAAAGTGTAGAAAAAGAATATAAAAAATTTAAGTATCTTTGACTGAAATTTGTATTTTATTTTGCCAGAAATGCTTAACCTTGAAAATATCTTAATGGAAAGCAAATTATGAAACGAATGACTTATTATTCATATCGCTGATCTATCTATAATATATGATCTAGCCATAATATATAATCCACATATCATATCTATATCTATATTCCTTTATATAATTTCGTTGAAATATTCTTTGATGTATGATACAAAGAATATTTTAACAAAATTATATAAAGGAATGCTTTTAGAATTTAAAGTCGTGCAAAACTGTTTTTTATAGCAGCTCAAAACTTTTATTGCAAATAAGAAAAAAAAAACCAATTAAATGTCGATTCGCGAGTAAATAAAAGAATTGTTAAAGTTGCCTATCATTAAAGGGTATGCAAATGCGATTTACATGTTCAGCCATTGCCCCTTTCCCAGTCGCTCTCCCAGTCGCTCTCTCGATCCGCACACGCTGCGTATGCGTTATATTTATAGCTGAAAGCTTTTTCATTTCGCCCATTTTAGAGCAAATATCGGGACAGAGTCGCGGCCAGCACGAGTCGCTGGCTGCCCCGTGCTGACGCGTGACTCACACGTGCTGCCGCACTGATTGTGCAACATGTGTGGAGAGAGAGAGAGGTAGACAGAGAAAGAGAGAGAGAGAGCATTTGCTGTTTTGACAAATCGCGCGATTTAACGCTGCGTGCGCACAAATAGAAACGCAAACGAATACAATTATTTTCACTTATTTGTTTTTTTGTTTGATTCAGCAATTGTGCGGCTCGAATTTTCCACAGTAGTTTATGTCATATTTTGTGGGAAACTGTTGTTGCAGCCCAGAACAATTCGAAGCATAAGCAAAAATTGCCGCTCTGTTGAGCTGGGGAGGGGAAAAAAACCTTAATGGCTGAAAGTTCAAATTCCAATCGGCGAGTCGGCTGAGCAAATTCAGCAAATACAGTTGTGCTTTCTCGATCCAACTTGAACTCTCGAGAAGGCCCGCTCGATGTATGCTCGGTCAGGAAATGAAATATCACGTGTTGCCCGCCCGTGCGGGGCGACACTCAGCTCAGCCGTCGCATGACGCTGCAAAAGTAAACACCAACCAATCGGTTCTCATTAGGCTCCATATCGGAAAAGAACAACAGTAAGACAAATAGCAATAATAATTATGACGGGCGCGCGGGCCGGGACTACAAATGCCGCGCTGCAGCGTCTCGAATTTCGCAAGGTTTTTATTATAGCTGCAAACGTGAGGTAATTAAAAACGAGTCTACAATAAAAATAAAAAAATGAATAAGCGGTCCAGACGTCTGCGACACATCTGCCTGGCATTGAGTCATAGAGATACTGTATGCAATCTTATCTGATCTCAATGCTAGCTATCTCACAGTTATCTCATAGCTGAGACCCAGTTTATACCAAGGGTAAATGTTGAGGGAAGGGGTCTTTCTGGCTTAGAAAGCATCTTTTAGGCAATACCTGATGTAAATGACTTGAAGATACTATGACTATTCTATGATCAATTAAAGCATATCAATTTTATAGATCTGAAGTAGACTCGGCTTTAAGAACCTATGACCATACTAGGATCAATCGTATTCATTTTATATACCAGAAGTAGACTTGTCTTGAAAATCCTATGACTTTGCTATGATCAATCAAAGCATATCAATTTTATAGATCTGAAGTAGACTCGGCTTGAAGAACCTATGACCATACTAGGATCAATCGTATTCATTTTATATACCAGAAGTAGACTTGTCTTGAAAATCCTAAGACTTTGCTATGATCAATCAAAGCATATCAATTTTATAGATCTAAACCATCCATGCCCTTATGCAGGTCATCGTCTAGTCATTCATTCCCCTTCCAAACACATTTCTATTCATCTAAGAATTTAGTATTTGTTTTTATTGCAATGCCTAATTTGTATATATCTGAACCTTTCATGCCCTTATGCAGGTCATTGTTTAGTCGATCATTCCCGTTTCTAACAAATCTGAGAATTTAGTATTTGTTTTTATCTGCGTTGTTTGCTCATTTCCGCCCTGAGTTCGTTAGGCTCTTTGCACATAGAGAAGTGCCGAAAGATTTTGCGAATTAATTGGCCGCAATTAAACGTTGCTTCCGACGAATCGAGAGACTCTCTCTTTCTTTTTGAGATGTACTACATGGTCGCTCTCTTGTACCTTTGCAGGCTGGGCAACCACTCGCTACTTTGTCACGTTCATGCTCTTCCTGGGCATGGCCAATGCGTACGTGATGCGGACCAATATGTCGGTGGCCATTGTGGCCATGGTCAACCACACGGCCATTCAGCAAGGCGAGGAGATACTCGACGACGAGTGCGGTGATCGTGAGCTGGAAGTGGTAAGTTGATTTGATTAACTAGCATTAACAAATTGTATAACTCTATTTCTCCCTCTCTCTCTCTCTCTCTCTCTCTCGCAGGACAATGGCGAAGACGGAGAGTTTCCGTGGAGCTCCAGCCTGCAGGGCTACATCTTGTCGTCCTTCTTCTATGGCTACGTGATCACACAGATTCCCTTTGGCATACTGGCCAAGAAATACGGTGCTATGCGCTTCCTCGGCTGGGGCATGCTCATCAACTCGGTGTTCGCCTTCCTGGTGCCCGTGGCAGCCCGCGAGGGCGGCGTCTACGGTCTGTGCGCCGTTCGCTTCATCCAGGGTCTGGGCGAGGGCCCCATTGTGCCGTGCACGCACGCCCTGCTGGCCAAGTGGATACCGCCCAACGAACGCTCGCGCATGGGAGCTGCGGTCTATGCGGGTGCTCAATTCGGCACGATCATCTCGATGCCGCTGTCCGGTCTGCTGGCGGAGTACGGCTTCTCCGGTGGCTGGCCGTCCATCTTCTACGTGTTCGGTGTGGTGGGCACAGTGTGGTCCATTGCCTTTCTCATTCTTGTCTTTGAGGATCCCTCGACGCATCCTCGCATCGATGAGCGTGAGAAGCGCTACATCAACGATTCCCTCTGGGGCACCGATGTGGTCAAGGTAGGTGACGGCCTAGTCCACCCATTCATTCAGTTAGCTAATTTCCGATTTCTCCACTCCAGAGCCCGCCCATTCCGTTCAAGTCGATCATGAAGTCGCTGCCCTTCTACGCGATTCTCCTCGCCCACATGGGCCACAACTACGGCTACGAGACTCTGATGACGGAGCTGCCCACGTACATGAAGCAGGTGCTCCGCTTCTCCCTGAAGTCCAACGGCCTGCTCAGCTCCCTGCCCTACCTGGCCATGTGGCTCTTCTCCATGTTCATTTCGGTGATCGCCGACTGGCTAATCAGCACGAATCGCTTCTCGCTGACGGCCACGCGAAAGATCATCAACAGCATTGGCCAGTACGGACCGGGCTTGGCCCTGATCGCCGCATCCTACACGGGCTGTGATCGTGCCTTGACTCTGGCCATCCTCACCATTGGCGTCGGCCTCAACGGCGGCATCTACTCGGGCTTCAAGATCAACCACTTGGACCTGACGCCGCGCTTCGCGGGCTTCCTCATGGCCATCACGAACTGCTTGGCCAATCTGGCGGGTCTCTTGGCGCCCATAGCTGCGGGCAATCTGATTAACAATAAGGTGAGTAGACTAGGACTCTTATTATTCCCGACATTTCGACTAACTCTGAACTCCTCTCGAATCAAATTCTCAGCCCACCATGGGACAGTGGCAGATTGTGTTCTTCATCGCCGCGTTTGTGTACATCATTTGCGGCACCTTCTACAACATCTTTGGCTCCGGCGAGCGCCAGTTCTGGGACAACCCCGACAACGACGAGCAGAAGCCCAGCCTGGGGAGCGGCACGAACCACGAGACGCCCATCGGCAGGCTGAGCAACGGCAACTCGGCGCCGCAGGCCATCACAGCCAGCGAGTCTAGGCAGTAATTACCACTACACTACACTACACTACACGCTACACTACACTATACTACACACAAGCTAGCCTAAGTTATTATTTAGTTAATTATACTCTAAGCCAAAAGTTGTTACCGCATTAGCATTGCCCTAGACCTCAGGGTCTCAGACAGACAATAATCGTCAGTTGTCCACAATATTTAAATATAATTCTAGATCCGAGCACAAAATAATCCAAGTCACATTTCCTTTGTAAGCACTTTTGGCAGTGCAGTGCCTGAGACGGGTATTCGATAGTCTACCATTTCAAATGCGTAGTTTTTTATTGTGATAGCAAAGAGTAAGTTTTCTTTTTGTAAAATGTCAATCCAATTGAAGAGAGTTAAGTAAACAAATATTGTTAAACCATGAATAAAGTACTACATACTTTTCTATGCATCTATATATAGTGCATATATAAATATGATATATATATATATGATTCTGTAAGTGCAAACGATTCAACGTACAACAAAAAAGACACTAAAAGTTTGCAAATAAAATTTCAAATTGCTAAAAACCAAACTGAAAACATTTTGATGTTATTATATATTATTCATTTGAAGTCATAAGATGAATATAATTTATCTTGAGAATGTACACGATTCTGATATTTATACCCTGAACCCATTGTTTTGAAATCGTGTTCTGCTCATCCGAAAGATGGGGATCAAAATAGAAGAAGACCCTAAAGGAGGATTGATGAAAGAATTGTAGGTCTTCTATCAAAGCTCCTTTGGGATTTCGTTCTACGTAAGTTCCACGAAAGCCGGAGCTGATTAAAAGGAAAAAAGCGAAAATATATGAATAGAGAAGACTTGAAATTGTTAAATATAAGCGAATAAAGAAAAGACGAAAAGAAATAAACTGGAAACGTTGGGTATAAAAGCGAAGAATAAATGAAGAAAAAATATAAAAAGATAGGAACGATTGATGGAAAAAAGAAAGGAAGAGGCGTACTAGCAAGGATTCTGAAAAAAAGTCTAAGCTGCTTTTAAGTCTTACCAATGTTATCCTCAATATATCTTTAAGATCTGTCTAAGTCTCAGAAAGATATCCCTCAAGGGATCGTTCGCTCAACAGCTCATCTGAAGGGTATTGGCAAAAGGACTTAAAAAGTCTTCAGCAAGGACTCCCCAACATGTATCCATTTCGCCTGCAAAGCTAAACACCTCCAACCTACACGCCCTGCACTAATTCGATATTAATGGGCAGTTGCTTCCATGTCAAATGGTTGCCACGCCCACTGAAGCAGTATATAAAGACGACAATCACATCGCTGCCTGGAGTAATCGAAGTATTGCCCCTGCAACAATGGGTCACGACGAGGAGCTGAGTCCGGAGCAAATCGACCCGAAGATTTCCGCTTTGCATGGCGCTCTGAGGCGCACCTGGTGCGACTTTTGCGCGACGAGCAGCATCCACGGCCTGAAGTACACTCGCGACAAGGACACGAATCGGGTGGTGCACTACGTGTGGATCCTCATCTCGATCGTGATGTTCGTCTGCGCCATCGTCATGACGCACACCTTCTACGCGGACTACCGCAGCAGTCCGACCCGCATGAACGTGGAGAACGATCACACGCCCGTCAGCAGGCTCTACTTCCCGCCGATAACAATTTGTCCCGAGGTGCTCTTCAACATGGACAAGTCCAAGGCGTACATCGAGTCGCTGTGGGTAAACCCATGTACACCTATATAGACTCCTTTTAGGTGTATATTTTCTCTGCCTTCAGGATGCTGCCGCAGGACGTTCGGGCGTCGGACGTCTTGCAGAACCTGCACATCTTCAGCGGCTTCATGCTGGACGACTCTCGCTTTTCCTCGGAAGAGATCGAGCTGATGGAGTCCGTGCTGCTGCTGAATAATCTGACCATGATTCAGTTTGTGGACCAACTGCGCTGGGACTGCCACGAGATACTGCATCGCTGTCGCTACCACGGCGACATCATGAACTGCACGCGTCTGTTTCAGCTGTCCAAGACGTTCTTCGGGCACTGCTGCTCCTTTAACCTGCGCCAGGACGGGTAGGTTCACAGTGTATATCCTGATAAATATGATATCTATCTACCCCATCTGACGAGCAGCATCAATTTCACAGCCCAAGCGGCTGCTGGTGGCCTGGACAACGGCCTTTCCCTCATCCTCCGCTACAAGGACGAAAACTACGATGCGCTGAAGTCCTATTCGCATGGGTTCAAGCTGCTGATCCAGGAGACGGACGCGTTTCCCAGCGCCCACGCCGACATCAAGTTTCTGGGCCTCAACACCGAGTCCTTCGCCACGCTGCGCGTCGTGGAGACATTCTGCTCGGATGCCGTCAAGGCGCTGTCCATCGCGCAGAGGAACTGCATCTTCAGGCACGAGTTCAAGCTGCGCTATTTCCCCAACTATGTCTACCCCAACTGCGAGCTCAACTGCCGCGTCAACAACATGGACAAGCTCTGCGGCTGCCACACCTACTTCTTCGAGTTCAACCGCACCAAGGACCGGGTGTGCACCTTTCGCGATATACCCTGCCTGGTGGATAACTTTCGTACGTATAGATAGCTCTCATTTATTAGATATAAGTTCCATTTTATATCCCTTAAGCCGCCATCATCACACGCAAGAAGAGCACGCAGTGTCCCTGCCCTTTGACCTGCGAGCACTTTAACTACGACGTGCAAATCTCGAACTTTGAACTGAAGCTCCATATGCCTGTCATGGATCCCTTCTAGTAGGTATCCACTCCATTAATCACTCTCATTCCATATTAATTCTGGTCTTCCCTCTATAGCAATGGAATCGAGCGAAACGATGCCATCATTCACATCTTCCTCAACTCAGAGGTCTATCGACGTGTGCGCGTCGACTTGCTCTCCAATATGGTCACCCTAGTCTGTGAGCTAACTTATCGATAACAGCAAAGGGGACCAGCTCACCTACTCCTTCTCTTTCAGCTAATCTGGGCAGCGCGTTCAGCTTGTTCGTGGGCATGAGCATGTTGTCTCTGGTGGAGATCATATACTACTTCACAGTTATACTGCGCAAAAACTATCTTCAGGAATGCCGCGCACGCCACAAGCTCAAAAGCTGGCACAAACGGCCCAACTTCGCCTGGCCACCGCACAAAAATAGCATTCGACAGAAGCCTGTGTTTTATATCTCCGGTCGTAACTAATCAGCGCGATCGACTGATAAGCCGTGCGAACATCAGCCATATATTACAAGCCTTAAATAAAGCGTAGTGCAGAAGCGCAAATACTCTTTATTAAATTTATTTAAAGCAACATTTTAACTTAGCTTTGCAACATTTGACACGGATTAGCCACATTTCAGTTACATTTTGAGTATTAGTATCTAAACAGTTCCTAAAATTATAGCCACACTTGACTTAGCAACAATTGTTAATCAGCAACATTTTGAGTTTGTCAACATTTAGCTTAGCAATAGTGTTTTGAGAACTTTTACTTTAGCTTTGCATTAGTATCAAAGCAACACTAAAATGTATAGCAACATTTTACCTAGCAACAGTTGTTACTCAGCAACATTTTGAGCTTTACTAGGTTTAGCTTAGCTTTGCTGCAATCGTATGTCAAAACATTTTACTTTAGCTTTGCAACATTTAACTTGGCTTAGTTACAATTGCGTTAGCTACATTTCGAGCATTAGTCTCACAAAAAAATCTCCGCAGTATAGCAACATTTGGCTCCGCAGCAGTTAGTAATCAGCAACATTTAGTGCTTGGCTACATTTACCTTAGCTTTGAAGCAATTGTGTTTCAGAACATTTTACTTTAGCTTTGCAACATCACATACGGCTTAGCTACAGTTGCGTTGGCAACATTTTGTGCGCTTGTATCTCAGAAACTCTAAAAAGTATAGCAACATTTGGCTTAGCAGCAATTGCTAATCAGCCACATTTTAAGCTTTGCACCATTTACCTTAATATTGGAGCAATTGCCATTTGAGCTTTTCAACATTTAGCAGAGCTTTGCATCAATCGCTCTTAGCGCTGGATTTAGAACTATTATTTGGAGCTTTGCAACATTCAGCTTTCAAGCACTTGCGATACGCAACATTTAAACCTATCGATGAAACTGACAGAGCGTTGGCAACAACATTTTAAATTAAGCATGTTGAATGCGTGCAACATTTCTGTTACCTTGGAACATGTTGCATGCACCATAGCAACAATTTGCTGTATTTTAACCGAGTTGAACTTAAGCAGCTAATTAAATATGAATATGTTTAAGATTTTGAGCGAACTATTGAGCGAGATTGACTGAAAATAGATAAAATAAGGAGTATAAATTCGAATTAAATATATAATATATTTTTTTTTATTTATCTTGACTTATTTTTGATTATATTCCTTCATTTGTAAGACGAACTTAGAATCAATTTTTGATATATGCCTAGCAATATTGGGTGATACTATTTAAATTAAATTAAAAACTTGTCGATTGTTGAAATTGTTGATTTTAATAATTGAAAAAAAGGAAGAATAATAATGTAAAATTATTTTAGTGTTTATAAAAAAAAACTAAAAAACCTTTTGTTAGGGGTATTAGATGCGATGAGTATATAAAGAGTATATTCACATTAGCTCTAGCACAAAACGTTGTCGAAGGGAATCGATTGTAAATATAAATTGGTTGTAAATATAAATATAGTGAGTGTCGCTTCGCTGCCATGCATATCAATATTTACTATCTTCGCAGCTATTTCGGTGACTTTTTCGATTCATGTTATTGTTCGTTCCGAGAGTATTACCATAGGTCAACATGACAGTTGGCTGCGGGCGTCGTAAATTCCGTGCGATTCGCCTGTCGCTTGGCTGGGCTGTAAATTGGCTCCACACGAAGCCTGCAAATCCCCGGTCAAGAGGTGATTAGATTGGGGTTGGGTATATAAGGGGGGATCGTCGCGTGGCGTTCAGAAACAGAAACAGTTTTGGCCATGCTCAAGTTGACGCTAGTCTGCCTGTTGGCCGGCGTGGCGCTGGCGCAGCACAATCCCCAGTGGTGGGGCAACCGCAACACGATCGTGCACCTCTTCGAGTGGAAGTGGGCGGACATTGCACGCGAGTGCGAGGACTTCCTCGCGCCGCACGGCTACGCGGGCGTCCAGGTGAGCCCCGTGGCCGAGAACATCGTGTCCGAGGGGCGGCCGTGGTGGGAGCGCTACCAGCCCATTTCCTACAAGCTGATCACGCGCTCCGGCAACGAGCTGGAGTTCGCCGACATGGTGCGTCGCTGCAACGACGTGGGCGTGCGCATCTACGTGGACGTCCTGCTCAACCACATGTCCGGCGACTGGGTGGGCACCGCCCGCGGCACTGGCGGCTCGGTGGCTGAGCCCAGCAGCAAGTCCTTCCCGGGCGTGCCCTACACCGAGCAGGACTTCCATCCCAGCTGCGAGATCCACGACTGGAACGACCGCTTCCAGGTGCAGCAGTGCGAGCTGGTGGGCCTCAAGGACCTCGACCAGAGCAGCGACTACGTGCGCAAGCAGCTCATCGAGGTGCTGGACCACCTGATCACACTCGGCGTCGCCGGCTTCCGCGTGGATGCGGCCAAACACATGGCTGCCACGGATCTGGAGGTAAGATTAGGAGTAACTGAAGCCACTGTCCAGATCTCACCTCGCCTCTCAGTATATTTACAGCAGGATGCGCAACCTGAACACGGACCACGGCTTCCCCAACAATGCGCGGCCCTTCATCTACCAGGAGGTGATCGACCACGGCCACGAGACGGTCTCGCGCGATGAGTACACGCCGCTGGGCGCCGTCACCGAGTTCCGCTTCTCGGAGGAGATCGGCAAGGCCTTCCGCGGCAACAACGCGCTCAAGTGGCTCTCGAGCTGGGGCACCGACTGGGGCTTCTTGCCCTCCGAGCAGGCGCTCACCTTCGTGGACAACCACGACAACCAGCGCGACGGCGGCCAGGAGCTGAACTACAAGTCGCCCAGACAGTACAAGATGGCCACCGCCTTCCACCTGGCCTATCCGTACGGCATCAGCCAGGTGATGAGCTCCTTTGGCTTCGAGGACCGCGACCAGGCGCCGCCGCAGGACGCCCAGGAGCGCATCATCTCGCCGCAGTTCGACGCGGACGGTGCCTGCACCAACGGCTGGATCTGCGAGCATCGCTGGCGCCAGATCTACAACATGGTCGCCTTCAAGAACACCGTCCGCGGCACCCAGCTGAGCAACTGGTGGGACAACGGCGACAACCAGATCGCCTTCTGCCGCGGCTCCAAGGGCTTCGTCGCCTTCAACAACAACCAGTACGACCTCTCCGAGACCCTGCAGACCTGCCTGCCCGCGGGCGACTACTGCGACGTCATCTCCGGCAACCTGGTGGACGGCGCCTGCACGGGCAAGACGGTGCACGTGGACGGCAATGGCTACGGCCACATTCACATTGGCGCCGAGGACTTTGACGGCGTCCTGGCCCTGCACACGGACGCGCGCCTCTAGGAGGCAAAAAGGATATACGAAAAAGTTCCAGTTTAACGACATTGAATCGGGATTTATTTCGCAATTGTTACAATAAAACGCACATAAACTATAAATCGGCTGAACAAACACATATATATATATATATATATGCATAATCTTATGATAAGTTCGATAGTTCGATAACTGCAACGATAACGATAGAAACGGCACAAAGTATAAACTTGAACTATAAACTGGAGAGATCCCTCTGCCTCGACCTGTCTACCCCCATGCCCTACCGCCCTACCACCATCCCTTTCTCTCTCTCTCTCTCTCCTCTCTTTCCCACTCAATATTTATATATAATTATTTGTGATAACAATGCGCATGGCCACGCCTGCGCATTCCGCATCCAACAAGTCCGCTAGGCAAAATGTCTGTAAATAGAAGAAAGTCGCAATTGTGAGTTGTAGTTGGCTGCCTTCGCTTACGCCTCGCTCTCTCTCTCTCGCTCTCTCTTGCATACAGGCAGGCAAATCAAAAGTGATATCGCTCGAGCGCACTACGGTTGGTTGTCAAGCGCTTCGATTTAGTTTTAAAAACAAGCAACTACAAATCAAAATAGAGCAACATTTCAACTACTTGCATTCACGTTAGTCAAACGAACAAAATTGTCTGAGATGGGCCTATGCTATACAGGCAGGGTATATCGCATGGCTATGCATATACGATCCCATGCAGCTGTGGCTCATGTTGTCATGTTGTCAATGTCGTGTAGGTACAATATATATATATTTATATATAGTATATAGAATTAAATGCTTTATATGCGTAAATACCTGTAGAATGTTGATATCTTTTCTTTTCTTTTTCATTTGAGAATCTTGTTTGGTTTTTCTATAAATTAAGCTGACAGCTGATCTTAGTTGATAAACTTAGACACCACATAGATTGCTTAAGTTAAGTTTCCTTTTTCCTTTTCACGAACATGAAATCGTATTTTTTTTTTGGCTCTCTTTTAAATATATAAATTTTCATTTTTAAAATATTTTTCGGCACAAAAGTTGTTTTTTCCTTTAAGATTTAAGTACGGCCCCAAATCCAGCTTTAGATTTACCTAAACATATACATACACATAGGGTATATATGGCGTATGCCTGATTTAACATTAATCTGATTTAACGCTTCTCTCTTTTTTTTTTAGTTTTAGTTTAGTTTAGTCTTAAGTGTAAACAATAAACGTTGTCCCTTGCAATAGCAGATGTTATACATAAAGAATTGATCATTAACAATATTATTCATATATATATAATAGCTAGTCCATCAAAAATTTGTAATACACATTATTTATATATATATATCTATATAACAGGAACCACGTAAAATGCGCACTCGTAATATTTGCTCACAATATACCACAAACATTACAACATTTAGTTATTAACGTTAATGCCAGAGTATATGGATATTCATTATCTTACATATATGTATATACTATAAACGTCTTCTATTGTTTAATTAGTAATCAGGTAAATCGTGGGAGGAATTATTGTTTCACATATATTTTGTAGATTTTTTTAGAATTTCCGTTTTTTTTTTAAATTTTTTTTTTTTTGAGATTTCGCAAGCCTAGCAACAAATTTGTAATGTAAATTTTCATTTGTACCTCGCGAGCCTGAGCCGAGGTTTATTACTCCTTGAAGATGACAAAGTTTTAATGAGTGCTGCTAGCCTATATGATGTAAAAATGATCTAACTTAGCCTATGTATATGGAGTATATAAATAGATTTATTCAAGGACTTGTCGAGTTTTGAAACGGCCTAAAAACCAGAACCATTTTATAAAGTTTGATCTTCGCATTGAGTTTTTCTTCTTGATTTCTTTTTTTTTTTAGGATCTTACGACTAGAGTTTCCGAGGGAGTTGCTCGTGGCGAATCCTTGGATTGAATAACACTTAGATTGTCAAAAAAAACTGCGTGCCCGCTGACGAAAACATCGTCTTGCAGGACACACAACGATTGCTGCCTGGGATTGAGGAACGAACATTGAAGAAACACTTCCCTTAGCTGTCTACGTCGATCGACTATGGGTATCTCCTATCTATCTTCTATTTTCTATCTGTGATTCGCGCCCTCGATCGCCGTTTAGAAACTCTTGCCCGCATCGTGGATGCGCTTGCGGCGACTGTCCCGGCGCCGATAGCGATCGATGATGCGCGATCGATGCCGCTCCGGGCACAGCGCCTCCGGCGAGCTGTCGACCTTCTTCATCACGATGCGGAACGTGAACGTGTGCTTGGGCGAGGCGCTGGCCGCACGCCGCGGCGACGGCGGCTCGAACTCGCTGCCGCTGGAGAAGCCGCACGAGCCGAGCGAGGCGTTGGCCGGGGCTATGCCCATGCCAGCCGGCATGCCCACGCCGTGGCCCACGCCATGACCAACGGCGGGCAATGCAGCGACTCCTCCACCGCCCAGGGCGCTCGGTATGCGCGGGGCGCTGGTGTAGCCAGAGGCGGAGGGCGTGGACATGGAGCCCGTGGAGAGCTGCTGTGTGAGCACCGAGCTGGGCCGCGGCTCGAAGATCGAGGCGCAGCGCAGGTCGGTGCACAGAAAGGTCTTGACCTCCTCCTCGCGCTGCTTGATGGTCAGCGGGAAGTGCTTCTTGCTGGGATCAGCGTAGGGGCTGCGCTGCGGCTCGTGGCCGTGGGGGTAGGACGAGCTGGAGTCGTAGCTATCGCGCGAGCTGTAGTTGGAGGAGGTCTGCTGCGAGAGCGGGCTGCGTGCCCGCGAGAAGGCACTGAAGGGCGAGATGTGCAGCTGGCGGAAGTGCTCCGTCTTCTGCTTCTTGGTCATGGGAAAGTTGGGGGAGCGCGCGGGCGTCATGCCGCTCGTCTCCGAGGGCGTGTAGTCGAAGTGCGTCTCCAGGGACGACTTGCGGCCACACGAGGAGCCGGAGCGCTGGAAGGTCTCCGCATCGACCAGCTCAATGGAGCTCTTGCGCAGATCGATGTGTCGCCGGCGATCGTCCGTGTCGACGATCTCGAAGCTAGAGGTCTGGTCCTCGTAGCTGGTGGACTGGTAGCGCGATATGGACACGTCGAAGCTGGTGTCTCGCGAGGAGTAGGGACAGTCGAAGCTGGACTCGGCCCGACTGGACTTGCGATCGCCGTCGACCATCTCGAAACTGTCGCCGCCGGAGTCCAGGCGCTGCAAGTTGATCAGATCCGTGTCCGTGTCGACGCCCGGACTGCGCAGCTGTTCCAGGAACGGCGAGCGCGGCGGATCGAAGGACGAACGACGCGAGGGCGGCTCAAACTCAATAGTAGGACACTGCAGCGGCAGCTTCTCCGGCGCTGACGGCGCCGCCGCAGCTGCGGCCGCCACACTGGCCGCCGCCTCTACGACGGCTCGCGCCACCGCCTCGGCCTCCTCGGTCTCGCGCCGCAGCGCCTGCAGATTAACATAAACTGGCTCTGGTGCATAGGCTTTCAAAATCTCCGTCAGCTCCGCGCGCAGCTCCTCGGGTATGATCAGATCGTTCGAGTCGGACTCGTGCTCCTCGCTGATGCGCGGCTCGATGGGCTCCCGGCTCTCGGAGCGCCGCGTGAAGTGATGAACGGCCGGAGTTCCGCTGTCGCCATTGAGGGCGACCACCTTGAGGGAGTTGGTGACGTCCTCGACGAACTGCGCCATGGCGGCGTCCGCCTGCTCCGGCTCGCCCTCGTCGGGCTCGTCCTCCACCTCCAGTTCGGGCTCGACCAGTTCGCGGAGTCGCTCATGCTTGATATAGGACTCACCTACCTTCTCAAAGTGCACATTCGCCAGCTCGAATGGCTGCTCCGTCTCTACCCCGCTAGCACCTACCTGATCCAGTGCGTTGCCCGCATTCGAGTCCGTGCTGGCGCGCTTCGAGCCGGACGCCGAGCTGACCGCCGACGACTTTTGCTGCTGCGTCTGCGCCTGCTGCTGTTGCTGCTGCTGCACCTGCTGCTTCTCCTCCTCCTCGCGACGGGCCAGGCGACGCAGCTTCAAGGACATCTTCGTGTAGTGCGCGAACTTGAGCGACATCTTCGGCTCGAAGCCCACCTCGGACATCTGCTTCTGCACGGCGCTCTTGGCGGCCGTCGACGAGGCGGCCGGGCTGGCCGAGAAGGTGCTCTGTCGGATGAGCGGCCCACTGGAGGAGCCCGACTCGGCGCGCGTGAACGCATTGGCGAAGCGATTCGTGCGCGTCGTCAGGTGCTTCGACGGCTTGCGCACGAAGGCCAGGATCTCGCGCATGACGCTCTTCTTCTCGGGCTGCGGCTGTGCCTGGGCTGCCTCCTTTTCCTTCTCCCGCGCAGCTGCCTCGGCTGCTTCGCGCTCGCGCTCCGCACTCTTGTAGGTCTCGGCGGGATTGGACACGGTAATGGGCGGTATGGGACCCATGGGACTGCGCTTCTCGCTGGCGAAATAGATCGGCGTGAAGAGACTGATCGAGTTGCGCTTCAGGCCAATGAAGCCGGTCTCCTCCGGCTCCGTGGCCATGTCCTGCACGTGCACAGTGGAGGTGGGACTGCGTCTGGTGTTCGACGGCCCCGCCTGGCAACTGAAGTCCGAGGGTGCGACTGCGCCCAAGGGCGAGCGACGCTCCTGCGTATGGATCTGTATGCTGAAGGTCGGACTGCGTCGCTGCGAGTCTCCTGTGGGACTGCGCGCCGTCGGACTGGGCTGCTCGTTCGGGGATCTCAGGCCGCTGCTGGGAAACAGCGGGCTGCGACGGCCCTGCGGACTGCGGTCGTTGAGTCCTGCCGGGCTGCGCCGGCCCTGGCTCTGGCCGCCCAGCGTGATGGTTAGCTGGCCGCTGTTCTTCCGACGACTGGAGGCGCGCAGGGTGCCCTGGCGCGAGAGTGTGGTGGGCGTCTTCTGGGAGCTGCTGCCCGGACTCTTGGACTCGGGCTGTGGCAGGACCGGACTCTTGGGCGTCAGTGGACTGCGCTTCTTCTCGCTGTTGGCGGCGTTCGTGTTTAGGGTGAGCGTGGGGGCGTTGGGGCTGCGACGTTCGGAGGGGCTGCGCCGCGTGCGGAACGATTGGGACTTGGCCTTGCGTATCTTGGGCAGCGACTGGTGATGATGGCGATGGCGGTGTGGCTGGTTGTGGGACGAGGAGGAGGAGGAGGGGCCGTTCAACCTATGTTAGTTGCTGTGATGCGGTCCACTGGCGGGGTCGCTGCTGCCGCTGGAGCTGAGCGTGGTGTTGGAGCCGTACGGATCGAGCGAGCTCTGCACGGACATGGACCGCCCCTGATTCTGACGGGCGCGCCTTACTCGGCTAGAGTTGGGAGACAGTTTTCCGGGGTCGATGCTTTCTGGGTCTGCCTGCAATTTGTAGAATCAGACATAAAGGGGGACAACAGGATGGATAGCATAGGCGATGGGCGACAGATGGTTGAAGAGCACATTGACAGACAGATTGACAGATAGAGAGGCAGATGGACAGATGGACAGATAGGTGGACGGATAAATGATGCGCATGAATGATACTGAGTTATATAACGACAAAGCAGCCAACAGCAAATGGACGATCAAGCACACAACCCACCTGGTAGGCCAGGGCGTTCATGATGATTGCGTAGGGCACCAGGTTCAGCGGATGGATCTCTCGCATCAGCACGTTGGCCGGTATCTTGTGGAACTGTATGTACTCCAGAAAGGTGCCCAGTATCTCCTTGATGTCAATGTTCTGAGCGGGGCGAAAAGCATTAGTCGTATCTATTGATTGGGGACCTTGCCCTACCGACTTACCGGATTGTTATCGAAATACTTTTTGCTCCACATGAGCGCCGCCTGGAACTTGGTGAACTCGTCGGCGCGCAGCTCCTCCCGGGCGAGTATCAGGCGCACCACGTGCTGCGGCAGCAGTGTGAAGCTGCCCAGATTCAGCACCTCGTTGCCATGCTCGTCCACGAACTCGAGAACCTTCTGCACCAGCGTCTTGGTGCACTTGTACTGAATGTACCGCTCGGCGGAGGCCAACAGGGCGCACACGGTGTCCACATTGATGCAGCACTGCACGAAGCCAGCGCAGGCGCGACGCAGCTCCTCCAAGCCATAGTAGTCAGCGGCATTCATGACGCCTTTAGAAAAAAACTAAGTTAGTTTAAAGGATCTAAAAGGACCCCTAATTTCCTTTACTACTAACCCAACAAGGTGCGCGGCTGCAGGGTCACACAGCCCGTGTGAATGTACTCGATGAGCTGGCGGAAGACATCCGGCTCGAACTCCTCGATGATCAGCGTCTGATGCTGTTGACCAGAGGGCTGCAAAGACAGGGGGATATCAGCAAATGCGGTTTCTAATCAGCTGACAGAGACTACGGCTAGCATAGGCTAATAGAACAAGAACACGGCAAACGCAAGCTTTTTGGACAGGTTGTCAGCGAACATGAACTGTAGGCATATTTCCGTAACACAGTGTATTTATAGAACTGGATAGGGTAGGTGCAAGGGGTAGGGACATAAATATATAATATGCATATTATATTAGAGGTCGATTAAATACGTTTGAAAGCGATAGAGGATAGAAGACATTACTTATATGCAAGCTTAGCTGAAGTATTGAGGAGAATTAAGGAAAGAACTTGTCATGGCAATCAATATTAAAGTATTTCAAATGTTATTTAGTTTTATGCTTCCTACTTTAGTTTTTTTAGTTGTTGATGCATTTTGGTTCGTAGCTTTTAGAAATAGTATTACTAGACATATATTAATATATAATATGTAATTATTATGCGTTAGTCTCTCATCAAGGCCTGTCTCAAAGCACACATACTATATACAACATAGACACGCAAAGGAAGTACAGTGAACACTCCAATAAGATATATTTAATTTATATATTTATATTTGTATATTTATATACAATATATGCAATATGTTGATTAGTATTTAATTTAAATATTTAAAATGTTCTCATATTTATTAAAGTATTTTAAATATTTGAAGATAGTTTAAAGTGTTTTAAAATAATAATAATATTAATAAAAAATATATATTTTAATATTTCTTAAAATATTTGTACATTTTTCAATGTATTTTTATATTTATTAAAGTATTGTGAAGATAGTTTGAAATATTTTAAAATATAAATAACAATATTAATATAAAATATATTTAAATATTTTAAAGTATTTTTATAATAAGAAGTCAATAAAATTTCAAATCGTATGCGAATTCGCTTCATTGTTCTACTTGCAACTGCATTAAAAATTTTCAGAAAATTTAGAAAAAAGCAAGAAAAATAAAACGAAAATATTTGTTTACAATTGCAAGAACCTGAGTCAGACTTTAAATTGTTTCCAGAAACTTTGCAGTTAAATGGAAAATAGGAAAAAAATATAACTAAAAATGTATGCTAATAATTTACGTTTTAAAACAATTTATATTAAAAGAAAAAAAAGGAAAAAAAAACAAAACAATTTTAATTGTAATATATGAATTCTATGTTTTATAAAATTAATTATAATATTACATATATTTTTTATTTACTCTTCATATTTTTTATTAAAATGCAGTAGACTCTATGTAGTCAGAGTGTTCACTGTACTTGCAACTAGGACACAACTACTAAAAATAACGAATTACTCTATATACACACACGTACACACACACATACACATACACATAGAGTTTGTCGCTTTGGTTAGCTAAGCGTTTACCTCGGGTATCGGAGCTAATTGTTGGGTGAAACCGGTTCTCTATTATAATGTTATTTTTTTATTTTTTTTTTTAATTTTTCGGTTTATGTATGTTGGATGTTTGGGAATGGAGTCACAACAGAGAACGCACAAAAAAAGTTACATAGATATTATTGGAGGTTTTTTTAGTAAATATTTACAACAATGTACAGAAATGATAAAGTAGAGTAAATCGAATAGATGCCCCAGTCAACATACACACACACATACGCACGCACACACACACACACACACAGATACAAACACATACGCATACACATTGACACTATGCTGGTATCGAGTCCCGCCCCTTTGAAGTTAATCGATTAGGCGACTACGAACCTGTTGGGCCGCGTTCTGCAGGTTGAGCAGGGGCTCCGAGGAGCGCTTGAGGAAGAGGCGCAGCTTGTTCTCCTTGGTGGTGGTCTCCCGCTTCCGCTGCGGCGACGGTGCAGCATACAGCATTTTGGCAAAAACGCGCGAACGCGACGCCAGCACAGCCTGCGACAGGAAGAAATCAGAGTGAGGGTCTGGGGTCTGGGTGGTCTGAGCTGGATGCTACGTCGATTACGCAGTGACCTGGTTTCGAGCGCATACGCACACACACTCACACACACTCGTGACACCTACCTTGACGGCGCAGACGGGCTCACGGGTGTCGCCCACGAGGAAGGTGACGTCGCACAGCTCGGGCATTGAAGCCAGGAACTTCATGTCCTCGGCGAGTCCCGTTTTATTCTCGAACGTTGATAAGTCCGGCTCTGCGTCAGCCATGCCGGGTAGTATCAATGCCTCGGGCATTTGGGTTTACTGCAACACACAGAGAGGGAGGCGCTCAGTTGACATTTAAGCATTGATTTCCGCGTGGGCTGCACTACGGCTCACGGGCTCTACGGGGCTTAGCTCGGGCTTGGGGCTTAGCTCCCCGCCAAAGCGGAACTTAATTGAAAAAATGTTTATATATAGCCCACACATCGCCTGGCGGACTCACTGTGATCCCTTAAGTCGGCAAGGACTCTAGCCAAGTAATTAAATTGTAATTCAAGCGCACAGACAACCAGCGGGCACGACGACAGCTCCACAGTTGTTCGCCTTGGCTGTCTGTGCGCCCGTCTGTGGTTAGCCGTGCGTGTGGCACCTGCACTGGATGTGTCCTTGAACGGAGCCCGGGCAAATAAATTACAGTTACAATGGCGAGCCGAGCCACGACACAAGGACCACAACAACACCAATAACAACTACATCAGATATGTATGCTGCAGTCGAGCATCACCGACTGCGCAATGCTCGTGCGGGATTTAATAAGAGACAAAGTTTTAGGAATCTTAAAATATTTAAAATTTTAAAGGAATTTTAAGATAATAATTTAAAAGTTAAAATTTTGTAAGATTAAGGATTTAAGATTAGGGATTTAATAAGGGACAAAGTTTTAGAAAATTAAAAATTATTGAAAATTTTAAAAGTATTTTAATTTTTATAATTTTAAAGATAAAATGATTTAGGATTAAAGACTTAAAAAAAATTAAGTAAAATTTATTAAAAGTGTGATGAGGAGTATATTGTTTTATAACTGTATGACAAGTCCTTAACATACAGTTCAATAGACTAACATCTGCCTTAACAGAAATGTCATCGAAGCCCAAAGCCAATATACTCCCTTAACAAACGGCAAACGAGCATTATAATTCCCCACAGTATGAACAACAATTGCAGACAAGAAATTGATAAATGTACAGTCAGACCTTGGCAGGCAGGCGGGGCACTCAGGGCTTTGGCGTCATGGACCGAAATGTGAGTGTTAGAACATGCAGTATAAGGTACTTAAAACACGACTCGAAATTGGATAAAAAACTAGACAAGGTGAGTACAAAAAGAAGTTTTTCAAATTTAGAATGTTACCTGAATTTAGCCTAAAGAAACCCTGTTGAATTATATAAAGAAAAAAAGAGGGAAGGAGGAGAAAGGATTGTACTTACCTGTTGCAAATTGAATTCGATGTGTGGCTCAGATCAAGACAAAGTTTTACAGTTTCGGGTCCAACGGATGTCAAGATCCGTTAGCGTGCTTATTATTATATCATTTTGACTGCAAACATTTGGAAAAGTTTCGAAAAAAAAATGGAAATTGCAAGGCCGAGAAAAATGAAAAATGAAAAAAATGAGAATTTACAAAGTGAAAGAATTTATTGAATTTACAGCATGCGGGGAGAGTTTCGGTGGGGAACTGGGGGTTGTTGTTGGTCGGGACACCCAAATTGTGCTGTGTATAAGTGTGTGCAAAAATTGGTATGTGCTACGCATAAATAGAAGGGACACGAGATGCTGGGGCGAGGGCTGTTCGTAGATTAAATTGGGATTAAAAATTGAGCCAGGGCTCGGCGAAAGATTTTAATTAGGCGAAATTACTTTGCTAAGCGCTGTGACGAAGTACAAAATATATATATATCTAGATCTATATATATATAAATATATATATATATAGCTGTGTGTAGCTAGATGTGGTCAGAGCCTCGTCGCGTTCTCCAAGTTTGGGGCGTCACTTTCACTTTTCACAAATGCGTGTGTATTGGCCTGAGTAGATGTATGTATGTATGAGTGAGTGAGCGAGTGAGTGTGTGTGTGAGCGTGAGTGGTTGTGCGTGTTAAGCAACCAAGGCAAAGAAAGCAACACACACACACAGACACACGCAGAAAATTGAATGCAAAAAGCAAACTTATGAACGACTCTGTAATGCGACTACAAATGATGCAAAATAAACGGGCAGCGAAATTTGTATTTTGTTTTCAGCCTTTTACTTGAGCACACAGACACAACACACACACACACACAGAGACACGCACACACGGACACGCACAAGCACACGCACAGTGAAAGCGCACTAGAAATGTTGTGAACCGTTACAGACGAAGCACGGGAACGTTCTGCACACGCAGCAGCAGCACCAGATACTTTTTCAGTGGCATGTCCCGCAATTATTGTGTCTACATCAAAAGGAGTTTCCTTCGATATGTCAGCCAGCGCCGCGCCACTGCGCATGCCCCGCACCAATCGATATGTACATATATATGTAGGTGTGCGCTCAGCCCCAAGGAGGGGCACTGGCCAGTCTCTCTCCACAAGGGCAACAGTTTGTCGCGTGCTGCCACAGCCACTTGTTTGCATTCCGTTCGTGCCTCTCGCTGCTGGTACAGGCTGCTCGGCTTGTTTATGTGCCCAGTGCGCAGGTGCCACACAGCAAGCGTAAACGTAAACAATGGCCCCCAATCTGACAGTTGACAGTTGGCGGGCACACACACACACAGAGGCACACGCAGGTCCTGGGTCTGGCCACTTGACATGCGCCCGACTCTGTGCCTCGCTGGCGCCTCCAGGCGTGTTGCACAGTTTTTTCGTGGCATCGAATGACGATAACCGCACGACCAGGGGCGCAACGTAAACAAACAAATTTGGTGACAACACTTGAGCTGGCAGCTACTTGAGATGCGACGATGAAGGCGACGGTCGTCAGACGGGCACAGCGACCACACTGAAAACCGACAAACCATACCAAATGATCTGTGCACAGTGGGAGCTGTTGGCAGGGAAGTGAACAGAAATATAACATTTTTGATATAATACATATGTAAAAAAATATATTTAAATAATAATTAATAAAGGAACTAGTTAAAAAAATTGTTTAAAAAATATATAAATAAAATATAAATAAAAAAATTAATACAATATATATTTATAGCATATAATATAATATAAAAAAAAAGTAAAATATATATACTTTAATAAGAAATGTATTTATATTTACTTATTGACATCTACATATAAATATAATGTGCATAAGGGACAGTATTTGCGAGAACATTCGGCACTACAAAAATAATCTTAATATACATTTATTTTCCTACTTTATTTACAATATATAAATTATACCAGATTTATTGGATCATTTTTATTTTATGCTATCATTCACAATTCTTTTTTCTTATTTCATTTAATTTATTTTAAATTCTGTGTCCTACTATGAAATATATTTTTTTATTTATTTACTACACAGTAAATCTTAAATTTTTCCGTGAAAAACATATAAAAAATCTTTACTATTATTTTGTAAGCATAATATTGATTTTATACTGAACTAAATAGATTTGACATAAGTACAAAGATCATGTTAATATTGTATATATATCTTATTCATATCATAAACAATAAACAAATTTTTGATTAACAACTGCGTTAAAGCTAAAATATATTTATTAAACTAAAAAATGTATAAATAATTTAATATATAATATTTCATTTATAAATAATATATATAATTATTAATTTATAAATAATTATTATTTATTATATATTTTTATAATTTTATATTATTATATAATATACTGTATTCTATTATAAATACATCTGTATGATATTGTGTATTATATTAATAATTAAATAAAGTTAAATTACATTAAAATAAATTATATTGTGTATTTAAAGTCGATTTTTTTAATTTAAGCTTAATAAGTTTAATAGATTTCACTTATATTATATTGAAACAAGTAAGAGTGGCATAGTTTTCTTTTCTTTTTAATGTTGGTGGAAGTGGCAGAAGTATCCAAAATCAAAAATATTTAAAAGCTGTATATTCATCACAAAAACTTATTAAAACTATGATTAAAAGAATAAATCTACTAGGAAAATTCATAAAAATCAAATAGACAAACAGACTGATTGATGATGGTAAACTTTCTAAGATCTGCCACATTTCCTTCTGTCTGTTTTCGCAAACCAATTTCCATTTTTAATAGGTCGAGGCTATACAAAAAATATATTGGATAAATAAAATACATTTTTTTATAGATCCAAATTTGTATGTATTTTATTTCTTAAATTATAAATACAATATATAATATATAATATTTATTACAACATTTATCCATATTTTATTATATATTATAAAATATATCTTACAACATTCTATCTGCTTACATGTTAATCTATCTTCAGGCTATCTGACGCCAAAAATAAACACATTGCGCACTGTAATTAGTGTCGTTCATACTGAGCAGAGGCACATTTCCGCTCGGAGTAAGAGTAGGAGTGCATGTGAGGGAGGGGAGTGAGGCAGTTGGCTGCAGTTCATTTAGTTCATTCGCAGCTACCACAAGAAATATTGTCGCAGGCAGGGCTAAAAATAGCTCAGCTGCAGCAGCAGTTGCAACAGTTGCAACGGGGCATAAATCTTATGGGGCATGCAACGATCGCAGGCGCAGCAATGCCTTGATAGATGCTGCGGGCAGGTAGCAAAGTGAGAGTGGATGGACATCGATTCGGGTAATCTATGTCCGAGTAGCCGCACACCCGCTGTGTGTACGTGTGTGTGTGCAGACGCTCACAAGTCAATTGCGTTGAATCCACTTGACGCGACGCCAGAGACAAAACAAACAAACAAACCAGAGACGCCAGAGCGGGGAGTGACAACAACAGCAACAACAACAACAAGTCAAGGATGCCGGCGAGCAGCGGCCGTGAGAAAAATCTGAGAAAAAGACAGAAGCAGCGACAGCGATTGGACGTCGTCTGGGGTCGATCTCGCCGACGCGCGTCGCCTCAGTTGGCAGTCGTCATTCGCGTCTCTCAGTTGTCGCCTCGACGCAATTGTCCGATTTATACGGGCGAAAAATAATAAATAAAATCAAATAATATAAATACTTAATGCCGATGCGAGCTACGTGCGCGGATTTAAGTGAGTGTAATTGAGCCGAAAGTACAAGAAATACGGAATTCGCCTGCCGCAGATGCAGATACATTTGGAATAGAATCGAGTCGAACCGAGTCGAGTTGAGTCGAAGGGCGCGTGTGGCTGGCACGCGTCGCATGCCGCTGTGAGTTGCCCCACCCACTGAAATTGTTGTGCGTGTGTGTGCATGTGTGTGTGTGTGCTTTATAAATAAATTTGTGTTATTTTTGCTGCTGCTGCGCATCCACAAGATAGAAACAAAGACGTCGCTAGACGCGTGACGCTTTTATGTGCAATTCGCATAGTTTGCAATTTGCGCTGCTCTAAACACTTTACAGGCCCGTTTACGGCGGCGAATTTTCACGAAAAGCCGAAACTGAACGCAGGAAAATCTCAGCAAGATTTTCCCTTGCGATCGGTCGTTGTCGTCGTCGTCGTCGCTGTTGTTGTTATTTTTCTTTCTTGTCTGCGACCGTCTCTAAATATATTCAAAGTATGTATATATATAGAGAGAGATATATGTAAGTCTTGTGTGTGCTCGCACTATATAGCAGCAGATATACGCGATTCTATATAAATTCAGGCGTCACTATGTAAGTGTGCATGGATATACGTAGGTCTGTAGCCGCGACTTCCGTTTGCGATCGTTGTTGCTGCTGATGATGTTTTCCCATTTTGATTTATTGCCGTGCCATTCGAATTTGCTTAAGATTTTCTATTAAAAGGCATGAGTACTATGCTTCCTTTAATGTTAGCTAATGGTGTTTTGACTCTGTGTAGATCCAGCTATTTGTGACGCACTGCCAGAGAACTCACTTGAGATACCCTGGGAGCACATTGCAACTGAGTGAGAGTGTTGATTGATTCGGATGAATTTTATTATTTGAGGTAAATAAGCTACTAAGAATGACCTATCAGAAAAAGTTAAGCTGAATCTAATCTCGAGTTAATATAGAAAAAATAAATAAATAATAAATAAATACCAAACTATACTAGTTCAGTCATAATTAGAAAACTTTGGGAGTTAGAGAAATTGCATTGCTCATAGAAGAATCTAAAATGAGAATAGGTGGGTTCTTGAAAAGTATAGAATACTGAAGAAGGCAACACATTTTAGATTCTTCTATGAGCATGAGTGTTCTATGAGCATGTATGTATATTAAATTGTATATACATATTATATGTATAGGCCTTACAGAAGAATTTATTATTTATTTATTAATTGTGTTTCATTTCTCTTATAGATTTTTACAATATATAAAATTAAATATTTTTTGATAGAAATTTTATTTAAAATATAAAAAAAATTCTTTTTTTATAGAAATTTTATTTTTATATATCTATTGCTTTTTAACTGAGATATTCATAAATTGTTGTTCGTTAGGAATTCCTACAATATTTAAAAATAAATATTTTTTGATAGAAATTTTATTTTTTTAGAGCCATTGCTTTTAAATTGAAATATGCATAATTTGTTGTTATTATTAGGAATTTTCTGTTTCTACAAAATTTTTTATTTCATAATGCCTCTGAATTGGATAATGCCTACTTAATAAATTCAGCTATATTTAACGTTATTCCAAAATAGAAAACAATAAATAATTTTTTTGAGGCAATAAAACAAAAAACATGTGCAAGAGTAAATATTGAAAAATAACAAAAATTCATATTTATTTATAGTTTATATTTATATTTATATATATAATATATATTTACATTTCTAGTTTATATTTATAATGTATGTATATATTTTTATATATACTTTTCTAATTTATATTTATATATATTTATTTACATTCCTCGAAGTTGCAGCAAATGCAAATGAAATATTTCCAATAGCCCCTGGTCAAGATTGGCTCTCGTTAATCGAGTGTATTGCAAATCGCATTCGATTCATTGCTAAATCAATCAAATGCAGTGAGCAGGCAACAGGATGCAGCAGCTGTTGAGCCGCAGATTATCCAAGTGCTAGTTGCTCGGGTGATAAATGAATTTATGCCGCATCCGTGCAACTGATTAGATGAAATTACAGACGCACACGCCCAGCAGCTGCTGCTGCTGCCGCTGCCGCTGAGTTGGGGGCGAGGCCAGAAGTGTGGCCAATGCGTATTGCCACCATTCGAGTCTGGGACAGCGATGAGCAGCTAGCAGATATGGCTATACTATATACTTTATGTGGAGCCGAGGCGGGCCAACGTGGGCCAACATGGGCCAGGGCAGGGCAGCGCGCCTTTGGGCACACTTGCACTTGAGGCGCGTTTTGCGAGGCGCAAATTGAAAGAGGAAACGTAATGCGGGCTAAGCTGACGCACGGCCATGCCCACAGCGCATACGCCCACTGTGTGTGGCGGTGGGCATGGCGAGCGGCACTGTTGCCATTTGCCATGCAGCTAAATTCAATTTCCAGCAGTTTGCATTCATTTCCCAAACGCCGACCGACAGAGCGCGCCACTGATCCAGCCTCCGCCTCTGACCCACTCGCACTTACACTCACACTCTCGCCCTCTCTCTCTCTCCCTCTCTAACGCCTACCCATTCCTCTTGCAAGCAGAGCAACAGCTTTTGCCGCCATAAGTTGCGCAGCGAGTCCTTTTCCGCAGCGAGTAGCGAAAATGTCCTCCTCTCGCCTGGCCTCCCTCTGTGTATCCTGCACGCAGCTCGATTTCAGCGCAGGATATTCGTTTAACCTGCGCCTCAGCGAGAGCCAGACGCTGTCGGGTTCGTCGCCTCTGGGCTGCCTCTGGATGCTGCCACGGCTGCTGCTGCCGCCGCTGCTGTTGGCCCGCACGAGAATTTCCCAATTTCCCAATTTCAGTCTTCGTTTGCCGAGCGTCGTGCGCGCAAGTATCCAACAGATACACGGATACAGAGCGACTCTGCCACAGAGCGCAGCATCTACAACAACTGCAACAACAGCACAAGAAAAAAAAGAACATTTTTTCAGCTGTAAGAGCACTGAAAATTTGTATTGTGAAAAAACATCAGAAATAAGTGCAAATGTGTAAAAGTGCAAAAGTTTTTTTTTCCAGACGACAAAAATAAATTGAATTTAGCTTAGAAAACGCTTTGAGTTGCCATTATAGTCTGCTAAGCTGACCGAAATGTGCGCGTTATGGTAATTGAAATGATATTTGGCCATATAATATATACATATATATACCTACATATGCTGATATACATAGATATTTGGCAAATGCTGCGCTGGCATAGATTTGGGAAAATTTTCTGTGTGTGAAAAGGAAAATATTATAAAATATGAAAATGAAAAAGAAATTGCTGCAAAGAAAATTTCATTACTTTGCTACTGTGTGTGTGTGTGTGCGAGTGTGTGTAAGTGTGTGTGTGTGTGGTATATGCTACATGGTGTGTTTTTGTGTGTAGTATCTTTTGTGCGCCTCTGTATCTATGTATCTGTGAGATACGCAAAACAATTTGTCTGCGCCATTAGTAGCGAACGATTCTCTTGACGTGTGTGTGAGTGTGTGTGAGTGTGTGTGTGTGTGTGTGTGTATTGGTGTGTGTATCCTGCGCACAGCAGCCGACGCCGACATAGCTGTGCGCTGCGTTTCGCATTGGGGCTGGCGCTGGTCTAAAGCCTTGGAGCCCTACAGCAGACACCACCCCCAGCACCGCCAGCACCACCAACAGTAGCCGCCGCAGCAGTAGCAGCGCAACATTTGCGGCGTTGACGCAGCTTCGACTCGTCGCAGTTGTTGTTACCGCTGTGTGTGTATCTGCAAAATACACACACACACACACACGCACAACAAATTCTAAGCTCGCATATTTTTTCATTACATTTTCGCAACAGTTTTTATATTTTTGCTTCGATTTGGATTTAAGTAAAAACATATTTTTAATTTTACTTTTAAGTAAGTTTAATCAGCTTGTCGAACAGAGTGAGAAAGTAGTGAGCTTATTTCTTTTTCTATAGAATTCCATTAGGCACACACACACACACATACACACGCAGATAATCCTTTTCGTTTTACCCAGAGTTTGCATCAGTTTTCAATAATTGTTCGCTGCATTATGAATTGCACTTAGCTTGAGGTAGAATTATGCAATGTATTTCCGAGAAATTTCAAGCGAAGTGCGTCCAGTTACTTTGTATCTGCTAATGGGCGAACTTATTAATTCTGGAAATTTGCTGGCAATGTGTGTGGGATATTATCTTGAATCTCAGTACTTTTTGATGCATTATTGTGAGTTGTTAGTGTTGCGGCATAATGCAGTGGTGTATGCATAGATATAGATATAGATGAATATATGTAAATCTCGCATTAATTGATTGCTCTCAGCACGTCTTTACCTCAACTATGCATAATTTAGCTCTTTATTCAGTCAAATCAAATGTAAAACTATACAATATTTACTTCATGAATTACCATATTCAATGAATTCCAAGTAATACAACAATAATATTTTAAATGTTTTATCATAAATCGTCTTTGCTCTAAGTTCAATTATACCTGGAGACTGCTATTTGATTGTATTGGAATGGAATTTTTTAAAAGAACTCAATTAAATTAGGTATTTTAAAAATTCTCAATTAATTTATATTAATTGACTATATTTTTATTGAATTAATATAGTTATTATTATTATATTAGAAAGAAGATTTTATACTACATTAAAATTTGACTACAATTCTTAATTACTGAGCAGCTCAGCAAGTGCAGTTTAAGATAGTGCAGATAAAATAGATTCAATAGGTCTTTTTGATATTTAGATATTAGCCAAGAAGAATTCAAGACAAGATAGTTGTAGCGGAAGATGCTGAATGAGCTTAGTGGTAAAGAAAGTAAAGCTTTAAAGTAAATAAATATATTTCATACGAAAACGCATATAATCTTACTCCAATTCGAAATCCGAGCAAAAGATATAGAAATATACCATAGAAATATAGTACAGTTAAATAATTAAATATATTGGGGAAACTAAAACTGTAAATTTCATAATATAAGTAAATATTTCATATATATATAGTTAATTATTTAAGAAATAAATATTTATATTTATCTATATGGGTATATAATATTAATACACAAAAATTAGAAATTAAAAAAATTGTTTGAAAAACTAAAATAATATAATATACATTTATTACTATATACTATATTACTATATACTTCTATATGTATATAGTGTATTTAGTATATAGTATATATAATATTTAATTTTAGTTTTTCATACTAATTTTTATATATGTATTTATATACATTTATGTATAATTATATATATATAATAAATTTATATATATTCGATACGAAATTTTAGCTTATAATATTTAACTCAAATAATATAAATTGAATAATATATGTTTATAAATATATATATACACCATTTAACATTTACTTTTATTATTAAATTATGTATATATTTATTTCTCTACTTATACATATATTATTTGTATGTATATCATCTACCCATATAGAAAACCGTCAGCTTAGCTGTTCGTTTTATTAAATTACGACTGTAGTTAATTGAAAGTTAAAACCAATTATATTTACGTTACTACCTGAGAGCTCATCTCCCCCCAATTTCCCACTTTCGACCTGCTGCTGCTGCTTTAATTAAGCCGGAAAACCGCTGTAGTTGCAGCAGCTCGGCTAGCGACTTTTTCCCCGTAAACCAGCGCCAAGTGGCTGACGCTGGAAAACTTTAGCCCCCACACACCCACTCCCACATCCACTCCCACTCTCTCACACACACAGACACACAGCCAGGCGTGTAATGAAAAAAGAAAATTGACATATTGCTGCAGTTCCTGTGGCCTGCTTGATGATCTCCTGTTCCACTTCACAGAAGCTGCAGAGCCTGTCTAGGCATCAGGTCCCCAGTTCATCCGCACTTCTACGTATTTTGAACCCGCTCTGTCTGCCACTCCCACGCGCCCACTCCCAGCTGGTTGGCATGCATGTTAGTTCTTTCTGCCTTGGCTAGTTAGCTCTAAGTAAAAAAATGCTTCAACTCTGACAGCTCCTCTTTGGCTGCGGCTCTCGCACAACTTTCAGCTTCAATTGCGCTTCCGTTTTGCACTCGCTGTGTCTTGGGCTATTGCGTATACGCGCCGTGGTACCGAGGCGCTACTCGCTACTTGGGCCACATTTCGCTTTTATTCTACTATGCAAATGTCTCTGTGTGTGAGTGTGTGTACGTGTGTGTGTGCTTGCAATTTCGTGTGTATTTACGATTCTGGTTTGTTGTTGTTTTCGTTGTGCTGGTTGTACAACTGCGGCAGCCATTTTGTATAGCATGCTTAGCGCGTACTATGAAGTTATACACACTCGCACATAGAGACAGAGGAAGAGAGCGAGAGAGAGAGAGCGTAAGGCAGAGCGTGTGAGGGAGTCAGAGAGGGAGAGTTATACACACTCTCACACACGGCGAGTGAAATTCCTTTTTCGTCATTTTTTTGCAGATTTTCGGCATCTAGCACAAAAATTTCCCAACTTTTTCGCTTGGAATTTCTGATATTATTTTTTCTCTTTTTTCTGCTTGCTGTTTGCTTCTTGCCTCGCCAAAAGCAACGATTGGCACAGCAGCACGACAATCGACAACAGTTAGCCAATACAAAAACAACAACAACAACAACAGCAGTAGATGAGATGCTATACACAGCCAGCAAGATAATAGCCCAACAGAAAGTTTTCAATTCGAAATACAAGAAATGCATTTCTGCCTATTTCTGCGCCCCCTGAAAAAGCCGAGCAATGGTGCCTGGGTAGCTGAGTCGTGAGTATGTGTGTGTGTGTGTGTACAAGCTGAAAGTAAAATGTTAAAAGTGATATTATACGACGCCCCTGAAATAGTCTGTAGCACAATATTTACAGCGAGTAGCTGCTGCGGCTGCTGCTGCTGCTGTTGATAGATTTCAAATTTAGATATAAGCAAAATCTCTTGTAATTGATTTGCTTTGTCCGCAGGTCAATTATTTCATCTATTTGCGTGGCACGAGCATATATCATATATATCTATATACAAATATATATATACATCATCACAAATCAAATTCAATTCGCATGCTTCAGTTGCTTGCAATCATTTTCATTTATTTATGATGAAATTTTAAGCATGATTTCATAAGTGAAATAAATTATGCAAAGCAAAAAAATATTAGGAAATCTAAATTTTTTTTAAAGAATGTGAATAATTTTTGTAGAAATTGTATAATTTTTATTAATTATCTATGCCGGCTTAATGAAGATTTATATAGATAGGTAAATAGTTAGGTAGTCATTAGAGTAATTATGAATATATTCTATATTATATTTCTCCTGTTAATATGTAGCTCAAATTTTTTATGTGAATCAAAAAATGGATCTTTAATGAGGAAAAATTAATATGGAAAGATAAATAGCTTAAAATTTGCCAGAAAAATTAAGTATTATGATACTATAGAAAGACTCAGCTTAACCTTTTACTTATACCAATGCAGAGGCATCTCTATAGTAAACAAATACTAAAGTCTTCTTTCTGCGTTCTGAGTTTAAATATTCTAATATTCATATTACTATTAATTAATAATAATAATAAATAAATAATAATACTATTAAATATCCTAATAAATCTAAATGATTAAAGTTGTCACATATAAATATAAAAATAAATATAATTATCTTAGAATGAAGGCTTTCATAAATTAATGCTCAACTACTGATATCTAAAATTCAATATGATTTGTTAAAAGCTAATCCTAATCAGTTTGATTACATTATATTGACATATAAAAGTAATCTAAAATATTATTATTAGTATCCTCTTCAATCAATTCCCTGTGAAACGTTGCACTTCCGCACAGCTGCATACAATTATTTGAGGAACTGCACAAAATTCCGAGAACTGCAGAAGTTGTTTATTTTTGCTAGAATTAAGCGGAATGTAATCAGTTGCAAAACAACTCTATTGAAAGCACAAATAGCAGAGATACCTGATAAACATTTGCATTGCTGAACTGCGGGCTGTGTTTGCAGCTAAATATAGGTACACAGATAAATATTTGTGAAGGGCCGCAGAGTCACCTGCCGTGCAATTATGGCCCTTATATCACTGACCCATTTTCGGCTGGTCTCAAGCTCCATTAACGATTCAGGCAGGCCTGCAAAATTGTTAGAGACAAATTGAAAACGGTCCTCGACAAATGTCAAATAATACGAATCATCGATTTTCTTTTTTGACCGTGAGCATGGGAAAGGGGGGGCAGATAGGGCGGGGGGAGGGACGACTTCCTTTCAGGGCCTTTATTGCATTTTTCGTGTTCTATTGTGCAAGAATTGTTCAATGCCTGGCGGCTGGGCTCAAAGTGCATTTGGCAGTTGACAGTTTCTGGATATTTGATGTTATTTGATGCAGGGTCAAGGGGCATCCGAAACGCGGGGGTGAGGCTGGGATTGTCTCTGTGGGCGCTATTTGTAAAACATCAATTGAATTGTTGTGTTCCGTTCGTTGGTGGGCAGAGGATGCTAGTGAGATGCTAAGACGTGGAATATATAATAATCTTATAGGAATATATAATAACAATCTATATAAAATATAATACAATTTAATACATATAAGATATATAATAATATAATATAATAATAATTATTTTTATTATATCTATTTTATATGTATTTATTTATTTTTTATATATATAAAATATATAAAAATATAATAACATTTAATATGTTTAATATTTAATATATTTGTATATATCCAACTCTTGGTATATATATATAAACTATACAATAGAAAAATTCGGCTCGCGAGCAGATATAATATAAATACCGAGTTGATAATAAAATAATATAATAATGATTTAACATATTAAATTTTATTATATATTTTTTATATTTTATGTATATCATTCTTATTTTTTTATATATTTTATATGTATTATTTTTATTAAATTAAATTATATTATTGTAAAGTATAATAGAATTATTTTATACAATAATATAATAAAATTTAAAAGCATTGGAGCTAAATGTAAATTGGGTCTAGACCTTAATGATATCCTTTATCAAGTTATTTAGTATAAGTAACTGCATTTTATAAATTGAGTCAAGCAAGGAATAAGATTTGCTCAAGTACTCTAAAATAATAATATTAAATTTGTTTGGGCTCAAGTTCAACTCTAATGAAATAGATTTATTACTTTAAATTGATTTCGAATAAAGTCTTTTACTTTAATAACTTTCTTAAACCCCAACCACACTTACTATTCAGTCTTGGCTAAATAACTATGCATAGACAGCATATGTAACAACAACTGCTATAAAAACAATACTCTCCCCTCACTTGAACCACTTCCTAAGTGGGCCTAAACGGAGTACAATGCAGTCTCTAATCGATCGCACTCCTAACACCTACTTCAGCTCGTGTAACAATGGGGCGTATGAAAATGTCATTACGTGGGCACTTGTAACCGTATCTATGCACGCATTAAAAGTCAAAAGTCATGAAGCGTTATTAATTTGCATACTCCACTCTCACTCTCCCTCTCTCTTTCTCTTCCTAATTCTCTCTCTCTCTCTACTTCTCTCTTTTGCAGATTGCCAAACCACAACAAAAGCAGCAAGAACAAAGCTAACAAAGCAACTTTACACACACGCCCACAGACACACACCCACACACACACACACGGACACACCCACACACATACACACCCACACACACACACACATACGGTCACACACACACACATTTAAGCAATGTGCTGCCTGCATCTGAAGAACTTTAAATGCGCGATTCGTGTGCCCGCCCAGCGGTCAGCAGATTCATTGCCCAAGTGCCACAAGAGCTAAGAAGGCAGCGACTGCTCACACTCAAGGCTTAACAGCTGGACTTACAACAACAACAACAACAACAACAACAACAACAGCTACAACAGCGTCATCAATTATCACAGCAACTCACACACACACGCTAACACACTCCCTCACACACACACCTGGTACGGCATGCCACGCCCACTGGTGGTCAGCCTCCTCTGGCTGCTGCTGCTGCTGGGCGGGCCTGGATCGGCGCTGGCACAGCGGCCGCTGCTGAATCACACCTTCAACTCGCTGCCCATGTCGCAGCACCAGAGCAACAGCTACAACAACTACAACGGCAACAACGGCAACTACCAGGGCGCGGGCAAGCAGCTGCGCAACGGACGGCTGCACGAGCAGCCGCAGCCGCTGCCGCTGCCCACGCTGCCGGGCCTGGCGCAGCCCGTCCATGTCTACGACGACTACGAGGGTGAGGCGAGCGCCGGCACCTTTGGCTCGCGCCCGCCGCCCGGCAGCCGGCGCGACACGCGTCGCCGCCAGAATCTGTCGCACGTGGGCGCCGGGGGCCTGCCGCGGCCGGAGCGCGGCAACGGGCAGCGCGGCATCGAGTCGCTGCGCAAGGAGCTGATGAAGCCGTCGGTGGGCGGTCCCGGCGGCGGCATCAGCGGCAAGAGCACCGGCTACGCCTCCTACTCGGCCACCTCGTCCATTGGCAAGATCGACGGCCTGGGCGGCGTCGGCTCGGCCGATCGCTACGGCGAGCGCCTGCGCCAGCCCAGCGGCGCAGCCGCCATGACAGCCGGACCCCACTCGACCCGCGTGCCGCCGCTCTACGCGGGCCTGGACACCCAGCCGATGCGCAGCTATCCGCGCAAGAACTCCATCAGCGAGCTGCTCAAGCTGAAGAAGAGCTTCAACCAGGCGGACGAGCCCGTGCGCAGCGTCACCGATGGCAACATGGATGGCGATCCCGATGGCGACGTGGGCCAGATCGATCCCATACAGCAGATCAAGGAACGCATACGCGACACAGCGCCCAAGCCGGTGAGTTCAAGCGGCACATCGTCTCCTCCAAGTCCATTCCAATCTAACTCTTGCCTCTCCTCCTCTCTCTCTCTCTCTGGTATATAGAACACCTATGCCCCACACACGGAGTCAACGCCCTCGACGGAAATCGAAGATTTGCTGGGCGTCAAGTGCAACTTTGAGACGCCGTGCGCCTGGGAGTGGACCGAGCACCTGCCGGACGGCTTCCAGGTGATCAGCGGCACAGAGCTGGCAAAGAAGAATATGACGGGTCTGCTGCCGGGGCCGGTGGCGGACAGCATAGACGACGCCAATGGCCACTTTCTGTACGCCCGGGTGCAGCCGAGCACCCGCCAGCTGAACCTGACGTCGCCGTCGTTCAGCACCACGCTGGAGCGCTGCTTCCTGGAGGTGTATATGCACCAGAGTGACATGAGCCACGGCCTGTCGCGTGTGGTCGTGGAGCCACTGCATCCGCAGGAGAGCAGCTGGGTGCCGGCCGAGATACAGGGCGACAACTTCCGCCAGTGGACGCACAAGCTGTTCCGGCTCGGGCGCATATCGCGCGACTTTCGCATCAAGTTCGAGGTCGTGCCCGAGCTGAAGCAGGGCCAGAAGGCGCATGTGGCGCTGGACAATCTGCGCATGGTCAACTGCTTCCCCGAGGGCACCAAGTCGGAGAAGTGCAGCACCTCCCAGGTCAAGTGCATGATGAACAAGGTGCCCGTCTGCATCCCCCTGCCGCGCATCTGCGACATCACGCGCGACTGCGACGACGCCGAGGATGAGCTGCAGTCATGTGGTGAGTAGACACGCCCCATTAATGCCTTATCTCCCAGCGGGTGCAGCAGTTCAAGCTCTCTTATCTCTCTCACAGACAAGATACCCTACGGCGGTCGCTGCGACTTCGAGGATGATTGGTGCGGCTGGCGCGACTCGGGCAAGACGACGCTGACCTGGTCACGGCACACTGGCTCCTCGCCCACCCACGACACGGGACCGGATGGCGATCACACACAGCAGCATCTGCTGAACACCACCGGCGGCTACTACATGCTCGTCAACATGAACCAGCACATCAACAACTCCGATAAGAGCTCCATCATCGGCTTCGCCAGCAACGCGATCATGCTCAGCAAGACCTTCAACCCGCCGCCCTCGGTGCATGGCAACTCGGACTCGCCCTACCGCAACTCGTGCGTGGTGCGCTTCTACATCCACCAGTTCGGCAAGAATCCGGGCAGCATCAACCTCTCCGTCGTCGAGATGAAGGAGAAGGAGAACATAACGACCACGCTCTGGTGGAGCAGCAAGAACCAGGGCAGCGACTGGCTGCGCGCCGAGTACGTCCTGCCCAACATTACGGCCAAGTGAGTTGAAATGCCCGGAATCTCTGCGAACTCCTCTTTCATAATTGAATCTTATGCTTTCAGATACTATCTGCAATTCGAGGCACGCATGGGCATGCGCATCTTCTCGGATGTCGCCGTCGACGACTTCTCTCTCAGTCCCGAATGCTTCGGTCTCAACATACCCGAGGAACATCTCAATGGCTATAATTATTGGGACGTCCGGCACAATCTGAAGAGTCCGGCGCATCATGACTTTGAACATACGAACTGTAAGTGGGGAATCTACTTATTTAGTTGATTTAATATACTAGAAAAAAAGCTCCTTAAAAAAAATTATAAGGAATATAGTTATTGTGATGTATCTTTGACCTTATCTATTTGTGGTGAGATTGAAGAGTTAAGTTAGCTTTGTCTATCTGAAGCAATAAGAACCTACATTCAAGTACACTGCGCGTCTTCTGAATAGGGCAACCTTCACATTCTCTCTGTAAATGTTGAATATTTTCTATATCATTTGGGATATCGACCTAATTTTTGTTCCAGGACTCTAATTGATTTCTTTAAAAATAAAATAAGATAGAGTTTAAGAAAAATCCAACAATATTAAATGTTTTTATAATTTTTAAAATTCCGAATATATAAAATAATTTTTAAAGTCTTTAAACTTAAATTTAAAATATTTTCAAAAATTCTTTAAAAATGTTATGTTGAATATATTCTATATCATCCGAGATCCTCATTTTTGCTCCTATTGGACTCTTATTTATTCTTTTATAAATAAAAAAAGGTTCAATTTAAAAACAACTATAAATATATTAAATATTCTTAAAAACTTTAAGTCCGAATGTATTAAATATTTTTCAAATTAAAATTTTAAATATTTTCAAAAATTCTTTTAAAAATCGTTTACAAAAAATTTTATGTTGGTCGTCAGAATCGCTCAATCAAAGTCAATTGTGAATATCTAGATCAATGTGGCAGCAACAGTTAACACATTTTTTTTGTAGGCCACAAAATTGATGTTATTTAAGAAAAAAATTACTTTAAGAAGATATAGTTTAAATTTCGGATGAAAAATCAAAGATTTAAGCATATTTCCATAACTGTGACTGCCGAATTGAGCGAGATATTCACAACTGAGTTAGGATTCGCTAATCAATAGACTCTAAAATTAATTATAAAGTCTACGAACATCCCAAACTTATCTCCTCTTAAATAACACACCCTAAGTAAACAAATCTGACTCTAACTCATGCCCATCCAATTCTCGTCTTACCCCTTTACAGATTTAGAATTAACGACGTGCGATACGAGAGGTATGATAGGACCGACACAGGCTCAATGTGAAATCTCCTACAGGGAGCAGAACCAAAGTCACGTGTTGCGCGAGGTGCACGTCGTGGAGGATCAGAGCACCTACAAGGGCATGCAGAAGTGGAAGGTGCCCAACGAGGGTCACTACACGTAAGTTTGCCCAAATCCAGCCCGATCTCCACTTGCCTAATTCCAATTGTTTCCATTGCAGCATCATTGCCAAAGGTGCCAGCGGAGGCCTGGGTTCCGGTGGCGTGGGCAGCTCGCGTGGCTCGGTGGCCGTCGCTGTGCTGGAGCTGCTCAAGAACGAGGAGCTGTACTTCCTGATTGGGCAGCAAGGTGAGAACGCCTGCATCAAGTCCATGGGCGTGCACAAGGAGGCCGGCTGTGGCACGGAGCACGAGCTGGACCTGGGCCAGTACAGCTTCCGCTCCAAGCAGGACATGGTGAAGAACATTTACATTGAGAACGGCGCCGGAGGCGGGGGCGGTGGATCCTTTGTCTTCCTGCTCAACCAGGCCAAGAACGAGGCGGTGCCGCTGCTGGTGGCCGGCGGCGGCGGTGGCCTCGGCATTGGCCAATACATAGACGAAGACTTCCAGCACGGCCAGAAGGCAAAGCCCTTGCAGCCGCCCGAGAGCGGACAGATCAACGGCGAGCCGCTGAACAAGAAGACCGCCGGACCCGGCGGCGGCTGGCGCGCCAAGGAGGATCAAGCCCTGAGTCCCACCTATGGCGCGGCACTGCTGCAAGGTGGCCGAGGTGGGCACTCCTGCTACGTGGAACTGGCTGACAATGGCACCACGGTCCACAGGCATGGCCAGGGCGGATTTGGAGGTGGCGGCGGTGGCTGCAACACGGGTGGTGGCGGCGGTGGCTATGTGGGCGGCGATGTCTACCTCAACGAGTCGAACGGCGAGGGCGGCAGCTCCTACATCAGCAGCAGCCGCAGCCTGCGGGATGCCAGCGAGATCTTTGCGGGCGCCAGCAGCGGCTCCGGCGCCATCATCATCATTCCAGCCATCGAGGGCTGCGGCTGCGACTATCGCTGCGTTGCCCTGGACGAGTACAGATCGAAGGTGCGTTGCATATGCCCGGATGGCTGGAGTCTCAAGCGGGACAACAACACGGCCTGCGAGCGCCAGGAAGAGGCCGGCAAGTCGTCCTTCCAGTATCTGGTCTCCATCCTAATGGTCTCCCTGGCCGTGCTCTTCATCTGCATTGCGGCGCTCATCTTTATGCTGTGTAAGTTGACTCCACTTAATCTCCACCAGCAACTCTGCTAATCCCACTTGATATTTCCTCTCTTAGACAATCGCTATCAACGCAAGAAGCAGGCCAAGCTGCGCCACAAGATGCTCGTCGAGCAGGACCTGCAGCTGAGTCGTCTGCGCCACAATATCGACGATTCCAATCTGAATAACTTCAACCCCAACTATGGCTGCGATGGCATACTCAACGGCCACATCGACGTCAACAGTCTGCCGCAGGTGGCACGCGAGAGCCTGCAGCTGGTCAAGTGAGTCAACCTCAAAATCCTGGCGAATCCAAATAGCTAATCCCATCTTCCTCTTAGTGCTTTGGGCAAGGGCGCCTTTGGCGAGGTCTACCTGGCGCTCTACCGCCATCGCGACGGCGATGCCGTGGAGATGCCCGTGGCTGTGAAGACGCTGCGCGAGGATCCCAAGCGGGAGAAGGAGGAGGACTTCCTCAAGGAGGCCGCCATCATGGCCAAGTTCAATCATCCGAATATGGTGCACCTGATTGGCGTCTGCTTCGATCGCCAGCCCTACTACATAGTCCTCGAGCTGCTCGCCGGCGGCGACCTGCAAAAGTTTCTGCGCGAGAATCGCAACACACCGGAGAGACCCTCACTGCTGACCATGAAGGACCTGCTCTTCTGCGCCCTGGATGTGGCCAAGGGCTGTCGCTACATGGAGAGCAAGCGGTTCATTCATCGCGACATAGCCGCACGGAACTGTCTGCTGAGCAGCAAAGGACCTGGTCGAGTGGTCAAAATAGCTGACTTCGGCATGTCCCGTGACATATACAGATCGGACTATTATCGCAAGGGCGGAAAGGCGATGCTGCCGATTAAGTGGATGCCGCCGGAAGCCTTCCTCGACGGCATCTTCACGTCGAAGACGGATGTGTGGTCCTTTGGCATCCTGCTCTGGGAGGTGTTCAGCTTGGGCCGCTCGCCCTATCCCGGCCAGCATAATACCCAGGTCATGGAGCTGGTGGTGCGCGGCGGACGTCTGGGCTCGCCCACCGAGTGCCCTGTGTCCATATACAAGATCATGGCCGACTGCTGGAATCCCACGCCCGAGGATCGACCCACTTTCACCAGCCTGCTGGAGCACTTGACGGCTTGCACCCAGGATGCGAGCATCATGAATGCCCCGCTGCCCAATATACTCGGCCCCACGGCCGCAGAGCGCGACGAAACGGTAATACGGCCGCCAAACGGCGAGGAGTTCTGCCTAGCCGTGCCGGACTACCTGGTGCCGCTGCCCGGCAACGGCGTGCCCCATGCACCGGGCACAGCAGGCGCCTACGTGCCGACGGCACAGCGGCAGCAAAACGCCTGCACTCCACCCGCGGTCACCTCGCCTGCCGCACCGAAGCCCGCGCTGCCGGAGCAGATGGAGGGCGCTGGGGCGCTGGGCGGCGACTGCTGGGAGACCTCGTTCATCTTGCCCAACTCGAAGAGCGACCAGCCGTTGCTCAGCGCCGGCGCAGTCACCACCATGGCCAGCGGCGACTCGCAGCGCAATCTGCAGTCGTCCGCAGTGGCCTCAGCCGTGGCCACGCCCATTCTGCGGTCGCCCACGCACAGCGACGAGGCGAAGCTGATCAGCCTGGATACGCCGCAGCCGACGCCGACGACCATACAGCCGCCGCTGTCCTTCGCCTCGCAGCTGGACGGGATTACGCTGGATCCGGCTGCCTTGAGCAAGAGCCTGGCCAACGGTGGTGCAGGAACCGCCGCAGTGGCCGCCGCCAATGGCAGCGCCAAGCAGTCCTACGCCAACGTGCAGGTGCAGCAGGTGCTGAAGGGCGAGCCGGAGCGGGAGTGCGCCAAGCTGAACGGCACCCTGCCCACGGGCAATGGGGCGATCATCAATGGCGAGGCGCCGGCTGTTGTCACGGTGAATGACACGCCCTTCACCATACAGGGCTACGCGGAGCGGTACAAGGACAACAACAATCATTCCGAAATCAGTTGTTAGAGGAAATCCGGGCATGGCACACTGCAAGGGCTTTGAGCTTTCGATAAATCGGTTATCGATCAATTGTTGCATCGTATCTTGTTTTTTGGGACCCAGGTCCACTCACAATTTGTTTGAGAACTAAAAACGCATAACGAATATTTAAACAAAACAAAAAGGAAAAAAAAGGAAACAAACACACGAGTGAGAAGTTCACAAAATTGTATTGTAATTTATAATTAAAAATTTGTATGCGTAAAGCACACTCAGAGAATTACAAGTGGGAGGAGGAGAAGGAGAAACAAATTATAAGAATTAGTTGGAGATTAGTTTAGTTTTAGTTTAGCTTAGTTTTTGTAAGCCGTTAGTTTTGCCAATTGCAAGAGGTTGTATATAAGTATATATGATGTATTTATCTTGATTTTGCTGCGATTATCGATTATCCTTCTTTTGATACACTTATTATTAGTTTAATTTTGTAAGCCGATGACTGAAATGCTAAACAATATTCCTAAAACAACAAATTTGCTTATATTTTATATGAATACTCCAGACAACAACAACAACAACAACAAGAAAATCAACAGGAAGATAATGTACCAACGCATATAGTCATTTATTAATTTATTTTAGCTACTTTTATTTTATTTTTGAAATAAAGAATGCAACGTAGTCCATATACAAACAGCGAGCATATATACATATATTTTATTATTTTTATTTTAAAATATTTTTTGTTGTTGCTTAAGTTTTATTTTAATTTGATTTTGATTTTGTGTTTGACCTGTAAATAAAAGCTTCCGTCGTAGCATATGAACTTACGTATTTTATATCTAAGCTAACTGTAGCATGTAAAATATATATACACATAAAAAAATATTGAGAAAAATGGAAAATAGAAAAAAAAAACTACAATTTACAGGGTGATTTTTATGAAAATTCAGTTGTATGTTTGAAAAACAAAAATTAGCGTAAATTTACGAGAAAAAAAGAAAACGTTTTCTTTTATCTATTTATTTTCCATTTTTGTTGAGCGCCATTTTTCATTTAAGAGATGAAAAGTAAGAAAACAGTTAATGATTATTATGAACAATTTTTGTAAAATAGTTTCGAGTTTTGCGTTGGCCAAAGCAAACGCGAGCAGCAACTCGCATTTGTTTAAATATTTAACAAACAAAAAATATTATTGGAAAAAATGTTGTTTCTGCATGTGTTAAATTGCAAAGGTCGCAGCTCGTGGGCCGAGCCGAAGTGATTATTCAAATTTTTACATTTAGTTCAGACGAAACAAACAAGCTTTAAATTATATAATTTTTATAAAAATATATATACACAATGACATAAAATATACAAAATGAAAAAAAAAGAAACCAAAAAAAAAAACAAATTAAAATGCATACATATTTATATTAAACAAGGAACAACAAAAGAAAAAAAGAAAAGAAAAATTATACAATACACAGAAGAAATAAAAAACACAAAATTAAAAATTTATGAAATGAAATTCAATGGACGCTAAAAATATTAACGAAAACATTTAATTTATATGATGTATATGTATATTAAATGTAAGCATATTCAATGTGTGTTTAGGGCATCTATATATGTATATGTGTATATATATATCCATATATATATATAAGCATATATCTATAACGAATGATAATATTATGTATATGTATATGTTTTGCTTATGTACAAGTACATTTATATGCGCATACATCTATATATATATAACATAACTATATATGTATGTACGAGGAACTAAAACAAAATAATGCTGAATACGCAAAAATGACAAACATAATAATCGAGTATGTAAATTACATAGGTCTAACATCCGACGAAACCAAAAACGAGAATGTGTACAAATAAAAACTAAAAAAAAAATAATAATAATAATTAAATAAATATGCAACACATTATTTCACAAAGAAAAAAGAAAAACCAAAAAACCAAAAAAATGGAAAAGAAAATATGCTTCAAATATATCTCAAACATTCACAGCTAACAATTTAGAATCTAACTTTAAAACTTACTTTTTGCTCAAGAAAGAGATCGCAAACAGTTTGTTTTGCATTAGTTCTTTGCGATTCGCATTGACGAGAGAAAGAGAGATGAAAGTACATAGAATAATTATGTATATCAGACGGAGAGATGAACATTTATACTACATACTTACTTATATGTGTATCTATTATGGTTGTGCCGAGGCATGTAAGGGCGTTCCCCAAATACAAATACATACCTACGAAAAAAACGTATATATTCGTAAAATATAAGCGAAATTCTCGTACTCAAGCTAAATAGAGTTTAACATTTTTCACAAGCTTTTAGTTTATTCGAGAGTATTGTTTCCATTTTGTATTGCATTGTATAGAGGTTGTAGTGGATGGGTCGAAATTGCATTGCATCAAGATCGCTCGAATGGTATACCATTGACAGCTCCTCCATTGACGGCCTGCGTTCCCTTAGTTTTTGATATCTCCACATCGTAACCTGACAAACTACTCACCTTGTGTACCTAAAGTCCAGAACCTGACAAGAGTTACTCACAATTATACATATTTATCACAAATACCATACCATATACCGTATACCATATTCAAATGTTGGCGCGCACTTCTTGATCTATTCAGAAATCACTTTCAGTTCAGTTGCAGACCATCCACTGCTGCCCAGGTATATATATATACATATGTATATCGAGAGATTTATGATTTCAAATGCATACGTATATCTATATATATGTATCTATTGCCGCCAACCAATATCAGTAGTTTTGGATACACTTCATTGCTCCACAATAAAATGTCGCAACGAAACTTTATAAAACAAATATATATGCAACAAATACTTAAAACAAAAACAAAAAAAAAACAAATGATATATAAGTATATAAAAAAACAATAAATAGTATTTTTTATATACTTAAAAATGGAAAAAAGATAAAAAAACAAACAGTTGAAATTATAAAAAATAAATTAAACATAAAGGTACAGGCGTAGACCTAGCTCTAGCTATATAAATATTAAATATAATAAAGTAAAATTGAAGGTTTTCATTTAAATCGTAATTTATTTTGTTACATTTAAAGCAAAACAAAAACAGATGATAATGTTGAAGACGACGATGAAGATGATGAAGAAGAAACAGAAACGTAAAGACTAGAAAAAATAAAACAACATTTTGTAAGCAAAAATGTGAGTTTAGATCGTGAGGCAGAGTTAAGGAAAAGTGTGTGCTAATAATATATAATATATATGAGAATTATATATGGAAATTGTTAGGTGCAGTTGGCGTAGGGGCGCTTGAAGGAGACAAGTTGATGATCGAGAGTTGAACTAAAATAAACTAAAAGTAAAAAGCGCTTAAGCATACAACAAAGTCCATTTAGTATTTACTACATATTTAACGATTCACAGGCAAAGCACATTCATAACAAAGTAAAATAAAATAAAGCATAAATAACGGAAGTCGACACATTTAAGAAAATGAAAGTTTTGCTGAACAAATTCTCAACTGTAGCTCTCACAATATTTTTCAAATATAACTAAATGTGCTTGATTTGAACGAAAAGCTATTTATGATTTCCTTCGAGACACTTTCAAATTAAAAATACAAAATAACAAGAAAAAGAAAAAACCAAAAATATATATTGTAAACCACCTTTTCTCAACTACTCTACATGTCTCAATATCAAGCCCCTGTGAACAAGTTTGTGTGCAATTTAATTGGAAGCACAGACCGAATTTCAATACATTTGTATGAATCATTAAGTTGTCCTTGTTTTGTCTGAACGATGCGAACTTAAAAGTGTGTATCGCTCTTTTAATTCCACAATCACAACATCTGACAAACAAACCTCTAAGAAGATAAAAACAAAATTAAATATATATAATTATATATGATATTGCGAAATCGGTAAAGCCAAGTAAAGACAATTTTAAAGATGGATAGCGTGTAAGCGCATGAATTGTGAAAAACGCAGTGAAAAATAAATAAAAATAAATGAGAATTCATGTGTACAAAAAAAATGGTCCGTCTTTTGATTGCCCCGCAAAGCCCATTAAAAACAATATTTTTTTTTTTTACAATTTCCTTAATGGTTTTTTATTTGTTTTGTTTTTTAATAATTTTTTCTTTAGTTTTTTCTTCAGTTTTTTATCGTCTTCGGCTCTAATGAAAATTACTAAATTCAATTATTTGCATGCCAATAAGAACTAAAATCTTTAAATAGCGTTTTACAATTTGTTTATTATTTATTTTAGTTTTTCTTTTAGTTTATATTTCTCTAGGCTCTAATCTATATAACTGTTATAAAAAAAGAAGTAATAAAGTCGAGATTTCTAAACGGTTCGAGTTAACTGCAACTAGCAAAGGTATTTAGCAAATAAACTAAACTTTTCTCTTCTTCTTTTCAGTATTGGAAGTGTTTTTGTTAATTATTTTAAAAATAAAATTCAATAAAATCTAGAACATAAAAATATATAATAATTGCACGAAATGTCTGTTGTCTTTTTATATAGTTAGACCCCAACCTTACGAGTTATGTGAAAGCAAAATGAACTAGCTCGGACTAATTTCTGGCAGATGTGGGAATGCGGCGCAGAGAACTGATAGACAGAAGCCAGTCGGATGCAACCGACTGCGCAATACTTGCTCAAGCAATCAAAAACAATCAACTAATGAGTTCTATTCCAGAAATAAATACTTTTACCTAGCTCTGAAATCTAGCCAATTCAGAGAATGGAATATTTAATTTTCCAACTCGCCCCTCACACAGTGGCTTTAGCAATCTGTGCCAGATGCACACAACAAATATACTCATTTCCACTGCTCGAACGGGTATAAAAATTGATTAGAACTGGATGCACCTGCTTTTGTTTTTGCTACTAATTGGATGGAATGTTCTTACTATATGTTCTTTGTGTTCTTCTTCTTCTTTTCAAGTTTAATTCATATATAAATTTAATAATGACGTTTCACTAATTGTGTATACAATCTCATGTCAAAAACTTCGCTCAGTTATACATATACATATACCTAGATATAGATATATATATATATATAGTTTGTATATATAATTTTGTATTTTAACTTCAGTTTTCTTTTGTTTTGCTGATTACGCTTAATTTGTAGGCTGCAAATGCTAAGAAATTATGTTTGATGTTTATATAAATATATTTTTCGTTTAATTATTTATTGGTTTTGTTTTGTATTTTGTTGTGTGTTCTTGTTATTTTTGTTTGTTTCATTTTCGCCATATTTGTCATAATATAGTACATATACATAAATTGAATTTTGTATATTTATAAACTGCTTTTCTTGTTTTTAATTGTGTTTTGTCGTATATAATTCTGTTTTCGCTTGTTCTCTTTTTTCTGTTTTGTTTTGTTTTGTCATATATATATATAAATTGAAAACTTAATTGTAATTGTAAAAATGTTAAAACTAGTAATATAATTTATAATTAATATTAGCATAGTTTACGTTACGTTTATGTAATTTAAAGCAATAACAAGCCATTTTCATATATTTTTTGTTTTTCTCTCTAATTTGTATTTGTTGTTATTAAATTTGTTAAATAGTTTTGTTTCGTGTTGCAAAAGTACTCGGAATTACTAATTACTGCAAAATTGCTTCATTATCTTTGACGTAGTTAGGTTTACTATATAAATTTAATACGAATTTATCGTCTTGCCAAGTATTTATTTCATTTTCATTTTCTTTTCTATTTGTTTTTATCCCTTTTTCTTTTCTCTTCAATTCTTTTTGTTTTGTGTGTTTCGCAAAGGTGGAATATTTTATTTTGTATATATTATATATACGCTTTATTTGATTCGTATTATCATAGTATTACTTTTACTTAGTTGACTGCACAAAATTTACAAAAATTACGTCTTTAACTCGCCAACGAGAGAACCGACACCCTTGGAGAGGCATTTAAATATATATGCATATACATAAATATATATATATACATACATATATATATCTATACATATCTCAAAAATTGCACATCCGAGCGGTGGACCGCGGCCACCGCATCTACATTTGTGTGTTTCGTCTTTTCTTATTCACGGATGCCATGTTGAATGAGCCCGATTGCTAGGTTTGTTTACTCGTTTAACATATATAAAAATATGATTATAATTATTTGCTAAAAACCTCTAAAATGTACGCCGTGTTGCAGGCATTTAGAAATTGCAAAGAAGAACATCACCAGACAAGATTTATGCTGTTGCTGTTGTTGCTGTTGCTGCTGTTGCTGCTGTTGCTGCGGCCAGTTGCCAGCCGGATTATTACAAAAATGGTATGAGGCGCGCGATCTTGAGCGCGTGTTCCAGGAATGCGCTCCACAAATCGTTCAGGCGCTTCGAGCGTGACATCAGAAAGCGCCAGGTGAGCAGCACAGCAACCACCTTTATCAGCTGATGCAGATAGTACAACCTGCAATGGAATATACCAAATGTTGAGTTCCTATTCGAGTGTAATGGAGCTATCTGGACATACCTGACCATACGCTTTCTGCTGGCGGGCAGCGATTCGGGCCGCTGCTTGAACAGAAATTCCCTAAAGCCCAGCACGTAGCGCTCCACGTACTTATCCCAGTTTATGTTGCGCACATCGAACACGAATATCTCACGATCCTTGGGACTGAGCGTGTGCAGCAGGCCATTCACATTGTCGTCCTTGAAGCGCCATTGGCGCGTGGCAAAATATTCTAAGCACTCGACGGCTTTGGCAATTTTGTTTTGTACGTTGACAACACTGAAACGAGAACGCAGTGCGTTAGTCTTGCTGAGCTGAGTGTATGGGTGCTCGGGATCGGCTTACAATGGCTTCTTGCCCATGATGCGCGCCACAGCGTCCAGGATGTGAGCTGGTAGAAAATGTTTTAATATACAATTCAGCGTGTTCATTGGACGATTCATGCGCAGGTCACCAGTCGGATACCACAGACAGCCCTCTGCGAATGGGAAAACAAGATCTAATTAATATCCAGCTCCAGATCAGGTGAGAGAGAGGGAGGGTGACCTACCCAAGGGATGCTTGCGCACACTGCTCATGGCGTATTTGACGAACTCAGACCATATGATGGGATTGCGTTGGCCGGTACAGCAATTGTAGATGAGTAAATTATTGGATTTACGCGTCGCTGTGCGCCAGGCAGCGGCTATCATTAGATTAATCACAATATCGACAGGTACCATGTCGGCCACATAGTTCTTTTCGCACATCATCGTGCGGAAGAGGCCCTTGGCCAGCGCCGAGACTAGACCCGTGGGCCCATTGAAGTTATCCACCCAACCGGCAAAGGGCTCATTCAGGCTGGCAGTCACTGCAAAAGTAACACAATCCATTAATATATATAGTTGAGAATGGCCAGGCAATTAGGCTATTTACCAATTGAGGGCCTCACAATGGCAACGGGCAGGTTTCCAGCCTCCTTAAGTAACATATGCTCCGCTAAGGCTTTTGTAAATGTATACGTATTGGGGCGCTTGCCAATGAGGCGCGGTGTCAGCTAATAGGAGGAAGATTAGTTATACAGCTATATATTTATATATCTAAAAGCAAATACACACCTGATCAAGTATATCCTCCGGAAGCCAGTTGATTAATGAGATGATATCATCGGGATTATAGGGTGGTGCATAGATAACCTCTGATACATCGGTTCTATCGCAATTGCAATAGGCAGTGGATACATGAATAAGTGCCTGAAAAAGCAGTACATAAGTAATGGGTAGAGCTTGGGTTATCTATAGATAGATATACTCACGTCCAGGGACATCATGCGATGGCAGAGCTCGACCAACCGCTTTGTGCCCAGCATGTTGATTGTGACTGATAGCTTGAGCTTCTCATCGAATTTCACAGTGGCAGCTGAATGAAAAACGATGGAAACATTGCGACAAAGTAGGCTCTACCAGAAAAATAGAGAATAATCAGTATGGAGTGGCTTCATCGTCAGCATCAAAACCTACCTGATCGCTCTCTGAGATGCCCAGCTCCTCCGATGTTATGTCGCCGGATATGGGTATGACTTTGCTTAATTCCTTCGGCTTCTCGCGACGCAATGATTCGAATAGCTACGAGTTGAGAGACAAATTTAGTTAGTCTCTGAATTTTGTATTTAATGTAAAGTTGAGTGCTCTTACCGGTGCATTTAGGAGTTCTGTGAGGCGCGCCGACACCTCTTGGCCGCGCTTCGGTCGTATCAGCAGATATATATTTCTTATATCCGGACATGAACGTAACAGTTTCTCTACAAGCACCTGGAAAGTGAATAACATGAGAATTATAAGTATGACAGATTAACATATTGATCGAATAACTAATGAACTGAATAATGGAATAATTTATAAATTAGTTTGCCTATAGGCGTATTAGACTAAATGGCGAATTGCTTGATCAGTCTATTTAATTGGCTTATTGATTAAAAGTCCGATAAATCAACGATGTAAATAACGTACTAATTATCATAAAAATTCAATGGAGGTGTAAAGGAATTTCTTGATGCAATAAAATTAGCATTTCTCGATCGAAGCAAACATCCAGCTGGTCTATATTTTTTTTGTAATAAAAAACCAGGCATCAATCACAATGTTGGGCATTTGGTTAAAGCACTTTCTGTTGATTAACCCATTTCGGCTGGGCTTTGGGCAAACTAACTCCTTGGCAAATAAGACGTATTCATTAGGCCGTAAACTATAATTACGAGTCCCGCACCCCCGTGAACGTTGTGCCAACAGCTGCAAGTGGGCGCTAAGTGAGCAGCCTGAGCACACTGAATGAATCGAATGCTATCAATAGCCGCTCACGAAGGACATTGACTGGATGTGCGCGCTCAGCCAGACACGCCCCAAATAACGAAGTGAGAATTGTACTCCAAACAACAAAAGAAGACAACAATAATGACAGCGGAGCCCCAGCGCGTGGGGGCGTGCTCCACTGTGACGTACAGGTAGCAGGTTATGACATTTAAATTACAGTGCCTGGCAACTAGATTACAAAATCGATGCGAAGCGGCAAACACAGCACAGTTTGCCTCACTGTACGGCTATTGAGTGGCAGTCTGAGCGGCACCGGCGCCAGCGATTACATGTCATAATGACGCAGGCAGGAGGCATGCAACACACGCACACACATATGCAAAACAATGGCTGAAAATTGGCACAACAGCCACAGGATATGTTAGGAGTCATAGCTGAGTGTGTGTGCGTGTGTGTGTGTGTGAGGAACAATTAGAGCTTATGCGACATGTGTGTGTGTGTGCATAGGCATGCCAGTGCGATGAGTCAACAGCAGACGTTCCGGCAGAGATGCGCCACTCGACATCTGAAGCAGCCCACTCACACGCCCTCGCTCGTTGTTGTCTGAGATGTTGATTTGCATGTAACTAAGGATTGCGAGAGTGCAATAGAGTAACCTCAATTCGTTGCCAGGCGTGGCCAGAGTTCAACACTCCGCCCGATGCAAACAACACAGTTGCATGCGGCGCACGTGGCGTATGCGTGATGAATGGTGCGTGCAGCCCGCTAAAGTATGCAATAAAAACTGTTCAGGCCCAACTAGAGTCGACTTTCAGTTGGTAAGAGGCGACATTGTAGCTCTTGTTAATATTTAATTAGTATTGCAAAAATAAAGCGAGCCAAATCACTGTAAAACACGAACTTGATCGATTTTTCGATTACACAAAGTTGAGAATTGAAAAGTTTTAAATAAACAATTGCAAAATGGGAGACGACATAAAAGGATAATTACGATTTAAAGGACTGAGTGGAAAATTCTTTGATTGAAGAGGTTAAAAAGTTTAAGAATGGAAAGCGTCAACAGAACTATGTGACTTTTATATTCTGTCATCGAATAATAATCGTTTTATAATTGATGAATCACTATTCGATGGCTAGGTTAAATAATTTCCTCTAACTCTCTCCTATGAACAGCTACGATCTTAAGAGCTGAGTCAGAAATTATTCGCTAAAAAGTTAAAGTCGGACACTCAATGGCTGATCTAGGAAAGCCTCAATAGATGAATCATAATTTTGAAAGTCACTTTACAATTCAAAAATTAATTAGCGATCATTCGATAATGGGTTAATGGATTATTCCATAATTGATTGGCAATAAATTTAATTATCGATTACCGAATATTTACATAAGTAAAAGTAATTTTACTTAATTATCGAAGAATCAGTTAACGACCATTCGACAATGCACAGCGATGATTCGATAATCAATTGACAATATATTTAATAATAGATTACTGAGCATACATATTAGTAAAGGTAATTTTACTTAAATATCGGATAATCAATTAATAATCATTCAATAATCTATTAGCAATTCTTGGACAATCGATTAACGATTACCCCGATGGTAGTACTTTGCAATAAGTCCTTTAAAAATACCTATCACTGACTCCCAATCATACCTCCAATGTTAGCATCATCATCAATTAACGATTATTCAATAACCGATTAATTATCGGACAATCGATTAACGATTACTCGGTAGTAGTACTTTGCAATAAAATCTACTATTAGTAGGGTATATATATTACCTCTCCCTGACTCGCAATCATACCTCCTATGTTATCATCATCATCAATTATCGATTACTATAATTGATTGACAATTCTTGGATAATCGATAACCGATAACCCTATAGTATTACTTAGCAATAAATCCTATTATACCTCTCCCAGACTCCCAATCATACTCTTCCTGACTATGTACAAAAGCGTGATCGATCAAATGTATAGACTCACCTTGCCCATGAAGCCAGTGCCGCCCGTAATGAAAACGCTCCGTCCAGCATAGAACTGTCCGATGGGCACGTAGCTGGTATCGTCGACTCTGTAGCGCTCGTACGGCGACTGCAGGCCCCCATTGCTGGGCAGCGCTGTGGCCGGCGCAGCGCCGAGCAGGGCCGCATTGAGGCCAGCTGCCGCGCCCACCGCGCCGCCACCGCCTCCGCCGACAATGGCACTGCCTGCGCCCGCGCCACTTCCGCTGCCGGCGCTGGCATAGCTGACAGCTGCGTGCGCCGCAGCAGTGAGTCCATTGCTGCGCTGATGCGAGTGAGTGCCGTTCAGCAATGAGAACGTAGCATCGCTGTTGTTGTTGTTGTTGTTGCTGTTACTGCTGTTGCTGTTGCTGCTGCTGCTGATGTTGCTGCTGCTGATGCTGCTGCTGCTGTTATTACTTGTGCTGCTGCTGCTGCTATGCGGTTGCTGTGCGGGCTGAGGCGACTGTTTGAGGCTGTTGCTGTTGCTGTTGCTGCTGCCGATGCAGTTTTCCGTTTCTGTTTTGTTGGCGACGGCGAGTGACATGTTTGTTGCTGCTGCTGCTGTTGCCGTTAGATGCTCCACTTGTTCTTGTATATATCAGTTATTTATATATATATACATATATATAAATAAATATATATATATATATGTGTGTGTGTGAGAGTCTATATATATATGTTTTACCCTTAAAGTATCTCTCGCAGCTAGCTTAGTTAGGAAGCAGTTGAATCATTTGCACTGTGCGCTCCTCGAGTTCTCCTTCAGCTAAAATTAATGTTTTATTGTTCAAGTTGCGCTTCTCGTTCTCCTCTTGCTGGAAGTGTTTTCTGGGGAAGTTGATTTCGTGTTGGAACACACCGCTTATTGTATCGGTTAATATGCAATTAAGTTTCACAGAATTTTGCTGAAGTTGTTGCTGCGCTCGCCGTAAAACACTTTTCCATTTTCGCGAATATACATATACGTGGTCGACTTTCAGCTGGAACACTAGAAAAGTTGTAAAAGTTGAGGCTAAACAGAGTCAAAGGCTAGAGTCCTGCGCCCTCCAGTTGTCTGTGTCTGTCTGTGGAAGAGGTAACAAAGGCTGCAGAGCTGCTAAGTTGTGCTGCAATGAAAGAGAGAGAAGGAGAGAAAAAGGATTAAAATAAGTACGTATTTGATTAGACTTCAAGGCAATCTGAGAAAGCAGGGTATAACACGAGTCTGTCTGTGCTATAAAGTAAGGGAAATTTTATTTTTAGCCGCAGCTGGAAATAGAAAGTGAGTTTAACATTCAATCGAGAACCCACATCACAGGCTGCTCGCCTGCGCCTGTCTATCTATCAAAGTGTCACACACGAGGCGAGAGCCTGTGCCTAAATATAGCTCTCTTTGACAGATCATGTGGCATGTGGCATGTGCGTGAGGAAGCCCCAGAACGGATGCCATACAACGACTCAGCTAAGCAGACATCAATTTTGGCCAAATGACGTAGATGGTGGTGCGATTTGTATCCTTGGATGGCAGCCAGCAACAAACGAATTTCCATGACGTCTGCACGAACTACACTGATATACATATATATAAAATATATGTATTATATAGAGAATCAGTTGGTATCCTTTTTAGCAACCGCAATTCAATTTAACGCACAATCGCACTAAATATGCAAAGCCGTTCGCAGACTTTAAGCCGCTTGGGCGGCCAATTGAGGAACTAACCAAACAGAAAAGCGGCTAAGACCACACGCTGCTGTCGATATCGATGGCAGACTACGAATGCGCACTGCGTCGCCTGTGAGCGGGCATTCTATATCGACGGAATCGCATCGAGTCGAATTGAGCGCTCGTTCAGCTTAGCTGCCACGCAAATACGCTACGGCAGCTAATCACACACAGATGAGAGAGACACACACACACGGCAAAGCTCGGTGCGGCAAGCTGAGCTTGCCAAAGCTCACCAATACTAGTGCAGCCAGGCGAATCGGGCATGAAAGCTCTGAGCGCACAATGGAAAACCCATAGGCCCTGCCGAAAGAGGATAAATAACAGCCAGAAATCAGGCATACGTCATCCCCTTAATAAGTTTGAGTTGTAAAATATTGAATGAATCTGTCAACAAAATGACGACAAGAAATGCAAATGTTGCTAAGTGATTGTTGTTTTGCTAAGCTCAAACAAAAATTACCATTTCGCTAGAACCGCGTGTGTCTGTCTCTCTGCGAAACGGTTCCGTAACCCTGCTGGCCAGGAAACACACCCAGCTCTAAGGGCAGCGACGGCGGCATCATCTATATCGATCAAAGTTCAAGTTGTCACACACATGTCAACAGCATCTCACAGTCTCTTCCCCCCTTGCGTTTCGTGCAGTGTAAACTTTGCACCTCGCAGCCAAAAGGGGAAATTATTGTCGCTGTTAATGCCTTAGCTAATTACCGAAGGCAACAACAATGAAATTCAAATTAAACACTGTTCAAATATTGAACGCGGACAGGAACTGTGTACACGACGCGTTGCGTCGCATGGCTATTTTTTTTTCCTATTTCTCGCATGGAACATCTCTTCGAAATGCGGACATGTGTGTCTGAAATGCGTCTCAAATTCAAGTCCAAAGCGGAGGGCCAGCCCATGGCTTTCACTTTTAAATATCTAAATTCCGCAATATGTTGTTGTATTTTATTTCATTTTTTTTTTTCAACGTATTTAAATTTGGTAATTTTTTTGGTTAGCCAAACTTTCGTTTTCATTTGAGGTACAGCAAAAAAAATCTATTTCCAGAGAGCTTAGAGGGCTAGAGCGAAAGAAAGAGTGAGGAAGAGAGGGACAGAGAGAGAGACTTGAATTTTTTCTGTTGTTGATTTTTAGCTTTTGGTTTTTTTTTCCTCTTTGGTCATTTGTATTTTATATTTCTTTCACTGACGCAGCGTTTTTTTTTTTTATTGTTGTTGTCGAGTTAAGAAATGTGTTAAATTGGCACAGCTCTTTCATGATATTATCGAATCATATCCGCTGTTTCGAGTGCCCATCGGGCAGCACTACAGCGACAGCTCGCTAGCTGCCGCATAATTAAAGTTTAAACACCGCTGAGCGATCCGGAGTGGCTCTCATCACGTAACTGTAAATTTATCAATGGACCTTCCCAGGCAATCCAGTTTTACCATTTTCGGCCAGCCCGTCTTCTTCTTCTTCCGCCTGAGATTCTAAAGTGAAATTTCTTGAAAATCAACTTTTTCATCGCATGATTTGGCGCTCTCACTCTGCGCTCTCTCTCTCGCTCTGCGACTCTCTTTGGAGAGTCACTTTAAAATTCGCGCGCAACATGAGCCGCCGCACCACTGCACCGCCACGAAATCGAACCACGCCTCTGCGCGTGTTAACCAAACATGAAGACCAATCTTTAGCTGCAGTATTTCGTATAACTGTGTATGTACGTGCCTCTCTCTCTCTCTCTCTCTCTCTCTCTCTGTCTCTCTTTCTCTGTATGTGTGTGTGTGCGTTAAACGGTAAACATTCAACCTGCCTTGACAAGGTAGTTACACTGTTATGCCTGTGTATTGTTTGACCCATTTCCTATAATCGTGCCGCATATCATCATCGTCAGCGTCATCGACTTCGACAACGGCGACAGCAACAACAGCAACAGCAACAACAACAACAACAACGACAACAACTGGCCCTGGTCTTTCATAAAACCCAAGCTCGTCTTTGTCTGTCCATTACTTGGCTACGTTTTAGGCCAATACCCTTGGCAAAAACCAGACAATAGCCGCTTAGTCAACAGCTCTGTAACCCAAGTGTTAGGCCCACAGATACTCTTTCTCTACCTGTATCAAAATATACATAATTCATAAATACAATGTTAACAAGAAATGGAAGAAAAATAAAGTCGTTTGAATTATAGATCCAGATTCAAACGACTTAATTGCGCCTCAGTCTCTCGGGAATGCACTAAATTAATTAAGTCAATTCATTAATTATTTAAAAAGTATTTATGCTAAACTAGATTTGCATGGGATATTCCGCAAATCATACAATTAAGGAACATTTAAAAATGTCAAAGATCAACATGTCAGTCGACAATAATATATGAGTAGATAATTGAATACTTGTTTGTCGAAAACTGGCTTACAGTTAATATATTAATAAGTGCAGCTAATGCAACATTATAAACTTAAGTGCGCCTTAACTTAATTAGTCTCAGCTCGCTGGTCAGACCCCTAGCCCATAGTAAAAAAAAACAGGTAAAAGTTCACTGTGCTTTAGTTGCATCAAGTTAATAGTTTTAAGTGAATTGCAGCATTAAAGGAAAAACCTTTAAAAATGTTGTAAGGTTATTAAAGAGAGTGTGAAAATTATGTATATTATTTTTAAAAAAATTTTAATTTTTTAAAATTTTTATGTAATGAATTAAAGTAAACCCCCTTCGTAAATTTCATAAAGTTAACAAAGTGAGAGAATGAAAATTATGTATATTATTATAATAATACAATTAAAAATTTCAAAATTTTGTATATAATGATTAAAGGGAAACCCCTTTAAAAATTTCGTAAAGCTATTAAAGATAGAGTGTGAAAATGATGTATATTATTACAATAATAAAATTCAAAATTTCAAAAATTTTTATATAATGAATTAAAGGAAAAACCTCATATCAAATCATATCTCATCATAAATTTCATAAAGAGAAAATTAAAATTTTGTATATTATTATAATACTATTATTAAAAATTATTATTTATATAAAGATTATAATTAAATCGACTAAAACACTTTCACTATTTAAAAGCTTCTTACTCAATTCAATTATTATTGGCTTAAAACACTTTCATTACTTTAAAGTGTTTTACTCTAATTAATTATAATCATAATACAAATAATTTTGAAATTTTTGTTTTTATTATCATAATATAAATATTTAAACATTTTTAATTTTAATTTTTTTTTGAATAATATAAATAAATCTGTATCTCTCTTGTCTTCTCTCAAATTCTAGTTTTCTTTGCACTCTGCATTTTATAGAGCATTGACTAGTCGTGGAATGAATTCGAAATTCTAAGCGATTGCATTTGAAGCCACTTTGCAGCTGGTTCTTGCCTGATTTTCTGGTTCTCTATTTCCAAGAGACATTGTTGCTTTCAGCTTACATGCCTGAGGTGGGGCTCGCTGGGTCTCTTTGTAGGTGAAATGCGGAAGCATTGCCTGACATATATCGCACGGACTTTGGTCATGGACTATTTGGCCAGTTCTACTGGCCAAAAGGTGTCAACGCTTGAGACGCTGTTTGCTTTAGCAATTTTGAAGATTGTTTCAATCGGATGACGACGCGATGATGACAACTACAAACGAAAGTTCAAATAGACATATTTTCACTTTTCGACAATGGGGCACATTATGTAAATGTAAGTCCCGAGCGGATGCTGGCCACAATATGGCATCATAATGGGTCTGTGCCCTCTATTCTATTGAACCTTTCGACTCTGACGAGTGTCTCTCGCTGCTGTTGTGTGAGTGTGTTTGTTTGTTGTGTGTGTGTGTGTGTGTGTGTGTGTGTGTGTGTGTGTGTGTGTGTGTGTGTGTGTGTGTGTGTGGTTTACCCCCACCCGTTCTCGGGCTGCTTTTACAGTTATCGTAAGTTATCTATGCTTTGTGTGTAATTGAATAAATCCGTGACATCTGTGACTCTGTGCTCCGAGCCGAGCTGAGCTGAGCTGATCTGAGCTGGCTGAGCTAATCTGTGGCCACAGTTCTCTGCATCTGCCTGTGCCCATAATTTGCGCTTTTGATTAACAAACAAAGCGCTTCGCAGTTTACAGCATAAAAGTTAAATTTAAGTGTGTATAATGGGGCCCCCGGCTGAGTGAAAACGCTGTCGCTGCGCACAGGCACATGCATAGGCACAGGCCCCCTAGCCCTGCCGCCCTCTGCTCACCCGCCTCTCAGTCCCCCTTCGGGCAAATTTTCAGTCCGGCCCAATTGAAAGTCAGCTGACGGCCTCTCCAAGTTAGATATTAAGTAATTTTACAATTAGAATTTATATTTATATCTATTTTTAGCCCCAAACATGAGCTAAGACCATGCAATGCGCCAGCCTCCAAAGCTAAGAACAATGTCTACACCACCAATTAAAACGTACCCGACTAATTAACCAAAAACACAAATTATATATATATATTACGCCCACACATCGTAAGTGATTTATGAAATTGCGTTGCAATGAATTGTAAAACCGCACGTGAGATTGATTAGAGCATAGAAAACGAGGCTGGACGTAGTATAAGGCCAGACGATTTTAGATAAGATTTGAGGCTTGTGAACTTGCATAGAAAGTTCTTCCGGCAATTGACCTCACTTGAGAAACAAATAGGGGGATATACGTAAAGTTGTCTAGGCCAGTAGCAAGCCATATGGGAGGTAAAGGTAGAAGTTCCTTGAGTTCCGACTATACTAAATACTGGCTATAGAGAAGTGACTCATGGGGAAAGCGTAAACAGCAGGAAATGGAAAATTCATTTAAAAGAAGAAAGCTTTATGAAAAAAACTTTCTCAAGTATAAACAAAAAATATATAAAAAAGGAAATTAAAAAAAAAAGTAGTAATTTTTCATTTTAGTATTCACCCAATGGAAAATCTAAAGGTCACTGATAATATATGGAATAAAGATCAATATCGAGCCGGAAGATAAGTAAGATCTAATATACTCGAGGCCTTTCTTAACGACTTGTCATGTGTCGATCGTAATGGAACGCTAAAAGGCTTTATAACCGCCGATCCCATATAGCTGCCTGGGCGAACGTTTCGAGCTACGTCACAAGCAATAAACTGGGCCATCAAATATGCCAATTGAGGTCGTGCCAATGCACACAGTGTCGCCTGTTAAAGGCCTGGCCATCCATTTAGGAATTCTCGAAGAGTGTAAAGAAATAGAATTCGAATCGAATCGAATCGATTCGGTATTCAGAGCTGCGAAAGTGCTTTGGAGAGCGAATGAAATTTCGCTGGGGCCGATCCAAAAATCATAGCACGTAACCGATAGAAACATTTAATGAAACTGAATGGCATATATACCTCGAATAAATACATATATGTGTATCTGCATATACAAGTATTTCTTTGTCTGGGGTTGCGAAAAGGTTTGGAAAACCCGCGGAATTTGGGCTGCATTTGCTTATGCGCTGAAGTCGTACTTAAGTGGGTCAATGCATGTGGTCAGACAATGTATGATATTATAATGTATATATAGAGTGAGAGATATATGTATAAACGGGTATATGGATATATACATATTCAAATTATTGTGGCTGTAATGACATTTACGAAGAGCTACGCATAAAGCGCAGACGTCAGCGAAACAAGGGTAAATAGCGCCGAAAAAAACCGTTTTCGCAACACCTGAAAACGGAATTGCAATGTGTTCGAGCCATGGCTGAAAACATGTATCTGTCTCTGTATCTGTATCTGTAACGCTGCTGTGTATCTCACAGTCTGTGTATCTGTTACGGTCTGTAGCTGACCGTGATCCATGTTTATTTATTATGCTGCGTCTTCATATTCGTAGCAGCTGCGCGAGTGTGCAAATTTTATTTGTAAATATGCAATGATTAATATTACAAATATCAAAAAAACAAAAACAAGAAATGAGCGAAAGAGACGAGGTTTCGAAAAGGGCCGTTGTTGTAGCAACTTTCTCGCTGTCGTCTTTAGTTTTAGACTAAATATTACGTCAACGTTGCATAAGCCAACATAAACACCTACCCCCTCCCCCTCCGCAAATATTTGCCGCCGTTTGCATATTTTTAGCCACGCAGGCGGCCTTACACTTACTTGTCAAAAAGAAAAAGAGTTAAGAGTTAACTAAAAGTTAACAAACTGAGCCGAGCAGAGCAGTCGAAACTTCAGTTTTGACTTTTGCTCTTGCTGTTGCTGTTGCTGCTGCTGCTGGTGTTGGCTCCGAATTTCGATTCAGATCTGGGTCAATGACATTTGCGAACACTTTCGTTTTGGGCTAATTGTGGCAAAGTGTTTGTCTGACTCGAACGGGGCGGGCATTGGCTGAGGGCGTGCCAATTGGTTTTTCCTTTTACAGCTTATCGATTTAGCTGCAGCTGTTGTTGTTGTTGGTGTGTTTTATTTTTTATTTAATTTTTTCTTTTTTTTTTTTTTGTTAAAAGCTGTGACACACAAAAAACTGGCAACTGAAATTCTGCTCAAGAAATTTCTCCAAATATTTTCACTTTTGCGCGGAGTCGCTGACGGAGACGCTGGCAGAGACGGCGACGGAGACGGCGCATGCGTGTGTTTGTCTTCGAATCGCTGCGCGCATGCGCAAAGAAATCGAACGGCCGTGAGAGAAATGAGAGAGTGACAGTGGATGAGAGCGAATGCACGAGAGCCACGCACACACACACAGGAGAGAGAGGGGGAACAGAGAGAGACAGAGAGAGAGAGAGAGCGCGCGCCGCGTTCTATATGCTCGCTTATCGTTTATCGCTGCTAACTCGACTAAATTCGATGTCCCGTTGTGTCGGATCGATCTCGCTAGACGCGTGCGCTACGTACGCCGGCTGGAACTGAACTAAACTTGGATGCCAAAGAAGTGAAAGACTTTATGCAGCGTCAGTCAGCGTCGACAGCGACAGCGACAGCGACTGTGGCAGCGGCAGCGGCAGTGGCAGCGACAAGAAAGGCAGCCACAAAGCGCACAAAAGAAAGCCCGGGCAGCGGGCAGCGGGCGGCGGGAGGGGCGGTGCTCAGCGGTGCTCAGCTGGCCCGTGAAGAGCGACACGTAAACGACGACGTCGACGTCGGCGCTGGTGGCATGCAACAAGCTTTAATTGAAAAAGCCGCAAAGAACTGTGAAAAACGAGTCGTGGAAACGTTGATGCCAGCAAGTGTGTGTGGAAAAACCTGCCTGCGCATGCAAAGAAATTCAATCTGAGAGACAGACCCAGTCCAAGTCCAAGACCGCGACCAAGTCCAAGTTCCCAATCGCACTGACATTGACCAAAGAGGTCAAAGTACACACACACACACACGCTGCCGCAGAGTGTTGTGCGTAACGGTGTCGGCCCACAAAATGTGTTTTGCTGTCTAATTAAAAGTCGTGGCACACGTGGGAGAGGCGGAATTCGGTGTGGCGCAGAGTGTCCCCGTTGCCGCCGCCGTCTTCGTGCTGCGTGTCCAGCCCCGCACAGCAGTTCAATGAACCAGTGTTTGCAGCGGCGCTTGGGCTGTGGCTGCATGATTGATAAGTGCAGCGCCTCTCGCCCAATGCAGATGTTGCCAAAGCTGCATAGAAAGCGATAGAAACGGCGAGAACAGTGTAAGCTAGCAGCTAGGTAAGAGAGGGAACAGTTTCGATAACAATAGTGATGACACTCTGAAGTGGGAACAGAAATGAGGGAGCTTGGATTATGTATGGAACAGTTTCGATAACAATAGTGCTGACACTTTAATTATGGCTTGGAAATGGGTTAGCTGCAATTAGAGCGAAGCTTTTTAGAAGTATATAAGAGAGAGATAGAGGGATATGTACTAACAGTAAAATTCGGGGTGGAACGGTTTCGAGAACAATAGTGATGACAGTTTAAAGTAGGAATAGAAATGTGGGAGCTGTGATTATGGATGGAACTGTTTCGATAACAATAGTGATGACACTAAGAAATGGGATAGCTGCGATTAGAACGAAGCTTCTTAGAAGTATATAAGACTCGGAATGGAACTGTTTCGATACCAATAGTGATGATACAATGAAGTAGGAACAGAACTTGAGGGAGCTTTGATTATTCAGATCAGTATTAACAGCAAGATTGATACTTTGACTATAATTTAGATATATGTTAGCTAACATTAAAATGAAGATTGTAGAAGTATCTAAGAGAGATCTGTATAAATAGTAAGATTCAGGATTTCGATAACAATAGTGATGACACTTTGAAGTAGGAACAGAAATGAGGGAGCTTTGATTATACTGACGATTGTAAAGGTATGTAAGAGATATGAATAGCAAGATTAGGGATGGAACTGTTTCGATACCAATAGAGATGATACAATGAAGTAGGAACAGAACTTGAGGAAGCTTTGATTATATTGATATTAACAGCAATTAATTTAGAAATATGTTAGCTAAAATTAAAAAGAAGATTGTAGAAGTATATAAGAGAGATCTGTATAAATAGTAAGATTCGGGATTTCGATAACAATATTAATGACACGTTAACTATAGTTTAGAAATGGGTTAAAGGCGATTAGAAAGAAGATTGTAGAAGTATATAAGAGAGATCTGTATTAACAGCAAGATTCGGGTTTAGAATAGGTTAAAATCATTTAGAAAGAAGTTTGTAGAAGTATGGCAGAGAGATCTGCATTAACAGCAAGATTAGGGATGGACTGTTTCAATAACAATAGTGATGATACTTTTATTAATGGTTAGAAATGGGTTTGCTGCAATTATAAGGAAGATTGTTAAAATATAGAGTATAGAGTAGAGTTCTTAAGGATTTGATAGGGGAAACTTTTGTGCTGCTGGACATAGATGTAATTATTGAGATGGTAAAATATCGATATCTGTGAGCTTTTGTAAAAAATGTTATAATACTTTTTGAAGTGCAAGAAAGTTGATATCATACTAGATTATGAAGCTTTGACTGGAAGCTTAGACAAAGTTGTAAATGATAATTACAACTGCATATTTCACACTCTGTACATTGCGTAAACAGGGCCTATTTAGCTATGATTCATTTTGAAGCCTAGACTTAGTTATATATGTTTAATAATTAGAATATCTTATTGTGTTCACTTTATAATAATAAAATCTAGATATAAATAGACATGGCTTAATATATTTGCAATAATGTGTAGTATAAGAGAACCTTCATGTTGCGTGAAAAATAAGATATGACTAAGATGAAGTTCAGAAGATAACAATAGTGAGTCAACTCAAATGAGAATAAGTTTCGTTCAAATGATGTAAGAAAGAATAAATATTAAAGTTCGTTATGTCACATTTTTAGTATTATGGTAATACATAAAGGTGTTATAAATCGTATATGAAACTGTCGATAAGAGTCGATGATAGAGCAAATTAATTAACGGCAGTAGGCAGTATATAAACCTTAATAACTCCCAATTAACGTAGTGTTAAAAACAATATTTTACAAGAGTTTTTTAATTAAATATTCAGATATAAAAAAAAATGAAAATATTCATAAATTATAGTATTTTACGTCCGACTCTCCACTTAATAATCTTATAGACATACCAAGTTTTTTAGCTATTTACTGAGCCCTCGACTCACTGCCAGTGTATGCCTTTTGTAATTCGGTCAGCGCTGACCTCATATAAAGGTAAATAATATTAAATTTTAAGGCAATAATAATCGCCTACTGCACTCCGGCATATATAGTATATTTAGCAGAAGCTGTGAAGCTGGGATTTTTTTTTTGTTTTGCTGCTCTCGAAAGCAATTGACGGCCTACAATTGCATCGCTTATTTGTCAACAACACTCGGGCTCGAGACTGCTGGGCGGATGCCGTGTGCACCGACAGAGGATTCTTGAACGTTGAGCTCCCCCGTTGATTTGGCAAACAATAACAAATATTGTGAAGAAAAAAAAAAGAGAAACTTAAAGCCCAGTGCAAGGCACACCTTGGAAAAAACACGAATTACACGCAACTCAAGGCGCAGTTGAGCGCGTATTCAAGGACACTGAAATTGGGCTGATGAACCGTGCCGGCTGTGAGATGGGCTGGGCTGGGCTGGGCAACACTAGCTGCCTGAACGGGCGGATGGACGGCGCGACGGACACGTGCTAAAACCGGACTGCGAATCTTTGCTTTAATATTTGAGTTGATAATTGAATGGGCACACAGGTTGGCTGAAAAAAACGGAAATTGCCGGCAAGCGTTCAGTTTGCTTAGCCAATTGGCTGGCCCAAGCTGGCCAAGCTGGCCGCGGCGCTGGGTGTGTTGCGAGCGGCGACAAAGCCGCAGCTCGTTTCGCTCAGTGCCCGAAATCTTGCGCAGTTGCCAGGCGGCCAAAAGACGTTGCCTACTTTTAGGCATAAATTTCAATCCAACCGGAAATAGGCCGAGGCACCGAATTGCTGTACTGCCAAATACGCCCACTTCGTACTACTCGTGACAGCCACCCCCACTATCTACATATGTGTGTCTGTGTGTGTGTGTGCGTGTGTGTGTGTGTGTGTGCTGTCAATTGAATATGTATTGTCAGTCGTACGTAAAATGCGGCACTTGCTCCCACATGCTGTGACCCTTTTAACCCAGAATCACCCAAGCGTCAAGCGCTGCCGCACAAGCCATATTTCAACAGCCACACACGCACACTAACACACTCCCACACACACATACACACAGCTACACTCATGCGAAGTGTGGTCAAGCCGTTTAAATCATTATGCTGACGCCTCAGAGCTCGAATAACATCAGCGGAAATTTCAATTTCTGCTCCACATCAGTTTCAGAGTTAGTTGCTGGGGCGGAAATTACAATTTTGTTTTTTTATATATATATAACTTTTTTTTGTGTGTGTGTGGCATATATAATATATATATATATATACACAGTCGAGTGTGTGTGGGTGTATGTGATACCCGCCTTGTTGCTTGTTCTTTTTTTAATTACACAAAGTTACGGCATTAAATGGCGCCCTGTTGACAGACAACGAGCGCTGTGTCCTCGTCCTCGACTGGCGAAATGGGAAACACTCAAACCCCACACAGACACACAGACACACACAGTGGGCAAACAGTTACAGTGGGGCACAGGCAGGTGAACAACAAAACGAGAAAAATGACATAATGCACTTGAAATGTTATCGCCGCTGCCGCTGGCGCTGCTGCTGCTGCTGCTGCTGATGAAAGCGATTGCAATTTAATGTCAAATCAGTGAGACAATGACAACACCAACAGCAACAGCAACACCAAAACGAACACCAAAACGAACACCAACACTAGGCAACACACAAATCAATATGGGCAATCGCAGCTCCATTTATGTAGCATACTTTTGGGCTGTCATGCGGTCGCTGGGCACTATGCTACTCAACACACACACACACACACACACGTACTCACACACAGCTTTATGCAATAGGCTATGATGAGTCGCTGCCGCTGTCGCTGGCGCTGCCGCTGCTGCTGCCGCTGCTGCTGCTCTCAAGGCTCGCCGAGCATTTTTCACGCATTTTCGCACACATTTTCACACGTAACACTTCTCGAATAGCTGTCAAATATTTTTGTATATTTTTTCGCTCCTTCTTAATGAATTCTTAATTGTGGCACTGCAGCACTTGTATATTATTCCATATATATTTTAGTAGTATTTTTTTGTTTTTTTTTTGCACCACTTTGGCCGCCTTGAAAATCAATTGGGAAAATGCCTGTTTTTTTTGTGTCCTTTTGTATTGCTCCTTTGCTTTGTAAGATTTTTCACGCGCCTGCTCTCACCAACACACCAGCACATGCCAGCACACACACACACACACACATATACGGTCACACACACACGCTCACACATACACCCCCACGCAGAGTCGCTCTCGCGCAGCTGTGCCCATTTACTACTAAGTTTCTGCTGCCTTTTTCGACTGCTCCCAATTCGCCTTTCGCCTTTCGCTGCCGGCTTTTATGCGCGCCGCAAGGGTGGCTAGCCCCCCCTCCCCAAAAAAAAAGAGGAAACAAATTGTCAGTGTTATATAATATATTGACTCATGTGGTATCTATTGATTGATTCACTATCTCGCAGACATATCTAATCGCAGCAGATAAGCTAATTGACGCATTAGGCCTTATTGTCTCTCTCTCTCTTTTTTTTTGTATAAAGCAAAAAGTTGCATTTAGCGCGCTTCTTTCAAATAATTTGATTTTTCAGCTCTATTTTTTTATTGTGTCACATACTTTTTGCCGTTGCGCTTTAAGTGCGCAGCACGGCAACACTGAACGCTGGCTGAAGAAGCTGCCGCTGCTGCTGCTGCCTCTGCTGCTATTGTTGCTCTTCTTATTCATAATTTGAGCTCATTCTCTTTGACGTACTCTCTCTCCCGCTCTCTCTCTCTCTCTCTGCATTTCTCTCTCCCTGGCTGCTGTTTGCGGAAGCAAGCAACGGAAATGACAGATTTTGCGCTAAATTTTTTACGAGCGCCGCCGTTTCCAATAGCGATGAGATAATAAACCCAGCGACATACATTCCGACTGCCTCAGTAAGAAAACTCACGCGCTACCCCCCCTCAAAGACTCATTCACACTCGCTCTTTTCGCGTGTCTCTACGACTGTCAGTGTGTGTGTGTGTGTGTGTGTGTGTGTGGGGCGTGCTGCAAAGGTGTCTCGAGGCTCTAAAAATAAATGCCTGCTGTAAGCTTTAGCTGGCAACACATAGTTGACAACAAACTGGGGGCACTTCTTCATAATTAAACACTATAAATACCATATACGATTTTGGGGGGCAAGAGGGGGCTTTGGGGCTAGGGGAGCGTTGTACATACCGGCACAAAAGTGAGGTTGGAATCGTCAGTGCTGGATGCTGGATGCTGCCTGCTGCCTGGCGCTGAACTGAGCTGAGCTGAGCTGAACTGAATGGAGCGAAACGATGGATGAATCGACGGGTTGTCGGTGCTGCGGGTGTTGCTGGTGTTGCAGGAGCATTCACTTGTTTCTTACAGCCTCTATTTTGTTGTTGTTGAGAGAGAGAGAGAGGGAGGTGGAGACAATGGGGCAGAGGCACAAACACACACGCACATACACAGAGAGAGATTTCACACGCGACACACGTTGGAGAATTTCAAAAAATAACGGCGCCCAGCCCAGTTTTGTGCGCGGGGGAGAGGATCGAGGGAATGTTGTAGAAGACGCGTTGCTGTTTGGTAGATTTGTTGTTGCAGCTCGTTGCTTTAGTTTTTGTTTTTTCCGATTTTTTCTGTTTTTTTTTTTTTTTTGTTTTTTTCTTTTTTTGTTTTTGTGGCGCTTGAGCAGCACAGCTCGAAATGCGACTAGAGCGACTGGCGACAGGCAACTGGGCGACTGGGCAACTGCTGCTGGGCCGCAAAACCGGGCCGCCAGCAGCGAAAAAATTTCACCAAGCAAATTCACGGGGGCTGGCGGCTGCGCGCACACACACACACACGTGCGCTCACTCAGTGCGGGCAACTCCCACCCTCTTTTAGCGCCCCGGTGGTGAGTTTTTGTACAACAACAACATGCACGCTACACCCTTCCACACACGCTGTTGTTGTTGTTGCTTTTGGGCTTTTCTCTTGGTCTCCTTTGAATTTTTGGCCCGTTGTCTCGCTGGCTGGTGGCTGGTGGCTTGCGCAGTGCCCGACGCTTCCTTTGCCTGAGTTTTCCACCACCGTCGGTGGGGGTTTTCCTACTGAATGAAATACACTTTTCGTGTTGTTGTTGTTGGTTTTGTTGTTGTTGTTCGTGTTGCCGTTGTTGCTGTCAGCGCATGCGTTTTCAACGGCCCGAGAAATGAGAACAACCAACAATTATACGAGACGCGAGCGAAAGCAATTTTGTTTGCCTACGACTTTTTTTTGTTCGATAAAGCACTCAAATCTCAACGTTAGAAAAACTTTTGGCGCATGCTGAGTTTCAAATGTGTCAACGTTGCCAGGGTTGCCAGTGGCCGGCGTTGCCACATCTCGCCATTAAATACCAAAATTCAAATTCAAATTTTCTTATTCACAGTTCAAAAATTCAAATTGGAATTCAATTATTCTCTGCGCCTCATGGAGATATCTTGAATCTGTCATCAAATTCAATTAATCTGCTCTCTGAGTCGGCGGAGAGACCTTCGACTGCTCGAATAGTATTTGGACAATCCCGAAGGTCGCATACCATGCAATGATAAGTGCATTGTCATCGCTCTGGCTTTTCAAGCCTCACCACGTCTATGGTCCACTACGCATAATAATCAATTTCCATTTAGTTAAAACAAAGACGAACGTCAGAAATATGATGAAGTCAAATCGCTTCATATATACTCTGTAAGGTTATGTAAACTGTGAGTATGGAATTATATTATATTATATTATATTTGGTAAAGTGTTATTAATTATATAGATAATATTTTAAATAAAAAGTAAATTGAGTTAATGATTAACGTAATAAATAAATTTGAGGGTTACATTAATTGAATTAATTTTTAAAATCTTAAAATTCAGAATATATTTTATACTGATTTGTTTTTCGTTTTTTTATTTAAAAATTTTTTTTTTTAATTTTAAACGTTTTATTTATGTTAAACGTTTATTTTATATATTTTTTGAACATTTTTAATTCTATAAACACATATAGAATAAATATAATAGTTAATTAAGCAACGTGCATTTATTTTCCATTCTAAAAGTGATTGTCGCTGTGGTTTAAAATCATTTTTGGTTATTATTATAATTTGTCAATTATTTATAAATTATTCAGCCGCATTTTTGTAAACCAAAAAAATGTTTGCCTAAAAATTATTAATACCATATAATATTATTATATATAAATATATTGTCATTTTTATATTAATAAAACTTTTGAAGTTGTTAATTTTGTTTATAACTATAGAATAAATAAATATAAATTATGTATGCAATATTTTAGTAATTCTAATTCAACAAATTATTTTTCAATTACCTTATATATGAGATATAAAATAAAAATGTTTAAATATAAACTGATGACTTCAATAACAATTTGATTTTCATTTAAAAATAAGTTTAATAAATAATTTTTACCTCATTTTCTAATTATAAAGTTCAAAATTCACTTAATTAACTATAGGTAAATCAATTATTAGCTTTATGAACTTACAGCTAAGCGACTTTAAACTAGTTAAGCAAAACAAAAACTAAACTCATTACTCATGCACCTAGTGTGACGTCGTTTGCCATAATGACGCGAGCCCTCTGCTCATGTGTGGCGCCTGTGTGTGAGTGCGCGTGCTGTGTGCTGCAGTCCCAAGTGCAAGAGCTCCACTTGGAGACGTGACGCGGCAAAAGCTGCCACAGGCTGGTCTCGCTCACAAGTTGGCAAAAGCAGTTAACCAGCAATAGACGGCCCAGCAGGCGAGACGAGCCGCGACGAGCGACGAGAAGAGCGAGTGCCGGGTGACTAGGTGGAAATCCGATTGAATCATGAGAGAGTATTAAAATGCATTTTCGAAATTGCCACTCAAATCTATTTACTATGTAAATGTAAGTTATATGGCTAATGGGCGGTTTGTTATGGCCCATTTTAACAGTTATTTACCACAGAGAGATGGGGAGAGAGAAAAATAAAGAGAGGTATAGGCCTAACATGCATATGAAGAAAAGCCCATCATTTACGCGCCTTTCTTTACGATTCTCACACTCTACGAATGCCTGATTGATAAGAGATACTTATCAGAAATCACATAAAAACAGGATGTAAATGCGTGTGAATGGGAAAATTATCTAAAATGAGAAATGAATGAAGTTGGCTTTAAATTTGAGTTGCTTTTAACATTAACCACATAGATGACGCTCTCTACGATTCTCAATCTTTAATTTACCCCATGATTCCAAGCAGGAAGTGAAAGAGAATAAAATTACTTTCTGTTTATGCAGTATACACCTTACTATGCGATTCTCATTCTACGAACTACAGTAAAATTCCCCTTTGCCTGCACTCGCCGCTAATTATGGAAATTAGAATTAAGACGCAATTATCACTACCATATATTAAGCATTAAAACCAATCACGCTTACAGCGTGAACAACAAGCCGCCTCAGGCAGCGTCATCAATCGCCTCAATTAGATTTACATGTGCTAATCAAATAATAAGTGCAGTCAATAAATATATAGTTTCGAACAACAATGGAAAGTTACTTCACTGTACGGGTTAAATGTCTTCAGGGGGGAATAGTCTTAACAATTATTGTAAGTGTAATAATCTTGTAATAATTGTAGGAAATATGCTTTATTTATAACTCATTCAGGATGTATCTATTCTACAGACTCACATATTATTATGATTTATCTCGTGTCGTCTTATGTCATCTGTTATATACGACTCTACGCATGTTGTGTCACCGACAAACACTTTCGGTCCACACACGCACACATCCACACACCCACAGCGGGTACACCCACCTACACACTGGCGAGCCACCCACTTTCTATCGTTTGCGTGTCGCACAAATTACTGTAAAGTTTTTTTTTTTATGACATTTCTTTTGTGGCGTATCCCACAAAGATCATAATACACCCAACCTTTGTTAGCTCGAAACTAGTCGCCATGTGGGCTTCGTTTTCCAGGTCATCTGCAATTGGGCCCAGCAGAGAGACGAGCAGGCGACTTGGCGTTGCTCTCAAAAGAGATTTGTCAACACAATATAATACATAATAATGTGCCAACGTTATTCCAAGAAATCTATGGGGGGGATTTTCTTGCAAGCCGGAAATGCAATAAATATTTTTACACAGCAAAGTGCAAGCTCAAACAGTTCTGAGTAAGCTACAAAGCAAACACAACAACTTTTACAAATATGTGCTAACATTTTTCATATATTTAATATCTCTTTAGAAATCGCATATGAGAAAAATTTGATGATTTTTAGGCCCAGCTTACACACTTATAACACTGTTAATTAATGCTAAAAATTGAGTTTACATTGGAAATCTCACGTCAGGCTGTAGATTTCGAAACGTGAGCCCAGCCGTTAGCAAATTGTCTTGAGTCTGACTCAGCTGATTGCTCCATTTCTCGTATTCTCTAGAATAAAATGGATGTATTTACGTGTCTCTAGCTGTCTGTAAATCATTGACACCAATTAAATGGACAAGAGTTGCGCTTGAAAGTGAAAATGCAGCGCTTGCAGAATGTGGTTTGGTAATAGCATCACATATAATTAATTTGACCTCGCAACAGCTCCAATTTTGAGTGCAGTTAACGGTTTCTGTTTTCAGCTAAACAAAGCTAAATTTGCTGACTAGAACTGGGCCAATGGTGAAGCGAATGCGAAAGCGAAAGCGCAAACGATCTCAAGATGACTTTTATATGGCAAAAAGGCTAATAAACAATAAATATAACTGAATTATTTGTCAGCTGCTTGATTTACTCTTGTTCATCTGTTTATTGCACAATTTGTTAAATATTCATCAAAATATTTGCATTTAAATGGCCTAGTACAATACCGCCTGATTTGTTGAATGATTCGTTTTATGCACTCTGTCATTGCCTTAAACTAGCTCAAGAGCTGAGCTCAAACATAACCTCAAATAGACACACTCAAATACGCGTCGCAAACGCACTCGTAATAGATACCGTAATGGAGATTCAGATAAACAAGAGATTGTTGCCAGCTTTCTCGGCCAGCCAGCTAAATGACGAGCGCAGCTTAGCGGTACTCGTCGTCGTTGTTGTTGTTGTTGTTCAGATAGCCACTGCGACTCTCCGCTCAGTCTCTACATCTTTCTCTCTCTCTTCTCTCTTCACGCTCTCGCTCTCCCAGTCACTCAGCTCTCGCTCGCTCGACGTGTCTTTTGTGTTGAGCTTATTATTTAGTGTTCCGATTTTCATTACGTGGTTTCGTTTGCCATGCGGACGTCTTCATGCTATCCGCGTTGTTGTTGCTGTTGCTGCTGCTGCTGCTGCAGCGGCTAGCGCAGCTTTTTGTTGTTGCTCCAAGCTCTGTGCATGCTCGTTCAAAAAATTAAGAGAGCATATTGGTTTCGTCTATCTGTTTGTTCGCCCCTATGCAATTGTTATTGTCTCTGCAGACTTCAAACTCAGCTCACATGACCTGCTTCGAAACGTGTTTAGCGCTCCTTTAAGGTGTGCCATAACGAAATCTCTTAGAGATGATGTGTTATATAGGGAAGTCTACGTGTATATTCATAGAAATATATGTCTGTATCAAATATAAATATTTATACATATTAGAGGAACAGTCTATAAAAGCCTATATCTTAAGACCTGATATTTGAAATATAAACTATCTTATTTAACTCTCTCTCTTCTCTTTCTCTCTCTCTCTCTCTTTCCCACTTACAAATTTCAATCTCTCCCTATATTGCAGTCTCTATCAAACCTCTTTTTAGATATCTCACTCCATCTCTATCTGCCTCTCAAAATACATATCAAAATGTCAATTTTTTCCTTTCTCTCCTTCTCTTTCACTCTCGCTCTCTCTATCTATCCCTTTCTGTCTAGCTTTCTCCATCCCTATCTATCAATCTCTCCCTATCACTTTCTCTTTCACTCTGTGTCTCTATATAACCCTTTATCCTATCTATCTATCAATGTCTCTATTTTCTCTCTCTTTATCTATCTCTACTCTTTATCCTATCTATCTATCAATGTCTCTAATTTCTCTCTCTCTCTCTTCCTCTATCTATTTTTCTATTTTTCTCTCTGTCTTTCTCTCTCTATATGTCAATTTTTGTAGTTTTATATAACTGTCTATCCCATATATTTCACAATATCTTCCTCCATCCTGCTTTCTCCCTATATATATCCCATCTCTAAATACAAAATATCACTCTATTGTTTTCTTTCTCTCCATCTAATTATATTGCAGTGCGTCAAAACAGTTTTCCACACATTTTCACATTTTTTAATACATTTCCGAACGAGCATCTAGCAGTCGATAGCATTGCGAGAGCGTCATTCATAGTTGATTGTTTTTGTTTTTGTTTTTACTACTGCCTGCCTGGCGGGTATTTAAAATTTCCTCATGTCGATGCCGCCACGCTCAGTCTCGATCGCAGTCTCAGTCTCAGCTTGTCTCGGCTCGTCTCGGTCGCAGTTTTGGGTCTCAGTTTTTCAGTTTCGGTTTCGGTTTCAGTCCGAGTTGAGCGTGCGTCGGCATTGGCAGCAACTACTTCTCCGCATTCTTCGAGCAACCAAACTTGTGTTGTCGTTTGGATTTAATTGAATCCAAGTTTTTTGGTTAGTTTGCGCCACAATCTATCTTATATATATATATATATATATATATATAAAATAAAAAGTTTTCAAAACTGTATCAAGTGCATAGAAATCATCGAGTGAAACCCGCGTCGAATGTAAAAGCCTTGAAAACCCGTGCTGTGCCTAAGAAACCAACCAAAAAAAAATATATAAAACTATTGAAATCGAACTGAGAATCGATTGCCAAACAAAACCAAATCGATGCGAAACGGAAGCACGCTGTCGAAAGCGCCTACAACTGAGCCTCGTGGCTTTTATTTTGATTTTTTTTTTTCTGTTAATTATTTCTTTGAAATATTTGACGCAGGAAAAATGGAAAAAATGAGCTGATCTATTGATCTATCGTCGTCGACGTTTGTTGACTTTGCCTCCGCTTCTATTGACAAGCTGCCTTTTCCACTCTGCCTGCCCAAGCCAATTTTCAATTGTTGTTTGTGCTTTTTACTGGGTGTGTATATATGCAGGTGTGTGTGTGTGTGTGTGTGCGAAGTAGATTTGTTTTTCACGTTTTGCGCGCTCTTGCTGGAAAATTCATTGGCGTTGCGTCTGGTCTTTTATTTAGTTTGAAGGTTTCGGTTTTTCGGTCTCTCGCTTTTCCGTTTTCGCCTGCTCAGCACAATTTCTGTCGTCATTTTTACTTTATTTTCGTATGTTTTCGACAGCGTGGCCAATTTGGTTTTATATGATTTATTTCACCTCTGCCCAGAGGCTATAAATATATATATATATAAAATTTTGATGGCATAAACCGGTTGGGTAAACATACAACAAAAAATATAATAAAACTCCTTTAAAGTGTGTTTTATTTATTTATAATTTCTTTTGAGTTGACAGCAGCCGCTGCTCGAGACAACAAAAGTCAATTGTCTATTTGTTGTTTGCAAAAAAAAACCTAGAAAACAAATAACATAAAGTGCGAATTGCTCGAGTAGCAGGCCGACATTTCACACCCATTAGCGGAAGACATTGTACTTTCAATTAGGCGCGGCAAGTTCGTTGCCTAAGTCTTTTGATTTAGCGACATTGACAGGCATCAATTATGCCAGCACAGACACTAACACACACTTTACAATTTGATTGAACCCGTCAAGCGTATGCCGTTTCAATGTTAAGGTCTGACTACAATATGCAAATACCAGAAAAAACGTCAACACCGACGCCAACAACAACAAAAGTAATACGCACTATAAAATAATACAAAGAGGAAAAAAATAGCGTGTGTTATTTGGGAAGACTCGCCCACATTGGCTATCAAGTTCAGCAAAAGCATGCCATGCATAAATAAACAAATTGATACACATTTTGTTGCTATGCCGGAAGCAGACACACGCCGTCGAATATCAAAATATATCTGAATATCTATATTTAATATACAGCTGAGCATCAATGGCAAAAACCAAAAGTGAGACGCGAGAGAGATTTCATCTCGCCAAATAGAAAGTGCCAATAAAATGAGCTCGGCATTTCTGCTCATAACTATATTCGTCACACAGTTTTGTAACTTGTATCTGCTTCTTCTTCTTCTCCTCGTTCGTTTTTACTCTTTCCTCTTTTTTTGCCAGCCCTTAAACGTCACCAAATTGCCTTCGGTTGTTGCCTGGCAGTTGTTGTTGCAGTTTGGTTAATAGGTCAAATAGCCGAGCATGTGTGTAACTGAAAGAAATTTCAAAAGATTTAATATGCATAAACGATTTTGCTCTCTTCACATTTGAACATTGTTAGCCATAAATACCCGCAGTTAACTATATTATATAGAAACACTCAGCGACGCGACGCGTCGCTCTGACATTTTGTCTTAAACAAAATTAGCAAGCGCAACGCAAACCTAGCAAAATTATGCAAATCTTCAAAATGGGCTTTTGTATATATATACGCCTCTAGGCGTGCATATATATTTATATATATATGTAGTTTGTTGAGGCAGATGCACGCACTCATTCGCCAGCTTATCTATATATGAAGTAGACTTTTAGTATTCCCCCGATCCATAAGCAATCAAATTTACGCTTCATCGCGCATTGTGCTGCGACGAATGCATAAATGGAAATCTTCTCAGCATACGCATTCAAACAGCTGTAAAAACAATGCATACCCTATAAAGTAAGCTAGGGTAGATAAAGCTTGATAGGAAATAAACATTTATAGTGCTGAATGCGGAAAGATAGACAGAAAACGAGTTACTCTGCATCTATGGATTTATGTGTTATGACTTTGTAGTATGCGATGTTGTGATATATATATGATAGATATATATCATAATATTAATTTAAAAATTTAAGACATTTCTGATATGCCAATCTTAAATCCAATAAGGGAAGATAATAGGTCGCGCTGAATCTCTATTAATATGTCTTTCCTAGATTATTTTCGAACTATGCCTATTAAAATTAAAGATTTTTTTTAGATGATATAACAATTTACAAAGTTGAATATAAATGAATTCTGTCTATTTCCAATAATTCTACAAGACGATTACAAGCTTAACTCCAATTTAAGGAATTTGATTTGAAGTAGTAAGAATAAAAATAAACAATATATTATTTTACCTATTTTATTTAATTATATATCCTATACTATATATAATTATATATACTATAATTCTCTATATACTATAACTCTCTAATCTAGATAAATACCAAAGCTTCTAATTCACTTAATCAACAACAAAAAAAATGCTGATATAAAATGTTGTTTTCGTAGTTTCTACGTGTTAAATAAAACTTGCCGAATAAGGGCTTTCAACTTCATCAATAATTTATGCTAAATTCACGCATTCTGCATATAGGTATGAAAAGGCTGGGATTATACGTTTTGCGGTGCAGTTCATTGACTTTGAGCTTTGGGGTTTAGCCGATAAAGCTCTTTTGAGCGCTTTGGGTCAGTTGAAATTATGCTGATATTGCCCAAGACCTGGTCCACATAGAGTTTCATTGGAAACCAGTTTGAGGGCTAAGCCACCGACGGCATGATGCGGCATTCTGCGCGAGCGATCTTAGTTAGCGATTCAATGCAGCGGAAGACTAGTTTACATAATTCTGAGCTCAATGTCAACAGTGGAAGCGCCTTGAAATGCTGAATTGAATGAAGAGAAAAACAAAATGAAATCGAAATAAAACCGAGTCATTGGGCAATTAGCCAATCGGTGGAGTAAAAATATAAAATTTTGACGGCTTTTCATATGTGAAAATTGAGCACTAAACGAAGGCTATAGCCTAGCTAATTAATTAAAAGCCGCAACGAGCAAATAACCGCAATTATGAAAGATATTAAGAAGCTAGACATGCGCAATTAGCATTAACTTGTCAAAAGGAAACAAAAACTAAGGAAATATCCACTGTTATCTGGGGCAGCAGCAGCAGCTGACAAGCTGCACGAAAACGAAGCGAAGTCGAGACTTGTCCCTGACCGTGCAGCTTAAACACTACAAATTTCACAACTAACTGACTAACATGATAGAAACATTTTCAAATTTGATAAAAATAATCAAAGCAACCACAGCAAGCGCAACGATTTGACTAGCTGCAGACTTAAACAAATCTTTTATTGTATTTCGAGCTACCTTTCAACGCGGCCTTGACACAAATACACACACACACGTCGAACAAATCACTGAAAATGATCAAAAATTAATCTCAGAAAAAAAGAAACAGAAATAAAAAATAAAAGAAACACAGCTACGCAGTTTTTGCCACAATGCGCCTGGTGGGACCTTAGGCAACCACAAAAAAAAATAAATAAAATAAGAAAAAATCCAAAATATAGTGAAACAAAATCGTGTGCCTTAGCAACACATGTGGCTCGCTTTTGTTGCTTACAGATATTCGCGTAATTATCTAATAATTTGTTGAAGTACCTCTGTTAACACACACGCCCCATCAAATCAAGGCAGTCCAGCTACACACGTCGTAACGTCTAAATACCAAGCGGGACATTTACAAACTCCTTGACTTTAATAACGAAACAGCTTGCAGAGATATGCCAAATTTCATTACCTATTTCATTACCCATCTCATTACTCATTATATTAGCTTAGCTCCAGTTGATACTGCACTTCTTTGCACTAGAATTGTTATCAATGGAAACAATCATAATTACCGTTATCAGTGTAATTTTTATTCTCCGACATATCAATATCATACTACTCACTTTTTACTCTAGTAATCATTATTATTCTCATCAGCATTATCATTCTTCTCTCCCTCCTCATTTTACTTATAATTATCAATCATTATCAATATTATTTAATATACAATATTTTATGATTATCATTATCATTGCCCAAGATCAATATGATTATCACTTTTTTTCATGGCAATTATCATTATCAACTAATATCAAATTATTATCATTATCATCAGCACTATCTGATCTATGATATTTCATCATCTTTATCTCAATCAAACACAAATATATATTTATATACTCTAGATCAGATGAGCTAACTTCCTCTACCCATTTCCGTCCTTCCGTCCGTATGAAGGTCAGGTTCTCAAAACAAAAGCCCAAGACTTGAAATATAAAATGTATATTCCTGTAGCTGATAACACACCCCATTTCCGTAACGTTGAATATTGATTTCGCTTGTCTTAGGAGTCGCTTGACAACTTCAATATGGAAGCATCCAATTGACTGAAGGTTCCTAAAATAAAACATACAAAATTCGTATAATTTAAATTTTTGAATTCGCAAAAAAACGTATTTAGAATACTATTATAGTATTTCATAAGCTGAGCGGAAGCCAGAACGCGTGCTAATATGTGCTTATAGATGTGCATGTATTTGCATGGGGTATAGAATGAATGAAACATCTTTTTGTTTCAGTTTATATACTCCAAAACTCGTTTATTAAACTCTGCATGTATAAAAGGGGATTTGTCCATAATCTGTATTATTAATAATAATTAATAATTGTAAAATTTGTCTGGGGTTACACGCATTGATTTTCGTGATAACCTGGCCACATGAATATTTGGTGAGCTCTATTTTGGGTTCCTTCTTCTTATTATAATTTTAGTTAGTATAGGTTCTTGTGGTAACCTTTGCTAAAGTTCTGCCATGCATCGCACACGCTCTGCCGGCCGTAGCCAGTGTACTCGCTGCGTGGTGTGTATTGGGTAGTGACGGCGAGCTTGTTCGAGAAGCTGTCTGTTGGCGTCCGCTTGCGAGGCAGCTTCTGGGACCGGAGTGTCATCTTAAAGCGTGGTGGCTCCAAGCTTTTCTTCGCGCTTTTGTCCTGTTCCTGGTCTTGGGTCTTGCGAGCAATCGCTCGTTTGATGCCATCGAGCCGCTTGTAGACAGGCCGTGGCAAGCCCTGCCAGGCTAGCTTGGTACGCGGCGTCTGCTGTGGCAGCTCAATATCCTCCAGTTCTTCCACAACAGTGGGATCGCCGTATCTTGTCATCGGGGACCTGAACACGTGCGACTGCAGCAGGGATGTTGGTAGCTCCTTACTGTTGACTTTCAAGCGATTAAAATCCTCGATAAGCAGAAATTGTTTCTCCATCCCGCTGGGCCGACGGCGCTTTGACGTGCCCTGATCCTTGCTCTGTTGCTGCTGGCTAAAGAACTGTACCGGACGTAATGGCAGACGGCCCTTCGCGGTCACCTGCTGAGAGTGAGTCTGGAAACGGCGCACAGAGCCGTCGTAAGGCAGCGTTGGCTTGATGAAGCCGCGATCGTTTTTCCTATAGCCGGGTGAGCTCTCATCGTCATGAGCATCAGCCTCAGCCGTTTCTTCCTCAGCTTTGCAGCGTTCATTCGGGCAGGTGGACCAGCTGTGCCAGTACTGCGCCTGTTCCTCTTTAGCTTTCCGTTCCAGCCACTCTTTACTAGCGTCGTCCCTAACGGACGTAAAGGTCTGCGAAGAATCTTCAGACTTGGGCAAATTGTAACCTTTTCGAGACTCCTGCAATTCTCGCTCTTGCCGCTGTTTCTCCTTCAGGCGCTTCTCACGCCGGCGTTTGCTATATTGCTCAGCACTCTGATCTTCGTTAGATTGTCCCTGGCGGCCCTTGCCGCCTTGCCGCTTCTTCGTGGCGAAGATTTTATTCGCGCGCTCGTAGTGAAGGGCCGCGGGTGACTTCGGCTCCGCACGGGTTTGCCATTTGCGTCTGTTGTCCTCGATGATGCGCTCCTGGCGACGCTGATGCTCTCCGGTATCCTGTGTGATCTGACGCCTCGAGTCGATATCCTTCCCGCCCTTATTATAGCTGGCCTCAATCTGTTCAAAGTTGTCGGCATACTCGCTACCCTGGTAGGGTCGCATGCCGTACCGCTGATCGTAAAACTTGTCATCATACTTCTGACTCATCTGCTTGCCCACATCGTCAGCACGCTTCGCCGTCCAGTCCTGTGTGTCGTCAGACCGATAGTGACGCATCTGGTGATCACAGCCAACAGAGCTAATGGTGCCGCGAATGTCCCTCGGCATTCGGGAAACGCCATATTGCCGAAACATTCGCATGCACAGCTTTAAGCTCTTTACCATATTCATTATGTTGCAGAGCCTAAATAAGATAACTTTACTGAATTTTGTTTTACTTTTTTGAACGAATTTTTTTGATTGTACTTCCAAAATTAGAGACCAAAATTTTGTGAACTGTTTTTCCCCAAAGCTGAACTTATACTAAACTACTTTATAAATAAAAACTGGAATACTGACGACTCTGAACGCTAAATGGACACGGATACATACATCAGGGCCTGCTCAATGAAATGACAGCAAACATTCATCGGGCTACTACGTAAAATGTTTCGTTCAAATCGTGAAACTAGAGAAACTAGAGATGCGAACCTCTCAATATTGTTCCAGACTCTTATATCTGACTCGAAGACTTTAAGAATTAAGTGCCTTAAATTTTTAGTAAGGGCTCATAAAAACATATGCCCACCTTATGCTCATTTTGCTTTTTGGATATCTAGGACATCTCATATAATAATAATATAATAATATATATTCTATCTCTACCTCTCAGTTCACAACCGTTGAGACACCCAGCAGCAAATTGGCGCCGCCTACAAATCTAGAGCCCTACACCATGGCCGTCATAACGGAGCATGGCAATAGCAATCGCCAAAGCAATAACGGCGAGAGCAACGGCAAGATTGGGATTGCCAAATCTGGGAGTGAGTCGAAAACGCATCCCAACCAGCGGCAGCTGAGCAATGCTCTGACCGTGCCCGAGTTCTTTGCGCACAAGAACATCTTTGTGACTGGCGGCACGGGATTTCTGGGCACAGTGCTGATCGAGGCGCTGCTCGACACACATCCGGACATTGGAACCATCTACGTGCTGGTGCGCAGCAAGCGCAATCACGATCCCAAGGAGCGCATAAATCGCTTGCTCCAGAAGCCGGTGAGTATTTTAAGCAAAGCACAAGTTTGATCTACGCCCCTTTGTCACGCCCCTGACGACACTGTGACACCTGACTGACCCATTCGTGGAGCCCGGCCCGGGCCCGGGCCATAATGCTAAGATAATTACCGACCGTCTTTATGGCGCGTTAATTTGTCGAAGCTGAAGTGCCTTCCGCTCGAGCGCCTTGGTCTGTCTCTTTAGCAACTCTTTGTAATGCCAACAATTTGTATAACCGTACCTACACTACTCACCCGTATAGGCCCCACTCTCGCCTCTTTTGCGTCATTATAATTTTAAACGCACTTTAATAGCATAATAACAAATTGTATTTCGCTTTTATTTATTTTTTACTCGCTCTTAAGCGTACTCCACACATAAAGCCAAATAATAAATCCAATGAAAGTTTCAGTTTTTTTTTGTACTTTTTTATGTGGGTTATATAATTATCAAATTGCCAGTACTATGGAATATTTTTGTATTGTACTTAGATGACTAAGAAATAGCTATCTGCTAATTTTATTTAATTTTTTTTTTTTATAAATTGTGTCTTATTTTCCTTGAAGATTTTATTTTTATAATCATATAATATACATTTATTTTTATATCAGGGTATAATGGTTTTGTTGGATGTATGTAACAGGCAGAAGGAGGCGTGGCAGACCCTGTAAAGTATTCTTGATCAGGACGACAAGAGAAATCGATTTGGCCCTGTCCGTCCTTCCGTCCGTCCGTCCGTCTGTCCGTATGCTTGAACGCGCCGATTTCCGCTTCTATAAGAGCTAGAGACTTGAAATTTTTTTTTTAGGTCCGTGTATAGCACGCGTAGATCAAGTTTATTTTAAAAAATCGATTACCTTCGCCAATTAATTTTTATCGATTAAAAACAAAATCGAAATTCAGTTATAAAATTATATCTCACCCATCTTTTAAGTTAAAGACACCAAATTTTATATTTAGCTTTATATGTATTTTATGCAATTTTGAATTTTGTTATATTTTGGATACCGGCCCCGAATTCCCCCAAATTCTATGAAAAACACAGATTCGACGGGGCTCAGGGTCAGTCCCGCCCGACTAGAGTTTTCTTACTTGTTAAATCATCAGAAAGAAGACTTTTCCTTTCTATATATTTTAATATTTCTTAAAAATTCTCACATTTTTCATCTTCTTCCCCACAGATCTTCCAGAAGTACAATGAAAAAACCTTGGCCAAGGTGGTGCCAGTGGTGGGCGAGCTAACCGAGCCGAACTTCGGCTTTGCAAGCGAGCTGCTGCAGGAGCTGCTCGAGCGAGTGAACGTGATCTATCACAGCGCTGCGACAATCAGATTCAATTCACCCTTGCGCACGGCGATCCTCACGAACCTGACGGGCACCATGCGCACCATTGAGCTGGCCAAGCAGCTGAAGCAGCTGTCCGCCTACATTTACTGCTCGACTGCCTTCTGCAACAGCAACAATCGCGGCCTGATCACCGAGGATGTGTACAAGTCGCAGTTCGACCCGTACGAAATGATGAAGATGGCTGAGAACGACGAGGCCTGGGTGGACTTCACGCAGCAGAAGTGCAAAAGCTACCTCAAGGATCATCCCAACACGTATACGTTCACCAAGAATCTGTCCGAGAATCTGCTCATGGCAGAGATGTCCGGCCTGCCGGCAGCCATAGTTAGGCCATCCATAGGTGACTCCAAGCCACGCCCATTCCATCTAAGGCATTAACGATCTGCTATTTCAGTATACGGCACACTGGAGCACCCCATGAAGGGCTGGGTGGGCAACGCCAATTCGGGCCATTTGGGCTTCCTGGCCGGCTTTGTCAAGGGCATCTTTCGCACCATGTCGGGCAGCGCGAGTGCCGTCATTGACATCATCCCGTGCGACTATGTGATCAACAGCTCCCTGGTCATGGGCTGGTATGTGGGCACACGCAACATCGACGAGCCGGAGATAATACACTGCACGTCGGGCGAGGTAAACCCGCTCACCCTGTCGCAGTTCTGCAACATAATCAACGATAGCGTGGAACGCCATCCGCCCAACAGCTTCGTCTGGAAGCCGTCCACCAAGCTGCGCAATGGCTGGCGCTACAATCTGTTCTTCTATCTGTTCCACCTGCTGCCCGCGATGATCTTCTACATACCGGAGAAGCTCTTTGGCCTCGGCATGCCGCAGCACACGTAAGTGTGAACGCTCTTCGAGTGTGCTGTGATCCACGATCTAATCAAATTCTCACTTGACAGCGCCTACGAGTATATGCGCGTCTTTCAGAATGGCACCAAGGCTTTCGACTATTTTCTGGACAAGGACTTCCGGTACTCCATGAAGAATGCCCTGCGCGTCTCCTCGCTCATCCACGAGAGTGATCGCAAGCGCTACAACTTTGATGCCAGCCGCTGCGATTGGTCCGAGTTCATCGATCGCTGTCTGATCGGCATTAGACGTTTCTACTTCAAGGAGTCGGCGGTGACTACGGAATGGCATCGCAACTATTGGAAGGTGTAAGTGATCGAGATGGGAATTACTAAAATCAGAATTTCCATCATGAATTTATCAAGACAGCATATTATCGAGTCAAAATCTATACTTTCGTTAACAATTATTATTGATCACTTGTACAGCTGATCATGATCATATCCGTTCTATGGAACTAATAAATAATAGATCATGATCAGCTGAGCGATTCAATTGAATCTAAACATGTTCTTGAATAATTTGGGAACCAAGCTGAAAGCATCTTTCATGATCGATTAAATTATATCGTTCACTGATCACTAAATAAGTTAAATAAATAATAAATAATAAATAATAAATAATAAATAATAAATAATAGATCATGATCAGCTGAGCAACTCAAACGATCAATCATTTTTTATGATCGAATAAATTATATCGTTCACTGATCACTGAATAAGTTAAATAAATTATTTTATTGATCGTCTGCTCTCTATTTCTTAGAAGCTCTGTAGAATTTATAATTTTATACCATATAGATCATATTTATTACATTTATTTTTTATCTTCTATAATTTAATAATTTATCCTCTATTTCAGCTTCAACTTCCTGTACTATGCCGGCTTCGTTGTGATCTTTGCTATACTCTACTTTGCGTTGACTCCCTTCCTGGGCTTCCCCGTTGGGCTAACTGTGGCGGCGTTCATTTGGGCCTTCCTGGTCTGGTTGTAGGATGATCCTCAATGGGATCGCTCGATCATACATATTGTGCAATATTCTATCACACACATACACACTCACACACATACACACACTCGCGTTCAGCTCAGTCGTTTCCATTGTTCTTCATAGGGTATCATCATGTATTTTTACTTTAAGCTCTCACACTTGAGTACAAGTCAGCTATATAGTGAAATCTAATAAACGTATCTACCAATACAATATAAATACAAATACAAATACAAATGCAAATACAATACAATGCAAACAAGCCCAAAACTTAGCTCAAATCGTAGTCACATAATAACAAATAGTCCTGGTATATAGTCAAATGTTTGTGCACTTGTAAATTACGAAATCTAAACGTAAACGATTAAAATATTAACTATGTAAACTATTAATGAAATAAATATGACAATTAAATGTTAAGCTAAATATGAAGAGTTTTTGTTTTCGAATGGTTTTAGTATATGAATTACTGAGAGAATGAGAAGAACATCTGAATCTTCTAGGATTTATCTAAAATATTATATTTATATATATTTTATATTTCCAAATTTAAGTCTCTAAAGGGTAGATCTACATAAAGATCATGGATATATATGGCATATATATAAGGTATACTTGTTATACGATATATATCTGAAACGCCTTAGGTATTTTTGAGATACATTGTAGTTTTATCTACAATAACTTCATTGCATACCTAATTGCTAAACAGCTTTTTTATTGCAGTACTTTGCCGTTATATAATTTTTTATTGCAAAATCATTTTTACAAAGCAAAACAAATAAGTTATATAAACTAAAACAAGTAAGAGTGCTCTAGACGAGACTGCTGGAAACTTGAACCCTGTCAAGCGGTCATATTCTAATTATAGTACGATTCTTTTATACACACATGTATACACTACAAAGACATGCATTAGCATGAGCTCTACTTACTGCTATGGGAACTTAATTGTTGAATAACTTTTATTTCATGCAGATGCTTCTAATTGCAAAAGTCGAGTAGCTAATTTTAAACGTGTGTTTAAAGGTATCCGAAATCTAAAATACACAAAATATATGTACAATAACTTAAACAGCAAATCGGACGTCTCCAGCTGTTACCCGTTGTTTTCAGCAACGCTTAAAAAAGGAAGTCAATCTATGAAGCAGTAATAAGGAAATAGGATGAGCTATTAAACAAATAAGATAAGCTCGTACTGCTTATGGGGTACACGAGAATTTATTTAAAGTTAAAAGTCTCAATCTTTTCTGGTCTACGCGATATAGTGTGATCTATAGTGTGCCTCCATTCGCATTTTTAATAGGGTAAAACAAGTAAGAGGGCCCAAATCGAGAAGATACCCTGAACATTGCAATTTTCTAATCAATATATGATCTTTTTTATACATACAAGCATTACAAGTACACATAACTTAAAATATTTCATATACCAAATACTAAGTAGATACTGTTTTTATTTTGTTCATTTTATAATTAATTTTGATAGAGCTGTTGGATAGCGGATATATATTAAAATTTAGGGCTTTTGTTTTATGATTTGGCTTCTTTTTTAACATCTCGCTTCATCGAAATATATGCAAAGAAAACTTTGACTGTAATCCACAAAAGATACTTTGAAATTTCCGATTGGAACTGATTTAAGTGGAATCCCCTAAAGTATGAAACATTTTGTCCACTTGACTAACAAATTTTTCCAGACACTCAGATAAACTAAAAAAATACTATATAAAAATAATACAAATAAATAAAGAGAATTGTATTTTTCAAGCCTATTGAAACTAAAATAAACTAAATATATTTTCAAAATTTTTAAAAATATATAAATAATTATTTTGAACGATTTCTTATTTATTGGACGCAACTGATTGGCTTACATTTTTTATATTAATAAATAATTTAAAGTTTATTTAAGTTTCCCCTTTAAGTATTTGATTATTTCCATCAGCAACGAGCCCCCTGTGCGGCGCGCCACTGCATAACTGGTTTCACGCTGCTCATCATGATGATGACGTTATTCATCATCATTGCGCGGCTGGTTGGCGCAGCGAGAGAACGCATTGAGACACGATCATCGGGCGCCGACGAAACAGTTTCCCTTCGGCCGGCAAACGCGCAAGTTGTGCTCCACGCAGAGTTTCGGACAGAGGCACAGAGCAGCTACACACACACGCACACCGCACACACCAATACACAGAGCAACGTAACTGTTCACAGACACACACACACACGCAGGCATATGCATGACTTTTTGTGAGTGTGTGTGCGCGTACATTGTTTACTGCCGCAGCGACAGCGCTTAAACAAACAACAAAGTGAAGAGGAAGAAGCGACGGAAAAGAAGCTCAGTTTGGCGAAGCAAAAGAGAAATTTTCGGCTCTTCGGTGTTAGATCCAAGCAGATCTATATAGCTACACTATATCTATTGAACTGAATATCAATTCGTGCATTTGATCAACAGCTGTGCTCCGCTACGATGGCCAGGTAAGCGAACATTTTTGGCCAGCGACTGCCTAAAAGGCCATCTAACAAATAACTCGGGCTAGTTTGACTACTTTCCTACACATGAGTGTATGTGTGTGTGAGTGTGTGAGAGTGTGTATGTGTGTGCGCATTAATTATTGGAATTTCAGCATTTGGTGCAAAGTTCAGAGTCGTTTGCCGAAATTGCAATTGAAATGCAGTCTTTAAAGTTGTAAAACTATAAATAAACCCCGAGCAGATGCATTTTCCATGCACTTCACAGAGTTTATTTGCCCCCCAACACACACATATGGGTGTCAGCTGGGATCAGCTCTGAAGCTGCCGATCAATATTTACCTTCGTTTCTGCCAGTAAAAAAGTACTTTAGAAAATTTGTTCATTAATTTTTGATGCTCAAAGATTTACATATGTATATCTAGGGGAGATATATGTAATATAATACATAATAAATAATATATAATAAATAATATATAATATATAATATATAATATATAATATATAATATATAATATATAATATATAATATATAATATATAATATATAATATATAATATATAATATATAATATATAATATATAATAGCTAGGCGTAAGTCAATATTATGTCTATATAAATACTTGAGAATTTTGGCTTTTACACTTTTTTTTTATTTGATTTCGGCAATTGCATGCTAATAAAATAATATATAATTATAGCTCCTAATATATACGGCTAATATTTGACTTAAAAATTATAAACTTGTTTACATTTACTTAAAATTTAGATGCAAATCAGCTAAATTTTTATAAAATTGACTTTACAAATATTTTCATATCAAAATCTTTAAGTTTAAATGAGTTAAAAAATATTTTTTTAATACATCATATATCAAAACCTTATAAAAATTTTTATAAAATTGTCTTTACTAATTTTTTTTATATCAAAACCTTTTAAACCTTAAATTTAATTTCCTTTCATTAAATTAGACACAAAATATATTTTTATAATATCATATATCAAAATCTTAAAATTGCCCTATTTAAAATTAGATATAAAATATACTTTAATTACATCATATCATATCCAAACCTTTAAATTGCCTTATCATAAATCAAATACAAAATATATTTTCATAATATCATATATCAAAACCATTTAATTTCCTTACATTAAATTAAATACAAAATATATTTTAATTTAAATATAATACTTATTTTTACTAAAATATACAAATGTAGAGTAAATTAAAAAAAAAAATTAATTTTTATACCTAATATGCAAATGCAGCATAAATTTAAAAAAAAATCTATTTCTTGCTTCGAATATCTCCCAATTTACAATTCTGTATCCCGAAGTGCCAGCGTACCATGCCAAAGATCTTGTTTTATAGACCAGCTTTTTTTTGGTAAACCCGTCAAACTGTTTTATATTTGCTCGTAAAACGAATTCTGAATTAAATGTTTGATTGAATAGATTTCTTAAGCCGTAAAATTCAAGAAAAGAAAAGAATACGAATCTTGTATTTATTTTGACACAGTCATTTCAGCTAAATATGCCATTTGTATACATAGATCAGCTCTCCACTTTGCGCCCACTTTAATGCCAAGCCCATATTGGAGAACATCGAAGAGAACAACTTCTATTTACGACAAATTGTCAATGTGCACAGTTCGAGGTGTGAATTCGTTCAACAAATTTCAGATTTTTTCGAGGCGTCTGTTAACCTTTGACCTGGGCAACGCCTAGGCTTCAATTCGTTTGCATAGTATATATATTGTATGTACCTGCTGCATTATGAATGACGCTAATTGTTGGGGCCGCGTGAACAGATTACCCCAACTTCTCTCTGCCTGGGTGGAGATATAAAATACAGAAGCAAAAACAATCCCTGCTGTCGCAATGAGCTTCATTACGGGCAATTATGTCCGCAGATTGCAATTAAGACTCGAATGCTTGGGCTATAAGGTCTCGCGCATCCAGAGGGTTCACAGCTAATGGCGGATCCTAGAACCTAGAATTAAGTAAATTACTTGATTAAACTTATTTATAGACGCGGCTAGAAAGGCCACACAGATACATATATATATATGATAGCTACTGCCGCAACTTGTCTGGCATATATAAGAACGAGTCAGAACTGACCTGTTTGCATAAATCAGGCACTTCGTTTGTGGCCATAAATCCGCCCCGTTAATTGCCCGAGATAAGTGCTGTTCCACTCGGCTAAGTTTTGGAAGCCTCAGCTAAAATCTAATCACTGCATGGCTCTAGTCAAGATAAAGACAATTTACTGTTGCGTCAACACAAAAGGTGTAGATAAATAGTATAATGTGAGAGCCCAGTTGGAAATTGGCGAAAATGAAATTCGCAAATGGCCAAAAGCCGCAAAATCTTAATTTATGCTAAATCGCTGCCACGTTAGAAGCTGTGGCTAGCCGCAAATGGCGTGCGGCTCACCTGCTAATGGGCCAAGAGGCAAAGTGAAAGCTAGACTCGAGAGTGTCAGAGCCAAATCTGAAGTTGGCATCAAAACTGTTTTGCCATGATTGAGCAGCTTCTGGCCATTGCAGGCTGCAGCTGGCTCAAGTGTCTGCAAATTGATCGAGTCAATCGAGAGATTGCGCAGCTCCAGCATCAAATTGCCATTTGTTAGTCAACAAAAACACAGATAACAATAACAACAACAGAAACAACAATCAACACACACACATCATTTGCATTGTTCATTACAAAACCATTTGGCATGACCAGACGCGGAGGCAACAGACAAGTCGGAGACACAAGCATCATTAGGGCCACTTCGAACTGGCTAATTTAAATTGCGCTTGCGTGTGTCAAAACGGAAAAGTTGGCTCAACAACGTCTCTAGCTAACTATGACCTATTTAATATAAAACATATTACATGATACAATAGTAAGAGCTGACATAATTAGAGTATAAATATGTTATTTACAAACAGCTGCAGCTGTTAATTAGTTGCGTCTAACTCAGAAGCGGAAAGCTCTCTCCGTAATACATATTTATATCAAAGTAATTTAGATCGAATTACTAATTTTACAATATTATAATAAAGCTATTCAGTCATATTAATATTGATCTATAGTATATAGAGTATAAATATGTTATTTACTCACAGCTGCAGCTGTTAATTAGTTGCGTCTAACTCAGAAGCGAAAAGCTCTCTCCGTAATACATATTTATATCAAAGTAATTTAGATCGAATTACTAATTTTACAATATTATAATAAAGCTATTCAGTCATATTAATATTAATCTATAGTATATAGAGTATAAATATATTATTTACACACAGCTGCAGCTGTTAATTAGTTGCGTCTAACTCAGACGCGGAAAACTCTCTCCGCAATACATATTTATATTAAACTAATTTAGATCGAATTACTAATTTTACATAATTATAATAAAGCTATATACATTTTAATCTAATGTATTCTATTGTAAAACTCTAGCTGCATATGCCTTTTCCTATTGCACAAATTTACATTTATAGCTAAGCAAATTGTTGCTCAATAGAACAATATTTCCATATTTATAATGACAATATCCAGACATACTTTTGCTTAATTAATACTTTGCTATTTTTCCACCCAGTTTGAAGTACCATTGATCTGTTATTTCTGTGCGCCCGCAGCTCAATTTGAATTTAGTTAGCTAGATAAATATGTAAGCAGCTAGAACTCGCACGCTATATAGCCATACACATACATAGATACATATATATATATATAGATATATATATATACTTGACACAAACGGGTTTTGTGCTTTGGACATTGGAGCATTACGTTACGGAGAAATGCGACAAACTTGTTGTATGATTCCATCTTAGAGCTGCTGCTGCTGGTGCGACTAGCTCTGGCTTTTGTTGTTCACATTTGAAGCATAGGGAAAGTTAGCGTTATGCAAGGGAATCTGTTAATAAACGGAGCTGCATCAGTTATATAAATAAATTAAAAGTTTCCATCGAATCAACACTAATCAAATATGTTACCGATTCAGCTCGCCCATCACAGATTTCTATGCGGGACGCAATGTCTTCATCACGGGCGCCACCGGCTTTGTGGGCGTGACCATTGTGGAGAAGCTGCTGCGGGATGTGCCCAATGTGGGCACCCTGTACCTGCTGATGCGCGCCAAGAAGGGCAAGAGCGTGGAGGAGCGCCTGGAGGAGCTCAAGAAGAACTCGGTGTTTGAGCGCTTCAGGGAGCTGCAGCTCGAGTCGCGCCTCTCGAAGATTGTGCCCATCGAGGGCGACGTTGGGCTCGAGCACTTGGGCATCTCGTCCAAGGATCGCGAGACACTGATCGATAACGTAAACGTCGTCTTCCACTCGGCTGCCACGCTGGACTTCTTCCAATCCCTGAAGGAGACGACAAACATTAATTTGCGCGGCACGCGCCGCGTCGTCGAGCTGTGCAAGCAGCTGCGTCACCTGGACGCACTGGTGCATGTGTCCAGCGCATATGTGAATGCGTACATTACGGAGGTGGAGGAGAAGCTCTACCCCTCGCCCGATGATCCAGAGAAGATCATACAGCTGGCCGAGACCCTGAACGACGAAGCACTCAAGGAACTGGAGCCCAAGTGAGTTGGCCAAGTCAGCCAATTAACTGAAAGTAATTAAATGTTAATCTCTACCACAGATTACTCAAGGACCATCCCAACACTTACACGTTTACCAAGCATCTGGCGGAGCACGAGGTGGCCAAGGCGGCATCGCAATTCCCCTGCGGCATCGTGCGCCCCAGCATGAGTAAGTGAATTCCACCTTCCATAAAGCTCCTTCTTCACTCCGCATTCATTGCAGTCACTGCCGCCTGGAAGGAGCCCATACCCGGCTGGACCATTTCAAAGAACGGACCCCAGGGCTTCTTTATGGGCGCCTCCAAGGGCATTTTGCGTCGTCTCCCCTTGGATCCCACCATCATCATGGACTACATTCCCATCGATGTGGTCGTCAATGGCATCATAACCACGGGCTACTACGTCAATTCCTTGAAGTGGGTATTCTTTGGTACTGTAAGGCTGCATAGCTAATCTCTGTCCATTGCAGGACCAAGAATGCAGGACGTCCCGCGGAGCTGCAGATCTTCCACTTGACGTCCAGCACATACAAGCCGTTCCGCTTCGAGTTTCTGAAGGACAAGATCAATGGCTATCTGCACGACTATCCGCTGAACAGCGCCGTCTGGTATCCCAATCTGCGCCTGGTGAAGAGCCTGATGCTGTTCCGCCTTGGCGCCATACTGTTCCACTTCATACCCGGCTTCTTCCTCGACTTGGTGACCAAATTGGGCGGCGGCAGACCAATGTGAGTTACTGATCCGAGATTCGAGAGATCTCTATATAAAGAAGGAGCGTTATTCGAATCCCTTTCACTTGCAGCCTGATGCGTCTCCATAAGAACGTTTGGAACTCGCTGAACACCTTGGAGCGTTTCATATTCACGGAATGGCACTTCGATAGCAAGCGTCTACTAGCCCTGTCCAAGTCGATGGACAACGCGGATAAGAAGAAGTTTGGCATCGACATTGGAGAGCTCACGTGGGATGAATACTTCGCCAACACGATCCAAGGCGTGCGCAAGTACCTGAGCAAGGAGCCGCCCAAGAATCTGGAGAAGGCGCGTCGCAAAGACAAGATGTTAGTATATGATATGCCATTTCGTTCGCCTTACTCACCCCCCTTCTTTGCAGTCTCCTGGGTCTCCATGTGGCGCTCCAGCTGGCCTTCTACTACGGCGTCTTCAAGCTGATTGTTGTCCTGACGGGCGTCTCGTCCGCGAAGGCCGCTCTCATCTTGCCCCTGTTTTACTATCTCTTTGGACTGATTTAGGGTCGTTGTACATGTTCGAATATATTGTTTAACAATTTCTCAAATAATATTTATGATTAATACAAGTTAATCAAGGTTTGGTGTAAAAGCTCTTCACTTATTCTAAACATAAAATACAAGACAAACAAGCAGCGCACGCGGCTTGCAAGCAAACCAAACACTGTTCTTTATTTAAAACCTTGAAACAACTTTCAGGTGTGTCTAATTAATTTAAATCTTGTTTTCGTTTATTCTTGATGCTTTCACAGTTATTTAGCACCCTGTATGCCTTTTAGTGCCTTTTGAAATATCGATATAAATAGACGGCAGTAGTCTATCGATTACCAAAAATACCCACTCTTTGGACTCAATTGGTACTGTGCTCAATGTATTAGCAGCTGTTAAATATGAAGGCAATCCTCTTCTAATATATTTAATTCAGACAAATACCAACACTACTCATTATTATTATTCATTTTATTACACAAATCTACATCCGTGTAAATCGAAACGTCATTTGTCTGGCGAGTAACAGAAAGTATCGCTGCTAATAGCAGTTCAGCAAAATGTTAAGCTGCACATTCTGTTATCAATCAATCAGCTGTTTCATTTGCCACACAGTTCGCGGATCAATCGGATCGCGTAGAAATTAACACGAAAATCAAAATAATAATTATTAAATTCCAATAAACGCTTTGGCAAAAACGTAACGAAACGGAAATAAACGAGGCGATCGAACGAGTGCAAGTGTACCTGTTTGCTGCAAATTCGTGCAGAAGAATTAGTGAAAGCCAAACAAGGGCCAGAAAGAGAAAAAGTGAAAATACAAGTTGATGCAATCGCAAAGTGCTGAACAATAAACATAGTCAGAGGGCGCACATTTTACACATATTCGTACATTTATTACTGGTAAGTGAAGCAGAGAACTAACGGCATTAATAATCTATACGTTTCTAACGTTATATTTATGCACTCAACAAGTTGCGTCGCTCATATCTCGGTGTGTACACACTGGTCTTGCATTTTGGGCCATGTTTCGTGTAATTTCTTAACCTGGCTGGCATTTTACATTTTATTTGAATTATGTATTTTTTTTATCTATTATTGCGTAGTGCTGCTACCAATGTCACCTGTTTTAATGCGCTCACTCTCTCGCTCGCACTCGCACCGAGACGATCTGGCTGGTTTTTATCTTGTTGTTGTCGTTGTTTTTTCTTCTTTTTTTTGCCGTTAATACAGCAGCGTCGTCGCTGTTGTCGCTCTCTACGTGTCTCTTTCGCACTCTCGTTTCGCTGTGTGCGCGCGTATGAGCGTTCGCTTATATGCGATTGCGAATGTGTGTGTGTGTGTGTGTGTCGTGTGCGTCGGTGTGTGTGCGATTGTTTGTAGGTATTTTTATATGAATATTTCCGCCCCCGCCCCATTACCGAATGATAACACACAAAAACTGTGACAGGGTCCGGAGCTTAGAAACGTCGGGGTCCGACGTGCCGGGTCTGGCCCATTGCCTATTTGCCATAATGGCCTTAATTCTTATGAAAATATTTAAATACGTGTACGCCATAGATACGCGTGTATTTGTTATATTTTTTCCACATAATTTCTAATCTAAATGTGCAAATATTGATTTTCTATGTATGTCCCACAGTTTTCAATACACTTTTATCAATGGCCCCCATTGTTTATCTCCTTTCGGCGCTAACAGGTGCCGAAATTGTAGTCTGTCGATAATTCGTGATCGTGACACGACACTTTGTTCAAGTGAAACGTGTAAATGCAGTTGAGTAGGCAAGCTGCAACAGTTATATGGCGCGTATATAGTCTGGAGAGAAGTATATAGTCTGAATTTTAATAATAATATTTATTTTTAGTCCACTAAACTTATATCCAAAAACTATGAAAAAAGACGCAAGGCAACAATCTGTTGCCATTAGTGATAAATGTATGATATGAGAGGCTTATTTTGATAAGATTTTGTCGTTTTCTAAATTGCAATTAATGCTGACGCAAAGTTCAGCTACTAAATCTGTATAGCGTTGACTGTTGACATTTACCAACACGGGTTTCTAATGGACTATTAACTGAGTGTGCTTTAAGCTGTGATCCTCATAAAAAGCCTTGCAACACGGTTCATCTCTATTGTATTTATCTCATGTCCCATCTCCAATTAATCTGTCCTGCGCTAGGAAATTCATCGCATGCATAAGGAAATTCTCACATTAATGCACTCTCAGCTTCTGTTTGCGTGTTATCGATATATATCCCTGCTGCTGCATTTATCGCAGTTTTCTGCCAAGCCTCATCTCTGTGGTGTAAGCTTTTATTTTGTTTTTGCTTTTATTTTTACATTTCTGTTGTTGTTTTTTTTTTTTTTCAATTTACGCCTTTGTTTATATACGTCGTTGTAGTTGTAGTTGTTGTATCTGCTCTCGCGCCTGGCTCTTTGTTGCTGTTATTATGGGAATTTCCCTGCATATTTGCCCACATACGTACATTTTTAAACTATATACGTACGTACGTATTATATTTAGTTCATGCTGTGATATGTGCGCGCAATATTTGTAATTGGCTCCACTTGGCTTATCACTGTCGCTATAATTTTCAACAAAAAAAAAAATATATATATATATATATATTTATATATTATTATAGACATACGTACATATATTTGATTGAAATTGTCGCCAAGCAGGGTACTAAAAGCGTTTCCCAGGCTCGCGGCGATAAGCGGCAGCCACACCTGCCAGAAACCCCTTCGCCCCCCGCCTGTGCTGATTGTCATTTATTTATTTTTTTTCACGCCCAAATGAACAGCGTCTAAAAATAACTGAAATTGATGTTGTTGTTGTTGCTGTTGCTGTTGCCTTTGACTCCGCTTTGATTATTTGCACATTTATGAGGAGCCAAAGAACCAAGATAGAAAAAACACGAAAAATAAAATAAAAATTGAAAAATTGAAAAATTCAAGACAACGAAAGAGAGAAAAAAACGTATTCATAAATAAATAAATAACCCGTATTAATGTCTGCATTATCGCGGCCAAGTAATGTTTCAGGCAGCGGCAGGACAGGCGAGTGGAACCACGTTTCGGCTGTCTTCTTTTTCCAATTTGAAATTCGCGCTAATGACGTCAGTCAAGGCCTGACGTCTGCAGAAAATTCCGCAAAACGCCTCTTCAAATTATTGGCAAGCAGCACCCGCACAAGAACAACAAAAATGTAAAAAAAAAAGGAAAAAAGAACAGGAGAGAAAACACAAAATAGAAAACAGAAAATAGAATATGGAAAGACAGAAAAAAAAATTAAATTATTCTCGTTCCATTTTTGCGTGTTGTTTCCATTTCATTTCATGTCTTTGCATTTGATTTATAATATTTCGTTTATACTTGTACAATTTTCCCCAACGTATTTGTTCTCTCAAAGTGAAAGTTGTTTTCATGCTGTAGAGCAGAGTTATCTAGTAATATTCATTCTAGTTTTTCTACGCATCGCCTTCGCCCGATCCGTATGTTTTCTGTTTCAGAATTGAATGTCTCGTACGTACAGCAGGGGGGCATATTGTTATATCCCCCCTCAGTTTTGTTGTGTGCAAAGATATTTTTGCTTCGTATTTATTTATTTATTTATAATCATTTTTCTTTTTCTTCTTGACAAGGCAGACACCGAGATTTCCGGTCAATGCATTGATACTTCGAATTGTTGGCCTTCAAAGACAAAAGCAATAAGGTAGTCCACGAATCTATTTTTATTGTAATGTGGATTACTTAAGTGATAAAAATAAACGTGATATATTTTTGCTGATAAGAGAAACGTCAGTACACTTAACATAAAAGTTCAATTCAAAGGGCTTTTTAACAATTCCTATGCTTTGACATGAGAAAAAAAATCCGCAAAGAATGCAGCATGCTTGTAAACATCGGATGACCAACTTTAAAATCCGCTGATCGCCTGCTCGGAAAACCCGAAAGCACATTTTCTCATTTTTTTCTCTTTCGCTTTTGTTTTTGTTTTCATTTGTTTTCAATGTAATTCGTTCGTTCGAAAGGCATGCGAAGCGCCGCCAACATTTTTTGCACAAAAGCATTTTAATGAATGGAAATTTTGTTCCGTTCAATTACAAGAGGATTCGTTCCGAACCGTGCCGAGCCGCATCCACACATAAAACGTATATGTGTTGCCATAAATTTAATTACTTTGTAAACTTGTGCAAACTTATTTGCTGCTCTTTGGTACTCGGAGCACAGGTTTTATGATTTTTCGATTTCAATTTTTGCGTGTGTCAAGACAAACAAAACACTCTGTTACCTGAGCGAGCACACACAATATAGAAACTATATAGTACATGAATATATATATTAATATATTTGTGATATATACGTATACTCTCTGTTTTCTTCTATACTAGCTGCACTTTTTGACGTCGATTTCCTTTCCCAGTTGACGACTCGTGCATATCTCGTATAACACACATCTTTATATACGTGTATATATATATCCATCAATATATATATATATATATCTATTGCATATATTGCTAGCTAATTGTGAAGGTCGTTTACGTCTGCAGTCGTCGTTCGCATGTTTGTCTACGCTACACCCTCGCTATAAGTCACACGAAACTGGCAAACAAAACGAGAATAGGAGAATTAATTGAAATTAAACAAATTTTCATTAACAACCCCGCAAACCCCTTTTCACTCTTCTCAATCAACAAGATATGTCCAATACCTCCCCCAAAAAAAATAAGAAAATACTGTTTATACAATATATGTGCCGATCATGTTAGACACTATTATGTAGGGTATACAAGAGGATGTGTTGTGATAAAAGAAACATTCTGTTATATTTTATAAAAATTGATTTTCAATTTAATTAAAAATAATTTCTTTTTTTCTTCATAATAATAGATAATAATTGATGTATTTCTTAATTTAAAAATAAAAAATAAAATCAGCTAGAACCCATTTAAAGAGCATTACCAAGTCCATATACTCTTGAACTATCGGTACTGTTTTGGCTCACATTCCATTCATTCCCTATATACAAAAGTGTTATTTTGGAATTTCGTGGACTGAAAAATTCTCTTAAATTCTGATAAAACCAAACTGCAGAATCAATAAAGAGGATAAATAAATAAATAAAAAAATTGGCAATTGCGAAAATTGGTTTCGCTGTGGCAAGGTCATTTATGCTTATAGTAAATTAATAAATATTCATATTTAAGTAAGCCAAAGACTCTAACAGCTAGAGAGCTGAAAGTATACACAGAATATGTGTTGATATAATTTGCACTTTAAATCAAGGTAATTCCTAATTGCTTAAGTACCTCACTTGTTAGACACCTACACGAACTAAAGGAGTATATTATCTGTGTGCTACGTCTTGCTTCCAGCCTGTATGAATGCAAAGAATTGCTGCGCTATTGAAGCTAATCGCGTGCTAAGAACTTTTAGACACTATATTAAATATATCTACTATATATTTTAAGCTTTATAACTTGGCTTGGCATATCTTTATATATATATATATATATATGGGTGACAATATGAAGGCTATAACAAGGCGTATCTTCGACTAATTTACAGGTAAAACAATATTTCACAAGTGATTTACTGCAGATCTCCGTTATATGATAAGTCTTGAGAAAATGCGCCATTTAGTATTCCTGAGCTGAGACCACAAAGTACAGTTGAATAACTCTTAACCACATATAAAGCTGATATATAATATTTAATATATAATATAATTGTAATGTAAATCCCTAACTATTGATTTTTTAATCAGCTTAGCTACTTCCCAAATTGAGATCGAGTATTTTGCCGTCGTTCATGCCCGACTGAATTGTTCTTACGTACCTTTTACTCTTGTTTTCTTTCTTTATTAATTGCTGCTTAATTTTTAATTTTCTCACCCTCTTCTTAATGTCTTTTTTTTATCATATTTTGCTTATGGGGCGGACATTGAAATAAACAAATTCTGGAATATATATATAAGCGTTCGTCTATGTGTAGAAACAAATTTAGCTGGCTATTCTGTTCGGATAGATATATAGACACAAATATTAATATTATTTATGCCTGTGGCCAGCCATTTTAATGGCGCCATGTTAAATGTGCCATATCCAAATTTAATGCCAATGCTTTATTATTAATACGTTTTTTGTGCATAAATGTTTGATTTTTATTGCTATAGTCGTATATTTTATGGTAATACGTATGTGTGTGTGTCGCAAAGTTTATTATTTGTTTTTATACAAGCTGTCAGTAGTTGGTTTCTATTTTTCCAAAAGCTCAGGTGATTCCCGAGCAAAAAAACAAAGTGAAGAGAAAAGCGAGGGCAGTATAAATACTTTCACAATTTTAATTTCCATATAATCCTCGCGTTGATGTCGGCGATTAATTTTCTTCTTTCAGTCCATTATATGCCTACGTAGCTATTAAATAGTTTTCTTTCAGCCAGACATGCTATTTTTTCATTTCATTTTAATAAATTTCATTCTCTAACAACTCTTTCACCTCAGCATATCATTTATATTCTATTTCGTTGTTATTGTTGTCGTTGTTTAGCTAGATTTCAGAAAAAATTTCATTCAATTATCGATGCTTTTGTGCAACACCCACACAAAAGTTTATTTTAAGAAATTTATAAGAAACAAGAGAGGAGAAGAGAGAGAGAGGAGGAGGAGAAAGAGATAGAGAAAGAGGGAGAGGGAGAGAGGGGGAAAATGCTTTGCCAAATTGCTTGACTGTGTGCGTGTGTCAAAAATATTGAATGATTTAATTGATTCGTTTCACTTGATCTTAATATAAAGGCAACATATATATTATATTATATTATATATATACACTCATATTATATTGCTGATTAGAATTTAATTCTGTGGCTATTCGATATATCATGCGATATTTTTAGTTCTTACATTACGCATACGTCACATGGTTCAGTTGAGAGCTCTGACGAGGAAATTACAATTTCTTTTTTGTTATCTGCGGGCATTCATTAGATGCAAAACAAAAAGAAAATCTTAACAATATATATTCTCTCACATATGTAAGCGTATGTGTGTGTGTTATTTTTGTGGCCTACTCTTTTCGAATATTTTTGAAATTGTTTTCAGTTTATCGCTGGCGTTTGAAGCGTTCGAACGCGTCTAAATACACAAGATTTTCGGCAAGGATTTAGTTTTGTTAAACGGATTCGTTGTGCAGAGCTTAGATATTATAAAAACATACATTTAAGTGTGCCTAGAAACAGCTAGAAAAATGTCAACAATTTGTGTAAAAGCTTAAAAAGGTTTTTTAATATGCAATAAAAAGTGCGCAGAAAAGCAAAAACATCTGTCCATAAAATATATAGCTAATGGAAAACGGTTTACTTTTATTTAAAATGCAAAGAAAAAGTTTGAAAATTATAAGCAAATAAATGAAAGCAGAAAAAAAGAATTGCAAATAAATGTAAATGTGAAAAGAAAACAAAACAAACCGAAAATTGTTTCGCTGCAGTCAAACTAAAACAATATACACATATAAATAAATAAAAAATAATAATAAAATATCTATGTATGTGTGTAGATATATATATCTGTGTATGAAGCTCAACAAAGGCCATTAAGAGATTTAGAAACGTCATCGATCAAATTAATAAGGAAAGCGACGGAGCTCGCATTTTCTGCGAATTTTCAGCTGCTCAGCCGCATATCTTAAATAATAAATTATACTATTTAGCTATTTTATCGAAATCAAAATGTAAGTCGATTAAAATGTATTATTTATGCCAGCTTGAACTGGTTATGATAAATTGCCTTAGCCCGCCATACATCACTGGGCCAGTTATATATCTATATAGCCATCTGTTTCGTTGCCTTCGCTCTTTCTTTTTCTATATCTATTATATATCTATGTATATTTATGTCATCCTTGACACTGTCCTATCAGCACGCGATATCGAGATTTAGCTAGTACGACTCTTCTATTTTCGCTCACTTAATATTATTTTTATTCGCGTTTTTTCTTTTCTGCATTTTATTTTTCCTTCAAAACCTGGGCAATTTTTTATGTCGCGCATTGTGTCATAAATATTTTTAAATTTCCTCTGTCATTTGTTTATTGTTTTCGGCGCTTAAGCAAATTGTTTGAAGCTCTTTGATTTTGTGATTTTTCTCGATTTTGTGATTTTCTTCATTTTTGCCAGGTTTATTTCGCATTTGAACTTGCCGACTTAGTCGCCGTGCTAAATCGGGCCATGAACTAATTTTGCATTTTCCCCACTGTTTTCCACCGCTAATGCAATTAGCTAAATAACTCATGTCTTGCTTTTTGTGTTTGCAGGTCTGCTACAGTGACAAATGATGGCCTAAAATGGCGGCCACACCACCAATACCGCCCGGAGCAAATAATTTCCAACTAAATGGCAATCCTCCACAGCAGCAGCAGCAGCAACAAGAGCATCAACAGCAACAGCTTCAGCAAGCGAGCAACCACAATACGCCCACCATAGTCGAGGCACTGCAGCAACACTTTCAGTTCAAGGCACTGCTCAACGCGGACGAGGATCAGCAGCAGCAGCAGCAACAGGAGCAACAGCAGAGGAACAACAGCAGCAACAACAACATTAGCCGCAGCAGCAGCTATGAACAGCTGGAGGAGTCTGCCTGCAGGCCCAAGGCCAAGCTAACCTGCCAGTGCACAAACATAAGTATTATGCACCTCTTCCACGAGATGAAGCAGAAGTTTCCCACGCTGCCCGATGCCTTGGTGACGCAATGCGTCAATGAGAATTGTCACCAGCGCGACAATTGCATACAGATGTTGAAGAAGGAGCTGGTGCTGCATCCCTCGCCCGTTCAGTCCTACCCCGCCAAGGTGGTGCAGCAGCAGCAGCATCTGCAGCAGCAGCAGCGCCAAGCCAAGCCGCCCACGCCCCTGAAGCCCTCGCGGGCTGCGCCCACCCAGCCGCCGGTGGTTGGTGCTGAAACGCCGCCGGGCACGCCCATCGCGCGTACACGACCCACCACGTTGAATTTGCCGCGTCAGCTGAACGCACAGCTGCAGCAGAAGATACAGCAGCGACAGCAGCAGCAGCAGCAGCAACAACAACAGCAGCCGCCGCCGCGACAACAGCTGACGCCCAGCGCGCAGTACAAGCCGCTGCGTCGCGCACCGCCGCTGCCACCGCTGCCGCCGAAGCCGCTGGCAGTTGCCTCGAGCAGCTGCTCCAATGATTCCTCCTGTCTCACCAGCCCGCTCAGCTCGAGCGAATCGGAACTGTCGCTCAATGTTTCCTTATCATCGCCAACGACAGCGACGCCGACGACGTCAGCTGTGCAGTCGACGGCGCCAGCTACTGCGCAGTTACGCTCGCCGGTGCGACATCGTTCAGTCATCACGCTGCAGCCGGAGCCGCCGTACGCGCGCGAATTTCTGAACAACGCGATTTCGCCCTCGCCTGCACCCACGCCCCCATCGCCCACATCCGGCGGCAGCACTCCGAGCGGTCGCAAGAGCTTCACCTCACTCAATCTCACGCTGCGCCAGCCGCAGATCAGCAGCAACGGAGCGGCGCCCGCGACGATAGACATTACGGCCGGGCCGGCGGCCAGCGGGAACGGCAGCAGCGGCATCACCTACTCGAGCAGCAGCTTTGATGCCCGCCGCGGCACCCACAAGAACTTCCAGCTGACGGTCACGGACGAGGGCAGCGTCTTCAGCGCAGGCTGCGTGCGTCCCCAGGTGCCGCTCTACGCGCCCTGCCCGCCGCCCCCAACCACACCACCCTCCCAGCCAGGAGTGCTGGTCACCGATGGAGCAACGCCAACGCCAACGGCGCGGCAGCAACAGCAACAGCAACTGCAGCAGCAACTGCAACAGCAGCTACAGGAGCAGGCCGTAGCGGCAGCGGCAGCTGCAGCGAGCGCCACTGCCGAGATGCCCGAAATATTTCCATACCCCACGCAGGCGCAGAATCATGTGGTCGCCTCCAACTACAACAACAATCGTCTGCTGAACAGCAACAATAGCAGCGATAACAGCCCCAGCGTCACACACATGCCCCTCTACGAGGGCGTCGTACCGGAGTCGGATCGAGAAGGTGAGTGCGAAGATACTCTCTTTATCTCACCAACGACAGATTAGCTCAAGCGAAGACACAACGAACCAGTTGATCGAGGAAGATTAGCTCTGATAGACATACACGTGTAGAACCAGAAAAAAGCCAATAAATTAAAATTTGATTGAAGTTCTGATTGCTTAGACACTTAGCAGAAACCTCAAGCTGACGTCTAAAAATTAAATGCTGATATGCATGTATAGATAATAGTATATAAATCATGTTTAGATAGATTTATAATCAGTTGATTGATTGACAAATGTGAGAAATTAAAGTCGAGGTTAAGACTGAGGAAGGAGAGAGAATGTAGAATGTAGATCTGTTGAAATAAAGGGAGAACCTGACAAACACCTATTATAGCATATATAAATATATAGTCGAGTAAATAAATTAAGAGTTTTATAAAGCTTCAATCCATATAAAGTATTCCTGAGTATTATAACAGTTCGAGCTTCGAGAATAAGAATAGTATAACATTGGTCACATTTTTTTAGCTTACGAACTAATTAGCTTACTAACAAACTTCGATACTTCATTATATTTCGACTTCCACATTTAGCGCAAGTATAAAATCGCATTCGTTATATGCGGCGCAATTTTGGTTTCAGTGCCCGTTTCTCCGTATACTATAAATAATAGGAAGGGGGTTTTTTTTGTTGTTCTTGTCAATATTCTGTATAATAGGTCTAATCGCGTCAGTCCTTATCAGGCAATTCTGTTTACAGTTGATAACAAATTGAATTACGCCCCAAATGTTGCAAACAATGTTAGGAAATGAGAAACTCTTTAGCTAATATTTACCGTAGCGAATCGAACGAGCCCATATTAGTGCAATTACACCCATATAAATAAATATTATATATATATGTTCATGTGTATATATGTTATATGTTGCCTTAATATTAGTCGAAGCATTACAAAGATATTCTCAAAAGTTAAATAATGTAAATTAAATAGAGATCGATATTTATCGATTATAGGTAATGCAGTGCAGATTGTTTGGGATCTATGCAAAATAAGGGATATGATTGGCACTTTTATAGATCAACACACATGTGTCTACTCGCTACCTTATATAAAGATATGAATATTATATTATATATAAATCAGATCACAATTTATCGAATTTGACTAAAATGTGTAATATATCGTAAAGAGACGGTATTTCTTGATGTCATACACAACTTTTGTTTGTCTAGTCGCTTGTTTCTATGCATATTCTCGTCTATGTAATTACGCAAATCTATATTTATTAGTTTTGAAAATAACTATAGAGCTATCGCAAATTATTTCATATATCTAGTCGTAAGATACTAAAGATTTTCATCTATGCAGTCAATCAAGCCTAGTATTATATATATATAAGATTTGCTATAATAAACTGCTGCGAAAAGCAGGGATATATTATATTAGCATTCAAATTCCATCAAGTATGCAGGTTAGATCAGTGCTCTACGTATATATATAACTAACTTTCTTAGTTCTTTTATATATAAGAAGAATTAGGCTTATAATTTTATGTTCTTTTCTAGAAAAGTTTCTACTAATTTAGTGCTCTTCAAATGCTTTCAAAATTTTCCATTCATGTTAAATGCTCTGCTCATTTTATATATTATTTTTTTATTTCATTTTCGACATATAAATATTATTGGCTAGCTTAGCTGCCAGGCAGATAAAGTATAAATCTTTATATTAATCCCAATAAGCTTTTCATGCATCTTCCAATTATCATTATGCGTTTTTCTTTTCGATTGTCCAAGCTTCTCGAATATGCAGATAGCTTACCTATATAAACAATCTACCTAGGCGTCTATATATCTACGATAATATATAAAATGTAACGCCCACGCTTCGATTTCGCTGTGCATATAGATTGAGTCGGACACATCATTTGCTGTAGAAATGTCTCTTGTCCGTACATTTGCCGTTCTATTTCGTTTCGTTTCGTTCCATTCCGATTCGTTTCCGTGTATCTTGAATGTGCCTCCGCCAGCTGCGCATCTGCCGGTCTTCCGCTCCGTCTCCCGCCTGCTTTCCACGACATTTTATTTATACAACGCTCTCTCATTTTATTTTTCGCAGTGTATTTGTTGTTGCTGCGACTCGTTCAAGTTCAGGGCGAAAATGCGACGAAGACGCCGAGTCGGAATCCGAATACGTATCCGAATCCGAATTCTAATTCTAATTGGATCGTATATGGTGTTCCACTTGGCACATTAAGCATACGCAGCGTAGGCAAAGGGCTTTTCAGCTAATATTGACAATGTTCTTGAATTGAAATCGAATTGTCACGAAATTCTCATACATATATGTATATATATATATATATATATATATATATATATATATATATATATATTAAAATCACTTAACGCATTTGCTTTTAGCTAAGCTTTTCTAAGGCGACCGTCAATCAAATTGACATCGAATTTTGTACACTTTTACTTTTGAGCGAGATCTTGGAATTCTTCTCGCCCATTAGTGAATTAATTTATCAATTAAAATGTCTGCAGAGCACAACCAAATGACGTACAACAGCATTTTCATTCGCTTTCTTAGAATATCTCTATATATTTGTATGTTCATTATGTCGGCTAGAATCTCCTTTGGCCTATTGCCCTGTTTGCTATTTCCGCTAGAAATCTATCAAAGTGTCTAAAAATATGTGTCTGCTTTTATTTAATTTTATTTAAACTGTTTTTTTTTTCTCATATTCTTTTCGCTTTTTGCCCCTCCGTTAGTTTGTTAAATTTGAATTCAAAAATCGTTTCAAATCGGGCGTTGCGCTGCTTATTTTCAGTCAAAAATAAATTATTATTAGATTGATTTCTTGTGTGTTTGCGCATTTTGACTAAATTTAAATTTGTTTATGAACTTTTAGCGAGCGCAAAAATGCGCGCCTTTATTTTTAGCAACAAACAGAGTAATAAAATGTGAGCTATAGAGCCATAAATATACCCTCTGCACATCTATATAATATATATGTGTGTGCATATAGATATACAATTGTATACAGATAAATATAAATTATATATATATATATTTGAGGTAATTGAGTTAACTTACTGATCGATCGATATATCTTGATCGTATTTGCAGCGCATGCGGCGACCATCGAGCGGCAGAAGCAGCGGCGCGACAAGCTGGCCAATGCGTTGCGGGAGAACAAGAAGCGCCTGCTCATGCTGGAGCAGGAGATCAACATTTTGACCGAACCGGTGCCGGTGGGCGAATCTGAAAGACTGGATAGAGAAATCAAGAAACTGACTGAGGACTGTCAACGGCTACTCAATGGTAATCATCATTTTTTTATCAATCCGAGTTGCTTGGAAATCACATTTGCTTTCTCTCACAGATCCTCAGCTGAATGGCACTGCAGCCGCGCCAAATTCCATGAATCGTCAACTATCGGCGCCCTCAGGCCCACAGCAGCCGCAGCAGCAGCAGCAACTGCCATTTCCACGACAGCGTGTTGCTCCAGGCAGCGCTCGGGCTCAGGTGCCGCCCAACTCGTTGCGGCTTCATTCGGTGCCCGCGGCACAGGCACAGTCTCATCTCGACTTTGTGCAGCATCACAGCAGTGCGCCCAACTCGGCGTGCTTGACACCACTGCAGCAGCAGCAGCAGCAGCTGCAAATGCAGCTGGAGCCGCCGCCCACGTATGCGCAGTACTATCAGTTTCAGCAATTTCTGCAACAGCAGCGAGCTGCGGCAGCTGCAGCAGCAGCGGCGACAGCAGCTACGCCACCTGCAACGCCTGCCAGAACAGTTTCGCAGCCACGCGCCAATCAAGAGGAGGAGGAGGAGTCCCTGTCCGAATCGGAGGTGGACGAAGGCGAGCAGCCACTGGACATGTGGGCCTGCAACTTGTGTACATTCCGCAACCATCCGCAACTGAATATATGCGAAGCCTGTGAAAATGTTAGGATCCAGCCGGGTATGATACGCATTGTGCCTACACCTGCTGAAATCGCCACAGCCACAGCCTCGGCCTCGGCCGCGCCCACAACAGCAAATGCAGCCAACGCTGGGCTAGAGGCCGACGCCAATCGCCAGCAGCCATACGCTTTGCACACGTGACAGACCGCTCGTTCCTGATCATTTGATTGTCCTTGCTGGCTTGCCTGCTTATATCTATAAGTCTATAAGTGTACTAATTGTCAAGCAATGTTGTGCTTTGCGCCAATGCAAAGTGCTCCTAACACGCATGGCTTGCAGAAGTTGTCTGCATGTTGGCAACTTTGAAACTGTGATAGCATAAATATTTTAAACTAGTTTCCAGCTAAGCAAATTAACTACAAAGCAAAAAGCAAAAAGTCATGGCACGCATGCAGCCTCTATAAATACGAAAAGAAAAGATAAGAAAATAAAATGAAAGCAACCGAAACTTTTGCTCAATCGAAAGACACGACCAAGCTGAACATATAAATGAAAACAACAAGCAAATAACAGGTTACATATTGAACCACACCTTATAATATCTATAAACACTTTAGTTTATGTTTAATTAATATTTATGTCACATGCATATGCCTCATTATCTGTTTTATTGTTAGCGCCTGTATTACTAAGCAAACAAAGTTTATTATTATTTTAAGCAGCTTGCATAAATAAAGAAGTTATTTAAATATTTACACAATTTGTTGTTGTCGTTGTTGTTGTTGCTGCTCCGCTCACATTTCACCTAAATTTATATTAATTGCAATTCTTTTCTTCCAGCGCCGATCCATAATCGAGAGGACATACATATAACGCTTTCACCCGGCGAAAATCGTAAGTCCTCTATAATGTTATACAATGAGTTAATACTTAATAAAACTTTGATCCATTGCAGGTATTATACACTCTTGGATTCTGTCGTGACAGTCGGCGAAACTCTAACAATCAAAACTAGACAACACACTTAATTTATTAATTTATTTATTAAACATATTTATTTGGCTTTTTGTATTATATTAATGTATATATATATATTTAATGCATACGCTGCTGGCAGCGTTTACTAAAGTAATATATTTTTTATGCTATTTGTTGATATTCTGGCTTAAGAATCGAAGACTTTTGGTAGAACAACTGTAACTGTATATAAAAGAAACTAGTAAATTTAAAACGTAAAATATGTACATTTTGTCAATATAATATATTAGGTTTTCTACAAGGAACACTGCAAAAAAAAAGGTTATAATTTACGAAATTAAAGTGCGAATGAGAAAAATATTTGCCCCATTTTTTATTTTCAACTGTCTAGAATCTGCAAAAAGTAATTTTCAAAAATACCAAAGGCGCTCAATATCGATAAATTACATTTCGATAGTTAACAGTCGTGCCCTCGACTCAATGTAACAGACATTGACAACACGATATTTGGGGTCTGCTTCTGCTGTTACAGCTGAACATCGATAGGTGCGTATGCGATATTTTGTAGTACCAGCGAGCCGATGATTCGATAGTCCGATTGAGATGTGCAACGCCAAGTAACCGCTTACCAGAGTATCGCTCAACCCAATGCAACAGACGGATTGACGAAGATTTCCTTTAACAACAAGAATAGGAAAAAATTGAGGCGCATATTTGTGAAAGAAAAAAGTTAGTTCGACGCTAAACGCAGCTTTGCTCCAAGTGTCAAAGTAGAATCTCAACCATACAATAGAATGAATGATATTGATCATTTTTTCAATAACTCTGGTCCACGCATTGCTCGCAAAAGTGTTTTCTTTCCAATGGCATCGTGCAAAACTTATTATTTCATCGACGATTTGGCCTACACCGAGGATAACATTCTGGTGAAAAAGCTGTATTTGTTTCATGTGGCGCCAGCAGTAAGTAGTAAACACGAATTTTCGGAATTTACTAGCACAAGTGGTATGCACTGTGCCGCAGAAGTCTCCATACCCCGATGCATTTCCACGAATCGCGCTGTAACTTCGTCAAAATAGTTATAACAAGTTTTTATGGGGGTTGATACAAAATAATCTATTATCCACAAAAGCATTTTTAGGTAATAATATTTTATTTGATTACTAACTTCGTTAAAATTCTTATAATATTAAAAGTTTTAATAGCGGCTTATAAGAATTCTCTATATTAATTTAAAAAATATATATTTTTTTAATTTAAGTCCAATATTACTAAGAAGCTGCAAATATTCACAAATTTGAATCAACAAAATTCTAAGAACTGTCTGGCGCCAACGCGCTTCTTAGAAATAACGGGGATTTTTGAAACACGTGCGGAACATCTTCAGAAATTGACGCTACTTGTGTGATGTCCCGTTAACTCTTGATGAACGTTGGCGAATCGTGCTCGAGCAAAACTCGTATGCAGATATAGTTAAAAGTCTAGCAGCCGCACAGTAATTGACCGTTCTAAATACGAGGGGTGTATTAAAAATAATACAAGATCTGAACTTTTAGTTCGCGACAAGCGCTAAATGAAGCATTTGGTAGAAAACAGCACCCATTTCCCACAAGAGATAAGCAACAATATTCAAAGGGATGTACACCCGGAAGTTGGTCGAGACAATAGAGGCAATCGGAATGCAATAGGCAATAGGAAGCACCCGCTGAGAGATGCAATGTCATCTGGAGTGGCGCGGAGTTGGCAATAGTTATATGTGATGTCAAAGCCAAAGCCTATCAGATACAAAATTTGTAATTTGAATTAGTTATATATAATTATACCCTGAGCCCATTGAAAATGGGAAATCAGGGTATAATGTTTTTGTTGGATGTATGTAACAGGCAGAAGGAGGCGTGGCAGACCCCATAAAGTATATATATTCTTGATCAGGACGACAAGAGAAATTGATTTGGCCCTGTCCGTCCGTCCGTATGTATGAACGCGTCGATTTCAGCTCTCAGAAGAGCTAGAGACTTGAAATTTTTTTTGTAGATCCGTATATAGAGCGCGCAGATCAAGTTTATTTTAAAAAATCGATAACTATCCCCAATTAATTGTTATCGATTAAAAACAAAATCGAAATTGAGTTTAAAAAATTATATCTCGCCCATCTTTTAAGCTAGAGATACCAAATTTTGTATTTAGCTTTATATGTATTTTATGCAATTTCGAATTTCGTTATTTTTTGGATACCGGCCAAAAACACAGATTCGACGGGGCTCAGGATATCCCCTAGTCGGTCACGCCCGACTAGAGTTTTCTTACTTGTTTTTATAGTCAGTTAGTCCGTAGATAACAGCCTATTTTATCAACCCCCAGCAAAACTATATAACAATTTTGACTGAGTTAGAGCGTGTTTCGTGCACGGTGGTACGGTGACTTTGGTGGCTCAGTGTACCTGTACATACATCGATGCTCATACGACTGACTTTTTTAGCTATCGGTGAAGCATGTGAAGGAGTATTTCTCGACTTTCGGTCCCGTGAAGTATCTGGACCTGCATTTCCAAACGGGCAACGGCTCCGGCACGAAAGTCTCCGCCGAGAAGCTAAAGACCAAAAGCGGCGTTGTTGTCTTCGCTGATGCGCAAAGCGCTGCCAAGTGCGTATCTCCAAAGCATATTCACTGTCATCATTTGCTATTAACAACTCTGATCTTGCAGGGCCTTGCGGCGCAAGGTGCACTATGTGAAGAACGCTCGACTGTCGGTGGTGCCCAGCGACAGCTGGTATCAGCCCGATGCATACGACAAAGGCAGCAACGAGCCATCAGGTGATGGTGATGGTGATGAGCAGGTGGCTCCCATATTCAAACTGAACGATCATTGCTTGGACCATATATTTCGCCTCTTGTCGCTGCCCGATCGCATTCACTTTGCTCGCGTCTGTCTTCGCTTCCGGGCGATTTACATGCAGGCAACGCAAACGCTGGATAAGTCGGTAAAATTCGACGACTTCCACAATCTGACCATGTGGGATGTGCGCGATTTCTTCGTGTTGTCCGGCCCGCATGTAAAGCAGATCGAGGGCGTTATACCGCAGCGACACGTCAAGCGTCTGTCCGAGTTTCTGGGCAGCAACTGCGTCAATTTGACTATTTTGAAAATCTCGGCCATTAAGTTAACCCAGAACATCATGGAGAAGATATTTGGCAAGCTAACTAAGCTAGAGGAGGTACAATTGCGTGCCTGCGACTTGAGAAACGAGGCACTGCTCTGTCTGAAGCATTTGCCAGCGCTAAAGTCTCTCGATCTGTCCAGCAATGACAGACTGACCGGGCAGTACATGAATCGTCTGCCAGTCTCCGTTCAGTCGCTGACTTTGACCAGGTGCTCGAGCTTGCAGGTGAAGTTGTTAGTGAAGGCTTTGAAGGCATTGAAGCAACTGAAGGAGCTACACTTGAAGGGGATCTATTCAATAGGCTCGGCCTTCAAGCAGCTGGTCGAGTGCAAGCGCTCCCACACGCTGGAGGCAATGACAGTCAGCACCGGCTTCGGCTTTGTCATGGGCAACAACTACGAGCACATTGCCAAGCTGCCACGGCTCAAGAAAGTGATTGTGCACAGCCACGATGCCGACGCGCTTCTGCGTCCACAACTGCTATCCTGGCTGGTGGAGCACAAAGCCAAGAAGCTGGAACACTTTGAAGCGCGCGGACAGAACTGCTTGAATGGAGCGATGGTGACACAGATCGGCCAGCTGGTCGGATTACGTACACTCATAATGCCAGGAAATAGTGCCATTGGGGCACGAGAGATGGGGGCCTTGTGCGAACTGCAACAGCTGGAGGAGATCAATCTGAAGAACTGTGCCAATGTCACCGACCATTCTGTGCTTCTCCTGATTCTGTCTTGCCCCAAGCTGCAGGTCTTGCATCTAGAGAATTGCCCGCTGCTGTCGGAAAAGCTAATATATGATATTATCGTCAAGATACGCAAGCAGATCGAAAAAAAGGAAACCCAAAGGCCGTTGCCAATCACGATGGCAATGCTCGGCTGCAACGTAGACGATTTAGACGTGAAAATAGAGGAAATGTCTGCCACGGATATCATCAGTATCCCACGCGTGGAGCCAATGCGGTCACCCTTCCAATTCTTTGACATGACCGAGCTGTTGGTCTTCGAAGACGACCTCTGCTTCACGACAGACTACGATGATATGATGGATCAAGGTTACACAGATAACGAGGACTACTATTATGATGATGACGACTATGATGATTACGATGAGTTCGATGAGGGTTACGATATCGATGAGATGGACATATCGGATGTGGAAGACTACTGGGATTAGTAAGCGAACATATACAATATATATTTGAATCCCAATACTTACTCCCGATCTACTTGCAGATATACGAGGTGCTGTTATTTGTGAATTCATTTCACATTTTTGTTTACCAAATGATGATCACGATTGTCAAACTAAATTTAGAAATGGCCATGTGCCAGTAAAAGAATGTTTACTGCATTTCATTTTCTTTTATTTATCATTTTATAATCATTTAATTATGTTTAAATACATTATTTTTGCATAGTTTATGGTGTGCTTTGTATTTCCTTAAAACGCATACTGTAAACGCATTGAAAACCTAAAAGTCGTTGTTTTTCCTTTTCCTTTTGCATTTAATTTACTTTACTTTAATTTGCATTGTACGTTTATTAATTAGTTTCATTTCACTTCTAGTTATCATTTTGTTTTTTTTTTTTTTTTTGATTAAGCGCCAAATGAGGCTTGGCTTGGCTAGGCTTGGTGTCTTGGGTACTTCTTAAACATTTAATTGACTTGCAAGGGCGGAAATTGCACCGAAAATGTAACAGAGAAAAGACAAAAGATAAGTGTGTGTGTTTAACCTAGGATAAATTCTCAACTTCCGAGTATATAGAAGTATTAACAATTCCATAAATACAGATATAAAGATATACATATACATATATATATAGATAAGTGTGTTTAAAGCACAGATTAAATATTACTAACGAATAAACAACTATCAAAATAACGTAAAATATAATACTTTGTTCAATGTGAGATTGAGAAGCTTATAAGAATAATATTACAATAGTTTAGCAACAATAATAAATGTTTGGAAATTTTTAATTAACATGTTCCTCTTCGCACTATATAAATATATAAGTATATACGTAATAAATATTATTGATCTTTGTAATTGAGACTTTAGGAATTTTGTCAAACAATCGAATTACATATATTTAAGAGATTCTATGTTAGCCAAATTGGTATTAATAAATATATATATATATATAGATATTGAAATATTTGATTAAAAAGCTGAGCAAGGAACGGGAGTGGGATGGGGCAGCTGGCTAGAGGCATCTATGATAAATGCTGGTGCGCTGTGGAATGTTTTTAATGGCGTTTAACATGAGGCACTCGTATCAAACGACACGGACTTTAAGCTAGGGCGCATTGCATTGCTCTCTCTACTATAATATGTTTGTATATATGTGTATATTCTGATAAATTATTGTACTCTCTTGCATATGTATGAACTAAGCATGTAATTGTCCAATTGCCGCTGCTCTGAACGAGTATTTATGACTTGAATAGATTTTGCTTGTCTTTGAATTTTGTCCAATTAGAAAGCGCCCTTCTGATCCTCATCGAGCATTTCGACAAAGGCGCGCGGCACCAGGCCCTTCATCAGACCCTGCTTACCGTACATGTAATCCTCATTGACTGGCGAGCATTCGGCAACAAAGATGACCTGCAAGAGTGTAGAGAGAGAGAGAGAGAGAGTTAATGATGCTGGGCAGGATCTGGCTTATAGCTGGCTGACTGCTCACCTCGTTGGCGCTCAGATTCAGTTCGGTGTGATCCTTGGCATCGTAGGAGCACAGGACTCGTGCACGCTGCATTTGATCCGTGCTCACGTTCAACTGCATGGACTGATTGGCTTTTTGCTGGCTGTTATTGCCAGGATTGCGAGCTCCCCCGCCCATGCCGCCAGCGGCACTGGACTTGGCGGCATCCAGCAGGTCGATCGGCGTATAGGGCGTCGGGCCTCCCAAGCTGATGGAAGACGCAGAGGCAGAGAGGAGAGTTTAAATGGCTTGAGTGTGAATGAATTTGCTTGGGGATTGGGATTGGGTTGGGTGGAGCTACGATCAGCAACAGTAACAGAAGCGACAACGACACTATAAATGGACGACTATAAGTTCCAATATAACAACCAATATAAAAGAGTCTAGCCTAATGCATGTATGTATGCGTATGCGTATATGTGTTAACCCGTTTTCGATTTTGATTCTGCGAGACTTTTACGGATGGGTTAGAGTGGGTTAGACTGTGCTTATGGCACTCGTATCGAATTCTATCTCAAAGTCTTCCAGCAGGTGGGTGAGCGCCTTGACCGGACCAATGTCAATGCTCTGGAAGCCCGCCTCAAGATCAACATCCTGGCCGGCATCATAGTCGGCATCGCTATCTAGTGCCCTGGCTAGTGCAATGGAACTGGTATCTGAGTCGCAGGAATGCGCCGAAGCTATGCTGGGAGGCCCGTCGACATCTTCGCTATTGATGCGCAGGCGAGGCTTCGCTGGCTGCATTCTGGAAGACCACAAAACAACAACAAAAACACCGAAAGGTCAGCAACAAGCACCACACACAGACGCACACGCACACACACATAAAGATTGTCAAGGTGCAAGAGAATTTTTGGTTTTGTTCAAGTGCCGCCTACACAGGTACCCACACAGGTGCTCAGGTACCCAGTTAGTACAACTAATTAACTAATATATGAGCAGCTGCCCAGCTAATGTCCACTTACTTGGCCAACTCGCGCTGCAGCTGGTCCATGACGTCGCCGCACTGCTTGTAGTAGCGCACCTGCGTCTGGATGAAGGCGTGCAGGTGACGCAAGTGCGACGCCTGCGAGGTGCTGATCCCGTCCAGCAGCAGCTTCGTTATCTCCGCCTGCCGGTCGAACTCGGCCTGGGCCACGCGCAGGTCGCGCTCCGCCTGCACAGCGAGAAAGGGGAACGAGTGTTAGCGCATATGTCAAATCGATTGCTCAAATAATTCAAGAGACAAAAGGAGAGCTTAAAGAGACGCCTCGGGGGCGGTACCTGTTCCAAGGCAGCTTCTGGCGAAATGCCATCTTTCTATAAATCAAACAACACATTCCACATAGAGTAAAAGCAGCACAAAGATAAAAGCAGAGGCAAAAGTCCATAAATCAACACAATGCGCCAGTCAAGTGGCAGTGGAGCATACTCACCGACTGCTGGCCGAGCATGCTGCGCGCCTTCTTCACCCGGTTCTTGCACGCATCCAGGTCCAAGCTGCAGCGGGGACAATTAGAAATGATATTAATATATATGGAATTGAGGGGTGAAGGCCAACCTACCGCTTGGTCTCCAGCAGGCCGCGCTCCTTGCTGATGGTCTTCATTTCGCCCTCGAGGAACTTGCGCAACGGCTGGGTGAAGCAGATGCCCGATGTGGCTATGAAGTCGTGCTCGCACTGGCCCAGCTTCTGCTCCGCCTGGCCCACCTTGATGAGCGCCTGGCCGTAGGGCATGTCCTGGCCAAAGTCGCCGCCGGCCTCGATCATGTCCAGCGCCAGGTGCTCCAGGTTGCTCAGGCGCTTCGGCTTCGACTTCTCAATCTTTTCGAATATGTAATCCTCGACACGGTTCTGCGGATTGGGTATCAGCACCGATTCGGTGTCGCGCACTATCTTCTCGGTCCATGCCTTGGTCACATCGGCGCGCTCGGCCAGATTTTGAAAGTGTATATCGTATTCGGTGCGCTCGGTGGTGCCCAACTTCTCCTCGGTTAGCTGCATAAAGGGCAAGGGCAAACGCAAAAAGTCAATCGCGTGCGCAAGGCTCCCCACCTCCAATCCCCATTCGCCCCTCCCACACCAACAGGCCGAGGCCGAGGCCCAGGCCCAGGCCCAGGCCTTCTCCAACTAGAAGTGGTTGCCTAAGCATTTACCTGCACCACACGTGATATTGTGCTGCCCGCCTCCTTGACCAGGCTCTTCATATTGAAATTGGACAGGTTTATGTTCATTTTCAGCAAAAATTAACTTAATTGAATTAGAAATTTATTTTGCAAGTTTATTCTTGTTTGTATTTATCAATAGTCTAATAAGAAACTGAGATGCCAAGCAATCGATTGTACTCGAGTGTGTGTGTGACTATCGATAGGACGAGCGAACACTCTTGTTAGAACTATCGATTGCGATTCTTGTTTGTACTCAATAAGAAACTGAGATGCCAAGCTATCTATTGTACGCGAGTTGTGCGACCATCTATAGCACGAGAGAACACTGTTAGCACAACTATCGATTATCAGTTGTTAACAGCGATTGTTGGGCGCAAATGTTTGTTATATTAATCGACATTTCTGACATTTTATTTTACAATTGTTCTTGATCGCTAATAATCATTTTGTTCTTATATTATGCTTATGGTATTAATTGAGCTGCTTCCATTTTATTTTACAATTACTCTTAATCGCTAATAATAATTTTGTTCTTATATCATGCTTACGGTATTAATTGATCTGCTTCCAGAAGCCGCCGCAGTGGCAATGCAACCATTTATTGCACCACGCCTTCAGCGCAGACGTCTTGGCCACCTTGTTGGCGCTGTTGACGAATCCACAGCGGGCGCATCTCCGAATGGTGCTGGGATTGGCGCCCAGCTGCAGATTGCTGACACCATCCTTGATGAAATTGGCGAAGACCACCTGCTCCATTTCGATGTCCTGCAGTCCGACCGGCTCCACCAGCGAGGTGAACGTCAGTTGGCCAGACTTCACGGCCGCGTAGCCCTGGGCGCTGAGCAGCGTTGTTGGATTGTACTTGGAGGGCTGCGGTATGAGCAGCTGCTTGGACAGCAGACTGCACTCGTCCAGCAGAAGCTCGTCCGGCTCCGCTGGGTTCTGGGCGAGGCGCGTGAGCAGCCTGAACAGTATGGCCAGCACATCGATGTTGTGCATCGTCTTGGTGTACACCGGCAGGCACTGCGGATTGAGTAGGCCCCAAATGCGGATCATGACGAGCAGCTCGCGCAAGCTGCCGATGGCGACGATGTCGCGACTGATGTCGTAGCTAGCCCGCTTGCCGGACAGCTTGCTCTTCATCACCTCCTCGGGCAGGCGGTTGAGCATGTTGAGGGCCAGATCCGTGACCCATTGGATGAGCTGCTGCAGGCTCTGCAGCATCATGGGCTCGACAGTGAAGTCCTTGGCATCCAGGTTGAGCAGCACCGTGTCCACGTCCGGCACCGACTCGGCCAATTTCATGGCCAGGTTGTCCGCCGGCCCCTTGTCCTGGCAGCCCAGATCCGACGGACGCAGCAGACTCTTAAACGTGCTCGAGATGGCGTGCAAGATGATGAGATTGTCGAACTCCTGCTGCTGTGCCCGGCACAGATTGCTCTTCAGAGCCAAGAAGTTGGCATAGTAGAACTGGCGCACGTACGACGGCTGGCGCGTAAAGTTGTCCGTCAGCTTGTCCACCAGCGCCTCCAGATTGCCCAGATTGAGCAGCAGCACATCGCTCGCGTCCACGCCCGTCACGATGCAGTACTCGAGCAGCAGCAGGACCAGCTGCATGGTGTTGGCGTTCTGCTTCAGCATGGGCGTCTGCATGGCGTGCAGCTGGGCGTGGCTGTCGAAGATGAGCAGCATCTGGCTGGTGGGAGTCAGGTCGCCGCACACGAATCTCGTCTCGGCGTCGTGCTCGAATTGCGTGTGATTCAGCTGCTTCAGTGTGCCCGGCTCCAGGACCTGCACGCTGTTATCCTGCAATATGGCGAACAGCTGCTCGCAGTCCGCTGCGATGAGCCGACTGCTGCACAGCTGCGAGATCTTGGCACTCAGCTGCAGCTTGGCCACCTGCTCCCAGCTCTCGCTGGGCACGAAGTCCGCGGGCTTGCTGCTGGCGGCCGCCACGGCCGACGACTGCTGCAGCAGGGCGTGCACACTCTGGTGCCGCCTGGTCAGTGTCCACTGCTCCAGCAGGCTGGCGCTGTCGCCCATGTCGAAGACCACATAGACGACATCATCGTTGCCCACGCGCGTCCACAGCAGCTGCGCAATCCGCTTGCTCTCCAGCGTGGGCGACGGCAGCGTGCTCAGGAAGATGCTGGCCAGCGATTCGGATTTGATGGCAATGCGCTCGCCCTCCAGCTGCAGCGAGACCTGCACAGACGAAATGGAATAAATGGTCGAGGCAAATGCTAGTGTCAATCCTCACCTTGTAGCAGTAGACCAGCTGCTGCTGCTGCTGCCAGCCTGTGCTGTAGGCGATGTTCAGGGCGCCGCTGGCGCTGGCCACAATGGAGCAGTGCTCGATGTAGCTGCGCGCGTTGCCAATGCTGTGCGTGACGGGCAGCAGCTCGACCTGCTCGCTGCTGGCACTGCTGAGCGGCGGTGGCTCGCTCGCCTGCCCGCTGCTGTTGCCGCCGAGGGCCAGCTTCTGGAGCTGGGGCAGGCAAAAGGCGGCCAGCAGGCCGGAGGAGGTGAGCAGTATGCAGCCCTCGGTGGCGACGCCGCCGAAGCCAGTGAGCGTGGGCCGTTGCTCCAGGCGCTCAAACTTCTCCGCATAGTAGGTGTGATCCTTCTTCTGTGTGTTGAAGACGACACCCTTGCCGTTGTGGAAGAACCTCGCCTGGATGATGTCCTCGCTGGGTATGTTGGCATGGAACTGCAGCTGCCAGACGTTCAGCGCCTGCTCCTTGGGCTGCCAGATCTCCACGCGGCCGCCAATGTAGCCCAGCAGCAGCTGCTCCCCGTTCGCATTCCACTCCAGCACATTGATTAGGGATTTCGAGGCGCAAACCTTGTAGTATTGCCAGGGCGTCACAATGTCGCACACATAGACGTGGCTGGAGAGGCTCTGCAGGGCGCTAAATGCGATTATGTTGCGCGCGGAGACGGCACACAGCACCACCTTGTGCGGGAAGACGCTGCTGTCCTTGCCATTGCCGAATTCACGCCGACTTTCTACTTTATACAAAATAGTCATTTTGTTTACGTTTATTATCAGCTATATGCGGGGCAACGCTAGTGAGGAGCAGTAAAATAATCGATAGATTTTCCATTTGTGTGAATATCGATATGTGCCACATTACCCAATAGACAAGTAAGTAAGAGTTTATACACATTTTTTTTTACTTTTAATCTCAACTACATTTTTCGATAGTTTCAATGTATGTTGAACTTAACAACTGAATTAAAGTTAGTCTTTCTGTTTAAATATGCGCGCAATTCTTATGTCTTGCGCAGATTTTGTGTGAATAGCAATATGTATGCACTGAACTACCCAATAGACAAAATAGGAAGGCAATTAATGCCTAAACAACTATCGGTAACTTATTCAATTGTTTCAGTGTATGTTTAAATAAACAATTCAATAAATTTAGTTACAGTTTTGTAGATTAAAAGTTCATTAATGCGCGCAATTCTTATGTCTTGCACAGATTTTGTGTGAATAGCAATATTTATGCACTGAACTACCCAATAGACAAAATAGCAAGGCAATTAATGCCTAATCAACTATCGGTAACTTATTCGATTATTTCAGTGTATGTTTAAATAAACAATTGAATAAATGTAGTTACAGTTTTGTAGATTAAAAGTTCATTAATGAATAAATTTAAAAATTAAATAAATTTAGTAAAAAATTATTCTGTATTTTTTAATTTTAATAAGTGGCAACGCTTTTATATCATGTACGTACACAATTTGATGAGAGGCACTGTGTAGCCATTCACAGTGAATTATGTGATTGGCAAATTTTAAATGTTAAATTTAAATGCAATGCAAAAGTAAATTCAATTTATTTCCTTAAACGAATGGCAGCCATATGTTGAGTTTAGTGATTTCCTGCAACATTTTAGGTTGTTATATTTTCGGAAGATTGCGCGCATGCTGTGCAATCGTCAGCTAGCAGGTGAGAAACCGGCTTGGCGTTTTTCTGATATGAATATCTTTTGTTTCTTTTCTTCACAGTTTATTGAACTCGCGCTCGTACATTAACTTAAGAGCAATAAATACACAATGATTACGAATTAAATTACCTAAGACGAACGTAACTAAACTAGGTTCACGTAGCGCAGCCCCTTCAGCAGGCAGCCGCTGAAGCTGTCGCCGTCGATGAAGCGGATGCCATCGACCAAGCAGGATTGCAGGCTGCAGGGATACTCGGCGCCGTAGGCAGTGCTCTCCCAGCGCAGCTGGAGCACGTAGTGCACCTCCGGTGTGAGGACGCAGGCCTCGTCGCGGCCCCAGCTCAGATGCAGATCACAATTGTATTTTGTTGCTTGATTTTGGATGATGTGCGTCCACACGGGTTGGTCGCCGCCATCGGGGTACAGATCGATGCGCAGGGACTCGCGGTACTCTTGCGGCACATGGCCCATGTGGCAGGTGAGGTTGGGTGCCAGCCGGCTGTTGAGCACCAGGCCCAGCACAGAGATGAATCTCGAGCACCTCAGGCCCAGCCGCCAGACATGCGACTCGGCGTCGACGGTGAATGGGCGGCAGGCCTTGTAGTAGCAGCGCTCGACGAGCGTGGCAGGTGGCGTGGGCGCGGCACAGTCGGCCAGATCAGCTGACCCCGCCACCTGCTGCCAGGTGGAGGTGTCCCCGAGCCCTGCATCATCGCACTCCTGCTGCGTCCACTCGTAGACGTACCAGAGCAGCAGCTTGTGGGGCTCCTTGCAGGCAGCTATGATGCTCTTCACGCACTCCTTGGACACGTGCACGTAGTGCTCCTTCAGGTAGCTCATGTACTGATCGTTGTTCACGCAGCAGCGCATGAAGAACGACATGCAGACCTCCAGCAAGCTGTCCAGGCCCATGCAAACGCTGAGCTCCAGTGCCGGCAGGACATTCGAGAAGCGCAGCTTGCGCGTTATAGCCAGCAGCGCATCCGCTATGAGCTGATCTAGCAGGTACTTCTCGGCGGCATAGTACAGCTCGATGGCCGCCTCCAGCTGCATGCACTCGTAGTCCACGGCGCCCGTGTAGATGTACTCCAGCAGAACCTTGAAGATCGGCGCACTGATGTCGTGTATCTCAATCTCCGGCTCCAGCTCCTGCAGCGGTCCATAGAACATGGCCTCGAAGACCGGACTGGCTGCGCTGAGGATCAGCTTGTGCCCCTTCAGCTGCTGCTCGCACACGTGAAACACACAGTCCGTGTGCTTCTCCGCGTGCAGGAGATCTGCATACCGCCTGCCCAGCAAGTTGCCCACGTTCGCCTGCTCCTTGCGATGGGCCACGGCCAGTTCCACAGCGGCGGCGCTCATCTGCAAGATGAGACAGACAGTATGTATATATGAATATTGAAATCATGATCTCTAAACCGGTTCTATTCCATCCCCAGCACAGCATCAATCACTATCGATTCTGCGTTCTGCCTTTCGCTCACTTTGCATCGCAAATTAGGAGAAACCAACACGTGCGCGAAAAGAAATTTGAGATAAGATATCATCCACCTAGATATATTTTTGAATATTTTTATAATATGATTAATTCATAGGAATACATGATTTGATAATGTATAACTTATATTCCTGAACTAACGATCTATTATCATATCATATATTATTCGTACGATATCTGATTATTATATATTTGCTAGATTTGGTAAAATAATATATATAATATGATTGATTCATAAGACTACACCCAATATCAAGATACTGTATAATCTATATTCCTGAACTAACGATCTATTATCATATCATATATTATTCATACGATATCTAATTATTATATATTTGCTAGATTTAGTAAAATAATATATATAATATGATTAATTCATAAGATTACACCACTTGGTTCTGTATAATCCATATCCCTGAACTAACGATCTATTATCACATCATATATTATTCATACGATATCTAAATATTATATAGGGACAATTTGCTTGCTAGATTTAGTAAAATATAATATAATAGTATAACTTTATATATAAATATATACTATAACAATATAACTTTATATATTTGCTGTGTGCGCAAAAATAGCAGTGCCCTTGAGCTTTGACTTCAAATTAGGTTAAAAATACTATAAATGCACCATTTTATAATTTATATTTATATATAAGTCGACCGTCCCGGAACGCCCTGAGATCCATGTGGTCACCCTACATATAACAAAATTAATACCATTTTGGCTTGTAAAAACTCTTGAAATCTCTGTTAGCTTCTACTGCACTGCTATTTTTGCGCACACACAGCTGTATATATTTACATATATATTTAATATACAGCTTTCTTTTTTATCACTATTTTTATATCTATAGCTCTTTTAATATGCTTTGATATCATTTTTTGTTTATAATATTCAAAGATCTTTTGATAAACCATATCTAGAAAACTTTGTGAACCAATCTAAAACACTTTTTCGGCATATTGTGCATGTTATCTCCAAATCTTTGGACACACTCTAGTATTGGATATAAATGATAAGATATTGCCTTTTGTCGGTCCATGATATATTTACCACCTTATCTCAAGATCTTTTAATCAAGCTGCTTTCAAAAATGAGTGATAATTTAACTTGCTGCAAAAAAAGATAGGCAGCATAGGTTAGTTAATCTTATAATTAATTTGATTATAAATTGTTATTCGAAATATATGCCTATATACATATATATATACCTGTATTAATAGTGTGCCCAATCTGATTTGTGATAAGAAGTGTTATTTGAGAATAAATCAACTTTTATTGCCACTCAAAATTCATGACGCAAACTGGCGAAATTCCTTTAAGCTGTTTATGGGCCAGTCAAGAGCATAGAGTATATACTATATACTCTGTTTATCAATAAGAAATAATACACAAATATATATATATATATATATGTATGTATGTGTATTCAGATTTGCGTTCTATCAATATAAAGCCGGCATGTCGCGCCCATTGCTCGTGTCTCACTATTTATATTTCGCGCATGGGTTTGAGAAAACCGGTTTAAAGTGTTTACATAGATGTTATGGCCAGGCATAGATGTCCATGCAGTGCGCTCTACGAAATATACTATCATAAACAAGTAAGAAAACTCTAGTCGGGCGTGACCGACTAGGGGATACCCTGAGCCCGTCGTATCTGTGTTTTTCATAGAATTTGGGGCCGTTATCCAAAATGTAACAAAATTCGAAATTGCATAAAATACATATAAAACTATAAAATTTGGTGTCTCTAGCTTGTAAGATGGACGAGATATAATTTTATCGACTTTGTTTTTAATCGATAACAATTAATTGGGGGTAGTTATCGATTATTTAAAATAAACTTGATCTACGCGTGATATACACGGACCTACATAAAAATTTCAAGTCTCTAGCTCTTATGGGGGCTGAAATCGGCGCGTTCAAACATACGGACAGACGGACATGGCCCAATCGATTTCTCTTGTCGTCCTGATCAAGAATATATATACTTTATGGGGTCTGCCACGCCTCCTTCTGCCTGTTACATACATCCAACAAAAACATTACACCCTGATTTCCCATTTTCAATGGGCTCAGGGTATAATAACTGAAATATAATATTGTACTCGCTTCTGCACACATACACATACGTAAATTAATCACATCTACACACATACAAACAGCATGGGAGAACTGATACGCTCGGCGCGTGTAGGGTATCGCAATAATATTTGGACAGCATGGCTTTGTCTCCCATCGATTGTCACCCAATCTGCAGTATTTACCTTTGCTTATTCCTGTATAAATAATTCACCGATCTGCGAAATCTGCTGCGCAAATTGTTTTTATTTGAATCTCTCGGGGAATCGATTTGCGATCGTGATTAGTGATTCGCGTACTGTACATAAGACTTTTAATTGTTGTTGTTGTTGTTGTCTTTGTTCTCCTGTGCTTATTATAATTCTAATTTCTCTGACTTTTTCGCGACCTTTGAATTATGTATTTATTTTTTGTTGTTGATAATTTTCAGTGGATACCGAAGCACACACCTTTTATCTGCTCAGAATTTTTGGCACTGTGTCAAGTTCTTGAGTATTGCTTATTTAATGATCACTTTTTGTTTCAGTTTGTCATTCAAAACAGATGACAAACAATGCAAATGCACATTTGATTAGGTTTGCACGAGTTAAAAGTTAATTATTTTGTTCTGAAAAGGAGCTGAACTTGACCGCGTTGCCAGCTGCTGCTATCGCGAGCGGCGCTGTAAGAACTCTGATGGACGCACGAACCGTTCAGCGCAGCGCGCCACCTTCAACTGATCAATTGGCAAAGGCAAACGCAAATGTATTGTCTGACGCGCTCTCTGGAATGGCGCGCTTTTTACTCTCTGACTCTTGCGTTCTTGCTCGCGCTCTTAGCTTCGTCTGGCTTCTGCTGCATGCTTTCTCTCTCCCACTGCTGGACAAACGAACTACGAGCCCTTCAAATGGCGAGCAAAACGGTTGCTCTCTCTGAAAATTAAGCTCTCTCTGTGCTTGTGCTTGTTGTAAATTAGCTATTGAGCCGCTCTTTTGCTCTGTTAAACATTTGCTGGGGGCTCGTTCGCCTCTCTCTCTCTCTCTCTATTGTAATCTTTATTAAGAATAATGGGTGTCTGTGTGTGTGAGTTCCGCCAGCATCCAGCTAAGATTACAAATTAAAGCACCTTCATTTTGTGCTGCCAATGATTGGCATTGCCGAGGTGCAGCCTTGAACCCTTAATAGCCTCTTCGGCAGCCAAAGTTATTTCTGTAACTCATCTATATGCACACTACAATGGGAGAGGCATATGGATATGAATGCAAATGTTGTAACATAAATAAATATATAAATATAATAAATCTTGAACTCATTTAATTATAATCTGAATAATATAGCAGAGGCATATTTAATATATTCACATAAATTACATAATAATTAAGTTGTAATTAACTATGTACTATTGCTTTATATATATATATAATTCGTAATTTGTATCATTTTTTTTTATATATTTATCTATTTTAAAAAAATTTAATTCGATGTAGTTCAACAATCATTTGTAAGAGAATTCACAAGTCGGCTTGAGTGCACGCTTTGCCATCCATTATTTCTACCTGCCGACGGCAGATGCTTTGGCAATTGGCTCCACAAACTGGTATATGACATCGACAGTGGATGGAGGCCGGTCCCTCGGCAGATGGGCGCGTGTGTGTGTGCTCTGCCCTGATCGTAACGCCTGCTGCCTCGAGGCACATGCCTCGAATAGACGTGAACAGAAGTCTACTCTACATACATATACATATATATATGAGGTTCACTCTGTTTAATCATGCGCATTAATTATAATATATTACATGTTAACTCAAATTTAATGCCTAAACGCAGGGGACTAATTTAAAGGACCTGACGGATGCAGCTTAGTCAAAAGTTGTACGCAGATTTCAAGGATAGCAATAGCTTAGGATCATACATATAGAGCTAAATATGCTCCGTGCAAGTGTTGTGTGTGTGTGGCTCTCGATGTGTTTGTTTATGGGTGTGGCTCGTGCCAGCGCTTAGATAATATCACGTGGTACACTCAGAAAGTGTATGGAATTGGACACATGGTGCGTGATGTCCGTCAACGTCTCCTTGTGAACGCCTCCGAATAGGATCAGCTCGCCGTTGCCTGCTATTAGGCTGGACAATATTAGGCGATCGGGTGCTCCGCTCAGCACGCCAAAATTCTTGTACTCCACCCAGTCCAGCCCTGGCTCATTGTTCGCATCGCGCTGCAACAGGCTGGAGATGTCGCACACGAACAGCGACTGGACGTTGCAGCGGACACGCTTGGGGGAGGGCGCGCGCAGCTTTTGTGGCTCCACATGGGCGGGTGCACTGCGCCGCGAGTTCCGTATGGCATTCATTTTCTCTTCCATGCGGCGTATGCGCTCGCTATGATCCCGCGAAGCGCTGCGCGAGCGCCCCGGCACATTAAAGGCAGCCATCCGAAAGGGATCCTAGGAGAGGATACTTTGTGAGGAGAAGTCCAATAATTACATATTATACGGCCCACTTACCTCGTAGTGCTCGTCAAAGCGCTTGGGCAGCAGCGGCTCGTTGTCGCGACAGCGCAGGGCCAGGTTTCGTTGCAATCTCTGAGCTGCGTCCGCATCTCCATCCGCTGCAGGAGGCGAAGCCGCTGGTGCTGCGGCAGGTGCCGCTGCGGGCGGCGAGTGCAGGTCGCTCAGGCGGCCGGAGCGAGGCTGATAGTTATTGTTGTTGTTGTTGACGTTGTTGTTGTGCATGAACTGTTGCGCCTGCTGCATATTCTGGTCCAATATGGCCCGCCTGTTGGCCAGGTACTGCTCCTGCGGTGGCAAGGCGGCAGCACCGAAGCGTCCATTCCCACGATGCTGATGTTCCGGCAACAGGCCGCCGGGTCTACGCTCTGGCAGCGGAATGCGCTGACCGGGATGCAGCTGTTGCTGCTGCTGTTGTTGGTAGAGCGGCGGAGGCGGCGCCGGCGCTTGACCGAGTCCACCGAAGCGCAACGCGCTGCCACCGACAACGGGCACACGGCTCTGCTTCATGATTTGAAAGTCCAAAGGCATTTTGGGCGACGGGCCCACCACAACCAAAAAGTTATTGACTCTGCAGCCAGGATTACACCACATATGGACGGCGCCGAAATGTTTGTTGCGCACGCTCAGCTGCTTCCAGCTCCATGCGTCACGCGACATGTCCAGCAGCCAGGCATCCGTGTAGACTCGATTGGCGCCGCCGCAGCCGCCGACGACGAGCAGATGATGCTTGTCCAGCTCCACCTGAATTTGACCGTAGCGCGGAGTGGGCCGCGTGTTGCCAACGAATATGGGCTGCCACCAGCGCTGCTCGACCAGATCCAGCACCCAGGTATCATTGGAGTTCACATTTATGTCATCCTTTATCTGATAGCCGCCAAACACGACCATGCAATTGCCATGCACAGTAGCCGAGTGCCCGGCCATAGGCGGTGGGCAGGGCAGCGAGTTGCGGGCCAGCCAACGGTCCTTGGCCAGGTCGTAGTAGTGCAGCTCGTCGAACAGGCACCATGGTTGATAGGGTGGGTGCAATGAGGGATAGCGCCAGCCGCCAAACAGCACCAGTTTATCGCGCCAGGCCACCATGGAGGCGCTTCCCTTGGGCGAGGGGTACGTGCCCGTGGCCAGGGGACGCGACCAGCGCATGTGCGTTAAATCGAATCGCCATAGATCATTGAAGGTCGTGTCCGACGACGAGCCGCCGCCAAACACAAACATGGAGTTGCCCTGTCGCACCGTCGAGTGAGCGAAGCGCCCCGCTATAATGGGCATGGGCGTGCCCGTTGAAAGTCGCGGACTGTTCGCTTCCAAGGATGCGGCGGTTTGCTGCGAATAGATCTCCCACCGCAGGCGGAAGTCTGCCAGGCCCTTCTCCAAATTTAGCTGTGAGCGCCGCACAAGATCTGCAAGATTAGGATATTGGATGATTGTGGATCATTATGCCATTGCTTGCACCTACTTTTCACAATCAGCTGCCAACGCTTGCAGACCAGGCTGCAGTGCTCCAGATCGCCATAGGGCGGCAAATAGGTGAAGATGAACTCGAGGATTTCGTCGGGCAGGACATTGAGGCTGAGAGTGGGCTGGGTGCATTTGGCAAGGCATGTTGCTGCTGCTGTTGTTGTTGTTGTTGTTGCATTGTCACAGCTATCATTCAGATTGCAATTGCACGTGGCCATTGTGTGTGGCGTCCTGTCCTTGCCTCCTTTGTTGTCCTTCACCTTCAAGTGCAGCTTCGAGCGTAACACACCAGCGTGCCCCCGTAGCTCACACCGAGCAGTTAGTTTCTATTGATGGCGGCGTTGACCCTCAAAAGCATAAAGCCTTGCCTACGCACACGCCTCCAACGCCTTAAATGTCCTTTATGAGCGATTTTTCGCCTAAAAAACTGTAAACAGCAGCAGTTGCTGGTGATGGCAAATGACTTCAAATAGCTATCGCGCAGACGTGACTACCATCTATCGATAATTAACATATGTTAGCTGCTATCGCAGCGAAAAACATCGATAGTTTTGCTCATATTTATTGTTTTCAAAACAACGCGTTTTCCTTAAAGAGTTATTAATATTTCTATAAATTAAAAAGAAATAGACATATAGTGATACTGCTGCAAGCAACAATTCAAGATAACAATGTTAAGCTCGGGAAAATTTAGTAGGCCATCACATCATTCCACACTACACTGCCAAGCAATACGCACAGTTTCAATATAAAATCTAAATACTTCATTAACGTTTATACAAATACATAGTATAAAATAGAAAAATAGAAAAAAATCATAAATTATACATAGAAAAAATATAAAAATATAGAAAATTATAAATCTTAGAAAAAAAATAGAAAAATATAAAAAATCGTAGAAAAATAGAAAAATATAAAAAATCATAAAAATGGCTTTTCACTTTATATCCACCATGGAGAAGCCGATGCAGCATCTCTCGTTTTCCGATTGGCGTGGCCGGGTCGATCGCCTCCGAGATGTGGCAACTGCCCGCTGTGCTGATGCCGTTATAGACCGTAGGATATCTCGGACGCTGCGCAATGAGACGCGCATCGAGAGCGGCTGGGCCAACTATGCATCGAACCATGCGTTGGATGAACGGTAAGTACCGCAAGGTACTTGCCAACTGCCAGGTGTTTCTCAGGTGTTTGTTCCTTTCCCACAGCATTGGTCAGGTGAAGATGTGGCATGAAGTGATAAGCAGATCGTATGCTCGCTTGTTGAAGGAAATCGCTCTGCTAGAGGAGGAGAGGGCGGCGGCAGAGAACGACTTGAATGAGCAGGAGGGTCCCATGAATGTCATCAGAGAGACCCTATTCATACGGGATAGTCGCAACAAGACAGAGCTGACGCCTGATCGCGGCAACGCAGAGTTAAAAAAGGAATTCTATGTATTGGAGAACAATCACAACTTGCTGTCAAATCTCATCCACAAAGCGTGGCTGAAGCTGTTGCGCCTGGAGGACGTGCGCTGCAAGGTGGAACAAGAGCTGAAAATCAAAATGGAAGCAATTGACATTGACACGGAGCAACGGTCTCTCACCAATCGCTCAACTGTTATATCATACAAGCAGAACCCCTTGTGTCCACCTAAAGGGTAAGTCCAGCGTCTGTTCGATCCCATTTGGTTTCTAATCGTGGTGCCTACAGCGGCTATACCTACGGCAATTGGCTGGAGTATACTAAGAATTTGAAGCAAATGATCGATAACGAGATAGAGGAAACAGTTGCCATACGAGAATCGCTGTTCGTGTGCCGCAACAGGGCTCTCAGCATACTGGACAGCCAGGGACAGTGCACAGAGTTTCACTTGCGGAATCGTGTATTCCAAACGCAACAGGCTTACAACGAGCTGGAGTGGCAGCGCTCCAAAATGGTGGATTCCATCAAGGCAACAACGTGCGAGATACAGGACCTAGAGAAAGCGTTGCATGACAAGACAAATTGCCTGAAGTTGGCCGAGACACGTCTGGAAAATCGCTGCAAGCGCAGCCAAGCAGAGCTCTGTTTGGACGATGCACACAGCGAGCTCTGCTTGGAGGTGGAGAAGCTGCGGGAGATCTACAAGACTCTTGCGAAGAAGCTGGACGACTCAAAAGCCAATCTGAATCTGTTATCGGATCATGCCACAAAGATTGATGACGATCTGCTCAAGAAGCAGAGTACTCTGGATTGTGACAAAGCGGCACTTGCCGTTCGCCAGGCCTTTAAGGACAAGAAGTCGGGCATTCCGGAACACAATCCAAGTGCCCAGACCGATCGTAACATTCAACTAACTCACACAGAAGACATAACTGAAAAGAACTGAGGATTTACACTGGTTTCTACTTATGTACCTCTTAATAAATTTGTGCGCATATATAAGATCCTTGTAGTCAGTATCCTTTGAATGCCTAGCAACTGTATGGTAACGTTGCCATTAACAATGGTTGAAGGGCTGAAAAATAATGATCTAGTAGCTAGAGCGTAAACAAACGTTCGAATTTCTAATAAGCTTGATTTAGGAATATAAAATATTCATTCCCGTCACGGACAACATAGAGAACACAAACAAAACCGCCTTCAAACATACGAAGTATATACAGGAAACATTTTATATAAGAGGATACACTATCATACATAAACTATACGCGGAGATAATCTTGAGCAGATTATCCGAAGAATTTATATATTAGAGACAAAGAAAGACAATACTTGCGCAAAGATGGCCTTTAAGTCGGTGGTCACCATGGAGAAGCCCCTGGCGCACATCTCGCTGGCCGACTGGAAGTACCGCTTCGGTTGTCTCAGCAAAGTGGCAAATGCACGACTAGCTGATACCGAGCTTATACGCAACACTTCTCGCACTCTGCAAAATGAAACGCTCATCGAGCAGAAGTGGGCGAACCATGACTCTGACCTAGCAATGTCTGAGCGGTGAGTTGCACGAGATGCTGGGAAGCTGGCGAGACTAAAAGAGTTCTTTGTATTTTCAGTATTGCCGAGCTACACAAGTGGCGTGATCTCATTTCGAAGGTGGCCCAGCGCATCGATAACGAAATTCGTTTATTGAAGACGGAAAAGGAGTTGACTGAACGCGAGCTGGATGCACTCGCTGAACCCATCGCTACCATTAGCGACATGATTAGCAGCCGAGATAGCCGCTTGGGCTCCGAGATGACGTACGATGAACCGGATACGGAGATCAAGAACGAGCTGACCATATTGGAGAACAACCAGCAATTGTTGGCCAGAGTTTGTAAGAAGGCCTGGGATAAGCTGAATGTTCTTGGGGATGTACGCGACAAGATAAGCCTTGAGCTTGAGGACAAACTGGACGCAATCAAACTAGATGAGGAGCAACGAGCGCTAGATTCGAAATCATCATTTATATCCTACAAGCCGGATCCTATGCGCTTACCAAGAGGGTATGTCTTTTGAATCTGGAAAGTTGAATGTCTGATTGGTTAGCTCGTCTTTGTAGCTTCTACTCGTACGAGAACTGGCTGGAGCATACCAAAAACATCAAGCGAATGGCCGAGAACGAACTGACCGATACAACTGCAATGCGGGAATCGCTATTCGTTTGCCGCCAGAAGGCGATTACCCTACTGCAAGCCCAACAGGACCGCACCGAGTTCATCATACGGAAGCGCATATTCGAGACTCAGCAGGCGCGAAACGAGCTGGACTTTCAGCTGACTAAAATGAAGGATGGCATGCAGAAAGCTCAGCAGGATATTGATAAACTCGAAGTTTCATTGATGGAAAAGGCGAACTGCCTAAAGTTGGCCGAGACGCGACTAGAGAATCGTACACAGCGGCGCAATGCAGAGCTGTGCCTGGACACGCCCTATGACGTGCTTTGTGCAGAGGTGGAGAAGCAACTCGAGATTCGTCGCCGTCTTCAAGACAAAATGGACGAGACGAGGGCAAACTTCAATCTGCTAGGGCAACATACGCAAAAAATTACCATAGATCTGGAAAAGAAAGATCATGCGCTGATGACCGACAAGCGGACGCTGGACATTAGACAGGCTTTTAAGGACAGACAAAAAGGAACGAAGGAGATTAATCCGTGTGCTCAGACCGACTATAATATTACAATCACAAACGCCCAAGACATTATCCCCAAGACGTAAAAGTGTTCATTGACAATATTAGGATACGACTGAGGGAACATTGGACATTGTTTGAATGTTCCTTTTAAGCTAATGTGCTTCATATAATTCATTCACAAATTACTTCTCAATAAATTCTACCACAAACCAAACCAGAATATTCTATCGCTTAGCAAGGTACAGAAGGACCAAACCCCCCAAGAGGTTTAGTCTTGTTCTATACAAGAATTTAATCAATATCCATTTTTCCATGCATTAGTATATCATACTAAGTGGGTATTACCTAGTAACTAGTTTGAAACCCTGATACCTTGGTGATCTAGTAACCATGGTATACACAAAACCCTAATGCTATGAAGTACACAAAATTCCATTAGTTTCCGTTGTGAGTTGTCGTTGAGAACTCGCATTTTGCCTTAATAAAAAGTATAGTATATATAAGATTTGATTTTGAAAGGAATACGTGAAGTAAACTTAAGATGGCTTTTCAATCGGTGGTGACTTTGGAGAAGCCCTTGCAGCACATCTCGCTGGCTGACTGGAATGCACGAGTCGGACGCCTGCGAAGCATTGCAGATGCTCGACGGGCGGACGCATTCGCCTTTCGCCACTCGGCGCGGTCGCTACGCAATGAGACGCGCATCGAGACCAACTGGGCGAACTATGACACGAATGAGGCGCTGAAGGATCGGTGAGTTGAAGGAAGGCTTTTGAAAGGTATCTTCTTGGCAACTTTCGAATGTCTTCATAGCATTGATCAGCTGAATAGCTGGCGCGAAATCATTGCCAAGGTGTTTGAGCGCATCGAAATCGAGATTAAAATGCTGGAGGACGAGAAAGCATTGACGGAGCGTGAGCTGGACGCGTTGACTGGGCCCATTTCTGTCATCAGCGAAGTTCTCACTATGCGTGACAGCCGTTACGGTTCGGAGATGACGTACGATGAACCGGACACGGAGATCAAGAACGAACTGATGGTATTGGAGAACAATCAGAGGTTGTTGGCAGATCGATGCATGAAGGCTTGGGAGAAGCTGACACGCCTGGAGGAGGTACGCTACAAGATTGGCATGGAGATTGAGAACAAAGTTGAGGCAGTGGATCTGGACACAAAGCAGCTCGAGCTTGACCGTTTTTCTTCTAGCTTGTCTTACAAGCCAGATCCCTTGCGTAACCCCAAAAGGTATGATAATTATGATTCCACTTGAGTCTGTGCATTATCGTATATATCCGACAGCTCCTGCTCGTACGAAGCTTGGCTGAGTCACGTGAAGCACATGAAGCAATTGGCAGAGAATGAGCTGGCTGATACATCCGCCATCCGTGAGGCGCTCTTCGTTTGCCGCGAGAAGGCTCGCAACATGCTGCTGGCGCAGCAGGATCGTGCAGAGCACTCCATTCGCAAGCGCATCTTCGAGACTCAGCGGGCTCGCAACGAGCTGGAATGGCAGAAGCTGAAGATGAAGGAGGAAATGGACAGTGCTGTGTGTGAGATAAAGACGCTGGAAGATGCTCTGAACGACAAGTCGGATTCGCTTAAGCTGGCCGAAACGCGCCTGGAAAATCGTGCTCAACGTAGCGGCATGGAACTGTGCATGGATCATGCTCACGATAAGCTCTGCCAGGAGGTGGAGAAAATGCGGGAAATACGACGTCTGCTCAAGCTGAAGATTGATGAGGCCAGAGCCACCTTCAATGGGCTATCGGATCACGCGCAGCAGATCGACATAGACCTAGAAAACAAGCAACATGCGCTGATGACTGACATTCGTGCCCTGGACTTACGCGCCCGTCTCAGGGGCGGTGAGTATGGTTCGAAGATAAAGCAACCGGATGAACAGACGGCTCGCAATATCGTACTCACCAAAATGGAGGACGAGATACCCAAATCTTAAGAACTGTACAAAATTGTGTATTACCGTATTCTATGTCTAAATTCTCGTACTTAATTTATGTTGTTTTTATTCGCTTTTTTCCCGATGCGAGTGTAGCGAAAAATTGAAAGTCAATTCACCCAGCGAGGGCCTGAACGTCGTACTCCAATCCAGATAATGCTGCTCTACTTCTGTTGCTTTAATGAAGTGTACGCCCTGACGCACAAACATGTCCCACTTGACGTACTGACCCGGCTCGACGGGCTCCAGGGGTCCGCTGCTTACGATTGACTTGGGGCTCTCATTGGGCGCCAGCTGCCAGTCCACCCACAGCGCAATGCCGTTGCAGTTACCCTTGCTGCAAGGAGTACAATAGGGATAAGTGTCTGAGAGACTATATCATCATCTGCTGCTCACGCTGCTAGCTTTAGGCTGCCATGGTTGTTCTGTTCCACACCAAAGTTGGCGAAGTCAACGCTGAGCACCTGCTGCGGCTGTGCCAGAGCACGGCAGGGATATTCCCAGAGCGGCTGTGCCTCGACCAGCGACAAGGCTTGGTCCGCTGAGCGCTAAGATAAATATCAGAGACGATTAAAGAGATGCGAGTAAGTGGTCCAAGTCCAAGTCTTAGTTACCTGCACCATGTCGTCAAAGAGCCGCAGGTCGAAACCCTCGCAGTTGACAATGGGCGCACGTATCTTGTGCAGATCCAGAAACTCTACAGGCAGCGCAAAAATGCGAGCTGCACAAGGCGATATCTGTACATTGGCAGGTAGCTTCTCCAGCTGCTGCAGCAGTGTCCCAAAATAAAAGTTATCCCATGGCAGAATAGCATTCAAGAAATAGGGCTCCGCAAAGATGTGAGTAATGGCATCTAGCTCTTTTGGCTCCAGCTGCTTAAGGCTATCCAAAAACTTGACGTTCGTCAACTGATTATGCTTGGCCACTGACTCGAGCAGGCGGCGCGAGAATCGATGCGGTTCCAGGCAGTGCACGCTGGCTGCACCCAGTGCAGCGCTGGCAAGTCCAAGCAGGCAGCCATCGCCCATTACCAGCACGTGCGCTGGCTTTGCCTGCACTGCCTGCTCCAGGTAGGCCAGGTAACGCTTGTTTCTAATACTTTGGTTAAGCTGGCCGATGCGATTGCGGGTGTAGGTCATGTGGAGGTCGCAGCTGCAACTGTGTCGTCGTGCTGGCTTCTCAGGCTGCTCCTTGCATGCGTCGAACCAGAGCGAATATTCGTCATGGTAGCATCTCAGCCAGAACTCTTCGCCAGCGTCATGCAGATGCAGAGGCTTGGGTACGTAGTAGATGGCCTGCATCCAGTGATCCCGCCAAGGCACAATGTTGGCCAGAGGTCGCTGTTTGTCTGTGCGGTTCGCATTTAGTTGCTCCAGTTCCGGGTGGGCCCAGTAGGGCGCACAGCTGAGCAGCTGCTCGCCGGCGTCGTCCAGCTCGATTTGCCACCAATAGAAAACCAATTCCACGCTGCCCGGCCGGCTGAGCTGCATGCGCAGGACATTCTCCCGCTGCCGCTCGAGCGGTTGCTTGCGCTGGAAGTCAAAGTGGAAGATCTGTGCGGGCTCCGAGAGCACCTGAAATGAATTGGGCGGCAGTTGGGAGAGCTGCACATCGTGAAGCGCAGCCTCGCCGCTGCACTGCAGTAACTGTGCAGGTGGCCGCAGCAGTATGTCGCCGTCCAGATTGGGCAGGATCTTTAGGCTGTTCCATTGCGACGCCAGTGGTGACTGCGCCACCTGAGCATAGCACGTGGCCCGCGCGGGTATACATAGCGCATCTTCAGTCAAGAGCTCCTCGTGGGCATGATTGTAAATCCCAATGGCTCCCTCACCAATCAGCTCGGTGTCCAGCAGTTCGGCTACCAGCAAATTGGCTCTGTGCGGCATGTCCACGCCCATGACTATATCTGTGGAGCGTTTGCGTATGAGCCGCACATGGGCGGCATCATTGGCTGCAAGAATGCGCGCTGCACAGTTAGCCATGGGCATGAATGCCTCACAGGCTGTCACAGTATCGGCGCCGGCCCGCAGCGCCATCATGGCCAGAATTCCAGTCCCAGTGCCAATGTCCAGCACATGGACTTGTTTACCCGCCCGACGCATCTCCGCGATTGTTTTCCGCAATGCCGCATCGTACTTCTGGTTGCGCTCCCAGTCGTGCAACATGTCGCCAAAGCCGGCATTCGCCACCTCCTGATGGTAGTCATAGTCGTCGCCGCGCTCCTGCCATGTGTTTTGCCCTGTCATCGGGTTGATCACCTGTGCGAAGCTGGCCATGAATCGTGTATTCTGCACTGTCAAATGTCGTAGAAGCCTCTGCATCGATAGGAAAATACTATTTATTTATAGTACAACTGCGTCTATTATAAGTGTATTTAAATTTGAAAAATAATCACACACGGGTATTCAGGTACGAGTCACATTTTCATCTGCAACAACCTGTTAACTTAACATGCTGTTAAGTTAACATGCCTCGATTACGTTTCGTGAATATATATATATATCGATATATATATCGATGTCGTGCGCTAGTCTGAATTATTTAAAATTCATAACGGCTATAAATTAGAAGATATTGCAGATTTATATGTTAATTGAAGAAAAACATTTATATACATTTATAATGATTTTTATTTGAAATATAATAATATAATATATATAAAGCTCTTCAATTTATTAGTTTAGAACTGTTGATCAAGTCTGCGTCGGACACCGGACATAAGCTTAGTTCGTTGCTCGAGGTTCAGATATTTCAGTCCACGTATGCTCTGAAGAGGCGTTTGCGCTTCTTGACCGTAGGTCAAATCGTTATCTGTATTGCTCCAGGTTGACATTCTTTCTATCGAATGATACTTCGTGTCATATGTGTCAATGGTAACAGAAATAGGCGTATGAGTTATAAATCCATTATTCTCAGCTGGGGAACTATTAATCAGATACTCTATTACGGTAATTCCGATTATAAACAGTATGACGTAGCTTGTTTCCAACTCTAGAAATGCTAGTGGACTATCCATTCTACGGCAGATGTTTATAGTTCGGATTTCATAGAGTGACTAACGTTAAGCAGTCAAATCTTGGGCCTCTTATACACATTGCAGGTAGTCTCGATCTAAAATAAAGGGTCTCTTAGGTAGCTGAGCTACCTGTAAAAATAGATCGACAAGTGTAAACATGTTCATAAATTCTTAATCTATTTGTTTTGATTGTGCTGGGCACTGGCATGGCAACAGAAAGTGCATCCCCCTAAAGGCAGATAGACTCCATATATTATATTTGTGCTCGAATACGCAATGTGAATTTTGACCTATTCAATATTCATGCTGATAAGCTTGTCTCTTATTAAACTCTCGAAATGCTCAAATCGTTCAGTTATGAGACAATCATTATTCAGAACGGACTGAAAAGATGAAGACCAGAAATATTTGTATAGTATTTCTATTTATATGCATATCAATAGTGAAGTGCGAAGATAATAATATGCAAAGCATTCACATAGAAGGGAATTCAACAACTAAATGTAGAAATAAAGCGGAAATCCATTTAGTAATGAAGGACGAAATATTGCTGCAAGCAGAGCTCGAAGCGATGAAGTAAGTATTTTAAATGAATCTTAATTAAATCCAGCACAATATATTTATTTCTTATTTGTCAGACTTGAGCAGAGGAATCTATTTGCCGAGCTTACGGAGAAAATAGACAAATTGATGGAAGCCAATTCGATGTCATCTCAGTTCCCTGATAGCTGTGTCAAAGCAGCGGCACTTACTCGGCGCAGTGGAGCTTATCAGATTGTTATTCCAGGCTATAGTGTCCAACCGATCTTAGTTAGCTGCGATGAGGATGCACAGAACGGCGGCTGGACCGTCATCCTGAAGCGTGAGGATGGCAGCGTTGATTTCTTTCGCTATTGGAAAGACTATAAAAAAGGCTTTGGCAATGTGAGTGGTGAGTTCTTTATAGGTCTGGATATCCTGCATCATTTGACCAAAAACATGGACCAGGAACTGCTCATCCTCATGGAAGACCTTAAAGGCCAACGGAAGTATGCCAAATACAGTTTATTTGTCGTGGGTAGTGAGAGCACCTCATATGTCTTACGAACATTAGGTGAATACTCCGGAGATGCTGGAGATTCCTTGACTCAACATCTTGGCGAAAAGTTTTCAGCACGCGATCGAGATAACGATGTATATGAGAAAAACTGTGCAGAAATTTATACTGGCGGATGGTGGTACCAGAAGTGCCACGCAAGGTTGGTATAGCTAACTGATCTGAAATTATATTTGTATTCCTATCTATTTTCTTTTAAAGCAATCTAATGGGAAAATATAATGACAACACTTATGGAAAGGGTGTGAATTGGTTATCATTCTCTGGTCACGATGCCTCGCTTAAAAGCGTGCAAATGATGATAAGACCTGTGAGATGAATCGAAGAGACAAACACTCATTTCTGAGTTTATTTAAAAACACACTTGTTTATTATTTATTTACTTTTTTTAAGAGAGGGAAAAAGATTACACTCTCTTTGCAAAAATAAAGAATCTGTTTTATTATTAATCAGCATCTGTATTCATTTTTATTTTATTTATTATTATTTATTTACTTTCCTTATCAGTGCAGAGCTGAACGGATATATGTCACTGTATTACAGTAATCTAATGGACTTGTACACTTAGCAAAGGTCACACCATGATGGGCAGGCGAAGGTATTAAATATAATTAATATTTATATAGTTTAAAATAAAATATTAATGCAAATATTACAAAATTTCTGTGCTAATTCTATTATACCTGAGTGGAAAGTAAGTCGATTTGGAATAGACTTGTGGTCTTATTGGGATTATTTATTATAAAAATTGTGTAAGATAATTATGAGTAGGGAAACCAAATTGGAATATTCTTCTGGTCTTGTTAAGATTACAAATGAGTATTTTATAAGAAAGGTCTATGATGTGTGTAGTATGTGCTGCATTGCCTTAGGATTTAGTGTGAGGTCTTATCAAAGTGAAAAGTTTATATTTGCATTCTGTAATTGCCGTCTTGCTGTCCTCCCGATTGCTAGATATTTTAAAATTGAATAAATATATAATAAATAAAAATAATAAAAAAATATAATAAATAAATAGTTTACCTGATTTTTTTATTAAAATATTTAGAGGCATCTACAGATTGATACAAACCTCACTCATAGGGCTTGATAAATTGGAATAAAACGATATCTTACCCATTTGTGTAGCTGGAATTATCTAGATTTATAGTTGATACTCTGCTGATGCTATGCAGAAAGATGCATGGCTTATGGCTGTGCATTCAAAGTTCTTTCCTTGTTGAGGCCACAATAGGTCACACTCCATTCGATTAAGGATTCGAAATGACCCTTAACCTTCCTGCATTTCCTTCGATTGAGCGAGCTTGTGACCCATTGCCTTCTGCGCCCTGAGCAGCCATTAATAGTTTATTCATTCTTTACAGCTTGCAGGTGAAATGAGGGAAATGCTAAGAAATTGCTATTGTGGAAATGTTGCGCTCACGTTTTGCCGCGATGTATACATGTTTTTATTTTATTTGCTGCATCGAGCACAGCGAGAGGAACACAAAAGCGCTGCAGGAGCCAATAATTTCCTGCTCGATAATTTCCAAATGAATGCGTTCCGCAAATAAATTCTCCTTTGACAGCGGCAAAGCGTTGAAATTTCAAAACGAAATCACGTTTTGCTGTTGCATACTTTTTGGCGTATGCACATCTGCTCAGCATGTACGTGAGAAAAGTTGTGTTAAGCACACAAACACGCACCGAAACTTATTTACATACTATGCATAGACATACATACGCACATACGTATGTGTGTCCATGTGCATATTGGGCCGAGACACAGGTGCGCCACACCGTGTTGCATAAATAAAATCAAATGAAATAAATCAAAGCATAATTTTCGCAACAAATTCGTTTTTGCAAATCTAATTCCTTCGCTTATCGAACGTGTCGAAATCACATTTGTGAACATTTCACAAATCTCTTCTAAACTTTTCTCTTTTCACTTTAGTGCTTTGTGTCGCAGTGAAATCTATTTATGAAACTAATTGTTTCTTTTGCTATTTATTTGAAATAGAAGCAGGCTGTGTGTGCTTTATATGCAAAGCTTACTGACTACACGAGCTTACAACATTTAATGAAATCGATACTGTAACTAAGTTTTGACCTGCTGTATCCACTTTTGAAAGAATATCATAGAATAGCTTGAACACTTTATTTTTTATACCCTGAATCCATTGAAAATGGAAATTCTCTAGTAAAAGATTGTGATTCAACAAATACAAACATATAGACCTCACCTCACTATACTCTGAAAGTTTCATTAAGAAAGTCCATGTAGAAGAAAAAGTTATTCAACAATCAATTTCCCATCGTAATGCTCATATTGCAGCCCAAGTGCAGCCTCTGCGCAGTAAGCAGAGCGCTGTATGCAATGTATATATAGAAGAAGCGTAAAATGATTTTAGTATCCGCTCTCGCAGGGTTCAGGGTATCTCTTAGTCGGGCCGTCTCGACTAGAGCACTCTTACTTGTTTTTATATATATATATTAAATTTTTGTTTGTAGGATTAGGATTTATATTTATTATGTTCATTCTTTAAGAAGAGCTTTAAACACATTTTGTTGGTTGTTGAAATTGGCTCATATTATAATTTAGAATTATTTAGTATTAAATGTGTACGAGGGCTTTTGGGAGGCAGTGTGCGATTGGGTAAGTGTTTAAGTTTGTTTTCTTTTTAGTCACTATCTGGAGGGCTGTGATGTCTTAAAGGTGAGTGAGTGAGCTAGTGATATGCCTTCTAATATTTGCATGCAACAACTGGGCTTTACGGGTATACAATCCAACATACAATATTTATTTAAAGAATTTTTTTTTTTAACAAAATGTGTATTTCTTACTTACAATGGTTAGTGTGCTGTTACCATTCAGGCAACTTAATCTAATCAGAATTGAGTATTAATTGGAGTAGTGTGTTATTGGAACAAGATATTTACAGTTTAATAGTGAGATGAGTATTTGAAAATACTTCACTCTGCTTTAAAGACAATTTTAAAGTTATAAATATATATTCAATAAACAAATTTTGATTCTAAATTGTGATTAACGAATCATGTTATCCTTATTTCCTTCGGGCATGCGTTACCAACTAGTTCGGCTTGTTTTTATGATGATAAAAACTGTTTTGCCAATTGGTATTATAGCCTTTGCCATACAGTTTTACTGTAGGCAATTGGAGTGCATATTAAATAGACGAAAAGGCAAAAACAAATCAGATTTCGTGTTTGCATTGAGCGAGGACGTAGCTAACAGAATGGTAAAGCATTGAAATTGTAGTAAAATCCATTTAAATTAGCATCCACATGTCAACACAATTATGTTGGATAACAACGAGTACGATTTATGTGCACGTGAAGAGGGCGCAAGTTATACAATGCACACACACTCACACTCACACGCACGTACCGGATGCGGCGCTGTAGGGTGGTGGGCGTGGCCCGGAGCTTGGCAATTGTCAAAATTGCCGCCATAATTCACGTGTTGCCAGCAACAGAAACAGAGCAACAGCAACAGCAGCAACAACAACAACAACAAAGTTAGCATCGTCATTCAATTGAAGCAAATGCTCAAAATGCAAATTACGCAATGATTTACATTTCGATTGACATATTTTAGGCGAACTGTTTGTAGACCCCCCTTGACTCATACGCTGTCCGCTCCACCCTTTGCTTGTCGACTCATGCATTGCTCGTAATTCAAAAATATCGCCCAGCATCTTATCAATCCCAAAAATTGATGTTCATGACGTGCGCTGACAGTCAAATGCGTGCATGTCGCACAGATGAATATTGCGCCAGGACTGAATCAGCTTTTAAATTTGAGTCAGCTCTGATCGGAGCCACGCCTTCGGAGGAGCTTAGTGGCATCCTTCTGTCCCTGGCCAGGCAGTCATCATTAGTTGGGGTTTCTTATTGGCGCAGCTCCCAGCGACCACCAGCCAGCCAGCCAGACAGGCAGCATAAAATGCTGAAAGGACATATATACGCGGCAATACCCTGCACGCATATAGAGAGGGTGTTGACAGGGTATATATGCTAATAGATGTTATATATATATATATTTTTAAATTAATACTTGAGATTTTACAAATCAAATATTAATGTATATACAAGCCACTTAGATTAAAGTTCAAAAGAATAAATCTCAAAGAAATTTTATAAACAGTTAGTCAGTAAAAAAAGGATATTAATTTATGATTAACTTGTCTTGACTTGACTCTCGTCAAATAAATATTATTTAATATTTCGAATAGCTTCACATCATTTACTGGGCTTAAGTTTATATTGATCTTATATTTCCGGGTATTTTAAAATAGATGACGCCTGCTTAGCGGGTACTTTTTATTCGATCACTCCCCTTTGGCGCTCTCTGACTTCTAATATTGTGAAATTTTGAAAGGCGAGCTGCGAGCTGCTGCCACTTGAATGCATAAGCCAAGAATGCAGAGGCCAACACAATGAGCGAGCTGACGGCCCTCAATGGCCACGCCGCGGCGCTTTCAATGGCGCACAGCTGGTGGCCAGGTCCCCAGCTGGATGTGGTCATCAATGCAGCTCGGAGCCGAGCGTAAGAGCATTCTGAATAGCTTGACTTGCATTTTGCGTTGTCCTCCACATAAATTCCAAAATAACAATATGGCAGGCATTCAAGCGGGCCGCCACGGCGAGTGCGCTGCGCATGTGTGTGTCCTGGACACGGGCAAACTTTGGCCGGCGCATGCCATAAGAGATGACAGGCCAAAAAGTTTTAATGACGCCGCCGAAGTCGTTGAACCAAACTTGCCTCTGCGGCAGCATCAATAAAAAGTCCTCTGCTGCATAAGTTTGCATAAGACACAACCGTTGAGTCCACTCAACTGCTCAAACTGCTTGCGGACAACTACCAAAACACAAAACACAAAGCAGAAAACAAACAAAAAGACCAGAAAAATATGAAGCAGAAATTGCAAATCTATTTGCCATATTACAAGCCCAGTTGGAGCCCGGCCAGAATACAAACACTACTAAGGCAGACCGTAAGTAGGCTGCCAGGATAATGCTGCTCTGCTTTCGGCAAGTGCTCACACGTCCTGCTTGTAGTGCGCATTGTTGTAATTTTGCCCCTTTCGGCTTCAAGAAAGTGGGGCAAAGTGAAAGTTCATCTGGGCCGCCGGCGACTGGCGGCTGCAGCAGAACTTCTCTCCTTTTTATTCGCTTTAAATATGTTTGCAGATTGTTCATGAAAAGTTGCCTACTAAATGCACTCGCACACACACACACAGTGGCCGAGGCTGCTTTGTTTTCAAGTGCAAAACTTGACACCAACTTACGATGGAATTCCCTGCCAAGCCACGCCAGCAATGCCAATGCCTAAAAGAAAGCATCCAAGTAGTAAAAACTTGCGCCAGACGGCCACAAAAATTTTGGCTGCCTAATACTCGTTGCCAAGCTAGAAAATTTTGTAGAGTTCAAAAAATTTTTATCTTTATTATCTAAGATATAAGATTGTTAGCTTCGAGTTGCTGAAAGCCAATAATACCTTTCATATATACCACATCCCAGAGTCTAGGCTGCAGCAGAAGCAGCCACTTTACTCGCATTTGGCCATCGATTGGACTTAGCCTGATAGTATTTAATGTCCAAACAAGCTGCAGCACGGCCACCCTCGGGGACAACGCCGAGGCAGATGCGTTGCATCGCTATAGCCGCCGGAACAAACAGCCGCAACTAGGCAAGCCGCCGCCAGAGGCATCTGAATAACCGAAATAGTCGGTTAATGAATCGCAGCCGTCGGCGAATCCCGCGGGCAGACACCGCCACAGCTAAACGAGAGCAAGTGAAACCAAATCAGCTCGCCTTTAAGCGAATCTCCTTTAGAATATGCCAGCTTCTTGGAGTTAGATTATCAAAGGCCTGCAAATTTCTGAATTGACTTAGTTATTGACTACGAAGTTAGCTTAAGTTACTCTAGAATTCACTTTATTTAGCAAACATAAATTAGGGACAGTAAATTGGAGCTAACTGGAGAGGATTTAGCGGCCGTAGAAGCCACCATAGCCGCCATTGGATGCCGATGCCGAGGCGGAGGCGCTGGCACTGCTGGAGCCACCGCCGCCGCGATAACCGCCATAGCCGCCGGGAAAGCCGCCCCTGAAACCGCCATAGCCGCCAGGATAGCCGCCGCCAAAGCCGCCGGGATAGCCTCCGTAGCCGCCATAGCCGCCGTAGCCGAACTGTGGCAGCGCCTCCAACACGCCGAAGAGCGCGATTATCACCACAAGCAAAACACTAACAGCTCGCATCTTGTCTATGTCCGATCTCAAATGGGTCTACTGAGAAATGTGCGTGGCCCCTCTGGAGGTGGTCCATTTTATACAAGCGATCTCCGCAGAACTGGAACTTTATTCTAATTACTTGATTTAGGCCCCCTCTATGAACCGGTTTGGGGTTACGCTCTGGGTTTTCGCTCTGTGCTCAATTCAGCTGGGCTTCGGGAATCACAGTGTCTACTGCTTTGTTTGTTTATTTTTTCGCTCATTTTTTCATAATATATTCAATTACGTTTTGCTCGTTTTTGTTTATCACATTGGCAGGTGCTATTAAAAAAGAAAAAAGAAGTAAGGTTTGTAAACAAATGTTAATCAACCCATCGATCGGGTTTCTATACAGTTCCAATTTCTATTCGGGGCGCTTCTCTCTGGTGGGTTGGCAATAATAAAGGTCAGATATACACTTGAGTGCCAGTCATGGAAATATATATTTCTAAATATATAACAACTATGTGCCTAGCCCAGGGGGCAAACGTCAAATTCCTTTGTAAAAATATAAAGGAAGCCTCTTCTACATAAATATCTGACAAAATTATTCGATATGAGTAAACCAGTCTCTTGCACATACGTCTTTCTACCAAACTGGATTCATTTCTGCTCTTCAACCTTTCCGGACGTGCTCGAGAGGAAGTGGGCCGGATATCATTTGATAAGAAACGAACCTTACTCCATATACCGGTTAGAACGCTGGCAGACGGTATATGCGCTTACCTTTGGGGATCCTCTGTTTGAACAATGTCAGACATTGGAATTCGTCGATAGCACGACATTGAAGTGCCTCAACGCAAAGGGCCTGAAGATCGCACTGATCTATCCCAAAAGTCTTCTTGAATGTGTCGATCATTCCTTTGCGATGACTGACGATTTGTTAGCCTACTGCATAGACGCGAAGTTTGGAGTGGATAAATTGAGAGACAAACATTGATTTTATTACCAAATACTATAACGACTTTACGGCGCTGCTCTTTGTTGAAAGCGAGGATAGTTCGTCCGGAGGACCCAAAAGTACATATTTTCATCTGAATATCTGGCTAATATTGTTTGCTGCGATTTATTTCCTCATCGTTATATCTCGTAAACAGTTTTTGTAAGTACAAACACACAAACAGATAAATAAATATAAGACTATAATGGTAAGACAAGAAAAAAATTGATATCTAATTGGCTTGAGACGGCTTTCATATATTTAGAAATTCGCACATATCAACTAATTGAATTGGGAAACACCAATATGAACTGAGCCTTGAACTATATTTTGTAGCTTCTATGACTCATGATTTATACTTGATATGATATTCCATGAGCTTTATATTTCTGGGCACTTAGACGGGCTTTCCAACATATTTGGCGTAAACTTGATCAGAGCATGCTATAGACGAGCTTATATAGATTCTGATATCGAAGCTTTCATAAGTTCAGACTAGATTAATTCAATGCGATTTCTTCTCCTGATAAGAAATATACATATTCATTCCTAAGAACCTTAAATCAAAGTCTGAGAATTGAGAACTGAGATTATAAAAATTAAACAAGTGTGTAATGATCATGTGATGATCCGCCTAAGTCAAGTATCAAACGTCAAATTCCTTTGATTTACCATGCATAGAAAATTGGAGCACACTGGGCTAGCTTTGCTCTTATATTTACATATCTTATCTAACAAAATTATTTTAAATGCCTCTCTCAGAGAACTGCTTAGCCCTATTCCTACCAAATTGGATTCATTTTTGCTCTGGGAAGTTGCCGGAAGAGATCGACAACAGGTGGTCCCAGTTTGATCTGGAAAGCGAAACACCGTATTCCATATTCCAGCTGGAACGAGCGGCAACTGTCTATGGGCTTACCTTTGGTGCGTCCGAGTTTGCAAAATGCCATACACTGGAATTTATCGATGGCAAAAAATGTAAGTGCCGAACCGACACTGGTGCTAAGCGCGTACTAGCCTTTGCGCGAACTACTGTGGACTGCATCGATCACCTGTTTCAGCTGACTGTAGATATCCTGCTAGCCTGCAAAGAGAAGATAGTTAAGCAGAAAGGTGCACAAAGAACAAATGCCACCTCAAAATACTATAATGATTTTACGGCGGTACTCGTTGTAGAGGATCTGAATAGTTTTAGCGAGGGACACAACAAGTGTTCAGGATTTGACCTAAATATCTGGTTAATATTGCTCGTGTCAATGTATTTCCTCATAGTTATATATCGTAAAAAGTTAAAGTAAGTTAGCACAGGTAAATAAATAGTGGAAGGAATCAGATATAATCCTTCGGAAACACAAAAAAAAAATAAACTTGATAGTTTCTTAAACTATATTTTATAGCTCTAATATCTCATAATTCTTACATGATATGCTCTTTCATGTGCTATCATAATGCGACAGTATTGTCTCTCGCTGACTCACAACGAAACTAGGGAGTATTCGTCATCGAGCACATGCTTAAGCACCACACAAATCTCATCACCCTCGTCATAATATCTACATAGGTTTGAGTAGCTGTCAAGAGGACTGCAACTGCAACTGCGACTGAGGCCGCCTTTCGGGTCGGGTCGTCTTTCATCTGAAAGAACAGAGGGCAATGGAAGTGTCTCCTGTTGTTTTACTCTGTCAGCCCATGTCATACCATGTAGGAGCTCTCACTCAGCTTTGTTTTGATATATGTGTATGAATAATTGCCTTTTAAGAGAGACAAAATTATCACGCAATTATATAGATTGCGTGTAATGGTCCAGCTAAACTGTGAGTTCTCTCATTTGCCAAGTGAAAGGAGTATATTAGTTGTCATATATTTTTTGGCAATTAATGGATGTGGAGACTAAGAATTTCTGAACTATATGCGGGGAGGACTCAAATAAATAATCCACGATAGAGCTGCAAAGACAGTCCAAACCTGATCAGGAATATATATTATCTGAGTGCTCGATCATGCCAGAAATATCATTTTCAGTCGTATACAAGCTGAATGTAGAAATGTTTTCTTAGCTGCATTCGCTAAATAACTTAAGTTTCGGTTGATCCAAGTATGCGGACAGGGAAGAAGCGCCTTGTGAGGAATTTCTTGCACGACATTTGATTTGACACAAGCTCCACGCTTTCTCTCCCTCTCTTCCCTTCATTCTCTGGCTGTCGCTTACTCTCTATTTCAACTTACATTGCTTCAGTCGTGCCTTGCAACATGTCGCATGCCAGCATATGTTGTGGCTCGGTTAATTTGCCATCCCTCGGCGTCTTGTCTGCAACTATTTTGCCGCATCGCAATAAGGGACAAAACGCATTTTTGCCTTTGTGCTGCCTCTCAAGCCATTTTGTCATTTAGTAAATATTGTAAAAATGTTGAAACTACACACACAAGCACGAACTGGCACACTCTGATTCCATTTCTCTTACACTTGCTCTTTATGCAAATTAGCTGCAGATATCGCTTACATACCAAATGTTAATTTGCATTTTTTGCGGCCTGTCATGCTGGCCTGAGAAAGGAATTTTTATTTACATTTAAACTTTTTCATAGGACTTGTTAACCTTTTGTCTATTAAGCAAATGGCACACAAGTGAACATCCACGTCCACGCACGCACACAAGCCAAGGAGACTCCCTGAATGTTGCCGTATTGTTTTGTATTATTGTAATACATACTTAATATACCCTGAACTCATTGAAAATGTAGATAGGATAATTCGAGCATATATCGTAGATATGCCAGAGACTTTACATGATATATATGGTTAGAGCAGAGCTTGACTATTAATATCACTTTGATCAATTGAATACATTTTTCATTTCTGATAAATAAGTTAGCAATGCAGTCCGGTATTTAGTAGTCGTGCACACCCGCCCATGTTGCACTCTCACCTATTTATGTATGGCCTTGCGTGGAGGCTTTGTTGTATGATATATTAGATGGGCTTTTAGAGATTTGCACGAAATCCTTCGGGAAGCGGCTACAGCTGGCAGTGACTTTAACTCTTTCACTCCCAGCACAGTATAAAGTCGTTTCAAACTTAATCTAAGTTCCATAAATGCCGTAATTTACCTGCTGTCTGGGGCAGGTCTCAGCATATTGTAGTTTCCATTCATTATGCCAATCTGTCTTTTTAATTGCGTTGCCCGCAAACCTAATGTACTTCAGTGTTGTTGTGGATTGGAAAAGTTTGCCAGCGTCTTCTCCCTTTTGCTGCTCCACTTTAATTAAGTTTCATTATACTTATTTACACATGCGTATGATAGACACACACACACAAACACACACACACGCACACCCATTAAGTCGTGTAATCATAGGTATGCATATGAATTTTTAATTAATTCATCTATCAAAGTATATAATTAAATCAGCGATGTTAATTTGGCAAACCTGTGACAGCTAAATAATTGAAAAGCTCTGAAAGGGCAAATTATGCATAGTTGATGATTATAAATTGGCCCGGTTTTTTCCATTTCTATTTATGCATATTTAACTGTGAAACTCAGTTTAAGTATAAGAAAATGTGAAACGAATTTCGGACTCTCGAAGCCGCTGAGCTCATTCGAGTCTTACTTGAATCAGTTAGAGTTTAGCATATTTTATTTAATGATCTACAATATAAATATAAATATTAGTCAGGTATGAATTTCGTATAAGTAATATTAAGGTAATGCAATTTTGCTAATTGAAATACATATGCAGGGTCGACTCAGAGCGAGGGATACGCATTCTTCGCGTAGTTGACGCAATAGTTGGGCGCCCCAAAGAAGGAGCAGACGCCATTGGCGCTACTTGGAGTCGCACCAAATCCGCCGTAGCAATTCGTGTAGTTCTGGCACGAGCGCAGCTCAAGTGGTGCAAAGTTCAGGGCGTAAGCGCCGGGCGGTGCACTGTGGCTTAAATTTGAATACTTGTGCATATTATTGGGCACTGGAGCGGGCACCAGCTGTGTAGCCGCGTCCAGGAGCGGACGCCCGAGGCTGACGCTGCGCTCGTTGCGTCGAAATTTGGCGCGACGATTCTGGAACCAGACCTAAGATGGATGGAAACTTACAAATGACTCTGTATGTCGGAGTTTGTCGTGGCGCTTACCTGCACACGCGCCTCACTCAGATGCACCTTGGTAGCCAGCTCCTCGCGTACGAATGCGTCGGGGTAGTGGGTGCGCTCGAAGACCTTCTCCAGCGCTGTTAGCTGTGCCGAGCTGAAGGTGGTGCGGTTGCGTCGCGGCTTCCTCGAGTGCCCCGAGCTGAGGTTGTTGGGGTAATCCACGGCGCCACCGCCACAGCCACCACCACCGCCGACGCCGCCTGCAACGGAAGACAATTATAGAACGATTAATAAGAAAATCTTTGGCTTTTATTGAGATTCGTGGAAGCCCCATAAATAATCGATTAGAGCCCGGACATACGCCATTAGCTTGTCAGCCCAAGAATTTCTGGGCACACTTTTATGCTTCTAAACACATTAAATTTTGCATTCCCGCTGATCCTTTCACTCGGCCTATACCCAGCGGGAAGGTCATAAACATTTGGCATGGCTCATAAAATACACTTATATAGAGACGTATGTATATTTTCAACACGCTCGGGCAGCTGCCTACTAATTTTAGGTGGCAAGCCGGCGGACAAAGCAAACGCCACAAATTTACGATCTATTAATTAAACTGAAATTGTGACATTAAGCGAACAGCTACTTTCACTAATTGATTTCAGACGAAACACAAAGATGATAAAAAGAGCAACAAAATAGAATAAGCACAGTAGAATGTATGCATAAATAATACAATTTTATATGCAAAAGAATTTGGCTATCATTGTGTTATAATATAACCAGAATACATTCAATATGGCTAAGAATGGTTTTATGTGTCTGGTCACATGGCTATAACAGTGAATAGAAGCAGTGGACTGGGGGATGCACAACGATTAATTTGTTTTCTTAAAATGATACGTTTACTTCTTAAAATGCAAATAAAACTAACTTAAGCAGAGTCAATCTCGAAAACAATATATTTAGAACAAGCCAAAGAGCCTGACCTTTATTTAATTATACGATTTTATATAATTTTGCATTAAAATCCTATAATCATAGAAAAATAAATCTTTATTAATAAATTAAATATAAATTTGATATGAGTCTTCTTTCACATTCTTTTTATTCAAACTGATACGACTTTGCCTTGACAGTCCTTATGCAAAACAAAAATCATTTTACTCTAACAAAAATTAACTCATTTCTAAATAATAAATATATTATAAATATGAATTTATATAATAAATATAATTAAATAAATAAATAAAAATTTTTTAAAGTCACCAAAAAATATAATGTCATAATTATTAAATTCTTCTTAACTTTTTCGTTTTAACAAATCATTATAACGCCATTTACTTTATTAGAAAACGCAAAATCATATTCCTTTATAATAGGTAAGTCCAATTTGATTAAACAGAAATTAAATGGGAAAAAATGTGAGATATTTGGGGGTAATGCTGGATCAAAAGTTGACTCTAGACTAAATAAACTATCCCATAAATAAAATTCAAATCTATTAATTAATGGCAAATTACGAATTAATATTCAATAAACTTCTTCTGTAAATATATGTCTTACAAGCAGATATTGTGAACTATCGCTTTATCAAATTATGAGTAAGGTAAGAAGAAATTATTAAAGATAGTATACAATTTATTTCACCAACTTTCACAGTAGATCCACATTAAAAATCAACAACTAGTAGGCTTAAATAATATTTTTTCAACACATTACTAATATAACGTACACTTTATATAATAGTTTAACACTTTATAATATTAAAATAGTATAGTCTTATTAAGCGTTTTTTATTACAAAATTTCCCGTTTGAATCCTTTTTTGTGAAACTTCAGTACATGCTATACAAATTATTTTATCATAGCGCAAAAACAGTAATGTTTGAATTTAATGTGAATAAAACAAATAAAAATGATTAATTTTTGCAAAATATAAATATAGACTTGATGAATGGCATCTATTTTTTTTTTAAATTTGTCATTATTATAGTGTGTGTGCTGCAGTAGTTTTATTTTGCTAGTATTTATATTTATTTATATTTATTTATATTATTTAATCACATTAAATTATATAAGATATTTTTTGTATATAACTTTTTATTTTTAGTGCTCAGAGTTTATTGTCTGAATAATATGGAAAACATTTTTTGTGCACTTAAAGTTTAACAGTTTTAGAGCTTGGCCAATTATTATATTTTTTGCTATGATAATTTAATATTTATGTTGATGGGGCAAAAAATGTGTGTGGAAACATGTTTTTGGTAAAAAATTCTTGAATATGACTATACGAATGCTTGAAACGAGCTAATGTGTGTTTTATTAGTATAGTACGAATATGTTAAAATATAAATAATATCTATAATGTTCTCTTAAGCGACTGTCCTGTCAACCATTAGCTTAATATTTTCATTTTGATGTGGGTCATTTTAAGTAATTTTACCTTGTAATTTACTTAAGTGCGACTAAGAAATTTAATCATTTCGTTTACATATATATTTTTAAGATTGCTGCAATTATTTTTGAAGAGATAATTCCCAATAATATCAAAAGCATTTATGAGATGAGTATGAGTATATACTTCAAATTTCACATTCTTTATGTTCATACAGACAGTTGGACACTCAAGTGGACAGCTAGACATTGCTCAAAATCAATATACTTTTCAGTTCATAAACGACTAAAAGCATTTGTAATACACGCTTAATTATATTGTATTTTAAGCAATAGTAAATAATTGAAATCCTTAATTGATTGATCATTGTGAAAGATGAAAGTTCAATGCTCTATAAAGTCAGAGTGAGTATCTAAATCCTTAAAGATTTGCTACAATATACGGGAAAGAAGCTCTGGGCGTATTAAAGAATTCCTCATTTTCATATAGCGGCTAAGTTTGTATAAGAATCACGCTGTATATATATGCTATATGCGATGCTTAGCTCGTAAATGATAAATTTGAATTGAAATGAGCTGCAAATTTATGATATTATGCGTACGCATGCCAAAGGCGAATGTATGTGGATATACATATATTATATATATATGTATATCTATGTACATACATCTAGATATTGTGATTTATTTGGGTAGCTGCAACTGTGGAGAGCTCATGCATGACATCTAGGTGCCATATGTGGGCGACATTCGCTCATTTATGCCGCCGCCAATTGCACAACCAACTGGATGACAGCCCCATCTTTGTGTGCACGATTTTCTTTTGCTTTCGCTGCTGTGCGAAAAAGCTAAGGAGCGCGCGGGCTGGCCTCGGTGCGTCTCCTGGCCTGGTTTTAGGCCCGTGCTGAGTTGTCAGCGGTATAATTTGCTATGAAATATACGCGTCTCATTGTCATTGCTGGCAATGGCACTGCTATCAGGAGTCAACTCTCAATCGCTGGCCAGGCGCACAGTTTTTGTCCCGTTTTCTCCCCTTTTCAGCTGCATTTCCGACTGCAGACAACACTTCAACATTGTCAACATGACAAAACGTAATCAAAGCTGACATGATATTCCCTCAGAGGCCGCATGCCTTTGAACAACCGAAGCGCCAAACAGCGCGGCCCAGCGACTATATTTTCCAAGTGGAGCGTAAAACGACCAGCCTCATCCCAGCCAGTCGCAGTCGGAGCTGCTGCTGCTGTAGTTGCAGCCCCTGTCCCACGTTTGCTGTAAATGGTTGAGACCAGAGGCGTGTGTTTATTTTTATCATTGCTCGGATTGCAACATGTGCCAGTCTTCAGTTCGACTCCCTTTCTCTTTCCCTCTTTCACAGCCTTGCCCGTGGCTATGCCTATCCACAAATCTGATTGAGGTTTCCCTTTCGATTTGGAGTTCTCGTGCTTCGTTTTTTATTTTATTTTATTAAGCTGCAACTGTTTTTTATCGCTCGTTGCTCGATTCGCTGGCAATCCAAATTAACCAGCTCGCTTTCCCACTCCTCCCCTGGGACGCCGTGCGGCACTGCAGTTGTTCTTATGGAGCGCCTGGTCTGATCTACGATGCCATCCCGCGGACAGCTCCGCTGACAAATTGAGACAAATGGCGTGGGTAAAAGATTTGGTTGGGTTAAGAAGAAAAAAGAAGCAGACTACACGGAATGTATTGCCTGACGATTGCCACCCTGAAGCAGACGTGTGGCATGTCGACATGACAAACTATGAAATGCCTTCAAATTACCTTGACTGAATAGCAGAAATTAATAAATTTAAAAAAGTATCAGAAATGCTTGCAAATTCTTCACTGCTTAATAGGTAACCAATCGGAGCAAGTTTTGGTATAGGTTGGGGTAAACAATATGGTTTCAAATATTTGAATTGAATAATCATTTTAATAATTTTTTAACCTCTGACATTATAAAAGTGTGGCGTATGTAATTTTAAGAAATATTATATTGAATTCGAAGCTTTAATTTTATTTTTGATATTCAAAAATTTTTTTTGTGTATTTATTTGATTTAAACATACTTGAATAAATTTAATATATAAATAATAAGTATTTTTCTAATTATTGTATTTTGTATTATCATTAATAAAAAGTCAAAATCAATGTCCGCCGCTACATACTACATAATAATCAGTAGCGATCTAAATTCTTCAAGCTACAGATCTATGAAAACTATATTTTTTCTGATCTGTCACTACTTTAGTAAGCGTTTATATATCCACTAAATATTTTCTTGGGTTGTCAAAGCAAGTATACATTGCTAAATCTTATGTCTTTAATGCGGCGTGGCAAAATCTGTGTAACAGAAAGGCCATCTTTTACAACGATTTACCACTTCAGATCAGATCACACGAGGGTACCCACGAGTATCTATTACAAGTATAAAGCGTCGACGGACAGACTGCTAGACAAACAGACATACAGCCAGATAGAGAGTGCATAAAACCAATATAAACTACTTTCTTAAAATATTTTAAAATATAATAATAATGAAAATAATATTTAAATATAAATGTTAAAATCAGTTTGAAAAAATTCAAATACTTATTATTGTTATAAGCAAAACACTTAATTTAATAAAACCTATTAAATATTTTTTCTGTTTCTTTAAGGATTAAAAAAATGTAACAACATTTTTTAAATAACCAATAGATGTTTCCACAATTTGTATAAAAGACTCTTTCTATCTCGCATTAATAAAATAAACATACAAATAGTAATAAAATGTTGTAAACAAGAATCAGAACATTCTTATGTGATTCTTTATTACAAAGTTTTTTTACAATTTGCAGATTATTGAAGTATATTGAAGTATAAATTCATTACCACATTTTCAATTTTTTTTGTTTTTTTTTTTTATTTCTATTACATAAAAATTATCCATAAATAATATTTACTTTCCTAACTGATTTTAGCTTTAAAAACAAAATCAACATTTGTTTTTATGAACCTTACATACCCGAAAATACATTTTACATTTTTATGGACTAATACATATAGAAAACTTGACAAGAGAGTGCCTCTCTAGAGAGTGTTTATCAAATTAAGAAATTATCACATATATATTAAGTTTGAATATACAATGTGATTACGGCATATCTACCAGAACTCTCTGCATACGGCTCTGACGCATGCATATTAGCCCAGTTTTATGTTTAATCAAATGTGCTGTGGCTTACCAAAGTTATTGGCCAACTCCATGGACAATTTGCTCTTGGCAAACGCATCCTGTTTCAGTTCAATGAGGTTGTCCACGGAGAAGCGATGCATTTTGTCCAGCTCTCGGCGATTTGTAATTTCCTTATCCTTGACGTAGGGGGCTTGATGCAGTTTCTCTTCCAGCTCCACGGGCTGGGCAGGCGGCGCGGCATACGTCGCCTCGATGGATGCCAAGGTGTGAGCTGGCCCGGAACCGGGTCCGGATGCATTGGACGTCGCCGACGGCATTGTCGAGGTGGCATAATAGAAATTGCCGGCGTTGCCGACGGGTATGGAATGCAGCTGCTGCTGATAGTTTAACATGGCTGGCAAATTGAATTTAAATTCTTGTACAAATCAAATCACTTGATCAATCACTGCTCTGCCTAATTGGACAATTGTTAATAACGACGAGGCTAATGATGGCGATGAAAGCGAATCGAGGCAAGAGCGGAGAACACAATTCAATTAGGCGTGCGAATTGTGCGCTCAAATTCTTCATTTGTCTTTCTAATTGGACGCTGATTGAATTAATTTATTTGTTGTCTCATTGCGCTGCATCTTCGGGGGCATCCTGCGCGAACTTGGGTAATTGGATTAGCACACAACACATAAACGAGTTAATTACGATAATTGTCGCGACGATACTAAACCGTGCCAAAGTCGTGTGCCCACTGAAATTAGCCTCAAGACGCGAGCCTCCTCGACATCGACATCGACATCCATCCGCACACAGCCGCACACATGTTTCCACTCTTTCCATCTCGAGTAGGCCTGTGCTCGCTCTCTCGCTCGCGATCGCTAATTATAGCCGCCGGCTGCCATTGGCCGATCTCAGCCGGATCAGCGCCAGCATCCGACATTTTGAGTGGGCGTTGCCCGTGGCAAGAAAAACTCGAGTGAAATACGAGGTGAAAAGTAGCAACAGTTCTGGGCACTTAAGTGGCAATAAATACCAATTAGTGGTCGGGTAATGCTCCAGTTGCACTCGTCCTAGTTGCCCATCTGTTGTTGTAGTTGTTGTTGGTGTTTGTGCTCTATTTTCACAGGATGCGTTGCATCATATTCTTGAGTTGCATGCGGCGCATAAATCTTGGCACGCACAATGTTTGTCATCCTTGTTAGCTAATTTCCATAACCACAACATGATGTTAATGTTTCAAGCCATTGCCAGGCATGTTGCATATGCGAAGAGTCGACGAATCGGGGGCAGGGGGCGTGCTACGTGGGCGGAACTGTCAGTTAAGTGCATTATACGGCTGCCAGTGCTGTTGGATCTCGATTGCAGTTGCCGTAGGTGCATCTCCGGCATATTTGCTGCCAGATAATTGATTCCGTTGATATATGATCAAGACAGGATGTAAATTTGGCTGGCTTCAGTTGAGGAAAGTTGGCCAACTCAGCCAACTGCTTAACACACATTCGCTCATTAGGAGCCACCGCAAACTATCTGCTGAAATTATAATATTTCTGACAAGCCAACAACCTCCCATGCCCCCGAATTGAGCTGTCACAGAAGTTTATCCAAAGTACTTGACACTCTACTGGCTCTGGCTGCGGCTCCGGGTCTGGCTTCGCAAATTATCTCACGTTTTCGTGTTCAAAGTTCTCGAGAAATGTTGCGGTGTGTATTTTTAATAAAACTTCAAACTTTTGCGCTACTTGCTACGCTTTACAATGTCTCTCCGACGTTTTTCTTCAGTTTCAGTTTTGAAATTCTTTGTCACGAAACATTTCTCGCGTGCAACTGAAGGCAGCTGGGCGTGGCTTGGCTCTAGCAATAAGTCTTACCTGGAAAGCACACACACACACACACACACACATGTGTGTGTTATATGCTGAAAAAAAGCAGCTGAAATTCTTCTGGCAAGTTGGAAACTTGAGCAGACACTTTTAATGTTGTCAGATAGCTGAAGGTAACTGCACTTGGCATGGTCACAGTTGAGCATGGGTTAGCCGGAATGCCTCCAACAACGGACAGGCATCTCAATAATACAGCAGGAATGCTCATGATGTTGGCATTCACGTGTGTGCGAAGCGTATTTAAATTTATGTAAAGAATTGTGCTTCTATTTTATGACTGCGCCCAAAAGTATGCAATAAATAAATATTTTCAACAGAAAAATTCCATTCCACGTTGTTGGCTGATTAAGCTGAGAGGCTCACTTATCCATATTGAATGCACTTTTTTCTTCGGTTCTTTTGGCTAAATAGAAATGAAATGAATATGGATATATATGCATATATAGATGTAGAGCTGCTGCTTCTGCAAAACTTTATCATTTGCCTTTGCCACTTTTCACATTTCACAAGTCTGCAAATGTTTCGAAATTTTCATAAATACGCCATTATGTAGAAGTGGGGGGTCGGGGGCTCTGTGGGGGTTGCCATCGTGACCAAAACCGCATTGTGGTGTTTTTCGTGTTGTGCGGTCACGGGGCATGCAACATGGCGAAAATAAATTGCAATTCACGAGCCAACTGCATGCAGATGTGTGACAACAGATACGACAACGACGACGACGACGACGGGAATCGTGCAACACGTGGAGTGGCCCCCCGGTCAAATGCTAATTAAAAACCATGCAAGAGCGAGCGAGATGCCAACAGCAGGGGGTGTTACTTAGCGCTGGCAACAATAACCAAAAACCAATACGAACACCCAATGCCAATGCCAATACCCAACTCAGTGCAGACCGCACAACGACATCGATTTGCATAAAATTAAACAAAGTGGCACATTTTCAATTTTGGTCTCATGGAATCACAGTGGCGAAGGAATCCGAGCGATAAATATTCAATGGCCGCTGGAGGGGCAAACTAAGGAAGCAGAAGGAACCGACGGCCTTCAGCCTGTTGCCCATAAATGTCCAGCTTCAGCTGCCAGCTCGGCATTCATAAATTATGCAAGCGATTTTAAAATTGAACTCTGCCTCGGCTCAGCTTTGCTCATTTCAGCATGGTCAGATTGAAACAAGCTCGGGGTGCTGCAGCCAGCAGTGCTCAACACCGAAATACCATATAAAGGAAGTTGAAAAAGAAAATGAAATAAATTTATCTAGTATTTATTTTATTTTATTTTATTTCATATCTTCTAATCATGCAGGCATCAAGAAAGGACTCAAATCTGCTGAGCTCTGTTTTTTATACCCTGAGCCCATTGAAAATGGGAAATCAGGGTATAATGTTTGTGTTGGATGTATGTAACAGGCAGAAGGAGGCGTGGCAGACCCCATAAAGTATATATATTCTTGATCAGGACGACAAGAGAAATTGATTTGGCCCTGTCCGTCTGTCCGTCCGTCCGTCTGTCCGTCCGTCCGTCCGTCCGTATGTTTGAACGCGCCGATTTCAGCCCGTATAAGAGCTAGAGGCTTGAAATTTTTTTCGTCGGTCGATAACTATTCTTAATGAATTGTTATCGATTGAAAACAAAATCGAAATTCAGTTAAAAAAATTTATCTCGCCCATCTTTTAAGCTAGAGACACAAAATTTTATATTTAGCTTTATATGTATTTTATGCAATTTTGAATTTTGCTATTTTTTGGATACCGGCAACAATTTCCCCCAAATTCTATGAAAAACACAGATTCGACGGGGCTCAGGGTATCCCCTAGTCGGTCACGCCCGACTAGAGTTTTCTTACTTGTTATAGAAATATGTTCGGCTTAATATACCCACTTTACGGAATTTGATGCAGGATATAGAGCTCAGGCAAAAAGGCTTGCTGCTGACCCAACTCACAAGTAACTATGCGCTGCAAGTGTGGGTGTAGGTGTGCGTGTGTGTGACTAACGAAATGGACACATGGGCGGCTTGGTAGGGCGTGGCGCACGCTTAACATGCTTTTAAAACTTGCCTCTTCCGTGGGGACTGAAATATTCATGCGTTTCATATAGTTGCGCCCCGGCCTATGTCACAATAAAAGTCAAAAAGCTTTTCGTGCCGTAATTGATGTAAATCCCCGCACTCCCTCACAGCGTCGTTTGATGCAGCTGCAGGCCGTCAGGGGGCGCCACTGTGTATGCACATGTAATTGATTTTCTGTTTACGCAACTCCCAACTGCTTGGTGTGTCTCTGTGTGTGTGACTGTGTGTGTGTGTGTGTGTGTTTGTGGTATGTCAAACAGCACGCATCCTGTGCGCTGCTTCCGGTTATTTCTTGTTATTATATTTCATTGCCTGCTGCAGAGACGGCATTCGCATTGCGAGAAACAAAAGGAGAGCGAAAGAACTTTTCGCAAAGAGTAAGTTTTCCGTTAGAAATGAGATGGCGCGCATGATGGATCGAGGGGCGGCTCTGGGCTGGAGGGGCATATGCCAACACTTGTTTTCTGTTAAGTGATTTAGGCAAAAGTTTTCACCCTTCGCTACCCGCTGGCTGCTGCTGCTGCTGCTGCTGCTGTCAGCCAGCCAGCGTTTCGTTTCAGGCATTCGTGTTTGGCATTTTGGTTAGACGACACGCTCGACATGAAAATCGAACGGGTGGGGCGGGGCGGGGTGAGTTGAGGTGCGACGCTGGGGCGGTGTGTAGCTGTTTTTTGAAATATCGGAAATGTTTTACAAAACTTTTGCCAGCCATAAGTTGGCTCACTGAATAGCTGCCACATAATCGCCGTCAAGTGAAATTCATTTTCTTGACAAACAACATGAACTTCAAAGACCACGTGCCCCCCTCCACACACTACGCTCCCCGCTCTGTCAGCTGTGGGTCGGCCCAGTTCCACTTTCGGCTCACGCGCTTATTGCTGTCTCTTCCGACAAGGAAATTGAAATGCTACGTGTGTGTGCAGCACTTACACCTGGCGGGGCGCGCCGCGGCGTGGCTTAGCCTATTAATTGTGGCTGCAAATTGATTTAACCGCCAAATTACTGTTAGTTGTTGTACGTGCACAAGTCCCTTAATCTCTTGAGTATGATATTGTAAAATAATTGATCAGAACTCAATGTTCATGCGATTAATTGTCTGCAAATAGCGAGAGAAAAAAGCTAAAAAAAACAAAACTAAAAACGAAACTGAATCTCAGCTGCTGCTATTGTCATGTCATTAGTTGATTGCAAATTTCCAATCAATTTGTATACTATACTCTACGCCATGGCATACCCTATGTGACATGGCGGAGGTAAGGGGAGTAGTTCTGTCTGCCGGAAATTCAATATTGGCTGAAATATTTCAAAATATTTCATTTGTGGACAGGGTATCCACGTCTTACTCCTTTCAGCCCGCTGCAAAGTCAGCTCCATTTAAATTTCGCTCACGTTTGCTGGCGGATGAACTGCAGAAAAGAAAGAAACGCGAATGGAAAAATCAACGGATACGGATGTGAGGCGCCCAAACCCGAGATTCCGACTGCCAACTGGCAACTGCCAACCGGGAACTGGCGACTGGCGACTGGGTATTGAAGCCGTCGCCTGCAATCAGATGCAATTAGAGCGCCAAAAAGCAAAACATTCAACCGTGGAAGAAATGACACTGAAATTGATTTTACAATGACAAGCAAAGCAAACAAAAAGCGCAAGTGATTTCAGTTTTTACTTCAGCTCGCATCGGGGTCAAGTATTCGGCTGAGTGCTGAGTGAGATGAGGCCGAGATATGAGTGTGTGTTGACAAAATGCAATCACCTTAATGTGCAGCATTTCACGTGATTAATTTTGCCCTATTGACTTCACATTCGAGTGAAGTGCGCAAATGTCCATTCGGCAAGCCTTTTCAGTTTGCTCTATGGCCCACTTGGCTGCCAGCTGAACTGATTTCGAGTCAGGCCTGAATTATGCTTTAATATTCAGTGACTGAGAAATTTATAAGAAACAAACTTCGGCTTTGTTTCTTATTATATTACTTTATTAAAGCACAAATCAAGAGTTTATTAAATATCAATTCACGTATGTCAAAAGGGGATTCTTTAATTTGTTTGTAAAGCTGTTGCCTTGAGCGTAAAGCTTTACAAAAGTACATAATTCTATATATCAGAGTATTATATGTAAGCAACAAATTTCCAATTTTACCTGTCTTCCCCTCTTCTATCTCATTTTCTATCTACCTCAAAGGCTTTCGAATTGCGTAGGCGTTAGCTGAAGACGCCGACTTATATTTCCCTTACTCATTCACCTGCCGCGTTCCTCTCTGTGTATTCATCTCATCAATTTTTGGAAGTCGCATAGAAAGGCGTTACTTTTAGGGCGTTTTACTTACCTTTGCGCTTGAGCTTGAGCAGTTAACAAGCAAGAGCGTTCTCGTTGGGAGTGTCCGACTAGGAAATACCCTGAACCAAGTTTATTGTATGTGATAGATAGAATTTAGCAGCAGCTTATAAAATCACATGAAACACTAATAAATAGCATGCTTGTGAGAAGATAAGCTTGGGATCTACATTTTTATTGGAATATTTGTCAGTGTAGTAAACATTCAGACACAGAAATATTGGATATAGTTGCAACTGAAGTTAAATTTAAAGCGTTTGGAGAAACTGGAGAAAATGTAGATAAAATATAATATTCTATAAATGAACAAATAAAAAAGAATAAAATAAAAAATAATAGAAATAAATATAAATATAAATTAAATATAAATGCAACTGCCTGCAAAACTTTTTGATTTTTGCTCGAAAGATGTACGAATTATAATTTAACTACTAAATTTCGATACTTTTTTCTTAACAATATCATAAAAATAGAAAAAAATCGTTATTATTTATAAAAGTAAATAGTAAATGGAAATAGCTCTTTACTAGTTTTAACAGTCTTTAGCTCTTATAGATTCTAAGATGGATGCGTTAATTGTCACGGAAAGACTGCGGGACGGACGGAAAAATGGAAGGACGGAAGGATGGAAGGACGGACGCTTGAACAGGCGGAGTAGGACAAATCGGCTCAGTTCGTCGTCCTGATCAAAAATATGAAATACTATATAAAGTCTGCCCGTAACACCGACTCGAATGAAACCAATATACCCTGCTTTGCCACTTTCCATGGGCTAAGGTCATAAAAAAGAGTATCTTAAAGCTTCGGTTCCCTCTTAGGCATCTCGAGTTCGCAAGCAATTTGGGCTCGAGTGCACTTCAGAGTTACCGCTGCAGCTGCATTTGCATCCGCTGCTGCTGGCATTGAAATGGAAGACATCGACATTATTATTGTATACCCACTCAATTCTGCGCCACGTTGGCATTCATCTGATGCTGGGCCGCAAACTAATGAGTGGGCGTGGCGGCATCATCCAATATGTATGTATGTCGTGCATACATACTCTAACCAGCTCAGGAGAGCATAAATCAAACTGCTGCTGCAACTTTGTTGTAGCCACGGAGTTTCTACTTATTTTGGTTGGGAATATTTCGTGTGCAGCGCTTAGCGAAACTCATGCCCACCATGGATTAGGCCAGGATGATATACGTTTCGCGCGCGTGAGCAGATTCCGCATCCAGCTTTGCGCCATAAAGGTAAAGGTATTTCCCGACCGCTCACCTCGCCCCGCCCCGCCGGTGCTCTTCGCCCACCTTTTTATGACAAGCTGTCCTCCGTTGCCGTTCCTGCGAGGGCACTCGCTGGCGTTGATTGTGTGACGCCAGTGCCGCATAAAGTCAGCGCCAGGTGGCGCCAATCTCAATGTGAGCTTGTGTAGGTTCCTCACTCTCTCTCTTTCTCTCTCGCTCTCTCGCTCTGGGCTTGTGTATCTGCAGGTGTCTCTACATTAAAAGCCATAAAAGATTCATAAAATGCATTTCGCACGCCGAAACCAAATATGCCGCAACATTCACGACGCCACATCCATAAATACGAGCCATATACGGCAGCAAGCGCCCGCCCATACAGACATAAATTTTAAAGTTTGTAATGTGCAGGTGTTCATAAAATGTATTTACGAGCACCGGCTTGTGCCAATGTGCGGGGCGCAGATACTTGGGTGCGAGCGCTGCTTAAGAGGCTTTTCGCCCCCAACTGATGGGACAGTTGCATTCTTAACCCTAATGAAGGCAGCTCAGAGCACTAAATAGCCGACCTTTCCGTAATGTAAATATTAACATAACTTATGCCCTCTATTCAAGGATTTTTGCTTATCATTTGCACAGCTTTGCGTTCGGGGCTGCGAAAACTTTTAGCGTCTGGCAAAACTTTATCACGTGCGCGACATTCGGCAATTGCTGCAAAATTGTGCACAAATTATATCAATTTCGAAACGTAATCATTGAATCTTATCAATTTTCTGGCAGCCTTGCCCTCGTCGACCTCCCCGGCACAGACACATCCGGCCAGACGGAGACGTTGTAAAATGTGAAAATCAAATATTTATGATACTTTTGAGCACAAATTTTCTGGCCTTCGGCAAAAGCAAACTACAAATTTTCTTTTTACACCACGTCTTTCGAGCGTTTGCCCCCCCGCGCCCCACAGGCTGCTCCGGCTGTATCCACGGTTTTGCCTTCGGATTTATGTGCGTGCCTTTTGAAAATTCAATTTAATTCTCAGTTTTTCTAGCACGGGCCATGAGATTTCCAATACACGAGCCTCGCGTCGCGGATGCCTCGAATTTACTGCCTTTTTCTCTGAGTGTATGATTTGATTTCGAAGGTCTGCGCATTCAGTCAGTTGCACATTTCCCTGCGATTGCTGCATAAACTTTATCAATTTGATTTAAATCAGCAAGCCCGAGCCTAGTAGCTCTATCAAATGTTGCTCTGAGATAATATTCCAATAACTCTTATTTAATATCTGGAAGAGGTATTTAATGTAGATAGTATGCTGGAATATAGAAAAATAATTTAAAGCTTTCATTGAACCAAACATTCAACTAAATTCAATCGAAACGTTTACCAAAATATTTAAATTTCTTTAAAACTCTTTGGTGCAAACCTTTAGAGTCTGCCCCTAGTCTACATTTGTACGAATTTATAAATGCATTTATAATTGATTCATATTTCTTCTAGCAAATAAATTTATTGTGATGCTCAGCTGGCTAAATTGTACAGACATATTTGATTTACATACCAAACAACATACATAACTGTGTCACGTTTCAAGAAATACAGATCAAGCAGCCTAGAGTGTTCTAGTCGAGACTGCTCGACTAGGAGATACCCTGAAACAGAAGTTACCCTGAAATCCTGCGACGAGCTGAAATTTAAAGCATTCTTTCATCTATTTACACTGCGCCTGAGCAAGAGCTGGCTGGCAACTGAATTGTTGAATAACTTTTCTTCTAGATGAACCTTATTAATTACCTAACCAGCGTGACTAGGACTTTAATAATATAATAATGACTCTAATGTGCATGTTAAATAACAAATCTTTAGTATTTGATTTATAATATATGTCCTTTATATCCAGTGTCTCTTTCTACCTCTTACATTTATTTTCACTAAACCAAATATACCCTGAATTCCTATTGTCAATGGTTTCATGGTTTATACCACCACAGTTGCCAGACTTTATATTTCTCATTTAATTTTCACTTCACTCTTAATGTATAACAACTCTTGAAATTTATGTTAAAGCCATCTTTATATCACATCGATTCCAATGAAAAACTGGTTTATTGATTTTGTCGTAAGAGTAAAAGAAATATTATGCAAATATTGCAGACAGACGAATAGACGCACTTGATCGAGTTCCTTAATCAGAAATATATATCCTCTCTAGATTCAATGACGTTAAACTAGTTCTCTGCATTGTTATTTTGACATACGCAGCTATGCAAATAAGTGCATTAGCATAAGCATCGGTCCAAGTGAATTGGGTCGTATTGATGGCAAAGATGTGGCAAGCGCTAGCCAGGCCAGCTGTCGGGGCCAACTGACACTTTGAGCCAAAGAAAAGCAACTCGCCTGACCGCTGCGATGTAAAGCATTTGTGCATATTATTCCAATCGGGCCATTTTGCGGAACATGTACTCGGATACTTTGGATACACAGAGATAAGCCCCAATTGAAGTTGCATTTGCCACTTGAGCGATGCACGCAATGCCTCATTCCATTGGCTGGGGCTGTGGCAGCAGTGTCCTGGCTGTTGTCCTTGTCGAGCTGTTGGTTTTGGCTCTGGCTTCCCAGCTTGAAGATGCTGCAATGCATTATGCTAAAATGTCATTGCGTGCTTATTGGCGTTACGCCCGTCTGTCTGTCTGGCTGCCTGGCTGCCTGGCTGTTGGCAATGCATATTGCCAGCCGGATGAAACAGCGACTTATGCTAAACTGACAGCCGGCAGCAAGGGCCCCAGTGCTGCCGGAATGCTCGTGGAAAATTGAATGGAAGCTCGTTTATTTTGTTGCCATTTGCCATTGTGGCAAAGAAATTGACGCTCCATCGAGCGCTGCTGCGACAGGATTTGTCAGTGTCGTCGGGCGTGCCAAAGTTGCCAAGTTATAAATGCCTGGCAATCGCAGCACAAAGGATATCCTCAGCCCTGGCATCGCCACAAACCCAATACAGTTGGCAGCCACTGTATGAGACTGTCATTATCGTTTGGCTTGCTCGCAATTACACATGCCATTGACACAGTTACCTCCACATGGTCGGGATGCCTGCTCGCACCTCACCTCACCTCACCACCGCACCTCATCCATTATTCTCGCAGAGATACCGAAATAAATGCCAGGACATTGGCTCCGGCTGCCTTCTTCTGCTCCTACTCAACTTCAAACTGCTGTCGCTGCTGTGCCTCTGTCCAAGGAATATTGTGTTTTCTTTTGTTGGCTGTCTCATAAATTGCCCAGAGCTCCGTTTCGTTTACGTTGAAAAGATATAGCTGCACCCTCTCTCACACGAAGCCACACACGCGCTCAGTCTTGTCAGGTCGATAAAATCCCTTTAAAAGCAATAGCTTTAAGCTGCCTTTAACCAATGAACTCGAATGGAATGCTCGACTGGTGTATTAGACTGATTGTCACACTTGACTTTCATTTTAAAAGTCACATTTTACCGATGAATTCCAGAGCATTTAATATTTTATTTTGCCTCTGGGCTGTTTATCAAATCACACTGCACTAGCATTAAAAAGTTGGTTTTTAAATGAGCTGCAACACTGAATCGTCTTAAATTTTGGGTATAAAGAAAAGGATTTTTAATGAAATGCATTTCAAAAATAACACAAATTTTTACTAAGACTTTAATGACCTAGCAACACCTACTATTACAATCTTTGGTCTCAGAATGGTTCAGACAATGTCCTAAAAGTAACTGTGGATGTTGCAGATGAGAAGAATTGAGAATTCCTTTTAATATATTGATGACGTTAGATGAAGAATTTAAGCACGATGATTGTGCTTGTCATACAGCCTTTGATAACCATACAAATGTCCCAATTACAATGATTTAAATTATATGCTCGAGCAGTTGTTGAAGTTCGGCTTAAGTTCTGGCATCTACCAATCCATGAATTAGATACATTTTTAGAATTAATATTAGTCTATTGTTATCCTCGTTTCAATTGTATTTATTTTCCACAACAAGCAGAAAATTGTAGCTAACCCATAAAATTTACTGTACGCACTGGGTCAAGCCTATTGCAGTACTAAACCATATTACTGCTATTGTTGGACTGACAACCTAATTGAAATGAAAGTCATTTAATGAGTATTGATAAATCGCTGCGATAGTAGTACCTACTTAATAAAATATAGCTCATTTTTATCGGGAGCGAATAAGTGCATAACACGCGTTCAAAACTAGTTAAATGTATTGAAATATCAATTTCCGAATTTGTCACACTTCAATTGCTGCTTCTTAAATTTCTAGCTGGTTTTAATATATTCAGCAATTTAATATTCACGAATCGCGAATCGGTTAATTACTGGTTGAGCAAATATATAAGGCCGATGATCATCTTGAACAGCTTTGTCAAGTTCTCAACTGGAACAATTTGTGAGCTATTATATAAAAGATATGAAGCATGATGGAAGCAAGACTGGAATAAATTTGGGGCCCATAAATTTACTAAAAACCTCTCGTCATCAAATTTTTATATATTTTGGTTTCCAGTGAATCATTCCACGGTAAGTAATTAGTATTAATATGGATGAATTGATAAGATTATTTATCACACAGATGTCTTTTGTCGTATGAGTAATGAGGCTTAGGAATAAGTTGACTGTAAGCCAATAAGCAAATTATTAGTCCAGTTGTCAACGAACAAGAATCTATGTGGATTCTTTCTCGTCTAGTGACGACCTTTGCTAAAATGAATTTTTAAATCCATGACGAAAAGAAACCTCTAAAGTAGAACGTAAAGGAACAGCATAATCCATTACATGGGGTAAATATGTGTATAAGGTAAACAATATTTGATCTTCAAGTGGAAGGAAATACAGCCCAATTAATATGCTACACAGCTGATGTGATTCGCTGAAAGACTGATTGGCTTATGTCTATTTCAACAACTGAACAGCAGTTTATGTATAATCTACATAATATAATTATAGGTTTTGAGTATACTAAGACTATTAGCTATTTTGTACTTGATATTGAACCAAGACCAGGGAATGAGTTACTATTGAGCTGAGCATGGCGACTGCTGTAGACCGATCCATTCTATAGAGGTAAAAGAGCTGGAATTTTAATGGATTGCGCGCGAGCTGCAATTCAAAGTTTTCGCACTGAAAGTAGAACATAATCGAGAACATAGATCGAATGAATTAGGCTTTACTATGGGCCTCACTTACCGCCGCCTCGAAGCGCGCATCTAGGCCCGGCTTCAGTATAGCAAATTCTTGCAGCAGTCTCAACATTTCTGCGTGAGCATCCAGAATAATATATAGATTGTCCATGGTGATCAGAATATCCGCAAAGTAGACGATGGTCTCGAAAAGCAGCAGCACGCTCGCCACGTTCCAGCTTTGAGTATCCGGGATGTCCTCGTAGCCAACGATGCTGAAGTAAATGATTGCCATCACAGAAATGTACAGAATGGCGGCGACACACAGGCTCTGAATGCCAAAGACTCGAGCTGAGCTTTGCACGAGGTTTTGCAGCTGCCATTGCGTCCTGGCTATATCCTCCAAGTGGTCGGTCAGAGCGCGGCATCTGCTCCTGAGTGTAGCCTCACTAGGCTCAGCCTCCAGGGAACGCGCTTCTCTGAACACCGCCTTTATCTCCTGATTGAGCAGGCAATAGTGGCAATAGACGTTCAGATTTATAAAGTAAATGTGTGAGATTATGACATTGACCAATGCGGTCAGCGTGTAGAACAGGGCAATGCTGGCGGCCAGGTAGAGTGTCATGTAGTTTTGGAACAATACTAGTGTGAGGGCGACTTGCGAGACTTCCGACAGGAAGATGCTCACACATTTAATAATCACCCTGTACTGCCACATCCTGGTAACCTCGGGCTTTCGAAACGCCAGTCGGCTGAGCTCGTTGATTAGCTGAATCAGGTGCTCGCGCTGCCACCAACGACTGAGCAAGGTGATCATCACGCAGCTCATTCGTGTCCCATGGATGACCAGGTAGAGGTATTCATGCAGGACGTCGGCTCTGTACCACATCGTTTGCATTAGATCGCTGTGACTCAGCAGGATCAGACAGCTGAAGATCACAATATTTGCGAAGGCTGCGTAGATCGATGCCCCTCGCGTGATGCGCCCTCGTCCCGTGCTCAGGTCGATCTCAAAGTTGATGACGCCCAGAAGCCGCGAGTAGAAATACACCATGCGAAGCATATACTTCGCCGGGTCAAACATTTTGTGGCACTGAAATGAATTGAATTTTCCAATCGTCTAACGGCCCCTCAGCTGCAATTGCCTGATTAGCTGATGCGATAACCCAAAATTAATTAGTTTCCTAATGGAATGATTCCAATAAGATAATTATTGGATGAGCTTTTAATATAATTAGCCTCAGCTAATACAAATATGAGTTTTTGAAATCATTTTGTATCAGCAGCAGGGAGCTGGTCACCACTGAGCTGGCAATGGCCACTGCCTTGGACCTCTCCATGTCGTAGAGTCCCAGCACAGAGAACTTCAAGGGGTTCCATGCCAGCTGCAGCTGAAAGCTGTTGAACTGTATGAAAACGTGAAGATGATTTAACTGTAAAGAACTCGTATTCTCATTGCCTTACGACAATTGCCAGTCGCTCGTCCAGGCCCGGCGCGAACAGTGTGCTCTCCGAGAGCAGCCCCAACATCTCGGCGTGCACATCCAGCAGGGAGAACATTATATTGACGAATATGTAGATGTCTGCAAAGTAGCATATGAATTGACAGCTAAGCAAAAGCAAATTGAATACATTCCAGTCCAAGCGAATGTCGCCTGTTAGCTCGCAGAAGACCAGGTAGAGCATGGCCACGCCCATCATATAATAGCTGATGGTTATGAGCACGGTCTGCAGTCCAAAGGAACAGGTCAACCTCTGGAGCAATTCTTGCAGTTCAGACTGGGTGCTGGCTATCGTCTCCAGCTGATCGGCCAGGGCGCAGCACTTGATAGCGAAGACACCTCTACCGCACTCAAACTCCAGCAACCGGATCTCGACCAGAATCGAGCGCAGCTCCTGATTGAGTAGGACATACTGGGCATAAATGTTGAGCAGCCCGAAGTAGTAGTGGGCTATGATGATGTTGACGAGTATGGAGAGTACCTGCACCACCATCACAATGAGTACCAATTGAACTGTGAGGCTGTCGTAAATGTGCTGCAGGACGACGAGCGATTGGAGGATGTCTAACAGAAAAGCGCTCAAAACCTTGCTTATTACGCCGCGTCGCCACATTCGCTTCACGTGGGGCTTCTGTTGAGTCAGGCGTTGAAAGGCGTCCACAAGGTCAATGAATTGCCGGCGATGCGACCAGCGCGTGAGCAGCGTCACACACACACAAAGCACGCGCCCAGCCAGCATCACGAGGTACAGGTATTCGTGCAAGTGCTCGGCCTGAGGCCATAGGGAAGCAACCACACGGGTGCCACACAGCCAGGGCAGCCAGCAAATGCTAATCACGTTCACAACACCAGCATAGATCGAGACGCGTTGTGTGATCTGCGCCCGGCCCGTTCGCCAGTCGATCTCAAAGTTGAGCACGCCCATGAGCAGCGAATAATAGTAACCGAAACGTAGCATAAATTCAATCAGGTCAAACATGGCTAGGCATGGCAGTTGGTGCAACAAGACTGAATGTGACGACATCAAGTCAACCTAATGATTGGCTGACTGCGTTGCTTGAATTATTTGTGTATGGTATTACATTACATGAATAGAACTGAGCAGAGAAGTAACGACTGTCTAATACCCGTACACAGTTCAAAGAGAGCATACGAAAATCCGAGGGATCCTATGAGCTACTAGCCTCACAACTTGTTGACTCTAGCTCCAGGGCTGTGGAAGATATATTTATTCCCGTGTAGTCACACATACTTTTATAATAATTTTTGGTCCAAATAGTTGAGAATCGAAATATGTTTCAATTTTGGATTTTTTCTTAAAAAAAAATACAAATTTTCCCAAAGTAACTTTTGTCTTAAAGAAGATTAATTAAATGCCCTACCAAAAAAGGATCGGTAACTGTACCAACATTCTGATGATCAACTTGTAGCAAATTTTTTTGCAAGCCTTTTCTAAGAATTTTTAAAAATATTTCATGGAATTTTCCAAATCTCAATCTTTACTCATTTTAGAGAGAATAAGATATAAAAAATATTCAACATTAACGGATAAACCGAACAGCGCACCATCCTGATGACGCGCAGGTTATGCCACAATACGTCATATGAAAATCCTATATACCCATTTCGATTCGAGTACACAAATCCTATTCTATCTTCGATCCGCTAACAAGCAGAGTGCTTTGTTATCTGCACTTACAGCGCTCATCAATTTGGCTGTCATTAATTACAGCTGGTACGGCAAGCCATATACATATGCGACAATAACTTCCCCATCTCTTAGATACACACACACACTGGCACACACACACACACACACATGCAAAGCTCTTTGATTTGAGGCTTTCGTCGGCCATTTTGTGGCATCTTTGTACGTGTATTTTTCATTTCCGCCTCGTCGTTGCGGTATTTCCGTTCATTTTTCACATATTTTACAGCGCTGAGCCTTTGCTCATGTGTGTAAGTAGCGCGCCAAGTGCCTCACAAATGAAAACTCGCTGTGCTTTTCCCTGCTTTTCTTCCCATTTTCTTCGCCATTCCTTTTCAATTCTTTGCAATTCATTTTTCATGTTGCCGTCGTCGGCGTCGTCGTCGTCGTCGTTGTCGTTGTCCTTGTCGCTGTCGCTGGCTTTGCTTTAAAGCTTTTCGTAATCCTTTTAGAAATTACGTTTCTCCTTTCAATATTATGTTTTATTCGTGCGCATTGGCTACATTGTCAATATTTTTGAACAATGAGCTGCGGATGTGGCCGTCGCCTTGGCCGGGCATTAATCTTAAGCGCAGTGCCAGTCAGTCACCTGAGCAGCTGCTCAAGGCGAAAGTGGCAGCTTGCAAATACCCCAGAGTAGTAGTGCCTTTTAGTGTTTGGATTTACCTGGCCACCGCCGCTGTTACTGCGGCGCCAACAATAATACAAACTACTGGCTGCAGGCGCCATAAGGAGTCATAAACCACTCAGTGGCCAAGTGAAAATACCGCAAATATTTGCCGCTAACCAACTCTCGAGCAAATCTCACTCCAACTCCAACTCCAACTCTGACGCTGACTCTGAGTAGCAGCTCAGCTCAGGTCTCTCTCTCTCGTGGAGGTGCTCGGTTCATGTGCTCCACTCTTTCGCCTTTTGATATATGGCGAGTACGGCATCGCATCCACCTTTCCCCAAATTGCCTTTTTCGTTAGCCGTGTTGGTTTGTGCGGGCAAAACCGAAAGTGCTGCCATTTATTTTATTGCCACCTTGGCGAGAGCTGTTGCGGCTGTGACTGCGGCTGCAGCTGCTCCGCTTGTCCAGGTGGACAGCTCGACAGCCAGCGGGCAATGAGTAAAAACTTTGAAAGCTGCCATAAAATAAACGAAAAGCGAACAAAACCAAAAAAATGCGAGAAAAACGAAGTGACCCAAATGTTCTCCTTGTATTTTTACAGCATTTGGATTTGTGCAGCATTTGGTTCGGTTCGGGGTTCGCATTTTATGATGGGATTTTTAACGAAATTTGCTTCTCCAAATTGGAACGGTCGGAGTGTCAGTGTCAGCAAGGTTAAGCTACTCATCAGCTGCGGGTAATCCGCACTCCTACCTTGCCCCAGTCCCAGTCCCAGCCACAAGCACTTGCCAGCTCATTTTAGCCAAGTTGTTTGCTTCATTGGCTCGATGGCATTCCCAGAAGTTGGCACTTAATGCGAGACTCCTTTGGCTCGCTCGGACAGCTGTTCGGCATGCAACCTAATTGAAAAGCAATGTTCTTACATAGTTTATGCTTAAAATACGATTACATTAATTTCACACACCACAAAACAAATGACAAAGTCAGCCCTGGGAGAGAGCCCAAAAGGGTTGTCGTCGCCAGCGGATCGTTGCTGTCCGCAAGCTGACAGCCAAGGCTCCAAAGTAGCCCAAACTTGTTGAGAAAACTCGAATGGACAGGCACACATACAGAGAGAGAGCAGCTTGGCTGGCAACCACTTGAAAAGCCACTCAGTCAGGTGTTAAAACTAATTTACGACAATTTGACCAACAAACAACAATAGGAACCCTTGCCATCTTGTGGGCGTATGGTAGGTGTGTCGCATCAAGTGCTTCACATATTTCACACATTGCATTGAAAAGGGTGCGAATTGGGACAGCAGCAGCAGAAGCAGCAGCACCAGCGGCAGCAGCAGGCATCCAAATTGAACGTTGGAGACATGTGCTGTCCGACTTCCAAAAGCTATGACCCAGCTAGCCAGCCAACCATCCGAAGCTTATCCTCTGTGAGCAGAGTATTTTGCTTAACGCTGACATTTGCAGCTAGTTCTGACCAAATAAGATTCAGTTTTCCACAGATTTAATCGCCCCCCGAAAGTTGGGGCCACAGAATGCGAAAGGTGCGCCGCGCTGCTGAGTTACGCAAATAAATGCAATTCATTTTGCCCCAATTCTGCAGCCTCATTGCAAAATAATTTGTGTGTAATTAAAGCAGTTACGCCCCATTGGCCGGATGGGCGCAGGGCTGAAGGGGTGAAGGGGCGCAGGGGCGGATGGGCGGTTAGATTCGCGTTAATGATTGTTGCTAAAAATTTCAAGGCGTGCACAATTAGTATGTATTATTGTTGATAAATGAAGAAACTTTCGCCACGTAATTGACGGTGCTGTAGAACGAAATTATGGTGTAACGAGCACAGCAGAAACATGGTTGAAAATTTCAGTATTTATAGAATCTTTTGTGTAATCAATTAGCATGATGAGATGAGTGATAAGAGAGTGTATGAATATTTTATGTGAATAGATTTTCTTTACGATGTTGACAATTTATATATATAGAATTAGATATATATTAGCCATGAGTCATGAATCATATTATATCATTAGCCATGAGTCATGAGTCATTAGACATATATCATTAGCCATGAGTCATGAGTCATGATTCACGATTCATGAGTCATTATCAATCAGCTATGAGCTATGAGTTACGAGTTATAAATCATGAGTCTTAAGTCATTAGCCAATAGTCATGATTCACGAGTCATTAATAATGAGTTATAAGTCATGAGTCTTAAGTCATTGGCCATGATTCATGATTCATGAGTCATTAATAATGAGTTGTTAGACATTAGTCATTACGAGTTATGAGCTATGAGTTATGAATTATGAGTTATGGGTTTAAGTCATAAGTCTTAAGTCATTAGGGATGAGTCATGAGCCATGAGTCATTAATGATGAGTTATTAGTCATCAGTCAATATGAATTATGAATTATGAGTTATAAGTCATGAGCCTTAAGTCATTAGCCATGAGTCATGAGTTATTAATATTGATTTGTTAGTCATAAGTCATAAACTATGAGTTATTAGTCATCAATCATCAGAGTATAAGTGACAATCAAGATCTGTTAACAAACATCAAACAAACATCAACAACTCTAACAGCGAATATAGACAGTTGCATACAAGTTTTATGAGCCTGAGTCGGTAAACTAAAAATTTAATATAAAAGACATACGGAATTTTGTTAAAAGTCTCTGATCCAACCCTACTTGATATGTGTACAGACGATATGCCCCGCAGTACACTTTTATTGAATGCAAATTGGTTAATTGAAATGGATACTAATACAGCCGTCTATCACGGAGACTGCCGAAATGATCACACAGCTTACGATCGCAGACATCGTCCTGCACGAAGGACTTGCCCAGCGTGCTTCTCAGCTCGGCATCGTAGGTGGCCTTCTCCTTGCTGACCAAGCTAATCATCTGCTGGCGTCTGGCTTCCTGGGCCAGCTTCTGCAGGCTCTGCAGCTCCGAGGTCATCGGGCGCAGCAGCGAGACGCGCGGTGCATTGTACGGCGGAGTCTCTGTGCCGTGGCACTTCATCCAGTTGACCACGCTGCAATTTAAATCATATTGATATAAAAAATATAAAAATATGTTTGGGCACTTACAAGTTGTTCATTTTGTTGTATTCAAAGTTTCTGGAGTAAGTGCCGAACTGGGATTAATATTTGATGTATGTGTGTTGGCGACAGCCTCGCTACGGAATGTGACTGAAATCAAATTGAGACTCAGCAAAGTCTCTACGATGTGCCTGCTGTGTTTCCACATTTCGGAATTGTGATGTATAGAGACGAAGTATGCTGCTAGCTGCTGTTATACCTCTACTCCGCAAACCTGGTCGAGCGCCTAATGAATTGCAAGACCATCTTAAATGTGAGAAAAGAAGAAGACAAACGAACCCACAAAGCTAAAGCCACAGTCATTATATTATACATTTGGCCTAATGAGATTTTTTATGGTAATGATGTACCAAAGGAAAGCAGAGACTGAGACTGAGAGAGAGCAGAAAAAGAGAGGATGACCGATGGTTAGAGGAGGGAGACCTGAGGTCGGAAGCGTACTTAGCACACGCAAGCTCTTTCTTAATTATTCACAATGAACGAATATGGCATTAAATCTATGTAGAGCGAGAGGCAAACATTTTGACACCTTTATAGCTCAATAAATTGGAGTCGATTCGCCGGCATGCGGAAAAAGAAACACGAAAACGAAACCAGTTCATTAGAAACGCGCCGGGAAATTTTGATTACACTCGAGATTTCAAAGAGGCGGAGCTCAGGCGCTGCCAGGCTGACCCCAACGGCAACTGCGACTGCGGCAGCGACGGCTGATGTGCTGCAACGTGGCACGTTAAGTTTACAGTTACCAGACTTTTGTGACTCGCATCGGAGTCATTAGAACTGAAAAGTAGTAAAGCGCCAGCCAGCTCCAGACTGGTCTGCCAGCTGCCAGGCAAAGGGGTGTGTCAGCTCCTTGGGTAGCATGCCATTAGAGCGATATGATCCTTGGCTGGCCTCGTCTCCATTCTCTAACGTCGCTTGGCTGGTCCGCTTATGAATAATGTTTTAATTTCAGGCTTCACCTCGTTGCGTCCTCGCTGCCGGCGTCGTGGCTCGCGCTCGGGGTTCGTTTGCCCCTGTGGCACGCAATTGCATGTTGAGTGCATATGATTCCACCGCTGCCCATACCTAAGATGACGCTCGACTAATATGCGAAAATTATGGGTTGTAATTTAAGAGGCACTTTTGCTTATTTTTTAATGACATCCCATGTTTTTACAAGTACGCTAGAGTTTAGTTTCCAGCCACATTTATAATCGGCTGTCTGAGCGAACAAATGTGTGTGTGTGTGTGTGCGTGTGCGACTGTGTTTGTGTACGTAAGTGATTAGACGTGGGTCTGTGTCGTTTAGAAACATTCATACTAATTAATGGAGCTCTACATACTATATGGCCAACAATAAACAGCGTGCATAAATTAAAAAGTCTATGAAAACGTAAAGATTGGCTGAATTCGGCAATAACTGTATAATAGTATTAAAAGAAATAAAACAAAAATAGTTTTAGTTATAAAAAAAGCTTATAAAAATATAAAGATTAAGTGAAATAAAATAAAATATTTTAGTTATTTAAATTATAAATGGCTAAAATTCCTTTTGCGAATTCAAGCGCGCAAAAGTATGCAATGTTTTGTGTGCTAATTAAGCACGAGCTTTTTCTGTATTTTATTTATATTATATATATATTGTATATATATAAATATAAATATTTGTATAAATATAAATATAAATATTAGGGTAATAAAGCACAACAATAATAATAATATATTACATATTATATGTTAATATTTATTTATATATATTATTTAGTTAATTTAAATCTAAGAAATTTATTTATATCACTTCTGAGGCCTATGAACTGTAAAAATGAATGGTAATTAAATGCTTAAGGGCCGCAATATATATAATATATATATATATATATATATATATATATATATATATATATATATATATATATATATATAATATATATATTATATATTATTATATATATATATATATGTTGGAGCAACAAGGTTTTTATTAATTTGGTCCATGATTCCAGCGCAGCGAGTTTCGGCCGCACTAAGTCTCACGACACAACTTCACTCGTTGCCCGTCTAACTTATTGTCTACAACCGAACCACACTTGACGACAGCGGCACAACGCTGTCGTCGCGCTAAAACGAGACCCTTCCAGTCTGCACGGCATTGCCATATGCAATTTTGTCTACGTTCCACAAGAAAACGTTCAAGGGTACCCAATGCATATTTCCAGCACGCGCCGACACATATTGTGTGTCTGTGTGTGTGTAACTCGGACATTTGGCCATCTGGCGAGTGCAGACGCACTCTGTTGCATAGTAGCACAATTATGTTATTTCTCCGACACGGCCATCCTGACCATAACACGACCTCGTGTAATTCTTTAGAAATGCTTTACCATATAACTCATTTTCTTTACAAATTCTCAAAAATAACATAACAATATTCTTGTTTTCATATAAATTTCTCAACTACAATTTTTTTTCATATGAATCCTTACATCATTTTATCTTCAACTTTTGGTTTCATTCATTAACCCATTCATTCAACCTTTTTTTTTTTTTTTTCAATTTTCATAAAATTCTTTACATCATATGCGCCACACGCCATGATCAAAACATTTGTTTTGCACTTGTGCTTGCATACCACACACTGTCTCTTTCAACAGCTAACTGTCTCACGACAGTTTTACTGTCTCTTTCAACAGTGTACTGTGTATTTCAACAGCTTCTTTCCATACTGTCTCTTTCAACAGCTAACTACCTCACGGCAGTTTTACTGTCTCTTTCAACAGTGTACTGTGTATTTCAACAGCTTCCATACAGTCTGTTTCAACTGTTTCACTCTCTTACTGTCTGTTTCAACAGTTTCACTCTCATACTGTCTGTTTCAACAGTTTCACTCTCACCATTCAATCATTCACAACTTCCTAATTCAGTTGGTACATATCTGTCTAGCAACTGCTTTATATCCTCATAAGCATACTTATATTTTCTATTATTTGTCAAAGATTTGAGAATGTATCTATCTCCGTCTAACAATTCAGCTATTTGTAAAGGTCCTCTAAACTTTGGACTTAACTTTGTTTGTTGCCTTTCTTCATTCTTTAATAACATAAAATCTCACACTTCGTATAACAACCTTAGCCTTGTTATCTAACAAACCGTAGCTGTGGTATCTAACAACTTTAGCCTTGGTTTAATCAGATTTTCTCTTGCTATATGTTGCCACCGAAATATTCTTCACTACTCGAGCTCTTGATTCTGCCAAATCAACCTCATGTGCTATGTCACACGGAGGACGCTACCTTTCTACCTTTCTAATAAACAATTCTAAAGGACTTGTCTTTGTCACTCAACTTGCTGTGCAAAACACCTACCCTGGTCTGCTATTATTCGGTTTGGTACTCCAAACAAGATATAGCTGATATCACAGCACCTATGCATTCTATTAGACCAGTAATTAAGTTCAAACAATAATTAAGTTCAAACAAGCACGAAAACTCCAGTCGAACGCGACCGACCAATAGACAATTCAACAAAATTCAAACGCAAATTCTCGATTCTTCGAATCGACCAGAATACAAGCGATTGCCCACGTGCGTGCACACGCATAGGAAAAGTACGCGTGTTTGAATGTGTGCGTGACCTTGCACAGAAAAAGTACGTTCGCTCAGCGCAGCCGCAGCGCGCCTTCGCAAAGCAGCCAAACGCTTTGCGTAACAACCCTTCTGTCGCTTAACGAATTCCCATGAACATGATCAACATATTCTTTCAAAATTACTACTTTGGTAATTCTTTTACCAACTAACTTAGTACTTAGCTTTTGTTTAATATGTCTGGTTAGCATATTTGTGAGAGCCACTGCGACGCAAAACCTTCCAACGCTGCCCTCTAGACCAACAGAAACGCACTACTTTTAAAGTCACTTTCCGCTAGAATTATATTTCTGCATTGAATTTCGGTAACACTACTGTTTTACTGTTTGTTTTTTTTCAAGTGCCGTTGATCTTAGTTCTTTCACAAGTTCGATTAGATTTTTATTCTGTAATTCCATTAACATTCGCCATTGATCATTTGGCATATTGATTAGCGAGTCAGATCCAGATCCCACTTCTGATGTTGGAGCAACAAGGTTTTTATTAATTTGGTCCATGATTCCAGCGCAGCGAGTTTCGGCCGCACTAAGTCTCACGACACAACTTCACTCGTTGCCCGTCTAACTTATTGTCTACAACCGAACCACACTTGACGACAGCGGCACAACGCTGTCGTCGCGCTAAAACGAGACCCTTCCAGTCTGCACGGCATTGCCATATGCAATTTTGTCTACGTTCCACAAGAAAACGTTCAAGGGTACCCAATGCATATTTCCAGCACGCGCCGACACATATTGTGTGTCTGTGTGTGTGTAACTCGGACATTTGGCCATCTGGCGAGTGCAGACGCACTCTGTTGCATAGTAGCACAATTATGTTATTTCTCCGACATATATATATATATAGTTACACTACAGAGAGTATTTAAAAGAATATTTGATAAATTTCAGGCCCAGATTTAGCTCCAGTGGCCGACCTTTGTGCTGCACTCCTTAGACGGTGTTTTAGCTGTCAATCCAATCATTCCAGATATTCTCCGCCTTTATATATATAAAAAAACATAAATAAAAACAGCTTAAAATTGACAAATGAAAAGGAAGCTTTAGTTATACAAATTTAATACTTTAAATTGTTTAAGCTTACATTTTTAAATTCAATTTGAACCGTTTGCATGAGCTCGGGGCGAATTTAAAGGAGGCGCGCAAAAGTATGCAACAGTTTTGTGTGCAGCCTGCATTTAATTCCAGAGAGCAACCATTTTGCTTTTTGCGGCCGCTTCCGCTTCCGCCGCCGAGCTGAAATTCTGTTGCGTTTTCATGAATGCGGCTTTTTCTACTCGTTTATTTCCGCCTGTTTTTCTGATTTTGTTTGGCTTTCATTTGATTTGGCAGCTGGTTATTTTTGCAATTGGATTTGTCGCCCAAATTCCCAACATTTCTGACATTTGCTCAGCGGGGAGCGCGCAAGTGTTGTTATTGCAGCTATTGCAATATTTATGGCTTATGACGCAGTGTCAGCTGCAGTTGAGGAACCAATCGAAACAAGAATCGCAGGACAGACCACCAAATATGCATGAAATTAAGTGTGTACCTATTTAAGCTGGCGTGGGCGTGGCAACTGGCGCAGCCTTCGGCCTTTGTCTACCTCAATGTTTGCCCAAGACGCAGCGACACTCGCAACGTGCCCGGGGCTCTGTTTAATATGCACTCAACTGGCTCGACATTGTCGAAGTTTCGCCTTTCACATGCGTACTCGCACCTAGGCCGTGGAGGGTGAGGAGCAAGGGGCTCGTAACTGAGCGACTTTTCACTAAAAATAAGTGTTGTGCAAACACTCTGCGGTTATAGAAATTCTGCTGCAACATCATCTTTGTTGCCTCCCCCACATGGAAAGGGGGCCATGTTTGCCGAATGAACTATGAACTAGGTCCTGTGGCGCTATGTGTGCCACAGCCAAAGATGTTTAACACTTGCAGTCATTCAGCCAGCGGGGAGGTTAGCCCTATTGACACGACACGGCTTGGCCGGGTCTCGTCCGGGACGGTGGGGCAAACGGAGCATAAAAGAGACACTAATTGACGTATTGAAGACAGTTTCATATCCAGCCCAGAACAGCTTTAAGAATATTCCCTAAGGAATTCAGGAATTCAGAATATTTTTATTCAATGATCAATGCTTTCCCCCGATGAATATTCCCTGATGCATTCAGGACTTCAGAACATTCCCATTCAATGACAAATGCTCTAACCCAGATGAGCGCAGTTGTAATCGAATTTATTAGGAATCTCAGATAATAATATTCCTTAAGGAATTCAGGATTTCAGAACATTCCCATTCGGTCATAAATGCTCTACCCGAGATGAGCGCAGTTGTAACCGAATTTACGAGGAATTTCAGCTAAGAACATTCCCTGAGGAATTCAGGAATTCAGAATATTCCCATGCAATGATCAATGCTTTACCCCAGATGAATATTCCCTGATGAATTCAGGATTCAGAATATTCCCATTCAATGATCAATGCTTTATCCCGGATAAACGCCGCTATAACCGAACTTATTAAGAATCTTAGATAAGAACATTCCCTGAGGAACTTAGGAATTCCGAACATTCCCATTCAATGATCAATGCTTTACCCCAGCTGAACGCAGTTGTAACCTAACCGAATTTATTTGGAATCCTAGATACCCCATTTGAATCAATTTCGGTTTCATTTCACTTTATTTTTGGAATTAACAAAATTTCCTTATAAATTTTTTCATCACTTTTTACTTGCACGAGCTGTATTTTATGTCTACAACTAACTTTCGGACTAGTTTTTTGTCAAAAAAGGCAATATTAAAAATTCCTTAATATTTCAGTTGCTGAATCGTTCAGACATTTTTTTGCACACACTCAACACTTACACACACACAACACATTTCACCAACAACTCTGTAGTGGAACCCCAAATTTTTGGTGCACTGCCTCAAGGATCTCGGTCATGGACTTCCTATCCATAAATCAGCAGGTGTACATACGTCGCTCCGACGGTCGAATCCATCAGGCTGGCATCATCAAGCTGGACGGCAGCGCTAACAAAATTGTGACCGTCGAGTGGAACGAGGGCGTGGTGACGCGCGGCAAGGAGGTGCCGCTCGACGCTATAATCATGCTCAATCCGCAAATTTACGCTCCCAACTCAATGGCACTAGCAGCTCAGCCCGACGCGTTGGTCTCTATTCCGCCACGGCCGAATCATACACAGTCCATCTGCAAAGCCCCCAATGGCTTCGTAACGCCACGACAACGCATAACCAGCGGCACGACGCACGCGACGCCCTCGAGGTCCACGACGCCCGTGACGCCCGTAGCGGCCGCTGCGCTGCCCCGCACCATAGCCGAATATCCGAAGGACGATGTCGTCGTGGAGATCGAGCGACTCCGTGCGCAACGCGAGCAGCGCCGCCAGGTGCACGACGAGACGCGTGCGCTACGCCAGTCGTTCAAGGACGCCGATCCGCACAATCCGAATTGGGAGATCGCACGCATGATTCGCATACACCGGTTGCAAATGCACTTCCAGCCGACCGATAGCTTCGCTCGCACGCCAATCAAACAGCACCAGATACTGGTGTGCGTGCGCAAGCGTCCGCTGAATCGGCGGGAGCAGAGCATGCACGAGCCGGACGTGGTCAGTGTGCCGAACAGGGAGATGCTGGTGGTGCACGAGCCGCGCAAGCAAGTCAACCTGACCAAGTTCCTGGAGCACCACAAGTTCCGCTTCGACTACACCTTCGACGACGACTGCAGCAACGCCCAGGTCTACGAGCGGACGGCCCGGCCGCTGGTCCGCCACATCTTCGACGGGGGCATGGCCACCTGCTTCGCCTACGGCCAGACGGGCAGCGGCAAGACGCACACCATGGGCGGCGTGTTCACGGGCAAGCAGCAGAACTGCCGCGACGGCATCTACGCGCTCGCCGCCTGCGACGTCTTTGAGTACTTGCACCACCCCAAGTACGAGCGTCTGGGCCTGAGCGTGGCCTGCAGCTTCTTCGAGCTGTACGGCACCCGGGTGTACGATCTGCTGAAGCCCGGCAAGCCGCAGTTGCGCGTGCTGGAGGATGGCAAGCAGAAGGTGCAAGTGGTGGGCCTCACCGAGGAGCCGGTGGCCGGCACCGACGACGTCCTGAAGCTGCTGGAGCTGGGCAACAGCGTGCGCACTTCTGGCCAGACCTCGGCCAACTCCAAGTCCTCACGCTCGCACGCCGTCTTTCAGATAGTGCTGCGCGCCGCCCCGGCGAAGCAGCTGCACGGCAAGTTCTCGCTCATCGACCTGGCGGGCAACGAGCGCGGCGCCGACAACAGCAGCTCGAATCGCCTGACGCGGCTGGAGGGTGCCGAGATCAACAAGTCCTTGCTCGCGCTCAAGGAGTGCATTCGGGCCCTGGGTCGGCAGTCGCCCCACCTGCCCTTCCGCGGCTCCAAGCTAACTCAGGTGCTGCGCGACTCATTCATTGGCGGCAAGAAGGTGCGGACTTGCATGATAGCCATGATCTCGCCCAGCCTGCGCTCCGTGGAGCACACGCTTAATACGCTGCGCTACGCGGATCGTGTCAAGGAGCTGACGGCCCACTCGCTGAATAAGGAAAGGCGCGGACCCGTGCTCGATGCAGGCCTAGGTCAAAGCAACTCACTGCCGGACATCACGAGCCAGGACAATCAGCTCGGGCAGGTCTCCTCGACCGCCTCATTACCTGACGTGGACAACAATGCCAACCGCATGCACAGCATTTGGAATGCCTACACTGTCGGCACGGCCCTGGAGGACGATAACCTGGCGTACTTTAACGAGGCCACCGACAACTACGATCAGCATGCGGCAAGCGCCGAAGCGACATAATCAAAATACTCCAAATATTACAGCTGATTAGGTGAAACCCCCAGCCTTCGGGTTTCAACAGCCGACGGAATCCATTGTTGCGACCTTCAGAGACTAGCGAACCGAAACAAATACACAGAAAAATACAAAATTTGGTATATCAGTAAATAAAATTAAGCTTTTAAATGTTTCTATCAAACGCCGTTGCCTACATCACCTACATCTTCCTCCTCCTTCCACATCCTGCTCTAGTGCTCACACGATTCCATTCGAGTCGCCGCCAAATGCGAGTATTTTTCCGCATAGCTGCGCATTAAGCCAAAAACTTACTTTTCCTTTCAATATTCGCTCAGAGTCTCTCAGATTTCTTTCTTTCTTTTTATACCCTGAACCCATTGAAAGTGGGAATTCAGGGTATAATGGTTTTGTGAAAATGTATGTAACAAGCAGAATAAGGCGTGGCAGACTCCATAAAGTATATATATTCTTAATCAGGAAGACAAACTGAGTTCCGTCTGTCCCTCCGTCCATCCGTCCGTAGAACGCAAAGATCTCGTAAACCACCAAAGCTAGAGACTTGAAATTTGACATGAATACTCATCTATACTATACGCTGAACAAGTTAATCTTTTCTTTTTTCGATAACTCATCCCATTTTCTTATTATCGATAACAATCGATTTGACACTACGTCAACTATTTTCAAGCGTAACTCCATACCGTAAAAGTTAGAGATTTTAATGTAAAAAGATTTTAATATCAGCTCCCGCAGGGTTCAGGGTATCTCTTAGTCGAGCCGTCTCGACTAGAGCACTCTTACTTATTTTTCGTGGCCTGGTAGGTGGGGGAAGGGCGTCAGCGACAGCTGTCAATATACAATATTGAGGATTATGACGGCAAAGACACGTCTTACGCGTAAGCTTTGTGTCAATATATTAAATTATGGCTTAAAGGCTTTGCCCGGTCGACTTAGTGACGTTCAACTTTTTGGCTCTCTGCGAAAATCCGCCAAGCGACGACCAAACTGGGGGCCATTCGGCATTAATGCGAGCGGCGAAATTTAATTTGCCTGCACAGTCAGTTGGACAGGTAGATGAATGTTAGCGCAACTATTTAATTTGCAATCAAGCCGATAATAGATACAGACATTTGCATAATGCATTCAGCTGGAAGCATTTCAATTCTGTTATGCAGCCAAATAAATATTTATAACTTATCTGCAAATAAGTGCGCGAAACAAAATATTTGTGCATCAAAGTTATGCGGCAGCTGCAACTTTTGCCATTAACATTAAAAAGCAATTAAAATTACTTTAATCAACTAGAAGGCAAAAGTGCTCTCCCTCTCCCTCTAATACTCTGCTGTCTTGCTCGTACCTCTTCGCTCCGCGTTGCTCATACGCACTGTGCGCCGTCGCTCAAGTTTAATAAACGCAAAAGAACTTGCACTTAACAAAGCTGATGAAGGGAAATCTTTTTAATTAAAAAGCAACTGTTTGCCACCATATTATGGTTACGCCCACTGCCCACATTCTTGCACTATAAATTACATTTTTTGCTCACATTTCACTCCAACTAATTTTGCTTTATTTGCACTGAAGTCATCAGCTCCAGCTATTTATCTGTATTTCTCTCGTGGCGAACAACTTGGCAAGTTTGCCCTAAGTTTGAGTTGATGAAGCATAGATTATACAGCGGCAATAAGATTATTTTATTTTGCGTAACTGTCAGATAATCTTAACTTCAGTGTGCTAAACGCTAGCAGCTAAATAATCCACTTGATAAATAAAAGTTGGGACTTTTTGTTTATTCCCATCATTTTGCTTGACATTTTTGTTTTATTTCCTTGGCCCCGCTTTATATAAATCAATAGAAATTGCCGGACCTAAAGTGCGAAAGTAATAAAATTGAATTCAAGAAAATCAGGTTGGCGTGTTTTATTTGATTTACAATTTCTGCTCTCTTCTCTCTTTTTTTGTGGCAAGCGCCGCCAGCGGCAGGCCACGCCCACTTTGTTGGTGCCTTCAAGTGTGACAAGTGTGATAAGTGTCGAGGAAAGCAAAGTGAAATGAGTCGTACAATTTGTCATAACTGCGAGGGATGTCGAGATAAAAGCTCACAGCTCACAACTCACAAGTAAGCACAGCTGAAGAACCTCGATTCGATTTGCGAGCCAGAGGCATGTGTCGGCGACCGGAACTAGGTCGAGGTCGTGTCTGCCACAAGGCAATCAGTTGCACAATTGGCAAAAAAAAAAAAGAAAACGAAATGAAACAGAAAAATTACACTTGTCTCGCTCACACTGTGCTGCGCTCTCGCTCGCGCCCATGCATTCTATTTGTCTCTCATTAATGAGCTGTCAACAGACGCTGGGAAAAAATGCCTTTGGCCAAACAAATTTGTCGCGAGAGTTTCATTAGCCAATGACTGTCGACTGTGGACGGTCGGGCGTCGTCCGTCGACTGGCGTTAGTCAACACTGTCACGGGGCTTTGCACTTAATGAAGCTACGAATTGGCACAATAATTCCAGATTTTACAACTCATTAATTTGGCGGACAAGCAGCTGTCATGCCCACAACCATATTTATCTAGGTCGCTCTGAGTTATGCATTGCGCTCAAGAATCCCCATTTGAAAGAGATCCTTTGAGCTGATACCGAACTTTCACCAATTAAATCAACTCAGCAGAGGCCTGCAGCAAAGTTTTCCCTCTCTTCGCAGTCGTGCGGTGTTGAACAATGCTTTCAACGTCGATTCAGAAAGGGTAAATAATATAAAACAATAAGCAGACAGCTCCGCAGAGAGATCGAGCGTGGGCATGGGGGCAAATTGAGATGCCGAGACTCCGAGGCTGATACGAATAAAAACTTGACGCATTTTTATGTGCTCGCATTATTTTTGCCTCTGTTTGCAGTTTATTACATTTTGACAAAAACAAACAAACGAAACGAAACAAAAAAAAACTTTCCCGAATTTCCCAAACAGTTTCAGTTACATTTTCCGCTACGACTTCCTACTGTCTGAGTAGATATGCTCTCTCTCGTGTGTGTGTGGGGGGTGTGTGTATGAATATGTGTAGTGCTCCCCCTAGAAAAGAAGTCGAGTCGAGACGCAGTAGCAGTTTATTGTTGTTTGGCTAAATTATGTTGTTCTTGGTTTTACTGCATAAATGGGTAAGAAGCAGCAGAAGAAGTCGAGCAACTGCTCGCATCGTAAAGCATCCAAAACTTTGCAGTCACCGGGTGCTATCAAGTAAATTTGTAACAGTAAAAAGAGTCAATAAAGTTTCACAGCTCATTGTTCATTGTTCATGGTACACTTGGGCCCGCCGCCACGATAATTCGCATCAGCCTCGAGAGCAGGAAATCAATATGAAATTTATGAGGCCACAGAAAACTTGGCGCTCCAAGACTGGACTCGTGTCAAGGTCAAGTGTGAAGCGACAAATTTAAATTAAAAATAAAAACACCAAGTATGTATATATATATACATAATGTTGAGCCCTTGATGTATTGCCCTTGCCCCACCAGCCACCAGCTACCAGCGAGCAGCTAGGAAATTGGCTCAAAGTCACGCGATTATTGCGGTCCTCGGTTGAAGTATTACTTTTTCATTTAATTGCTTTGACTCGCTCGTGCTTTGAGGGCCCTCGATATTGATTGAAATGCAATGAATAGCGAAAATACACAAAAAGCGAATACATTAATTGCAGTCGACTCATGATAATTATTAATGAGATGTCGAGTGAATAATTGGCAGCATAATTAATATATTTTTCATGATGCGAATAGTTTTACGTGACTCCATGTACGAGTTCCATAAACTTCTAGCTGCCTTTTTGCTCCGAGTCCTAATGGATGTGCAGCTCCCGCTGCTCGTTGGATAATGCGCTGAGTTAATTGGCCTTGCCAAAAGCTGAAAGTCTTTTCAATTTGATGCACTTCCATAACTCACACACACACACCCAGGCAGACAAAGAGAAATACTGACATCACTTCCCCTTGAGTGTACGAATGTGGTGGGGCTGGTGGTGGGGCTGCTCGAAATGAATGCGCCCCTCTGATTGCGGTGGCAGCGAATTTAGTTATTATAAGAGCATAATACACAAATATGTCCTTCCTGCTGGCTGCTGGCCCACACGCTGTCCTGCCTGGTGTCTCCTACAGCCATTATTCGGCGCCTCCTGCAGCGCATTTGCATGTTGGCCGTCGCGAGGGGGCGCAGCACGCCCATGACTAGCTTACACACTGTTACAGGGTAACAAAGGGAATCTTATAAAGAGTGAAACTGATGTCATTGTGTTAAAAAACTTCTGTTATTTAGACTAATGGGAACTACTAATATTAATCAAACTTTTATTTAAAATTTATTTACAACAATTTTTTACAAACTTCGACTTGAAGTATATTTAATATTTTATTATTATTATTTTTTTTATTATTATTATTATTTATATTATTTATTTATTTTTTTTTTATATTTTTTAATATTTTATATATTTATTAAGAATTTATAAAATATGTGTACAATGTTGGAATTATTTAATGCTTTATCTCATTTATTATACTTAATTATTTATTATACAACTTATTGCGTGGTATCTGTTAGTTCATCAGTTGTCAGTTGCGTCTTCCTTTTGTAAATAATTTTATTTGAGAATATTCACAGTTTTTTTCGTTTTTTAATATATGTATAATAAATTATTACACAAATTATTACGCGGTATATGACAGTCCATCAGTTTGTCAGTTGCCTTTTCTTTTTGTAAATAATTTTATTTAAGAATATTCACATTTTCCCCTTTATTTATTATATTTATAATATTAAATTACACAACATATTACGCGGTATCTGCTAGTCCATCACTTTATCAGTTGCCTTTTCTTTTTGTAAATCATTTTATTTGCGAATATGCATATTTTTCTTCGCAATGGGTTGTTGTCGCCTCTTGCTTTTTGGCGAGCAGCAGAGTGAAAGAGTACCGGAAGAGAGAGACAGAGAGAGGGAGGGAGAGAGGGAGAGGGAGAGGGAGAGAGGTAGGGAGCGAGGTATAACGAAGCGCGAGAGAAAGGGTGTGCGGCAGACATGCATAATTCAAAACGTGGCGGGAATATTTTTGTGTGCTTGCTCGTGTGTTGGCCACTTTTTATGCTGGTAATTCGACTATGGGGACTTTGGCCCATGTGATGTGTGGCTGTGTGCACGTGGGCGTGTGTGTGTGGGTGTGTGTGTGTGCATGTTAACGCAATTTTCGTTGAAAAAAAGGCGCTTCTCGCCGACGACGACTACTTTGCCGTTCTTACCCACTTGTTTGACATATTTTTCACACAACGTCTGCTTGTTAAATTGTTGGCGGCAATTTTGAGGTTAGCGTGACGCCGACCCACGCAAGGACACACACACGCAAACACACACACACACGCACACAAAGGAGTAAAGTTTATGTCTGTACAGTTGCCAGGCTCGCGTTAGCAGTCGCAGATTTTCCTGCTCTTTTTATTTAGTTTCACACGTCTCACAGCTGCCCCCTGTTTGACGTACCCCTTGGCTTTGAGTCAATTATCCTGCAGTGTATTTTTCATAAGTGCAAGGAATTGCAGAGGGTGCTTAAACGGATATTAAGCTGTGATTCATTGCAGTCTAAGCTTAAAGTAGCTGAAATATCTTTGAAAATAGCCCTTAGATTTGAATTTCCCTTTAATTACTAATATATATATAGATATTTTCGCGGCACTGACAGTGTTGATAAACATGCAAATTTGGGTTTATCTGCGGGCGTTTGCCAAGCGTTTGCTACGTTCTCTCACGCGAGCTGCAGCAAAGTGTTTGCATGTCTGGCGCTTGACGGCTTAATACGGCGCGATTTGGGTTAAGACAAGGCAACGCCCCCGAAGGAATGTGGTGCACTGCGCTGCGGTTAAAAATCGAAAATAAATTTTGCGCTTAGCTCGGCAATTAGGCGCCGTTATCTGACCCACAAAATGGCCAAAAGTAATTAATCGAGCAGCTCTTTATGGTCACAATTCTGCTTGAAGACAGCACACATTGCTCTAATCCTTTCATTATAACTGCCATTTCTTGAGGTCGGCATAAAATTGCAATTTATTCGATTGCTCGACTGCGCCTGTGTTGTGTTGTGCTGGGCTCTGCTCCTGGCATATTCTGGGCACATTCAGCAATAAATGTAATTCGTAATATAAATAATTCAGTGCCAGGAGGCAGAGGAAACAGTCAACAGTCGACAGGCGACACTCGGCAGTCGACAGTCGACGGCAACTGGCAATGTGCAAAGTGCATAGACATTTTGCAGACAAGTAACATGCAGCTGCCAAAAGTTTATTGGCTCGAAGCTGAGAGCAAACAAAATGCCATCAATGCTCGCACACTACAGGACAATTATCAGGGTAAACATTCTCGAGCAAATAACTGGCAGAAAGAAGCTGCAGACGATAAACAACGGGGGCACGAATGCATAATACGAATGGCTTGTGCGGCAGGGCGTATGCTTGATATGCAGTTGGCAGTCCCAAATAATAATCAAATGACAAATTAAGCCATGCAATTAAACAGGCAACTAGCAGGTAGTATATCGCATTGCTCTCGACTGACTCTGACTGATTCGATAAAGTTGTTAAATAATATTTTTGCCCAACATTAAATCAGAATTTCACTCTGACGACTCTGTCACTGCCTCATCCATCCACTTGATGTTTAGGGCAGTCCGCTCTCTCCATCTCCCCCTTTTGCTCTGCCTTTTTCGTATCCAACTATCCATTTAGCAAAATTCCAGCTGCCTGGAGCAAGTTGTTCGAGTTCTTCGGCCAGCACTTGGCAACAGTTTCAGTTACAGTTGCAGCAGATTCGGTTTCGACATCAGTTTGAGTTGCAAAGTGCATTAGACAAAGTAATCGATACACAACGAGCCGAACGAATAAGTTCTTAAAAGGATTTCTCGTGGCTCGCACCAGCCCCTAAGTGGGCTGCTTTAAAATTTCGATCTAGCATCGGGCTAAATGCCTCTCCACCGCTCTATATGGCTGCTAAATACACACACACTCTCACACACATTAATGCGACTTATCAGTATCAAATTGAAATATTTGCACTTGAGTGAATCCGCACGCGTTTCCTTCCTGCCTCTGTTTGTTTACATATGTGTGTGTGTGCGAGTGTGTGTGTGTGAGTGTGCGAGTGTGTGTATCTGCTTATCAAATTTACGTAGGTGGCTAAAGGCAGCGCCGTGGCGTGGAGTGGGGAAAAGCTCTCTAGCCGTTTTAATGCCAGGTTAGGTAAACACTTACAAAATGAATTAACTTTAAGCCGCAAAATTTGTGCCCGTGTGTAAGGCGCTCTCTCTCTGCGTATGTGTGGTTGAGTGTGTGTGTCTATATTTGCACTTGTGTGTGCGTGCGCACATAAATGCTTGTAATTGTTTATTTACATAACCTGACTCGATATTAAAGGCGTTTTGATTAACGATGCATTGCTCAGCTAAGCAGCGCCCATTAAATTCCGACAGCGGGAATTTAAGATTAAATACACACACGAACACTCACACACACACGAACACACACACGCACACACACATCAACACGCTGAAATATAATATGCAAATACCGAATGTCTTTCGATCGGGCCAACTATGCAATCTACTCACATTACAAGTTCTTTGACTCTGAGCACACAAATATTTTTTACCCAAAACTTTTTAGCCAGCTAAAAACTTTGTAATTTCTCTGCGTATAATTTTTTTCTCATTTTTGGTGCTCTCTTCTTTTTTTTTGGTTTCGTTTTTCTACGCGTTTGCTTTTGATTTAATATGCGGCCGCCACTTTTCTGCACAATTGCGAAAACAAAAATTTGACTTTACTTACGGCTCAGACTGTGTCCGGGCAACTTATGCAAATGACTTATACAGCACATTTCTCTTGAGATCCACCAGCGCCACCGACGCCAGCGGCAGCGGCAGCGGCAGCGCCAGCGCGGCATCCGAACCAATTTCTCCACAGCCTCTCATCCGAATGCGAAGTCAAATAAATGCGAACTTTTGTTAGTTTGGCTTAAGTGCCGTGGCAAAGGTGGGGGCTGGGGCTGGGGCCGGAGGCCAAATGCTGGGGTGCATTTTGCGCTGGGGTCAGTTGCCTTTGTAAGCATTGTTTTAAGCGCGGGGGTTGGACTGGGGCTAAGCGCTGGAAAGCGGTTGCCATAAAAATACAAACGCCATTGACTGCGATGCAGAAATAACTCAAACGTCTCGAATGAAAAATATTTGGCCGCATTTCATTTGCATTTCGCCATGCGCCGCGAGTGCAGTGGAGAGAGAGAGAGAGAGTGTGGGAGGATATGAGGGGTGAGGGGAGGGCGAGGCAGTGCTATACAAAACTTAAACATACATTGGGAAATCTGAAGACGCTCGCAGCCAATTTGTGGGCACTAATTCGGTCGTCCTGGGGCACTTGAGTGTGTGTGTTCTGCGAGTAAGAGAAAGTACTCGGCAGACTTTTAACGATGTCATCGCTATAAACTTGTGCCCCTATTCGGCTACAGCTGCATTCGCCTTCTCTCTCTCCCACTGATTCTCTCTCTCTCTCGCTCTGTCTGCCCACCCAGATGTTCCTTTATCAATTACGTTGGCTTTTTAATGATTTCGGCTTTGCTAAGAGCGCAGCCGAGTCCTTTGGCCGCCCCCACTCTTTGCTCATTTCTTCTTTGCTTTTCTTTCGCTGACAAGTGCACATTTTTCTTAGCTACCTAAAGCCCCCAACCTCGCCCCACCACCGCCCCACTCCACGCTCCAGTCGCTAGTCCAACCAGCACTCATACGACGTTCGCTGTTTTATTGCTCAAGAAAAAGCAAACTTTGTGCTGCTTCTTCTGCTTCAAAAAAAAAAACTTTTTTACATTTTCAGGCTTCGTGGAAATTTTATTTTATTTTATTTTACTTTATTTTATTTTTTCTTATTATTATTATTTTTCTTCTTTTTTTTTGAGTATCGGCCAAGTTTGAAGAATGCAGCATTTCACATTTTTTTCTCTGTTTGCTCAGTTAGCTTTTCAAATTATTCAGCCGGAAACACTTTTGAAAGTGCCTCTTTGGCCTTGCTTTGTTCGAAACTTGAATTTTTAATTAATTAGTTGGTGTAATTATTACTCGAATCGATAGCGGGCAATGGCGGGGCATAAGCAACATTCGCAATTGAGTAATCAGTGCAAAGAGCACGCGCTCAATCCGAATTTAAAGACTCAGCTGAGGCTTTGCCGAGCGAGCTTCCTTTTTATAGAAATGCGTTTCGCTTTGAAGTCTTTATTTAGACGCGCGAGCCGCTTTTATGTAAAGCATTTCTATGAAATCTCTCATGCGCCAGCTCCGATTGCTCTTGATGTCTGTGTGTGCCACATTTCAATGTCTGTTGCGAGGCGCACACAGGCTTATCGCGCCGCTCTAATCAGTTACACATGAGAACCTGCCGCAAATCTGCCGTCGCATATGAAAGTATTTATCACTTAATCTGGATGGCGAGGGGGGGCGAGGGGGGCAGGGGCTGCGTGTGTATATATCCCCCAGCTGAACACGCTCGGCAAATAAACAGAAGGCGCAAATGGATGGCAACTTGTTGCAAATGCTTATCAATTAATAAAAATCATTGCCTACTTTTTTGCGCTGTCCTTCCCCCAGGGGAAATCCATTCGCTGCCGCTGCCGCTGCTGCCCCACTCGCACTCGTATTTGTATTTGTTTATGTGCTGAGCATTTATTTATTGCCAGCGTTACGCTTTATCCCCATCATTTATACCAATTCCAAGCCAAATAGTTGCCATATGTACGCAGCAGCAGCAGCAGCAGCAGCCGTTGGTTAGTTTATGTCTGCGCTGGGATTGAGGCGTCGTATTTAATACCAAAAGATAAGTGATTCGCTTAGTTGTGTGAATTCATGTGGCTGCTCCTGCTGGCCACATTCTCAAGCATCTCAAAGCATATTAATTGCAAAGAAGAAGTTTGTAAACACACAGAAATTTCTAAGAAAATTGTAAATATTTCTGTTTAAAAAGCGATAGATAATCTCTGTAAAATTTAAATTTGTATCAAAAGCTTTAAAGGATTGTTAAAAAAGGGAAATATTTTTATCTTTTTTATTTATTATTTACATTTTTTTTTTGGAAATGATATGTGTGTTGTGTTTTTAATTGGAGTAGGGTGTAATGGTGAGATGTATAAGGTAATAATTGTCTTGTTTTTATGTCAAGACCCGGTTAGGTAGGTCTTGAGGGTGGTGTCGCTTGAGTCTTCTTCTGACTCTAGTTCGTGGGTTGGTAGATCTTAGCGCAGCAGTACTTAATCTCCTAACAAGGCTGTTAGGGTGACAATCTAAACTTTCATTATATTTTATAGGGATCTCCTGGATTTTGTCTCCGATTTTAGTGACTTTAAGGTCACGCTCAATGTCTCTGGTTCTCATGTAGTGATCTTTCTCAGCGTCTTTGCTTGTAGAACACGCAGTTTGTTCAGCACTTCCGTACACCTGGATGGCATAGTAGAGGCCAGGAGCTACGATACACTTTTAAACTTTAACCTTGTTGTCAAGAGACAGTTTATTACGCGCTGCAAGCAACCAGGATCAGTTGAAAAGCGATTGGTAACCTCTGAAAAAATTAAGTTTTTATCAAAAGCTTTAAAAGGTTGTAAAAAAAGGAAAATATATATATTTTTTTAATATTTACAAGTTAGTGTATTGGTACCTTTTAGGCAACTTAATCTAATAAGAGATTGAGTTATTTACATTCATTATAGCTAGGGGCTTAACACTGACAAGTCCTAAAGGATATATAAGGCAAATAAAGCAAACAAATAATAATAACTTTAATCGCATTCCCATACAATTTGAAATTCATAAATGCGCAACGATTTCAGCCTAGATCTGTTGACTTGGGCTTAAAGTTTTTGAGCTGGCATTGTTTTGTTAACTGCACTCTCGAGTTGAGTTACTTTTGGCGCGCTGCAGAGCCGACAACAATTAGGCAACTTTCGGGGTCTTCTTTAATTGTTCTTGTCGCATACATAATAAACTAAACGGGCAGGAAGTTTCGGGCCGGGCGGATGGGTCGAGGTGGAGTAGAAGTGCCTAAGCACTTTCGGCCTCTAATTCACTTGAGGCCGTAAAAGGAAATAGAATAAATTAATATTGGCCCCGAACGGGATGCGGCTGCCAGCTGTTGCCCCGTCGGACTTCTGGGCCCGTGTCCAGTGCGTAATTAATAAAGTTATTACCTCCGACGCTGGGGTCGCTGCCGAAACACTGGAAACAGCTTACATGTGAACACCATTAAGTTGTAATTATGGCTAGTTGGCGAGCGAGCGCTGCAGCGGGCTTATTGCCCGGCTTATTGGCAGCCGCCCGGGAAAGCCCAATTGCAGCGGCGCCAACGGGCCGATACTTTAAGTTTATAAGTCCCACGATAAGAGACTCGATGTAATAAAAGACGCTCAAGGACTCGGCGTGCCATTGATTTTCACGCAATGTCAAGTTCTCCGAGCTGGCGCTGGCTAAATTTTAAGCAATGATAAATCAAATCCCACGCACCACGAGGCGTATGTGTAATGCCTACATCTGGCAGCTGACAAGCTAATACGGCTTATTGAAAAATGATTGCATGCGCTTCGGCGCGGCTAACCACACTGAAGTGAGGCAGTGAGACCACTAAGACACTGAGGAGTTGGTATCTATTGTAATGATTTATGCGGCCACATTCCATTTATTGCACATAATTCGCGGCAAAGCCGGCTCGGTCTTCATTTATCTAAGCATTCGCAGCGTTTCGCAGCTTTTGGCTGGCCGACAAACATTTGCTGAATAATCGAATGTCATTTTTTAGTGTCGCTTAAATAATATTTATTTACCGCCAACGTCAAAAGTAAAACTTGCACGTACTTCACCTTCGCCTTCGCAGGGGTAACCGCACGGTGGTGGGGCAGGGGGCGGGGCTGGAGACTTGTCGTTAACATATTGTGGCATATTTATTTCTTTCATGCCGTCGCTGTCGCCATTCTCTTCGCACGTCAATTCCGCCGGAGCAAAAGAAGGAAAAATAACGCACAGAATGAGAGGCAGCCGAAACGAACGAATTCCTTTAGTACGTGCTCTGACATTTCATTGTTGGGTGAGGCGAGGTGGGTGGGGCGAGAGTGGGCGCGGCTGGCTGTCGGAACGGGCACAGGGGTGCCATCAATGGCAGAGCAACCTTCAAATATCGCCTCGATGTCGATACAATTTCGCTTTGGCCTGTATTTCCTCAAAGTATTTAGCCATTTCATGGGGTATGCCGACAAAGGACAATCGATTGGGAATCTATAGGAAAATTATGAGAGATAGAAACTACTCTACTTGGCTATTAACTCTTCTAGATGCTAATCCAGATAGTATTTCTATTGATTTCTATTCAACAATTCCCAAATTCAACTGGAGCATTTAGTATATTTCTCCTATATGCGACGTCTGGCCTCATGCCTCACCATTGTTAGAGTATTTTCGCCGCATAGAGAACATCTATTCTTCAGGTAGCTGGCTGGGCTTGTGTTTTTCTTTTCTTGTGTATTTTTGTCGCTATCGCAATGTGGCATGTCAATTTATTTGTCAAAGAGAAAAATAAGGCAGGTGGAAGTGTAAGCAGGTAGCAAAGAAATGGCAATAGCAATGCCAATAGCTGAAACATAAAAGCGTCACAGATACGAGAGCGACCGGCGAAGGCGAAAACAATGACAGCCTTAAGTTGAGCTCTATATATGTATATGTGTGTGAGTGTGTGAGTGTGTGAGTGTGTGTATATATGTCCAACCGGGGGCGTGACTCGTATGTCTACCTGCGTGTGTGTGTGTTGGCAGCTTTAAGCACTCGCAGGCTATGCCTGCCTCCCAGCTAAGCAATCGATATTTATAGTTATGGTAATCGCAACGAAAGAATCGAGCCCTATTCCCGCCCTGCTCCCGCCCGCCCCTGCGGATGAGTATCACGTTAGTCCAAAGATAAGAAATAATATCGTACGTTGGCATGAAAATATTTTCAGCCATATAAAATGCTAGACTCCATGACGGCCTCGCGTCCTTCCTCCTGCCCTCCCCCAAAGGGCAAAGCTGTTTTTGTTCTTCCTCCGGCTGCTGCTGCTGCCGCACGTGAATAGTAACATTTGGTTCTTAATCTAAGCATTTTTAAAGCGCGCACACCTCGGCATCCACCTGCCATATTTTGCGTTCCCAGTTGCCGAGCCCAAATTGCGAGCTGACAGCGATGCAAACTGACAGCCCAAACAGTCAGTTCTAATAATACAGGCCGCTTGACGTGAATTCCGAATGGCAGCTCAGCTGAAGACAGCTTTCTTAATTAAGATTACAGCCCAGCCCGATGCTCTGTCGTTAATTATGAGAAATTATGATAAAGGTTAACAAGCTGCAAGCCTCGGGTCGCACCAAACCATCCACTCGATGTATTTATTCATCTATATATATATTCCGAGGCAATATATGTTCTGCGCGAAACATCAATCACATGATTTACATCTACACCTTCTATTCATACTCACCAAAGTCTTAGCTGCTACTCAGCACATTTGCCACAGATCTGTTTCAAAATATGCCTTTACACTGCTAAAAAGTGTGTGGAATATTTAGTCAGCTGAGTCTTTAATATATATATTGATATATTTAATGTATTTTACCCCTTCAATCAAAACACACTATTGCAGTGCTAAATTAACAAGTTTTTCATAGTTTTAAATATTTATTTACAAATAAATGTAAATATATAAAAAATAATAAAAACAAAGAGTCATATAACCAAATTATCATAACCTAAATAAAATCATAGTATATTGCAATTAAAATATTTACTTGATGGAGGTATTTTATTTGGACGACCAGCCAGCGTTACATTTATTGACAGGCAGATAAATATATAATTGCTATAAATATTGTATTAGAGAAAAGCTTGGAATCTTGAGATATACAAATATTTATAAAGAGACAATTTTTATTAAATTATTTAATACTAATAAATTAAATTAAATAAATAAAGCAAATGTTCCTTGAAATTTACTAATAAATTAAAATAAATACAAAGTGGAAAATTTGTCTTCATAATTAAGTTTCAATTTTATAAATGTTACGAAACTTAAATTATATAAGGGGTACAAATAGATTTTTAAAATAAGTATCAAATTAAAATTTTTAAGAGACATTTTCAATTATTTCAATATATATATATAACAAGAAAAAATGTTCTCTTAAATTTACCAATGAATAAAATTAAATAAAAAATTTCTTCCATATATTAATTCTAATTTTATATATTTTATTAAAAATTATTCTTTTATATTAATAATTTAATATACGTATAGGTAAAGCTTATTAACGTATGTTAAATTATTAATATAATAGAGTAATTTTTAATAAAATTTATACAATTAAAATTAAAATTAGGGAAGACATTTTTTAATGCAGACAAGCAGAGAAAGATTTAAGGAATAGAAAGAAGTAAAGGAAGGATCGAACAATCACGAAGCAATGTGATGATTGGGCAATATTTTCTTTTCTTCTTTCTTTCCTAATACTATAATTGAATTGACAGCTTTGTCCGTAAGGTCTAATGACACTAGACACTTAGATTTTGTATCTGCTCGGATAAAATATTATTTTTTTTTTATATAGTAAATCATTTTCAATAAAAATATTAATGATAGTTTCATAGCTCCAAATTTGTTTAAAAAAATATATTTTTCAAATTATTTAAAGCCTGTCAAACACTCTGTGGATTTTACAAATTGTAATATTTCTTTATCTTTCACAGCATTGAAGTTAGAATTACAATGTCATGCAATTGGATCTATATTCACTATTTTTATGAAATAAAATATTTATGAAATAAATGCGTGGCCGGCAACGTTCTTCCTCGCTTCTCTCTGTGCACGCTCGCATGCCAGGGCGTTTCTGCGACGCACTCGCCCGAGCTGCGTGTGTAGCAGTTTAAGTTGTTCAGCTCATTTTACCGATAATGCGCTGCATTATTGACAGTTTATTAAATTGATTTCGCTTCGAGTTTAGCAAAACATGTCATGCTGCATCGTCATCGGCGTCGGCATCAGCGGCATCATCCTTAACTTCATCATTCGAGGCGCACGCACAACTTGCCCTGACAATAGCAGCTTCTCCAATTGCCCCCAGCCCTGAGCCAATTGAAGCACGATACGAGCGGATGCTGCTCCAGCTTATATGTGACTTTTTACTGTAAGCATGAGTGGGTGTACGTGTGTGTGTGTGTGTTGGGGCCAAGTTAAGTGCTCATAAAATATTTGCAAATGTTTGTGATGTAAGCTACGAGACACGACATTTTAAAGCACACTCACGGGCACCGAAGAATGTCGATTTCTGGATTCTAATGCTGTCAATTAGGTGCTGTAAATAGTTAAACGCTTGCGTCCCAAAGCCCCCTACCCCTCCACTCATGACTCAAATTCCACAATTGTGCTCATCTCCCAGCTGAACCACAAAAACAAGAGCTTTTAGTTTTATTTTGTTGAGCTGAACCCGAGTCTATTGGTTTTTCACTTTTCGGTTTTGAAAGTGGTCAGAAAGTTTATATGCCCCATAAGTAATTGTGTGTGTGTGTGTGTGTGCTGTCCACAATAAACTCGGTCAGCTCACATATAAGTTTGGCCACTCCCTGTTGCTTTTGCTGGCGAAAACTTTTAACAAATTCATTAGCCAAAAGAAACGCATCATTTTACATTTGATATGCGAAAAATGTGAAATGCCAAAGTTTTACGAGTAAACAATTACGGAGCTGGCCAAGGAAAACAACAGCAATACAAAGCAAGAGCACAGGCAGTCATAAATTTGCTGGCATTCATTAGAACGGAATGCAGCCGCACGGCACGGAGAGCGTAAGAGCCTAATGGAAATATAAGACAGCAGCTGCATGGAGACGCACATATGCAAATAAATCAGCTGGAATTTATCAAAGTTTCGGAAATTTGAATATCTGATGTTGCATTTCGTATTTGCCGACTATCTGTAACAGCCTCCAACTAGAGTACATACGAGCCAACTATGCATGTTTCAATTTCGCTTTTTGCTGTTGCTTTTGCTTGTGTTTTTGTTTTTGTCTAGGCGCTGTTTGTTCAATTCCATGAAGGAGAAAATCAAATACAAATACAGCTACAAATAGCAACAGCAACAGCAACAGCGGCAGCAACCCATTTGTAGTGTTTGTCTCAATGCACAGTTTGCCAAGCAGTTGGCTCTGGTGTAAAACAGGAAATGAAGTATACTTTTAGGCGCACTTCACGCACGCAAGCCAATACGCACACACACACACTCATGGCCACTGTGTGTGCGCTGGTGGATGCGTTTACATAAGCAGAACGACGTGTGTAACGTACCAAATTGTTATTTATTTTTAGAAGTGCTTCGCCAGCGCAGGTGCGAGCAGCTGTCCTCGTATCCGCAGCTCTTGTATCTGTGTGCAAACAGATACACTCGCACAGCCATAGAGTTGCCGTCACATTTGCCAAATTTACCGTGTAATTATCAGGAAAAACGAGAACGCCGCTTAATGCTGCCCGAAATGCAACAAGAAATTCGCAAACAAAAAGTCTCTGCCGTCTGTTGATATGCAAATTTTGTAGCTTTTCATATGTTTGCCACTCTCTGTTTGCGTCTGCCTGTCTGCTGGCGCTGCTTTGTTTGCCCAACTGGCACATGGCCGACCAGCCAACCAGCCAACCAGCCAGCCAGCCAGTCAGCCGAGCGCCTAAATGCTCGAAATACGTTTTGAATTCCCCATTTCCATATAATTTTTGGTCATTTTGTTGCTCACGTAAACCGATAGCTTGGCTGACTGCATCGTCCAACCAGGGCAGTCAGAGCTAATAAAACAGCTCCAACTTTATTTATATTTAAAAATTAAGTTCCAACTTCATTTTGCTCATATATTTATCAATTTATTTATATTTAAAAATTAAAATAAATATAAATTTTTCTGACTGGCATTAGGCGTAATCCCTAGCTAGTTTTTTCTGCACTCCTTAATTGATTTCGTCGCTAATCTGCCGAATCGCGCATACGCCCCTTGCGCCCAAAATGTAATCAAACTAAATAATTGTTGTCGTTGGCTGCGGCCGCGATAATGTAATCAAATTGAGTAATTTTACGATATGAGCTAATCCATTTGGAAAATCCCCTCTACGCATAACGAAATCAGCGCTAAGCGCCTTTGTCATCTGATTTAATTACACAAAAAACGCAGCCCGAGGCAGAAAAAAGTGTGGCTAAAATCTAAATGAATTGCATAAATAAATTATTTTACTAAAATAAATAACAATTGACTTTTCTGTGAGTGGTCAAAGGTCAGCACATCCCGTATTATATTCGTGTTTATTGTCCGGGAATTATAATATCAATTAAGCCCAACGAATCTGCCTGAAATTGAAATTCTAAATATTATGTGATGCCTGGGGCGGTGCGTAACGTATGTGGGTCACTTGGGAATGATCTATGAATGGCCTAAGGTAAGCAGTTCGGCCGAGGAGACATTATAGTCAGAGAGCTTGTGCTCCCATTTCCTACACAATTTCAATTGAAGCGGCAGGCAGGCAAGCTAAGCAACAATACCAAAAACTATTCGATACATAGTTGAGAAACAATGGGGCTGTGGTCTGGCTTCCTTTTTACCCATTTATGAGTGAAGTGATTTCCGTTGTAGTCGAGCTCCGTGCTTGTGCCAGCCAAGTGCTTCGAGCGTCTGTGCATTCAATGGAGTGCACTCTCCACAAGGAATACTTGAACCCCCCAAAGAAAAGACGCACAACAATAAAATGTGCATGGCTTTTGTTTGCATACTCGCACCAAGCTCTGCATTCAGTGCTCACAATTCAGTTCTCAGTCCTCAGTCCAGGAATGGAATACGTTGCGTATGCGTATTTGTCAGTTCATTGGCATTGTTCATTACTGTGAATGCAGAGTGCGAGCCAGCAATTGCTCTAAAATATACGGCTCGCAGCACAATGGCGGCATGGAAATCATCTATCAAATGAATTGTGCTTCTGTTTATTGATGCTTGTCATTAACAAAACAAACTTTCTTCTTTAGCTTTCTTCACCGGGAATACTCAGCCCTCACAGCTGGAAAATATGATTGGGATGATAGCTGTGGAGGGGAAGGGATTGGGTTTTCATTAAATATGAAACTCTTCCAATGCGCGGCTACTCACATATCCTCGCGTGCGTAACGCAGCGTCTCCACCAAGCGGCTGAGTGGATAGGCGCCCGTGCAAATGCGATGAACCGTGGTGAACAAAGTGAATCTATAAAGGACATTAAATACTTCAGTCTACATTCCTTGATCTACTATTCTACTCACTTGTCCTCTAGTCCCTTCTTCTTGAGCATAATGTTCACCAGCTCGGCGGTAACCGGGCCCAGCGGCTCGTGTCCTGGGAGCAGCATACTCTCCAGCTCACTCAGAGGCTGGCCCGTCTTGACGAACGCCTCAGCCAACTTTCGGTTTCGATTAGCTGCAAAGGAAAAACATGAAAATTAGTGTCTCTAGAGTAAATACGCGGGGAGAGAAGGTCTACAATAGCAGCTGGTGACCAGGTCGGACAGGCCACAGGACTCAAAGAAAGTGGCCAGGCGACTGCCCGGATAAAACACGTCCACGAATTGCAGCGTCTCCAAGAAGCCACGTCTGATAATGCCAGCCTTAGTGTTCTCATTCAGCTCCATGCCATCCGATAGGCCAGCGCCAAAGGAAATGATGTTCTAAGGAAATTTAATAAAGGAGAGATATGCATAGATAGATGGGCATATGGTTACCCTTAAGGTCGAACAGATCTCGACGCAGTCCGCATCGTCTGTGGCGACCACGCGAAACGAGGTCGACTTAAACAAGTCCTGCAAGATGCGCATATACTTCTGATCCCGACAGCCGATGGTGCCCTCAGCGAAACGGTTGTTGGAGATCTCGTTGGCCAAGTTGCAGCCCACCAGCACCGAGCAGGGTATCTGAAAGGCAAATGAATATAGTTTTAAGCAGACCAGCATTAGCCTCACTCCCAGGCTCACCTTTAGCTGCCGCATTATGAGATGGGATATGAGCAGTATCTGGCCGTCGTCGCCGCGCTCGAAGCCCTTGATGAGGGAGACGGCATGCGCCAGAGGCTTCACCTTGCCGAGGAGCGTCTTGCAGCAGCTGTTTACGAATGTGGCCGGAATGGCAAAGATCAGAATGTCTGCATCGCGCGCCGTCGTTACCACATCGTCATAGGCCACCTTACATTCGTGGGCCACATTAGCGCTGGCCGGGAACAGCTAGACGAATCGCTACTTACAATATTCTCCGGCAGCACAAAGTCCGGCATGTACTTGACGTTCACGTGCGTCGTGTTGATGATCTCCGTCAGCTTGCGGCCCTGGATCATCTCCTCGTAGACGTACATGTTCACCTTGGGCTCTATCAGCTGCGAGTTGGCCACGTTGTTGCCTACGTTGCGGGCAATGGTCGTGGCCCAGTTGCCCGAGCCAATGATGCACACGTTCAGCCGATCTGCCATGCCGCTCCCAGATGTGTGTTTAATGTGTTCGAGTTCGACTGAATTAAAATGGCAATTATTGCTCTGTTCTTTTGATTGGGTATTCTGATTGATTGATTGGACTGTGCCAACTCCGCTCTCTAGACCTTAACCCTTGTGGCGGCTCCTCGGGTTAATTTGCTGTTTAACATTGCGTTAAATTTGCAAATGAGCTCTCGCACGGCGGCCATCCAGCGGACTTTAAGTAGGATAATGTAAATTACATATTTATGCATATTTATATTTACATATATTCATTTATGTATTCGCCTCGGCTCGGCGTGCCATGCATGCATACAGCGTGCTATACATGCTTATTGATTGAGTTCTGGTCAAATAATTCATCAGAGAATGTGCACACACACACACATTCATGTATTCATGTGTGCACAGGGCCGCCCCTTCGGGCGGTAGATAAGCATATGTGATGGGCGAAAAATTACGCATACGTCACGTTCGCCAAACTGGCTGGCAAATAATTAACTGCGGCGCCCAGCCGCCTCCGCGCGACCCAAGTTTTATTGTGCATGCGAATTCATGGCGTATCCATTCAATAATGTTTGCCATGTCTGCTGCACACACACACACACACACACACGCACACACACACATTGCCGCCTTTCTTTTTTAATTACGCACTCGTTTAAGGCTCACTGCACAAGTGTCCACTAATTTATGAGCAGCCGGAGCAGAAAAGATGACAGCAGAATAAATAAAATACTTAATTGCACACAGGCCAACAATTTAAAAGGCCGAAAGCCAAAGTGAAAGTTGCTGCAACGAAATCAATGCGGCAAGAAAGTAAACACTTGGCAATTGTGCGCCGACTGTGGCGACATCGACTGCAGCGCGCAGTGAAGCCACGTCCAGGCACAGCCACAGCCACTCGCACGCAGCCTGCACAGAGCCACGCCAGCCCCCGCCCCCGCCCGACGCCACTCGACTATGAAATCAAAATGGATGATGGGCGAAATGAAAATGGAATTTTTAATGAGTTGCCCCAGCGAACGGGCAAAACAATGGTTATGTGGGCGGCAGAGACCGCCAATGGGCGTGCCAGCCGAATCACACAACATTTAAGAGCATAGAGAGATATAAATTGCCAAACTAACTGTGAGTTAAAACTGCTGAAAGTGCTTAAGTCAGGCGAGAGCAATTTCAATGCCCTTGGTCCATGAACAAAATAAATTGTATTTATAAGAGATTAAATATTTGTTTAAACAAATATTAAGAACAATTTGATTGCCTTTGGTCGATGAGCAAAAGAATTCCATTTAATATTGATTAAATATTTTGTAATAATAATCTTAGAAATATCAATAGAATCTTAGAAATTTCACCAGAAAAACTTGAAAATTGCGGCTATAAAACTATGGAAGATGATCAGCTCTTCGAGCAGGCTAACATTAGCTTAGCTAGTTATTATATATTTGTATGTGTATGTGTTTAAATATATATTTATGCTTGAAGAATATATTGTTATATACTGATTTTCGTTCACAATTTTCCACTATCCCAAGAGACGTATTATTGGAAGTTGCCGAGGTGTTTGGGTAACTCTGACTCCAAGTATTTCCGAAGGTTGAATGTTGGGACCCTTGCGTTATTGTAGAAACAATTAATTTCAAAGTTAAGAGAAAATATTGTGCTGGCAGACAATTTTTGTAAAGAGAGACAAGAGGCACAAGAAACGCAGTAAGGCTTTGTATATGCATATATATGTTAGGTTTGCTTATGTATATAAGTGCAGTAAGAGTAAATGAACGCGATGCTTGAGAGAAAAACATAAATCTCAGAGAGCTGAAAATGCTGATATTTTAATAATCGGATTTTATATTTACGAGAATATTCTTTAAATTAAAATTTGCCATAAGAAATAAAGAATATTACAAATTGCGAATCATGGATATATACAAATTTTGCGTTCAGATGGACAAATGAGTCCATGATAGGAATTTTGTGAGAACCCCAACGAGTATACAAAATAATCAAATCAAACAAATTATAAAAGTGTTTTGGGTGTCTGTTCAAAGAGTGAAAAGGAATTTTTAGCTAGCTTCCAAAGCGTTGTCTTCTGAGTGTATATAAAAAGAAACTCAGTCTTATATATAGTAAATAAAATTCCATAACAAATTTTGCAGTGAGAGCTCAGCAAAAACACATTCCATAAAAAATAAACCTTACTTACTGTATCTCCACCTTCAACACGAATCGCGGGCATTTAAAAATGTGTTTTCTTTTTCATACTAAACTATAGTTCCAGCATAATTAGTTTCTTATTTATATTTTTAAGGAAATAAAAAAATATATATATACCTTACTGTTTGCATAGTGAGTGTGCCCACACGATGCTGCAATGTCGGACATGTCCTGCAGAGCACCATCTATATGGCATCTTCACATCTGTTTGGCCCACAAAACGCGGGCATTAAGCAGAGTTATTATTTTTTGACTGGCGCATAAACTCAAGCATAACAGAGGCAGCTTCAGCTTCAGCTTCGGCTCAGAGAAGCGCAGTTACCTTACCCTGTTCAAGGGGTAATGCTGATACTTTATGTTGTTCCTCAAATGCTCTGTGAGGACTGTAAAAGCACCTGCGTCTCTTTCATAACTAACTTATTTACGACTGAAAGGTGTTTGATTTCGTAAGCAGCATAAAAAGTTCTCAAACGGCTTTAAGAGTTTTGAGCAGCTCTCTCAACTTATGCGAATTGCATAGAAGGGCGTTTTACTCCGATTATGAGTGCTTAGTTCTGTTTGAGTAACTTAACTCAAGGCATCTGCTAGTCGAGCACACTCGACTCAAGCGTTTCTTACGCTCAGCTCTGTGTTTTTATTTTGGTAATTTTTGCCAGCCACTTCGAGCTCCACTGCCCCAGCGATTTCTCGCTCACTCTAATGTTTGCATTTTATTACATTTAGGACTTATAAAACTTGCCACCTTGGCACACGCCCATTGCCTGCCCTTTGTTCCACATCAGTCTGCTGCCTCAGTCGAAGTCGCTAAGTAGCGCCGACAGACGCTGTTTTGCAGTACAAACTCGAGTCGTAAATAAAATTCCGGCTGTATTCTGTATGCGCGAGCGTGAAGCGAAGTCCAAACTAAAATCATATTTCTAGACCCTCAATAAAATGCTCGAAATAGATGAAGAAATACTCGGGCATACGAAAAACCAAGGACATTTTATGCCTCGATTTTAGGACACACTTCAGTTGCCGCGACTCCTGAATAATGTAGGCCCAACAAGTTGCACGGCCCAACAGGCTGTTGTCTGCACCGCATCGAGGACAGCTAGACACTGATGTCATTTCAGCTTTTTTCCCGTCAAATCTGGCTGCTTTGGAACCGCGATGGGGGATAAATTTGATAAACAGCGGACAGCGGGAATTCTAGCCTTTTTATGCGCTGTTTTTTTCGAGTTGGACGGTTAAAATGTTATTATACTGATAAAGTTTCGATATTTACGTCTATCGATTTCGAATTTCTCTCAATATTCTATTTGGATTTTTGTATTTCGTAATCACTGCTATTTTTATGAGCAGCACAATATGTAATTTTTTCACTGAATTGATCATTTCTGAAAATGGGAGACTTTGTTTTCAACCCAAAATGGTATTCATTTTTGTTTATATATATATAAATTCTAAATATAAATTCTAAAATTATAAAAGATTGGTGCACTTATCGTCTTTTTAATATGATTTATCGACTTTGAAGTCAAAGCTCAAGGGAACTGCTATTTTTGCGCACAACTTATAACAATTAGCCTTTTTTCAACTTTTTTTCAAAGGGAGTCAGACTTTTACGCGTTTTTTCGCCGATCTAGCTTTTTTGGCTTAAAAAAAATGACATCACCAGCTGAGCTGGAGCTGCTTTAACGGCTAACGACTGGAAGCTCGCTGCTATGGCACTCGCCATTTGGCCAAAAATAACTAAGTAAAGAGAGAGAGAGAGCGCGTTGTGTATTCTGCTATTTACGAGTCGGTTGCCATTAGATAGCTGCTGCAAACTTTGGCCCGTCGTCTTTAAATGGCATTAAATTACGCGGCGAGCAAAGTTTGACAAAAGTTTAAGACTGCGCCAGCTCCAAGTGGAAATCAGATACAGATGCGGATACAACAGAGCGGGCTCTAGCAATGCGAATGCAAGAGGGATCGAGCCAGGTCCAACGCTATGCAAACTCCAACTGCAGGGTGGGGTAGGGCGGTGCAGGGCTGGGCATGGCGTGTGGCTGGCTGGCTGACTATGAATAAAATCAAGATAAACTACTCACAATATTTACTTTTAATTGGAGAAGTTCAAAGAATAAACAAATGCGTAAAAAAGCAAACAAACTTTTGTTGCTGCCACATCGATTGGCCCTTGATTAAGACAGAGCCACACCAGCCACTCAGCCAGCCAGGTGGCCAGGTGGTGGCTTTAAGTAAACACACACACCTCACCGACTGCATTTAAAGCTGCAAATATCTAACGTGCCAGACAACATTTTTAGCGCTTTGCTTTCGCCCCTCTAATTGTTTGGCTATCTGCATGCAAACGAGACGCGTCTGCAGCTCGTTTAAATGTTGCTTGTTTTTCTGCAACTCTATATATATATCTTTTATATATATCTTTCATTTTGCTTTGCTCTAAATGGTAATTAAAATATGCCTGGAGTTTCGGCTGGACTCGCAGCTGGGTCAAATGCTATCAAAGCGCGCTCTTGTGGTGTCAACCGAAGTGCGAAGGCGTCTGCTGCGCTCCACGCTCTCCACTCTCCTCTCCTCTCCTTGCTGGGGCTAATCTTTGAGAAGAGAATTTTAATTGGATGAGCAGAAACTGAGCTCTTGTTGCTCAGCAGTTGTTCAACTCGGGCAAACTAAAATGCGACTGAATTTAAATAAGCGCGCGCCTCGAATATTATATATCAAAGGGCTTCCCATTTGGCAGAGGCGCTAAAACTTCATTCGCCGTATTTAAAGACTTCACAGCTGTCGTCCCACCTGAGGGCCTCTTTAAAGCACCTCGAGCACCTGGCGCGGCGCAAAAGCTGAAACTGTGTCAGCACAGCTATTTGCCTCGACTGCTGATGCTGGCATAAATATCTACGGCTGAGTGTGTGTGGGCGTTGGTGGGGGTGTGGGGGTGTGGCATGGGAAGCCCCCAGCTACTCTTTAGCAGGCAACAGCCGCGCTGCTCATAAATGTAAACTTTTTCGGCTAGTTTCATGTAATTATTGCCTGTGCCCGCCCAGCTGAGTAATGCTCATGGCCCACGAGGCGAGGCGGGTGGGCGGTATGAGCTCTTGCCTGAATTGCCATGGCCGAATCAACAGACTGTGACATATTTCAAGCAGCTTTTGCATTTGAGCTGATTGCCAATTTAATCGCTACACAATTTCCGTGCGCTGACGGCGAAGGCGGAGCTAAGTGACGATTAGCAGCAGTGGGCGTGGCAAGCATAGAAGATCTTTCCAACTGGATTTGCTCATGCTTTCGCAGCAAACGCGCTCAGCTCGCATGGCTATGCATATGTGTGTGTGTGTGCGTGTGTGCGCGTGTTTGTTGGATATTTTATTTATTTATTATGCTGTGCGTGTGTGTGTGTGTGGCCTCTGTGTGGCATGTGCGCCCGTATCCTGGTCGCGGCACATAATTCTGAAACGTGCCTTGCATATGCTTCATTTTTTTTCTTTTTTTGCTGCTCGACCTTTCTCTACATATTTTTTTTGCGTGCTCGACGCATAGGAAATACATATGTATTTGCCAGCAAAAGGAAAAAGCCAGAAATTGCATTGCATTCAGAGCACAATGTAGAGCGAATGCTGTCAAAGTCGCGCGATCCACTCAATTAACTTGGCCCGACAAAAAGTTGCCAACAAATTGTTGAATCCAGAGATTGCCATTGCCTTTGACTTTGACTCTAGGAGCTAAAGCTTAAAAAATGTCCTGGAAAGCTCTATACATTTATGGGAAACATTTAAATTTATAGATATATCGAAAATCTATATGTTATGCGTCTCTCTTATATAGGGTGACTACACGGACCTCAGGCCATTCCGGGACGGTCGACGAATACCCCACGCACACACATATTAAATATCCACTTTAACTTTAACTGTAAAATATCCACTTTAGCATCACTTTCTTCATATTTACATAGCATCATAGAAGTACAGACTTTGGTGGCATTTTTCACTTCAGTTAGTTAGTTCACCAATTAAATTATTATTCTTTTATTATTCTTATTATTCAATTTCGTTTCAGGTCGGGACTCCGGGACATTACCTTCAAAAGTGGGACATATCCCGGAATTTCAGGACGGATGGCAACCCTACTCTTATATGATTATTATTATAATTTGGGTTAACACGTTTGAGTACAGCGAGTCTCTGTCACTTTTTTCTAGCAAATCATCTAGGGCGCACACGTCTGGCAACGCCTTCAGAGCCACACTCAATATCAGTCTGTCTTAATATCTTACTCAAATAGAATTATTCCACACTATATCTAACACTGATACAATTATCCATAAGACACTCCATTCCAATATTAATTATATCTCCGACAAATATAAACAAAATATTTAACTTCAGCTGAGCCCTGTCTGTATTAGCCAAGCAAACATAAATGTGAGTTGTTAAATTGTTTGCGCCATCTCTGAGGTTTGCATTTGTTGTCTCTGTCTATGTCGCTATGTCTCTCTCCTGTGACGTTCAGGTGGGTGGTAGTGATGTCATTTGTTTCTAAACCAAAACAGATAGATCGACGAAAAAAGAACTAAAAAAGGCTGAGTCCCCGGGAAAAGGTTGAAAAAAGGCTAACTGTTTTTTTTGATCAATAAAGCCATACAGTTGTGTGCGCAAAAATAGCAGTGCCCTTGAGCTTTGACTTTAAAGTTGAATCGTATTAAAAAGACCATAGATGCACCAATCTTTTATAATTTTAGAATTTATATTTATATATAAAAAAAACTAATACCATTTTGGGTTGAAAAAAAAAAATTGCTCCATTTTCAGAAATGGCCAATTTAGTAAAAAATTTCATTTTGTGCTTCTCATAAAAATAGCAGTCATTACGAAATACAAAAATCTGTTGCTCATAAAAATAGCACTGATTACTAAATATAAATATTTGTTGATTCCAAATAGTTCTTTTTGAGGGAAATTATTCGATAAATGTAAATATCGATACTTTTAATAAGTGATAAAATTGGGAAAAAGTAAAGTAAAAAAAATTGGAATTTTCTAAAAAAGAATTCCCGCTGCCCGCTGTTTTCAAATACATCCCGCAATCGCATATCCAAAACAGTCAGATTTGACGGGAAAAAGGCTAGGTGGCATGTGGCTCTCGCACTGCCATTTTATGCCACACACATACACACAGTCAATCATTGGCCCACACACACACGTGCATATAGTTTCACTGAGCGGTTTTGCCTGCATTCTTTGTCGGTTTTTATTTTATATTTTTTCTATTTTCATTTTTTGTTTTTCTTTTTTTTTTTTTGTCTTGTTTTGTGCCGTTTTTCATGCGAGTCTTTCATTGTTTTTGGCTGTTTGGGCCAGAGCACACAACAAATAGACTTTTAAATATTTTTGCACTAAATTTATCTGACGGCTGCGGGGGCGTTCACACATTCGCATGGCCAGAGATAAGATTTATGACAAAGCACCTGCGGTGCACCGGCGCTGCACACGCAAATAATCTAGCAAGAGCATATTTTCACATGGAGCTATTTCTCTTGCTGCTGCTCTCTCTCTCTCTCTCTCTGTTTTGGTTGCATTTTTATGCCCTGCAACATTCAATTTATGAAATGCGCAAATAAAGGAGTATATTCGCTTTAACAACACCTCCCTAACGACAACAATATTTTCAGCTTTATCGTCGCTGTTGTTGTTGCTTTTTCTGTTGTTGTTATCCGAGCAGATTTTCCCGGGGCTCAGCCATTTTTCGACAGCTATTTTCATCAAGTGTCTTAATATCAAAGTGACGCCTTTGCTTTATTTTTAGATGAGCTCTCATCAAGCATGCCTGCGCCTTGGTATTTAATTTAATGTTCACTTGAGTTTGATTTAAGCTCGTGCCGAGGCCTGTTGCGAACCGAGCTCCGGACCAGCTCCTGGCTGGCGCTCGGTGTGCCGGCGGGACTGGCCATTTATCAACTTTTCACTCGGCTCCATTTGTAGTTGCTTTATATTGCAATTTATAGAAACTACGTTAGCGACAGTGGGCGACAGCTAAGCCGGCGACAATGCGAGTAGTATATGAGAATTTATTTGTATTGCGATTCGCAAATTTATTCAACTTTTCGCATATTTCACAACAATAAACTTGAGCAATTTCAACTTCTTGGGCTCCGTTTGGGCTCTCTGGCTCTCTCGCTAGCTGGACAGGAATTTATAACGTGAAACTTTTGCATTTTGCAAATCATTTTTAACACCTGCGGCAGGTTAAAGTTCAGCCATCGCAAAAACTTTGCGAATTAAAAGGCAAAGGCAACGGCAAAGGCAACGCAAAAGGCAACGGCAAGGGCCACATTCTCATATTTATATCTCGCTCAGCGGACGTTCCATTTAAAATGAGTTAAGCTGTTAATGGCACAATAATGCGAAAATAAAATGCCAAAAACAGAGATGCGCACACGCGCTAAGACCCGATGTCAGCCGGAGATACTTGTGGGTTAACCAACACACAACAAATGCGGTCATGAAAACATAATGCGACCCGAGCACAGTTCGCTCAGGCGCGTCGGGCGAACTACACACGCTGGGGACGCTGGGGGCGCAGATGGGGCCCGGCCCAAGATGCTGACCACAAGCAAATGACAAGATTTATGGCTAACTAATCGACATGGCCGAGCCATAAATCCAATTCGAATGTCAAAGGCTGCGTCCGAAAGGTGAAAGCCAACCGCAAATTAAAGCTGCATTCGACTCCCGTTTTTACAAAGCAAATACATTTTATCTATGTCTCTCTCTCTCTCTGCTCACATGTCGCAAGTCCTAAAGCCGCTATTGACGAGGCGGGAGAGAGAGCGCGAATTAAGCTTATTAAAAACTTTCTGCCAGCCAAAATAAATAATCTGTGGATAAAACTATGCGGAATAAGCTGCACCAGCCTCGGGCAAATCTCAAGCAGATTTGCAAACAATTTGCTAAAACAAAAACAAAAAAGGACGAATTGCGCAACGCTGGCGAAATGAGATGAAAAGTTGCATCGGAACTCATTTGGTCAGTTTTTTAATGGATTGTTCAGTGTGCACTTTCACGCTTTTTAATTAAATGTGTTAAGAGTAAAGTTTGCCCGCCTCCGGCCGCCGGGCCGGCCGGCCGACGTCACAAATTACTTTTTCCCCAAAGACAATTTCTGCATAGTTTAAAGAGTTTAACGCCAGCCGCTCGCACGAGGCAAAGGGTTTCGCAGCCAGTTCACGGGCCATTTAAGCTCTCCGGCATAGCTGAGCGTAACCACATCAGACAGAGCTGAGAGGCCGGCCGGGGCCAGGCTGGCATTCAAATTATTTATACCTTGCCTCAGAGTCAAGCCTGGACATCATCATCATCATCGACATGTGAAATGCTCGAAATCCGAGTTGTAATTACCTCTTGGCACCCGCAAACATATAATTAACTTAATGATAACGAGGGGGCGGCCGGCTGCGAGGGGGCGACTCGATTTTAGGCTGCGTTTGTTGTGCTAATGGCTTCCGGTGTGTGTGCGTGTGTGGCCATAACATGTCGTCCTTGTAATTGCAATGCCCGCTCGGCCATGGGCTCGGCACTTGTGAATTTGAAACTTTTCAATTAATTAGCGTCGGACGGACCGAATCGCAGCCAAAATGATTTGAGCCGAGTACACGTTAACCTGCGCGCAGAAAAGTTTTTTAATTTATTGGCTACATGGTGATAAATTCTAAATTTGGCCATGATTTGCACCTGGGCCAGACCAAACATGGAATCCACGACAAAAAAAAATGGAAGCAAAGGAAGAAAAGCAAGAAAATCTGCGCGATTTCGTGGGTGCTTTGAGTTGTTAACTGATTGCCAAGTTCTGTTGGTGACACTTTATTTTAGCACTCATAATTAAGTGTTGGCCCGAAATACGTCCGAAACACGAAATGAAATCTTGTTACAAATTAATTGGCAAAAAACTTACAATGCTGAGGCGAGGCTGAGCCCGGGACCGCAAGGAGGGGGCTTAGTGGCCAGGCCAGACCCTATCTGCATAAGGTGTGTGTGTGTGTGTGTGTGTGTGTGTGTGTGTGTGTGTGTGTGTGTGTGTGTGTGTGTGTGTGTGTGTGTGTGTGTGTGTGTGTGTGTGTGTGTGTGTGTGTGTGTGTGTGTGTGTGTGTGTGTGTGTGTGTGCGCGTGTGTGTGTATATAGGCAATTAACCTAATGATAAAGAGGTTGCCCACGAATCGAGGTTTGAGCTAATGAAATGCTTGTGAAAATTACACCAAGGCCTTGTATATATATATATATATAGATGTGTGTGTGTGTGGGACGTCCGAAGAAGTCAGACTCTAAATAAACAGAGATATAAATGTACTCTTATATATATATATTTGAGCGCATGTAAATATATCTTTCCCCCGACGCCACTGACCAAGACACATTTTTCGTCACTCAGTAATTGCATATTTGAGGATACTGCTGAGACTAAGAGAAATGATGATGATAATAGTGATGATGATGCTGATGCTGATGCTGATGATGATGGTGTTCGCACAGACGGCATATTACAATTAGTTTTCTCTCCAGCTGAGCGCCTTTTGATGTCGCCTGCAAAATATGAATGTCAAGTTCCAGAGCCTAATTAAAAGCATTTGGAGAACAAACTGAATGTCCTTAATTTATGCGGCATTTAAAGCGGAGAGTATGAAATTTATATATAGTAAATATAACGTAGTATTCGATGCCTAAATATTCACACATATTTTCGGTTAAGGCAGTGTAAAGTGTCAGTAATTTGTGTACTAGCAATAAGTGAAGATAACGTAGCGTCGTAAAATATTTATAAAATTTTTTTGTTCAGCGGAAAATTTTGGCTTACGGCGCGTTGCAATGGATCCCTCAGACTTCAGGCTTACCACGGAGGCCGTGGGCACCACTACAATTGACTTGGGTAGTGAGCGCTTGGACTGCGACAATCTAGGTAAGAGCGGAACGATGATATGATATATCGCGATATTTCATCACACGACTTGTGTAGGAGATGAATCTTACTCCGAGAAATGGATGGATGGACCCAGACCTGCATTCGTGACCGTTCTACTACGCTTCTTCGGAAATATTTTTGGTAGGCTCTGCAGACCCAGCCCTGAGGCGGCTGCTCTAACCCGTTTCTCGTTTCAGTTGACTGCTTCAGAGCCATATTTGAATGAGGCCAAGGCGCTAGAGCCACAGTGTCGAGTCAGTGGAATCGTTCGGACCAAACATTTGTCTAAATCTATCATAATAAATAAGCATAATAAATAAGCAGAGAGATCATATAGTTTGGTAATTAGTGCAGTTAGTTTATTTGTGTCATTCGAAATTTGAAAGAGGATCAGTGACAGACGACTATGTCGTGGTTGGGCATCTTGCAGTGGCAGTTGTAGAGGTTATCCATTATCTCGAAGGCCTCGTCCAGGAAGCCCTCGAGCTTCTCGGGATTGCGAAAGATATCCCGCTCGATGGCGAACTTATTGCCATTCCAGATGCTCCAGCGGCGCATGCTCGCAATCACATCGGCGCAGAAGTTGTGCTTCTCCCGCTGACTCCGCTGCAGAACCATGTTGATCTGCCGGCGTCGCTTTCCTATAATAAAAGGCTCAGTTAGTTAATAGAAGACCTGCCTAATAGGGGGGCATACGTTCGGCCAGATTGTAGAATGCCAGTTTGGCCTTGGCCTCCATCTGGGACTTCTCGTAGTCGGATATGATCTTGAACATGCGTCCGTCGATATCCTTCGTGTTGTGCAAGGCCTCTCTGCACTGGACCGTGCAGGCGCCGCCGTAGTCGGGCCCCTTGAAGGGGACCTTCGTGACGAACTTGCTGTTCTTAAACACCTTTCTCTGTTTCTCCAACCGGCTCTTGCCGTAGGCCATGTCTGTGTGGACGCGCGCATTGTGGAAACGATATTGCGTGCTGGCCAGCAGCTGCTCCACCCGCGACAAACAGCTGAAAGATCAGTCTCAAAGTTAGCCCCATCCAAAGGCAAGGGAACTCATCCCACTTACTGTGAGTTGCGCATCGAGTAGACGCCTGGAATCTGGTAGGTGCGCAGCATGTAGTGCAGCTTGGAGGCCACACAGTTCAAGAGGTCCTCGGCGGCGCAGTTCTGCAGCCTGCTCAGACCCTTCGAGTCGTGCACCGTCTGCCTCACCCGCCAGCCGCGGAAGAGCGCCTGGATCTTCGTGGCCGCCCTATTGTAGTGGGCTATGAGCGTATTCTGCAACTTCTCCTCGATGAACTTGAGGAAGGTCTTGCGCGCCCAGAAGCCGCGCCACCAGCGCTGTATGGTTATCGCTGCCTGCCACTCCGCCTTCGATTGTTTCCGCGAGTGGTAGCCCCGCCAATGAGACTGCACCTGCCGTGCGGCCAAGAACTGGACGTAGTCCACCAAGAGCAATGGAGTGCTGCGGGCGAGAGTGATGAGTGAGATTTCAGCTGAGTCTATCCCTGCCTCTAAGTACCATCTCTTGTGAATATATTGCTCCATTTTGCATGAGAAATGTTAATAAATTATTTAATTAATCGATACCCCGCTCTACCCCACTCCCAAAACTGAAATGACAGCTCTCGCACGGCAGGGATCAGAGATCTCTCCCAGCTGTCGTGCGTACTCACCGCGAAAGCACAGCCCTCGTGTACTCAGTGCAATTCGAGTCCGAATCGTGCGGCCTGAGGATGAATGGGTTGAATGGGATGAGAATAGATTCAAGATTCATGCAGCTGGATCAACTTACGACACGTCCTTATTGGCGACGCGCAATGCCGAGCCCTTCCATGCCTCGCCAAGCGTAGTCATCGTGATCTCCCGCTAAATATCTTAATGCAGTTCAGTGTCTGTTTGTGTTTGAGTGTTGGGAGTGTTTATATTTTTTGTATTTATTTTTATTCAACTTGTTTGGTTGTGTTTTTTGTTGTACTGTGTGGGGGTTTGGCATGCTAAACCCGCCCCATAAATCGAGCCGCCCGTCCGGTTGGCTCTGCCCGGCTAATCAGTGGAGCTGTCAATATATTTCCATCCCGGATAACAGGTATCTCACACACGACATCCTCTCGTATATTATGCGGCCGGCTGTTGTCTTAGCCGTGCTATCTGGCTATCACGCAGCTAATGCGCAATTTACGAGCGCATATATCTCGGGCTCGGCACACGCTGCGCCTGCGGGCAGAGGCGATAATAAATGTGCGCTGCATTTAATTGAATCGTACTCCTGCGGGCGGCCGGCCACCTGGCGCAGCCGGCGGCGCACAGCTGAGATTCGCCATTTATGATGTCCTTGACACGGTCTAATTGTGCTAATGCTGACAAATGGCAGTTGGCATTGCCGTAACGAACGAAAGGTCAAGTTGGCAATTGCAGTTGCAGTTGCAGTTGCAGTGGCCGTGCCCCATAGGTGGACCATAAATGCTGCAATATATTTTGTGAGGACAAATGGCATTAGGCGAAAGTTGCTTTACATGAAAATCAATACACGGGGCATAACCTACTTTGGAGAGCCGTTCCGGTTGTGTTGTTATTTTTTGGGGGAGGGGCTGCTCATTATGTGCCCCACAAATGAACCACACACAAACAACGGAAATGAGTCGGAAATTCTCATTTATGGCGTCCTTGACGCCATCCTATCTATTGCCAGCGACTGCGCTCGCCTGCCTCGACAAGTTGGCACTGGATACTGCTCCTGATTGCTGTAGCCATGCGATTTATGTGCTCTCGTGATATTGACGACGACGATGATGATGATGCTGCTGATGCGGCGGCCTCTGCCGCTGTTGATTTTGCGGTCGACGGCCAATCCCATTGTCAGCAGCGTGACCCACTAACTGAAATTGCAAATACACCTTAAATACGAGCCGAACTTAAAAGAATAAACATGTAAGCAACCGTGGAGGACATGTCCTCCCCCCTAGACACTAGACACTCCTACACAGACTCTCGATACATAAATCAAATGTTGTTCAACCAATTTTCCATTTAGCCTTTCAACCGCGACGTGGCTCGAAATTCACACGGAGCAGGAACGACGCTGACTCTATAGAGCCATAGAAAAGTTTTGGGGCGTAGAAAACACATTCTGCATTAATGGCCGTGTACACAAATGGTCTCGAGTCCTTGGGCCCAAAGTGTTTGCGGTCTTGCCTGCCGCTGCCTGGTCTAACGTGACCATTGTGCCCTTATAGAATTTCTGTAAATTAGTTTTTACACCTGACTGGCTCACTGACTGTGTGTATATCTATGTGTGTGTGTGTGGGTCATTGCCTTGTGCGCCGAGACACATGTTGGCTTGATCCCTCGATGCGTGAACTTTACTTAATCGCTTGATTTTTGTTTTAATTAAATTGAGCTGCAATTCAATTCGTTGCTGCTGCTGCATCAGGTCTAGACACAAGGCATATCGCTTCTGCGTCAGCAAATTATTTCCCAATATATGAGTGTGTGTGTCAGCCCCCCTTCCTGCTCGCAGCCTACAATGTTGTGTGTACTTTAAACTGTGCTGTGTAAATATCGCAACATTTTGGGTTCACCTCACATTTTATGGCAGCTGGACCCGGGCCAGATGAAAGCGAAAGAGCTGAACGCTTTCACGGACTGCGACCGTTCCTAAATCTAATTTGAGAAGTACTAACCCGTAACGCAGCAATGTCCATATATCAAAAGCAAGTTCCATGCCCACGCTCCCACACCCACACACACACACACACACACACACAGGTACAGTTTACCTTGCGAATTTACGAGCGCGTCCAAGCGACTCTCCCAAAAATGTTGCCCATAAAATTTGTCTGGGCAGCAGCAGGGAGTGGGATCTATATATGTGTGTGTGTGGGGCAGGCGGAAGCTGCATCTAAGCCCGCCACCAGATGTGCTCGTATTTTGTTGTGTCTACGTAAATGCCAAGAGTCAGGTGTGGGCAAATTGGAAACGACGGCTGGCCACTTGGTGCAGCTGTCCTCGGAATTTGTCGCCGGCTGCGCTTTTTGATTAATGCCCTGACAGCTGAACAATGCTTCAAGCTTCAAGCTGATTGACAATTCAATGTCTAATTCGAGCGAGGTCTGTGTAGGCAACCAGCTCGGGGAGCTTAGAGTGAATCTAGTCTTCGTTGCGTTTGTTTCATCACATCGAGCACAACAATTCAGTCAAAAATTAACACGTTCGCAGGAACACATTAAATACTCGAAAAAAATAAATAAATAATTATTGTGATCCGTGAATCATGGAATTTCTTTTGATCGGCGAGGAAATCAATATTGGGCGGACCGACGGACGCGTCCACGCCGCCATCGTTGACTCCAAGCAGTTCGAGGTGCAGTCCATAACTGTCGCCTGGACCGAGGACTCCAAGCTGATGGGCAAGGAGATACCTTGGAGCTCCATTGTGGCCCTCAATCCGCATCTACTGGAGCGCACCCAGCCCCCTGGCCAACATTTCGAAGATGAGAAATACAACTTGTCTGACGTTGAGAATATGGAGATGGACGAATGCATGGACGAAGCTTGACTTTTCGTGTTGAAATTAATGAAAGCACTTGAGCCATAAACCTATAAAGCTATGAAGCTATAAAGACGACTCACTCTTGTTTTCATTTAACACTAAAGTCGATATTGAACATCGTTTTGAGGTGACAAACATTGTTGGGAATATAATGCAGTTTTGGTAATAGATGCAACAGGAAGAACTTGGCAGACCACATAGAGTAGATATGGTCTTTATCTGAGGTGTATTGCCCAACTAAGCTATTGGAATGTTACGGAAGGGTAGCTTATATAAAAGACATAAATAGTTGATAGTTAATAAAATTTTCACTTCCGTAACAGACCAAGTACTTTCTTGGGTGCCTCGCTACACGAGATCCACTAACCACAATTGTATTCTCTTTATTGATGCTACATTGTTGCTGTGCTCTCATTGTTAAGCTCATCATTGCCTGTTGACTTAGAGTGGTGTGTGTAGATAGATTGTGTAAGATTGTCCGCCGCAGCAGCTAATAATTGCGCCTCTAAGTTAAAATCTGAAGTTTAAATTCTCATATAAAATATCGCTCTTAATTGCAGTCATACGCATAGACATGTAATATACTGCTGAACTCTCTACTTTACTCTTATTCATCGTATATTCCATTCTTATATATCTTCATTCTCTACCAAATTAGCCTTCAATATTTTCTCTATAAATTAACTTATAATAATATTCAATTAAATAGACAGTCCTTAAGTTATGCTTTGGAAATAAACGTAGGCAAAATTCCTAAAGAGGCTCAGCAGCTCATGGATGTATCAGTGAAGTCTTTATATATCATAAAATTTTTTTTAAAAAATATATTATATATTTTTAAGCAAAAGTTATTTAATAATACAGGCTTATAACAAGAAGACAGGATTGCTTAAAATAAAAGCTCCATTCAGTGTTCTGTCAATCATAATTTTATTTAATATACTAACTATATAATATTTAATACAATTACTAGTCAATTACTCCCGAAATTATGTAGCTGTTACTTGCTATCATTAACATGGTTGATGCAATCTCCAGTTAAATAGCATAGGCCCCTAGAAAGTCCAAGCTTGAATTTATCGAACTACATTTGAGAAAGTCGCTAATTAATTTAATTTTAATATGAATATATACATTGCGCGTCATCAGGCATAGCGCATTACTCACTTTTTCGGTAATGTTCTGTATCATCTAAATTATTTGAGATATTGAGCTAATTTTAGTTTATACTTAACTTTAATATTGTTTCTTTAAAATAAAAAAAAAAGCACAACTATACTGCTTAAAATAATATTTTGAAAAAAATCAAAGAAAAAAGCTTATAAAATAAGGTTACAAAAAGCTGGTCATCAGGATAGCGCAATCTGCTGTAATTTGTGTAAATGCATATATATTTATTTAATATAAATGTTTATATTTTTATTTTAATATTTTACCTACATAAAATATTTTGCAATCACGCTCAATTACACATTTATTTGGCAACACTCTTGAAAGAAAAAACTGTGATTAAGATTTCAATGAAAATGCAAATTAGGAAACCTGATTTACTTTATACAATAGTTTTCGCTGAACTGTGGCCAAAAGTTTATATTGAGCCAAATTTAAATTTGATAAAGCGCAACTGATAGTTGGGGAGCAGCAAGAGCGAAGATGCATTGAGTTTCTCCGGCTACACCTTGGCACAGTGCAGCGCTCTAGTTTCACTTCAAACCACCCAGGTGAAATAAAAAGTTTTTGCCCTTTATATTGGCCATTGCGAGAAGGTAAGCAAGTTGGTTTTTTCCTGCGCTGGAATACGAATTTATGAGCAACCAAAGCGTAATCAAGACTCTGAAACAATGGGGCAGCGAGAGAGAGAGAGAGAGAGAGAGAGAGAGAGGAAAGAAGGTGGATTTGTTAACTTGGTTAACTGCTGAAATTCCCGCATGATGTGCAGCCAGCAGACGAGGCAGCGGGAAAAGTTGCGCAGGAAAGAAAAGTTGCTGCAGCCAAGGAATGGCAAAAAAGCGAAACAAATACTCGATGCCCCGAGAATGCATTCAAATAACAACACAATGAAAACACGAGACTTGCAGTTTGCGACGTGACTTTAGTTATAATGATAGTGCGGAGCTCAATGCACGAGGTTCCAGGGGATGCAGGCGACTCTGTTCACGCCGTCGTCAGGTATCGACTTCGCCATGAAGCTCGTCGGGTTGAGAATCGGGAAATGCTGCCACATGTCGTCGTAGAGATCCTGGTAGAGCGCGTTTATAGCGCGATTGGAGGTGACGACGACGTTCTCATAGTTGCTGCCGGTGCCCAGCTTGGTCCAGTTAAGCGAGCCCGTCATCACGCAGCTGTTGCAGCGCCACAGGCGACTGGGCCAGCGCTGCTGCTCCTCGTCCAGTTCCAGTATGCGCTGCTCCCCGTCGATGATGCAGAACTTGTGATGCATCATCACTTGCAGCGGGGAGCAGCGCGCGGGCACGCCGGCTGTCACCAGGTGCTGCACCACTGAGCCCCGCGCAAAGATCATCTGCGAGTCGGTGACCAGGCGCACCTTGACGCCCCTCTTAAAGGCGCCGACAACGGCGGTGTAGAACGACCCGTGCGAGAAGGTCAGCTGTGCGATGTCAATGGACACCTGCGCCCTGTTTATGTACATCAGGAGTCGCTCCACGCGGCACGACTCGCAGTACTTCTTGGGGCAGTTGGGCAAACTATGCTGATAGCGACATTTCCTGGGCAGCTCGTTGAAGATGATCACATCTGTGCGATCCGGCTCGCCGTAGACCCACAACCACAGCCAGTACAAGCCGAGCTCGACGCTACGAATCTGGTTAGCTATGGATAAACTAATCAAGCGCTTCAACAAGGCTAAGATATTGAGGCAGCTGAAATGGAATATACTTGAACTATTTAATAATATATTTAATTGTATTTCTAAAATATTGTCTCACAATAGCTCAAGCATTGCAAACAGAAACATTCTCAATTGACGTGGAGCTTGAACTGATGCAAATTGCAGTAATCGATTATCGGTGGATTATCGAGGCGATTTATCGGCTTTTTTTCACATGATGTAAAAAACTTGCATACCTATGTATCTACACATACATATAAACTTCTACATTTGCCCCTCTATAAACTGTCTCTCTCCGCCTTTTATTGCCAGCCTTCGCCCCATTTAGTAAAATTTCAGCATTTTGTTAATATATATTTAGCAATTGCTAAGAGTATAAAACATATTTAATATCCAGAATCGGCTATTTTCAGCAATATTACGAATATTAGGAGTATTATTAGCAGCTGTATGACTTCGATAGTCTCGAACATGAAGTCGTCGACTTTGGTCTCCGCGGCTCGCTGCTCGGCCTCGCAGCCCAGATAGATGCACGTATTGTTCCCATTGAGGATGATGTGACCCGAATGGTGCGGCATTCTGACCACGTTCGAGTTGCCGCAGACTTCCAGAAGGCCAGAGTTTGCGGCCTGGGGGCTCTCTTCAATATTAATTACCTCCATCTCAGATTTAGAAATCGACATAGCTCCTCGAATTGCTCAGCTCGTAATGAAAAAGCTTCTTACAAAACGACACGATTTTATCGATAATTTTAGTCTCCCCTCCACAGCCGTCTGTTTGCAGTAATGAACCCATTAGAAACAACAGAATGAAACGAAAAATTCCAAAGAATAATTAAAATTGAAATATAATTGATTCTGCAACTTCTGCAAATGCATTAACTCTTCACTTCTCCAAGAATTCGCACAACTCAAGCAGGCTAACTAAATATTTGACTGGCCGTGTGCGTTTGCTTTTTCCGAAAAACCTCTTCAAACTTCAAAAGTGTCATCTTTGGCTCAGATGATGATGATGATGGTGATGACTGCAAACCGCAAGCTGCTGGCTGCTGGCTGCTGTAGACAATTTCCTGCTTTTCCCATTTGCCGCTGCAGCCAAATGGTACGACTCTCCCCAGATGCCGAAAATTGCAACTAATTTCGTGCGATGGCAGTGCCAAATCAGTTGCTCCGAAAACTTTATGCAGACACAAACACATGCCGAGTCCTACACACTTGCAGATCTCATTTCGAAAACTTTAAAATTAGTTAAGTTACGCTCAGCTCGGATACCAATAAAGCTGCCCCCAGAAGTGAACAAACAAATTTATATACTTATGGGTAAAGAGACTGTCTCACACTTGGCTTGGGTCTGGGTTCGGGCTTGGGTTCGGGCCTGGGTTTGGGTCCGTCTGAATGTGTATAATTGGAACAACTTTGGTTGGTTCTTCACGCTTTGATGTGGCCTCGGCATTGCGGCATATCCAAAGTTTTAGTTAAACTTGATCAAACTTTCAATTAAATTAGCAGACACGTTGTTCCAGATGCCATGCGAAAAACTTGCCAAGCCGCACTTTCTAATAGATGTTAATTATTTTTCTCGAGCGAAGCTGCTTAACTGATTTTCTCTTTAAAATACTTTTCATTTTCTGGGCCACAAGTGAAAGTACATTTTACCAATTTCGCGCAGCACACAAACCCATCAGGAGCAAAGGACAATTTGTGTCCTTTAGCCTCGGAGTATGCATGGAGGAAAGGAAAAGCACAAAACATCAACTAAATACAACAAGGCAGCTTAGCTTCCACAAAGGAAAAAAAAGAAAACTCTGTTGCTGTTCTTATTTTCCTTTCTATTTTCTTTTCTTTTTTTTATGCTTTGGCTTTCTGCCCCTTCGCTTTAACTCGCCCCTTACCCTTTACTATTTCCACTTGCTGGTTAGATGGTCTTAGCCAAAGCACTGCAGTGGCAAAGAATTTAAGAGCCAGACTAGGTGCGGATGCTGCCGGGGCACTGCGGCAGCTCGCAGCAAAATACTTAAGTTTTAACCCAAATTGTTGCCAACAAAGCGGTTTGTCTAACATTCTTTCAAGAAAATTGTACGAAAAAGTGTTTGCCACAAACACACACCTACACATAAATAAAAAAAATAAAAAGGAGACGAAGAAGCAGAAAACACACGCACAAAGCAGTTTCTGCCCAAGCAGCAAACATGGCCCTAACTTAATGCCCCAGATCTAGGGTATCAAAACAATAAGCGTGGCCGGGAATTGCATGTGTGTGTGTGGGCTTCCAAATGAAGGAAAAGTGTTGCTATAGTTGGGAGCTATAAATGGATGAAATAAACATCAGATAAGAGTTCTAAATATAGACTTGAAAAGAATATAGAAATCAATTTAATATTGGTGTTATCGAAAGGATGTAGCTGAAGGACAGTTGAATGGGAATCGATTAGCAAATGGGAATCGATTTTTATCGTTTCTTTTGATTTATTTTTATTATTTATTTTAAAGAGCTAGACATCATTGAAATAAAAAAAAACATTAAATATGAGTTCTAAATATAAACTTAACCATAATAGAGAAATTCATGTAATATCGGTATGTAGGTGTTGCCGAAAGGATGTGTCTAAAGGACGTTTGGGAGAATGGGAATCGATTAGCAAAACGCTATCATTTCTTTTGATTTATTTATATTTATTTTATAGAACTAGACATCATTGAAATGAAAAATAAACATTAAGTATGAGTTCTAAATGTAAACTTAAAACGAAGAGGGAAATTTATTTAATATTGGCATTTGAGCGTTATCGAAAGGATATGTCAAAAGGACGTTTGGGGAGCGAATGAGAATCGATTAGCAAATAGCTATATGTTCTTTTGATTTATTTTTATTTATTTTATAGAACTAGACATAGTTGAAATGAATATTAGTTCTAGATATAAACTTAAAAAGAATGGAGAAATTTATTATATTATTGGTATTTGGGTGTTATCGAAAAAATGAATCGATTAGAAAATGACTATAATTTCTTTTGATTTATTTTTGTTTTATTTATTTTATAGAACTAGATATAATTAAAATGAATACTAACTTATGAAATAAAATATTAAATATGAGCTTTAAATATAAGCTAAAAACTAATACAGAAATCAATGTAATATCGCTGTTTTAGTGTTATCGAAACGAATGGGAATAGAATCGGTAAGAAAATTACTATCGTTTTTTTTTTTTTTTATTATTTTAAAGAGTTACAAATAATACTCGATTATGACCTTTACTTATGGCACTGGCTGCTCAGCTCTTTGGACTCATCGTTTCTATTGTTATACGTCAAGTATTAAGCTAGAGCATCCACGTTTCTTATGGGCATGCTTGGCCTAAATCGCTTTTAGGCTCCGCTGCGGATCTACTCTCCTCCACTAGCCGAGGGCAAAAAGCAATTGAAGTGCACTTGGAGACCGCGCGCGCGCTCAGAACTTTTTCCACTGGCCGAAAATGCAATTGTAATGAATTACTTGTGGCAAATGAAGCACTTGAGGGGAAAGTTTGAACAGCTTTAAGTTGGCCGTGGTTGGCCAATTGAAGTGTGGTCTTCGAGTGGAGTCATCGAACTAGCCGCGGCGCATAAGCAAGCGCTATAAATCCCCCCAGCGCCAAGTAGCGGGATGGCGGCGAAAGAAAAAAGCAACTGTAACTTATATTGCGGTCTGGCGCTAGTCTGCGGCTGTCTGCCTGCCTGCCAGCGACATGTTGACCTTAAAAACTTGACGTGTTCAAATGTTGCAAAACAACTCAAGGGCTTTCGACTTGAGGACTTTTTCTGTTCGACCCCATGCATCCTATGCAGCGCTGTCTAACGCCCACACACAGCGTTCTCTGTTTGACGCACATGAAGTGCCGCACTTGAAATATGCTTTTTTTTTTTGCCCCCAGCTGGAGAGAGAGAGAGAGTGAGAGCGGACACATATGGTAGGTGTGGAAAATGTGTTTTGACAAGTGTCACTTATGCGTAGCTACTATGAAATATGCAAACCTGTCAGCTTTGCCCGAGCACCTTGCCCCCGTAGTGATTGCAATTGAGCAAGCTGCACACACAGCTTGTGATCGGATGCGTCCTTTCGAGTGTGCATAAAAAATGAAAGAGGATGTAATTAATTTGCAATAAGCACGGGCTACACAAAAAAACGAAGGAGAGCAAAATCTGTGTTTGACAATTTCAGCATAAAGAGGAGAGAGCATTAAGAGCTGTTCGTCGTGTGAAGGGAAATGTCAAGAAGAATTATGAATTCAATAAACTACAGCAAGTTGTGAAGAGGCGGATTAATGAAACGAGTCTGTGATGTAGAGCTGGAATTCGTCTAGTTTGTGCTGCGAGGCTTTAACTGGATTTGTCATTCGCTCGGGCCCGATGAATTATAATGCTGCAGAGGCGGCGAGAGATAATGTTAGTTAACATCTAATATGCGAACCTTTTGCGTGCTTAAAATTTTCAAATAGACACAGCAGCCGTTGGCCGTGGGGAATTTCTCTATAAATATTAAACCAACGGGCCAACAGGCAGCTGAAGCATATTCAATATATTTGATCTAACTTTAAGACCACTAAATTCCCAGCGGACAGTTGCGCCACGCGGCGTATACGTAATGTGCTATTAATATTTAAGCCACGTTAAAGAACTTACAGCTGCGCCTTAAAGCGCTCCGACTCGAGCCGAGTCCCCCAGCCCACACAGCCGGACTCATTTGTCAGCGTTAAAAGTTTTCGCTCGCAGCAGCGGCCAGGGACAACCCTTATTAATTAGCATTTAACCGCAATCTAAGGCGTTTCTTTTGGGTATGTTGTCTCAAATAGAAATGTAAACAATTGCACAATTGTTGCAGCCTGGGAAACTCCCAAGGCTTCAGCTGGCAAACAAACGAATTTGTTTACTGGACGTTCGGGGCATAAATTGCCATTACCTTGGCTGAGGAAATGCCGGCACTTGTAACCTATATCGAAACATAGTCCGAACATTCCCCCTAACTTGGCTCGCATTTGCATAATAACACCTTTCGGCACCTGGCAGTTGTTGTCCTCGTTGCAGGACGAATGCAATTTGCCGCATAGCTACCAAGTTGTTCACACCTTTTGCTGCGTAAGAATTGCGGCACTAAGTCGTAGACTAATATGGGATGAGGTGACTTTTAGCCGTAGGCCGTAGGCACTCCTTTTTTTTTCCTTCTCCTTTTCGTTTTCCTTTTTGTTTGCCTTCAGTAAATTGCAAATGGCAAATTGCAAATCAAAGGGGCCCCAATTGAGAGCAGGCCTGAAACGCTTAAAAGCAATTACGAATTCCGGCTGTCATTTTGCTGGCGGACCGGAAGTCATTATCATGGCAAACAAAGCGCAACAGAGACGACGGTGGCCACAGCTAACCACAGCTACAACAGCAACAACACCATTACATGGAGCATTTTGCGCCTTTGCGACAACTTGGAGCGACTCCGGCCGGCTGCGACTACGAGTTTGCCCTCATTATCGAGTTAATTATGTGCGTATGTGTATGTGGTGTGCGTGTGTGCATGTGTGTGTGTGTGTGCGCCTGACCAAAGGTAATTACAACTAAGCTTCCATTGTGTCGGACAGCCTCTGTCGGTTGTCAATGACGTTCCCTGCCCGCCATTGAGTTTTACACCTTAGCCTCATTGTAATTAATTCGCAAGGCGACTGACTGCCTTAATGATGTGGTTTGGTCTATACGGTAATGAATATCCGAGCCCGAACGCACACAGGACCCACCTCCGGCCCGCCCAGCTGATTAAGTATGAACCATTGGCAATACATCAAACTGTCTCCAGGTGAGCCTGTCCTTAAAGGCGCAGCATAAGTTCCCCCATCGGCGTGAATCTCGATTGATATTTGATGGAAGTAATCACTGCCAAGGCATTATCGAAAGCGTAATAAAACGTTAGCCGGATATAAGTATTTTTTAATTCTCCCTTTTTGCTTACTTTATGTTAAGAGCTTTCCCAAATACTTCTGTTTGAAGTATTTTAAATCGCACTTACTGACTCGCAGACTTGCTGTCCCGCTCCTTCCGCCTCTGTCTCTCTCTATCTCTCTCACTGTCGTTCACACTCGCCATTTGGCGTTCATTATCAAAGACCCAACTCAATGCTTATCCTGAAGGTTAATTACATTTATCCAAACGCAACTGACCCCGCAGGACATTGACTTAATTTCCCCAGCGTTTTTTTTTTCTCTCTCTCGTTCGTCCTTATTTCTGTCTGTTTTTTTCTGCTGTGTGCTTTTTAATTTTTTAATGCCTAAAAAATACAGCAGCAGCAGCAGCGGTAGCATGGAGCCAAATGGGCCTGTAAAGCGCTTGGAGCGATTTTGGCGATTTTCAGTATATTTTTCCCTCGGAGTCCTCCGCCTTTTTCGTTGCTTTTTCCACTGGATTCTGTTGTGCTCGTTGAAGCGCCTAAATGGTAATTAAAAATTGTTGCATTGCCGCTCGAATGCGTCTGATATTTATGTAGTTTGGCGCTTTTGTAATTTGCGTTTGCTTTCTTATTCGCTTTTATATTGCTTCCTTATTATTATTATTTTTTTAGCAACAATTTAATGGGTCGAGCTGAAGGGGAAATCGCCCCGCCCACTGCCCACTTTCTTATTAAATCTCAATTAAAGTATGGAAAAGTAAAGTAGTCAGACTTTATTGGAATTTCTTGCAGTTTTTCCATTGCCTGAGCTCAATCAAAAAATTGCTCGGATGCTCAAAAGCTCGTCGAGTTTTTAGTTGAAATTCCGCTTTTCTTTCCTCGTCTCTTAAAGCTGCGTCCGTGTTCAATGGAATATGCAACATGCATCGAGTGCTACATGGAGGCAACAGCGAACCGTTTACATTCCCCCTCCCCCCTCCCTTTCGGGTGCCAAAAAAAGAACTGCCTGTCAACTAACCGAGGTCTCTCACGTAGAGCTCGACACTTGGGTCTCTGTTGTCCCATTTCCATTTCCATTTCTATTTTTATTTTATTTTTTTCCCTTTTTGTTTTTGAGCAACTAAATTGCCAAAATCGAATGCACTGCCAAATAAATTTTGATTTTGACAGCAATATTCGGGGAAAATGCGAACTTTTGTGAGGCGTCAGCACGTTTCGGGCCAGCGACGAGACGTGCAGGTGGAAGAGCACAAAAGCTCTATCTGATGACGAAGTTGTCGCAAAATCCTTTCTCTGTTCCACTCTCGGCGGCTGCTGCTGCTGGTGCTGTAGCTTGTGTTAACTGCTGAGGCCAGAAGCTGCCCAAAATCCGCCACAGTTGCAAGCTGTGCTCTGGCCAGGGACGGGCCTAATCCTAATCCTGGTGCACGCAATGGATGGCACTGGCGCAGCTACAGCAGCTGCAAGGACTGCCGTATCGTGTTATGAAACATGGCACAAAGTTAAGTTCGCCTCGCCGCTACCCTGTGCCCAGCTCAGCCATAGGGTATGCCGGAATTGAGGCTGGCGAATGGCGTCATATTTATCTGCTGCTAACGACCTGCAAATAAAAGATCTAGTCAGATTACGAATTGGGTCAGCGTGGAGCCTCGACTGCTCAAGCATGCAGCAGTTGCGGCTACAGGATACCTCAAAGCCCAGTCCCCGGGCGAGTCCAAAGCATTCCGACTTGTTTTTGTCTCTCGCTGTGCATGTTGCGCTTTCACATAAAAACCAACGCCAAATCCTGTGCGCTTCCCTTTTCGCTGCGAGTCCTCTCTCTGTGTGTGTGTGTGTGTGTGTGTGTGTGTGTGTGTGTGTGTGTGTGTGTGTGTGTGGAGTGGCCCATTCAGTCGTTGTGAGCTTAAATATTTAATTTTATTACGTCAGAAGGCGAGCGCAGCGGATTCAAACAGATAAATGCTTACTCAGAGAGATCAGCCCGCAGTACGTAGCGCGCCCGGCTTTGAGCTCCGAGTCCAAAGAGAAGTTGAAAAGGATGCGCCGCCTATGAGGCCACACACACTGGGAGTGGGAGGGGGAGTGGGCGGGGAAACCCTTTGCATATTGGAAGCATGCCAGGTTGCTTTCAGGCTTCGAGTGGCACTCGGCGAGTGAGCTCCAAATTGGCAGCATAATTATCTGATTTAAATGGCAGCTGTTGTTTAACTAAGCTAGTCAGGCGAATTAGTCAGCTTACTCAGTGCTTTGATGCAGCTGAAAGGAGGCTGCCACAGTTTATATAATCCACTCGACTCGGCTCGGCTCGCAGCCAAACATCTTTCAAGCCATTTTATACTCGGAGCAAGAGCATTCTCTTTGTGCTGAGAGGCCGGCAGCAGCTGCTGTGGCTCAGCCACATCCGCAGGATATTGCGAGCAGCTGGCAAATGGATGATGCTTGTGGAGCATACGTGGAGCAGCGCGTCCCTAGTCTGGGGACGACCTGTCGGTTATTTGTTGAATTCAATTAGAGCAGCTGCTGCCCCGGTCGGGGCTCGTAATTAGTGTGGGCGTCGGCCCCAGCTCCGCCGCCGCGCCCACAAATTGAAGTCTCACGCAAGCCGCAGGACACGAAAAATTGCAAATTCTCGTCGGCTCGATGACGTTGTACGAATTCCTCCGTCAGAGTCCGGGCCGCCGGCAATAATTTCGTCAATATTATTGTTTGCTTTTCTCTATAAATACGATTTCCGAGTGGGCAACGATATTGATATACGACTCGCAGTCATGCAATGCGGCAAATGATAAACAGCAACGCCTGCCATAACAGCTACAAAGCAATTGAAGCTAGTGCCAGGTGGGATGGAGAGAGGGAGGAAGGGAGAGTGTATTCAATAACTTAACCTGTAGTATTTCAAGAGTATTTACTCCGAACAAATAATGGAATCTTGCGCCCGCAGCTGAAAGCTGTTCTCCTCGACAAAGAAACATATGCTGTCGATACCTAGGCCTAGGCTGTTGCGAGTCCGAGCTGGCCAGTCGCCAAAGGCAGCTGCAGGCGTTGGACTAGTCCCGGCAATGGCTACTCAAACAACTTACGATTATGTAAATCTGACGGAGCAAGTCAAAGGTACTAAATTCCGTGTGCGCAGGTACGTAACGACTAACCGATAATCCTTGCAGCAAATACCACGGGCAGCGCTGCCGCGGAGCAGCATGCGAGGTATACCTTCATGGTGGTCATCGCCACGATTACGTGGCTGCTGCTCAGTTGCATAAGTAAGTGATTTGGTTATGAAGAGTGTGGGCTTAACTGAGCAAGCTTCGCTTCGCTTCGCTTCGCCCGCAGGTGCGTTCATCTACTGCTGCAATTATTGGGAGCTGCTGCGGCCAGCGCCGCGCAGGGCTGCGGAGGAGCAGTCGGAGCAGTCGGAGCTGTCGGAGCAGTCGCAGCTGGAGCAACAGAGCATGCTGCTGCTGACACAGGTCAGCGAGGTGAGCAGCACCTGAGGATGCGGCAGGAAGGTCACAACAGCGCCCGAACAATGCGAAAACAAAATAAATAAGCCAAGAACGACAAAAGGCCGTGGCGGAGAGAGAGAGAGGAGGAGGAGCAGCTGCTGGCGATCAGCTGCAGGGCAATATGGCGACGTGCAGCTTCCATTTCCGTTTCCGTAAACTTAATTCCACACACACACACACACACCCACAGACAGCATACGGAGTAAAAATCAGCATGTGCTGCTGTTTCCTTTCTGTGTGTGTTTTCGCCTTTGCGTTTTGCACTGTTTAGTTTATCCTTTCAATTTCGCCTGCTCTTTGTGCCGTGGCCCCAAAAATATTTTATTACAGCTGCAGCCAGAGTGAAGCACATACTTTTTTCGGGCCGGGCTTTCATGCCTTTGGCAGCACTAGAATAGCGTCTTTTATGCAAATTTACAATGCGAGCCGAGTGCGAGGGTGAGCTGACATGACTTCCGCTGCCTAACTGGCTTAATTTGGAGAGGAGAAAGACGCAGAGTAACAAAAATTAAGACTCAGCGCCGACACAAAAAAAAGGGATGAAATCGAGGAAGCGCCACGAAGCAGTTAAAGTCCTTGAAGACCTTCGGGCTCTTGTGTGAAATTTAAAATTTGGAATATTATGTGTACTAATGGCGCAGTTCGACTTGACCTAAGCGATGGCATTATCTCGGGCACAAATCAGGCACAGGCTAGCACAAACATCAAACATCAAGAGCTGATGCCTGCTGGCAGTGTGTGTTTGTGCAACGCCTGGAAGTTGGGCCAACTTGTTTGGCAGCTTTTGTTTAAATTAATAAAACAACAGACAATTTAACGCACTTTGTTGTGCAAACAAACTAAAATTAACTAAATTTCAGAGCAGCGCCAGCACAAACATTAAGCAAACAGCCGAAAAGTATGCTTTAACTTTGCGCATTACATAAATTCACACACAGAGAGAGAGAGAAAGAGATAGATAGAGAGAGTAGGAGAGAGAGAGCGAGCGCGCACACACACGCGCTGAAAAGCTAAGCGAACAAAGGCTGGGGCGGAATAGACAAAGAGTGAATGGAGTGGCGCAAACTAGAGAAAGAGCCATAACATTTATCATGACCACTTAAGGATGCTTAAAATACACAAGCAGAGCACGCACCGAGCTGTGGGGGCAGGGGCAGGAGTGGGGCTGTGCTGTGGGGTAACTTACAAAGTAAGCAACAACCAGCAATAACAACAACAACAACGAGACGCTTTGTTAAATCAATTTGATAAACTGTCAATAATGCGCCATAATTTAATGTGCGCTCCCAGGACACCCTGCCGCATGACGAGCCGGAAGCCGCCCTGATCCGCTCCGACTGTTGTCATACGCAATTATGATGAACTTGGGGCTCATCCACATCCACTGACAGCTGCCCTATTAGCACTTTGTAAAGCAAAGACAAATTTTTGGTTTGCCGGACAAGCGAAATGTTTGATTTTCAAAAGACGAAGACGAGCTGGCAAGGAAGAAGGGGGGAGGAGGAGGTGGAGTATCAACTTGAGCCAGAGCTTCGCTGGACAAAAGTGTCATAAAGCAAAGACACATAAGCAGATGGAGTCGGGCGCATGATAACAATGGCAAGCAGCGCTGAGAATGGTGAGAATGATGACAACGACAAGCAGGCGAAGAAGACGCGCGGGCGGAGCAGCGGGCGTCGGGTCTGTGCGTGCGTGTTCTGAATCCTTTTGTGCCCCATTTTGGGGGGCTGTTGGAAACGACCTTCATAAAACAAACACGCCGATAATGAGAGGCAGTCGAAGTGACGTTTGGTGCCATCGCAGGGGTGTGGGAGGCAGAGACAAAGAGAGAGAGAGAGAGAAAGAGACACCTTTGACAGTGGAAGATGGCTGAGGAAGCGGAAACGGAAGCGGAAACGCACATTCGGTGCCAGGCGCCATTTTGCCCGCTGCTAATGTGAAGAGTTTTCGGGCACTGGAGCAGCGCCTTCGAGTCGCCCGGGATTGCAACTAACTGGGCGATAATCGACATTTGATTTGCTGCGGCGCAAACTTTCAACTGCGGCGAATCCTTTCCAAAGAGCTTAAGTGAGTCCTGCCCCAATCGACGAGCGCCGAAAATACGTGACAAAAAGACAAAGAGTCAAGCAAGAGCCTTTCCCAGCCTTGCGTCAATAAACACATTTAAATTATTTAGCAGTCATTTAAGAGCTATGAGACTGTCTAAAAATATAAATGGTTGGAAATAGCAGAGAATATATGAATTGTTTGACAATATTCCTCCATTACATCCAGGCGAAAATTGTTGAGGAAATAACTCCAACACGGACTCAATATTTTTTAATATTTGTTCTCAACTTGAGGAGGCGGCGGCGGCGGGGGACGAGTGGCTCCGGCAATTGCTTCACGTAACACCTTTTGACTTTCTGCACAGCTGCACTCGAGAGTCATTTGTCATTTGGCTTTGTGTCTGGCACACACGTAGCTCACCTGGTGGGCGTGGCTGGCTAAGGACGTGGCCGTGACGGACTCGCCATTGTCAAGGCGTCCTGCAGCCAGCCAGCAAGCAGGCAAACAAACAAACAAACAGCGAAATCAACAAAAACGAGCGAACGTGTAGAAGGGTTTTTTTTCTCGCCGCCTGAAGAGGCTGCAGTGGGCGGAGTGGGACGGGGCGTGTTGCCTCTTGAGACGCAGCCAAATGCGCGCGAACGTGTTTGATATGCACTTCACTTGCCATAGGCTTAATTATTGGCCCGGAAGGAGGCTATACAATAAAGTGTACAAGTGTGTGTGTGGGGTGTGTTCCGCCGCATAAATATTTAAAATAAAACTAAAAGTCTGCAGAAATAACAGATGTAGTTAAAGCTCTTAGCCAACGAATTGAGCGGATTACGCCTCAGCTGAGGGAATTTTCAATGGAAGTGAAAGTCGGAACAGTCGTAATAAGTGCTTTGGAGGATGTTGTCAATTTATGCACGGCAAGGACAACATCGAGGGAATGACAAATGAATATCGGATTAGTTCTGAGCCGTTGCCTCCACTCAATTGTCATTAGGTTTGTCGTCGTGTTCCACGTTGTTTTCATTTCATTTCCAGGCGACTTTTATGCAACAAGCAAGAGCTTGTTCCCGCTGCACAGAGGGTGGCTGCCAAGATACACAAGGACTGCTGCTGCCTAACAAGGACATATCCCCGTCCCTCTGGCATAGCTGCTTCACGGTGAAGAGCTTCGTCAAAGTGGTCTTGGACAGGATGATCTCGTCGACATCGCGACAACAAGGCGATCGTCTTTGTGTCCGCCACTCAGCATCGCTGTTGCACCATCAACTATAAGGATTCGATGCTTGCTCGGAGTGAATGCCAATGGCTTCACCCCGCACGATTCGGTGGCATTGTCTAACATGCCTGAGCAACCGCACGTTGTACAACATTTTTCTCTCACCGGAGGAGGACGACAAGTTCTGTGGTAATTCCCAGTTGTCGTTGCATTATTACTGCGCTCTGCCTGAACGCAATGCACGATGTGGAGCGGTGTACGAGCAGCTGCCACCCCCATAAGCTGCTAGTAATAACATCAACTTAATTGGCTGGCAGCAAATGGTTTTTAACTGGCAACAGACCTGCAAAATTATGATATTTTATAGAAGCTCAAACGGAAGACGTTTTACTGATGTGTATAATAGTATTATATATACATATATGTATATACAATTGTAAGAAAAAGTTGAAGCTCTTTATGAATGAATAGTAATAAATAATGAATTTAGTCATAAAGATGAGAACAACAATCGTTGTATGTCTCTTTGTTACTTACGAACAAAATATTCAACAAGTCTGAGAGCTCTAATATAGACTAGACTGGTTGGAATATATATTTTTTTTTTTGGCAATGTTTGACTAGCGCTGATCTGACACAGAAGTAGAAAGAGAACTCATGAAAGTGTCTCCAAGCGATGGTTGAATCCATTTTAAGCAGAATTTAAATGGTCATATATAATAAAGCAAGATATGTTTTTTTCATTAATATAAGTTTAAATTCAATTTATAAAATATAATATAATATTTAGCTGCTAGCAAAATATGCCATCTACTGAATTAAACTGATTATTGATTTATTTATATTTATTTACTTCTTTTTTTGTTTAAAATAGAAATACAATTTTAACAATTAAAAAATATTTTAAAAATATTTTATGCATTATACCTAGGGTTGCCATCCGTCCTGGAATACCGGGACATATCCCGATGTCCCGACCTGACATGAACTTGTCCCGGTTTTCTACTGTTTCGATAAAAAAAAATTATCAAAAGAAAAATGTTGAGTCTAATTGGTGAACTAATAAACTAGTGATTTGTCCCTTTTTATCAGAAGTGAAAAATGCCACCAAAGTCTGTACTTCTATGATGCTATGTAAATATGAAGAAAGTGAAGTTAAAGTGGATGTTTTACACTGTCGACCGTCCCGGAATGGCCTGAGGTACATGAGGTTACCCTAATTATACCTAAATATAATCGAGCAATATATATCATTTTTATTTATTTATCTATTTTGCTTTGGTTCGTATCAATCAATCAATCGTATAAAGCCTTTTATACAATTTTTTCAACTAAGATATTCGATACTTGATTGCTCTTAAAATAAGAAGAAATTTAAATATACAATGACAATATATATGTACACTGCGCGTCATCAGGATAGCTCACCCTTAATTTTCTCCGTTAATTTTGAATATTTTCTATATCGTTCGAGATATCGTTCTAATTTTTTTTGCTATTTTTATTCTCTTTAAAGTGAAAACAATTGAGTTCTGAAAAAATTCCAGGAAATATTTTAAAAAAGTCTTTGCAAAAAAGCTTACAAAAAACGGTTGCTAAAAGTTGGTCGCATTTAAATTCAATTGTTGATATCTCGTTCAATTTGGCAACTAGAGTTATATATGTTGGACAGTGTAATTGGGTGTGCATATATGTAACTATTGAATATATCAAATATATAAAATATATATCAATTTCAATTCTAAATAAATCGCAATTATATAATACACATAATTTATAATATATTCACAAGTAAATGGAAAAACCCCAACTCTGCCATATTAACAACATATACCAAAATCTGATTGGCTATTCGATCAGATTGGATTAACTCAACACATTTCTTAGACTAATTTCGCTAGTGAATAGGTCGAGTAATTAGTAATCTAATAACTGCTGATGAAATAACTCTCACAACAAGCATCCTTCAATCACACATATATATATAGATATATAAATGTTATTTTTAAGCATTCGTTACCAGATTGTACTATAAATAGCGTAATGTGTGTAGGCCTGTTTGAAGTGCCGGCAACAGTTGCCAAAGTTTCGCCAGCCAAAGTTCCGCAGCATTCGCAGTCCGGAATACGCGCTGCAGTTGTTGTGTCTGTTTGGCGTGATTTTTCGACATGCCGACACTTGTTTTTGGTCTAAGTGATTTAGGTAAAAGTTTTGGGGCTCCCCTTCCCCCTTCCCCCACTCAGCAGAGCTGGCGGAAATGTATCGCTGAGCGAGAGCGAAACTTTTGCTGTACATAATCGCTGCTCGTCCCGGCGGAAGTGAATCAAAAGAAACAGTTTACAAAATTCTCTTTCTAGTGAATGAATTTTAGAGAAAAAAAGAAGAAACTTTGCCTGCTGCCCTTTGAGCGCATTAGGCTGAGCTACTACTCACTGCTCGTGTCTGCATAATTCTGCGCCACTTGGCCAGCAGTTGGCGCCATTCAAGTGAGGCAAAATCAATAAGCAATTGTTTACCTAGATGATTAGCTGAACTACACTTTGAGTGCGTGTGTGTGTGTGTGTGTGTTTGCCAAGCGTTTACGTGTGGATTATGTGACGACTGACGGTTAGCATTTCACGTGAGCTGGAATGTGTACACGTTCCACAGGCGAGCAGAGAGGAGGGGAGGGGCTGCTTCCCAGTCCGGTCATAATTCATTTGCATAACATTAACGGCAGCCAGGATGCACGAACATGCAACGCAAGCGTTAGGAGGGGGGAATCCCCCTAGCAAGTGTAAAGTGGGCTAACAACTGGGCTTAAATAAAATATGTGTGCCAACGAATTATCCACACAACGTTTAAATATGTAGATAGTGAGCTCTGCTCTGTGCTCTGGCTCGGTGTTAAGTAGTTCCATGTCATTATTATCTAAGTGTGCACTTCATTTGTATGCAGCATTTTGTGGGCAGCTTAATTGACTTCATGCTTTCACTTCTAATATGCATGGCTCGGGCTCGGGCAATCGGGCAATCCTTCAAGCAATTGACACTCGGGTCAAGCCGGAGTGAAACCTTTTGTCAATCTTCATTTCAGCTCAATTTATTTATACACTCTGACCTAACTTAAGTTTCCGTGTGACATTTTTCGTGGGTTTTGATGGATTCACTTCTTGAGGAGCGTGGAGACGAGAGCGGGAGCACCATAGGTGGAGACCACAGCGGGCGCAGCGTAGGCGGAGTAGACAGACGGCGAGGCCACATACGAGGCGGAGTAGACGGACGGAGCAGCTGCATAGGCGGTGTAGGCACGAGGAATGGCGGCCGAGTAGACGGCAGGTGCGGCAGCGTAGGTCAGGGCAGGTGCAGCGGCGGCGTAGGTGGCAATTGGCGCCACCACATGGGCCTGGGCCACGGCCACGAAGAGAGCAAGGCAAATGAGGAACTACAAAGGCAAGAGATAATAGCAGGTAAAGGCAACTATCTTCAAAGCAAACGTCGTCACGGAGAACTTACTTTCATGTTGGTTCTAGTTGGTTGACTGATACTGCTCCATGGAGGAGCTGCTCCATTTATACTGCGAGGCGAGTCAGAACGAGTTCTCTTGACGCGGATGTGAATTGGTGGCACAGTGGACACTAATCTGGCATATCGAATGGATTAGCTCCGTTCACCTTGGCACCTAATGGATATTTATTTTTAGGCCCTACAATTGACAATTGAGCCAGCCATGCGGCTGTGCGGGGGCGGTGGCGCTGCGGCTTATTGTTTTCGATTTCAGCCGCGCGCTGACAAGCGACAAGCGACATGACCAGACACGAATCAAGGTGTAAAGGGCAATCAGTATAAAATAATTATATAGCCGTGCCGCTGCGTATCTGCACAATTGGAAGTCGCCATGTAATTTGCGTCGCAAACAGTGTGTTTACAAACAATTGTCCGCATCGGCAGTGACCTTCGCCTTGGCTCGGATGGCAGGTGTTGAGAGCCAGTTAATGAGCGGTGTTTTGTCTAAGTAATTTCTGGCCATAGCCCAGATAAAGATGTAGATAATTATAATTATGATAAAGTCATTTAAAGCTGTTTCGGGTAAATGGCTTATAGTTGCAGTTCGGCAATCGGAATGCCGAAAGAAAAGCATCTGAAGTTATCGATAAATGATATTAATCTTTCTAATAATAAAATAATAAAAATGTTATAAAAACAGAAAATTCTAACAAGAAGTGTAGATATCTCAGTTGTCATTTGTATTCAATTTTTAATTTTAAACTTGTATGTATCTATGTAAAAAACATTATTTAAGGGAAAAAAGTTCCAAACATAAATAAATAATAATAAAATAATATTTTTTTGATATTTGATATAAGCTAAAGTACGCTTAAATCTTTGATATTTCCTCAATAGGTATAAACCAACATATCTATCATACATTTACCTTGACATAATAAAAACCATATTGGTAATATTATATATTAGATAAAGCAAATTTTATATCTTTGATTTTAGCTCAAAATATATAGAGTTACAAAATATATAAATATATAATATTAAAAATAATAATATTCGTAATAATAATAAATAATAATAATATTATTAATAAAAATCAAAATACTAATAATAAATAAATAATACTAATAATAATGTTTATATAATATTAAAGCAAGTAAGAATATTCTAGTCGGGCATGACTGAAACGCCAGATATGCCCTAGTATCCATCGAATCAGTGTTGTTAAATATACTCTATATCTAAGCATAAAATTATAAGCATCTTCAAGCTTGCACTTTCACAACCAAATATAGTTTTTGTCATAAAAAAGAAGAAGAAAAACCCATCAGACATAGGCAACGAGCATCACCTTTACCAACAACGCCTCTTTATTGCTTGAAGAAGAAGCTACTAATCTTAAGTAGTAGCTGACAATTCAAGCACAATTCAATCGCAATTGCAGCTCTTCGAATAGACAGAAATGCATGTTTAAAAGTTTATATGTATGTGTGCACATATATGGGAAAAATGTGGGCGCTTAGCGCTGCTGGCTGCGTCTTCTTGCAACGTAACCAAACCTTTTGCTTAATAACTTTCTTGCTACTTAACGGATAGCAATGCGATTTTCAGCAAATGATCTACATATTCTATAGAAAATATTTGCAGTTTCGTAAATATGCAAACTGTTTAACATATTGCCAATTTTTGCAATGGAATTTAAAAGAAAAAGAATAACTGGACTTTTGGAGCAAGTATCCAACAAAAAAAGAAAAATTAAAATTTCATTAGGCAAAGATTAAGCTAACTACCAAGTTTGGTGACCTTAGCTCCAAAGACATGCGAGTTATAATTTAATTGCATTCTAATTGAATTCGATAAAAACTTAACATTAACAGTTATCGATTATGTGACTTGTGCTTAGGCTGTAAAAAGTGTAACTTGAATAATATACATATGTTCAACATTAACGGAGAACTGGAAGGCTACGCTATGCTGACGCAGTATAGACGAGAGTTAAGATTTACAGGCTGAAGCGAGTAGCCAACCCTAGAGAAACTAAATACAAATCCTTTTTATCATGCTTAGTCAACTCTCAGTTTGCCATCGTAGGGTCTTGACGACGCTTGAAAATTTTCTTTCATTAACGAAAAGTCGTCGACGTGGTGAGAGTGAAAAGTGGAGAAATTGAATTATATGAAAAAAAAAAATATAAAGGAAAAAATCACGAAAAAAATCTGGAAAAAAATCTGGAAAAAATCAGAAAAAAAATCGGGAATAAAATCAGGAAATGTACCATCAAATACGAAACAGTGCTCAGTTGAATGATCGAGACGGTGGAGTACAGAGCGAAGTGGAAGAGGTGCTTACCTCGCTGACCACCCGGCGTGTCAAGCTGCGCGAGTGGATACAAAAGGCGGTAAGTAGATAACGCTCTTCCATATATAGCGGGTAATATATCTCTTTTCCAATGTCAAGTGGTTGTACTATAACCAAAATAAATTTGAGGGGTTCGTGCTGCTGCTGGAGAATGCCATATCGCGCGGCAACAAGGCGTATCAAGGGTACAAGGATGACTTGCTGCGCATCCACACGATGCTGGCCGCGCACTTCTTTCGCCTGGCCTGCAGCGAGCACGGCAATCGCAGCGTCGCGTGGCAGGAGAAGGTGACGCAGCAGCTGTCCATCATGGAGAACTTGCAGGTGGCGTCCAACGAGGTGCAGCACTTGCTGTGCCGCGGCTTTGCGCTGATGCTGACTGAGGTGCGCCTGCCGGATGCGGACAACAATTTCGTGTCCGTGCTGCGCCAGATGCCGCACAATGTGCCCGCGCTGCTGGGCCGCGCCTGCCTGGCCTACAATCGCCAGGAGTACCGCGTGGCGCTGGGCTACTTCAAGAGCGTGCTGATCCACCATCCGCACGGGCCGGCCGACGTGCGCGTGGGCATTGCCCACTGCTTCCTCCAGCTGGGCGACCTGGACAGCGCCCGGCGTGCCTTCGAGATGGCCGTGCAGCGCAACGGCCGCTGCATCAATGCCTTGCTGGGCATCGCCCAGCTGAAGCTCAACGAGCGCCAGCGCGCCGCCAACATGGAGGCCACGAACCTGCTGTGCGCCGCCTTCGAGCTGAACAACCGGCATCCCGTGGTGCTCAGCTGGCTGGCCTGCTACCTCTACTACTCGCGCAACTACAGCAAGCTGCAGACGGCGGCTGGGAATGCCTATCTTATCACGGACAATGCGGAGCTGAAGGCGCAGAACTGCTTTCTGATCGCGCGCAGCTTCCATGCGACGAAGAACTTCGACCGCGCCTTCGACTTCTACGGGAAGGCCTTGAAGTGCCCCGCGGAGTATGCGCCGCCCCACCTGGGCATCGCCCAGATGTACGTGCGCCGCGGGCAGCTGGACATGGCGGAGCACTCGCTGCGCTCGCTGCTCAAGCTGCTGCCCGATAATCCGCATGGATTGCGCATGCTGGCCACGCTCTACGCCCAGGCCGACTCGCCCGGCAAGCTGGACAAGGCCATTCAGCTCTTCAAGAGCGTCCTGGAGCACAGTGGCCGCGACGACTACGACACGTGGCTGGGCCTGGGCGGCGCCTACGAGCGCAAGCAGCTCTGGCAGCAGGCCATCGACTCCTACCAGAAGGCCACCGAGATTTACTTGCGCGTGCACAGCACAGCCCGGGAGATACCCATCCCCTGGCTCAATAATATAGCTGCGCTGCAGCTGCATGCCGGCGAGCCAAGGACGGCGCTCGCCACGCTGGACAAGGCGATTTGCGCGCTCCCCAAGGAGCCGGCTACGGAGGACAGCGAGAGCAACATGCTCACTCTGAGGTTCAATAGGGCGCGCGTGCTGGAGGAGCTGCACATGATGGAGCAGGCCGAGAACAGCTACAAGATGCTAATCTCCGATTACCCCAGCTACTACGACTCCTACATGCGGCTGGGCATCATGGCCAGCCAGCGCAATCAAATCATCTCGGCCATGGAGTACTTCAAGGCGGTGGTCCATATGGAGGCCGAACACGTCGCCGCCAGGTCAGACCAGCAGCTGAATTCCCTTTGACTTTAGCCTAACTCATCGAGTCTACTCCTTGCAGAATTTATCTGGGCAACTTGTACGCCAAGCTGGGCGCGCTCTCGCAGGCCATGTGCAACTACAATGTGATCATGCGGCGTCCTGACAACTTCGGTGACTCCTACATCCTCGTCGCCGTGGGCAACGCCTGCCTGAGCAAGGTGCAACGCTCCAAGGCCAATGGCCAGCTGGATATGGCCAAGCAATACCTGGAGAATGGCCTGCAGCTATTCAGAAAGGCAAGTGGAGAGATTGCATTAGACCAAAAAAATATAATATTAATATTATTGATATAAGATTAATAATATTAATATATTTCTTTAATAATATATTATTTTTATTGATATATATCCTTAATAATATAATAATATAATTAACATAAATATATTTTCCCACTATTCCTCCACTCCTCATTCAGGCCCTCGAGCAAAACCAGCGTAATTTGTGGGCTGCTAATGGCATAGGCGTGGCGTTGAGTACTCACGGATACCTGGCCGATGGAGAGACGATCTTCAAGCAGATTGTTGAGTCTGGCACGCGTTGCTCTGAGGCCATTTTAAACACAGCCCACATAGCCATGGACCTGGAGCACTATACAGAGGCCATAGAGATCTATAGGAAGTGCTTGAAGGACTTTCTGCCCGTGAATAGCGTGAAGGAAATGCAATTGCTAGCGCGTGCTCACTATCACACTGGCCAGTATACGGAGGCCAAGCAGCTGCTGTTACAGGCACGGCGTGTGGCGCCGCAGGATTTGAGTATACTCTATAATTTGGCCATAGTCCTGAAGCAGGATATGCGGGAGACATTTGAGAGCAAGCAAATGGATATAGCAGGGCTGCAGTGCGTTGAGCAGGACCTCAAAGTACCCCACAGGTTGGTTTAGCAATTCATTTAACAATCCAATTCGAATATTGTCAATGATTTTTCTTAAAGCTTCCTTCAATACCTAAGCCAAAGAGAATCAGCTGATAAAAAGGCCAACTCGAGCACCAAGCTTTCGGAAAATGCCTTAGAAGAGCTTAAGATTCTACAGTCACAAGTGCGACATAAGATTAGGAAAGATAGGGAGGAAAAGGAGCAGGAAAAGGAGAAGGCAAAAGAGAAGGAAAGGGAGAGGGAAAGGGAAAGGGAGAGGGAAAGGGAGAGGGAGAGGGAAAGAGAGAAGGAGAGGGAGAATGAGAGGGAGAAGGAAAGGGAGAAGGAGAGGGAGAGAGAGAGGGAGAAGGAAAGGGAGAAGGAAAGGGAAAGGGTAAGAGAAAGGGAAAGGGAAGAGGAAAAAGAGAAGGAAAAGAAGAAGGAAAAGGAGCAGGAAAAGGAGCAGGAAAATCAGAAAGAAAAAGAGAAGGAAAAAGAGAAGGAAAGAGAGAAGGAAAAAGAGAAGGAAAAAGAGAAGGAAACGGAGAAGGGAAAAGAGAAGGAAAAAGAAAAGGAGAAGGAAAAGGAGAAGGAGGGGGGGAAGGATAAAGATAAAGACAATGATAAAGATAAAGATAACGATAAAGATAAAGATAAAGATAAGGATAAGGATAAGGATGATAAGGATAAAGAAAAAGATACGGATAAGGAAAAGAAGGATAAGGAAAAGGAGAAAGGGAAAGCGAAAACGAAAGAGAAGGCAAAAGCAAAAGAGAAAGAAAAGGAGAAAACAAAAGAGAAAGCGAAGGAGAGAGAAAAAGAGAAAGAGAAGGAGAAAGCGATAGCGAAAGAGAAGGAGGAGGAGAAACATAGAGAAAAGGAAAAGGAAAAGGAAAAGAAGGATAAAGATAAAGAAAAGAATAAGCATAGGGATAAAGATAAAGACAAGGGTAAGGATACGGAGAAGGATAAGGAGAAAGAGAAGGAGAATGATAAGGGCCAGGATAAAAATAAAGATAAAGAAATCTGTCGCAAAAAAGAACATTCGAAAAAGCGAGAAGAAAAGATACGAGAGGGTGATCAGCGTGAGTCCCAAAAGACGGAAAGCTCTCATAAGAGACATCGGTCGAGAAAACATGAGTCGGGAAAAGATGTTGCTGAGCAAAAAGGTATTAAACTGGAAAAATCGAAGAGTGAAAATAAAGAACACCCACAAGAGACCCAGGAGAAACAAAGCGATGTCAATGAAAAGAAGCAGGCAAATAAACAGGAGGAGCCGCTTAATTTGGCTAAGCAGGATAATTCCCATACAAGAGATAACTCTAGGAAGCGTGATTCCTCCGATCTTCAGGTGAGTAAAAAAGATGACAAAATCAACCCAGTAATCTGTAGAAAGTATTCTTATAAGTCAGGGGACAAGGACGTCAAGGGGGAGCCTCTGGATAAGAAGCCAAGAACACACTCGGAGAAGCAGAACGATGAGAACAAAAGCGGAGAGAAAGTCCAAGTCGAGAGTAAGCAGCCTCCGCCTAAAGCGGAATTACCTGAAGCACCCAAGCCAGCGAACGTAGAAGCTCCAAAAAAAGAGCAGAAGCACAAATCCCACAAGCGAAAACACGAGAAAGGCGAGGAACGCAAACGTGACAAGAAACACAAGAAAGAGGCTTAGGCGAAAGGAGAAATATCCCAAATGAAGGTGAAAGTGCATTGAACGGAATGTTTGGGTTAAGAATCTCTCGACAAATTGGGGAGACATGAGATTGATTGAAATTACAGACACCGTAGATAGATTCGATTGGTCAGTGAGTAACGACTCGCTGTCATTATTCGAGGAACGGCAATAAACGTTGTGCAAATGTCGTTGCACTTAACCTCAACGTACTTTTGAATTCCCTCGAGGGGGCAAGGGAAATGTGCAAACAGAAAGTTCTCATACAATTTATTTGTGGGCACGATATGTGCCCGAAGTGGCACGAGGGGCTGGGGGACTAGTCCCGTCGAGACTGTGTGTGTGTTCATTTGAATGTCAAGTCATGTTAAATAACCGCAGGACATTGGTGGACGGCTTAAATTACGCATACTTGGGGCCACTTTGTAACTGTCAGAGTCAAACGAAGCGAAGTCAAATTCAAACGCGAAAAAATACGTTCGCTCATTAATATCAATTTATGAGCTGAGACACGAAATTAGTCAAGTGACAAGTTGCGCCGCAGGATGTGGACTGCTCCAACAAACACAGACACATTTTCCCTCACCCACATCCAGGGAGCATATATGTCTGTGCTTAGTTTTTGGGTGCCTTTTGTGGTCTGCGTCTGGGGCTTTATTGTGTTGCGTTAATTAATTCCAAAAATGTATTGCGTGTCCTGCCAAAAGGACAAATATGCACACACGAAATCATGTCATGTGGGTCCTGTTGCGTGTGCGGACGGCTGTCTCTGAGTGTGTGTGTGTGTGTGTGTCTGTGTCATTAGTCGCGACTCTTTAAATTATGAAAAATTATACTAGATGCATATATAAAGCAAATCAGCGTCAAATGCCAGCAGTCAAGCTCTGACAGCTTCTTGGAGCATGTGTTCATGGGCTATAAATAAGTATTCCATATCCAGCTACATATCAATTAGATATATAGATCAAAAATGAATTCAGCATTATCATAATCATTTTCAGATTTAGTTCTTTATTTATTCTTGCACATATTTCAGATTATTTTAAATCCTCTTCTTTTTTTGTTTTTGATATTTAGATTTATCTTATCAAATGATAATCCAAATAAATACGAAAGATTTCGCTTACAACTTAAATAATTGACAGACAAAATGTTGAAAGTGTAAAACTAGGTTTAGTGACAACTTGAAATGAAAGTAAACGTTAAAGTATATATTCGTTTGGGAAGTTATATAGTTCACTATACAATATATATATATTTATATTAATTAGAGTTAATTTATTTTAATTTACAATTCGAGTCACATTATTATTTGATTTCGTCCATTCAAAAAGCACTTGCAATTAATTTATTTCGAAGGTTCCACAAAAAACTTGAAGTTTCAGAGTGTTTAATTACTTTTTATATTTTTCTTAAAGAGTTGAATTTGAATAACTTTCTTGGGCGGGTGGCAAAATTTTTACATACACATTGAACGTTGGCGCGGGCATTTGGATTCCATATATATATATATATTTTTAATACACACTATATACTTACATATTTGATAAAGTTTCGACAACAGATGCTCCATAAAGTTCTTTCACATTTAACAAAATATTATCATTGATATTCGAGTTACATATATCGTTTGCAATTACATATATATATCTATACATATATATTGATTTTGCTTCCATTAATGCTTCGCTATATATATATTATCTTTAGGTATATATAATATGTTAGTTATGCCATATAAGTCAGTAATATACTCAGGATTTGTTCATTTTTGAAAGGGGGATAGTCTTTTCGTAGATTCAATGTGACTAACTAATTTAGTTATAGACTACACGAGTTAAGTGACTAAGTGCTAACCTCTATGGATCTCATAGTCTTAGCCTAGCTACCATATATACAATACGGGATACATCTAAATTCTCAAAGGGGTTTTCCGATACACATTCATATATATATATATTTTATTTTATATATTTCGCTATGGTGTACTTCCGTTTAGTTAAGTATTTGTTTAAACTAGTTTCTTGGTGAGTCCACAAGCATAGCTCATTAATTTCATTGAAGTAATTTGCGCACAAAGAAGCCCGGGATAACTCCCCTGGCTCATACTCGTAAAGGTAAGCTAAAACTATCAGTATTGCCTGGTTTCACCGAAGTACGTAGACAGACGTGAGCTGCTCTCTTGCTACGAGGAAACTATAAATGCTTTGATCTCTTGTGGTTTACGGTTTGGGTTGAGTCGCGCCCCCAATCGCTCCGCCCGCTTGGAAGTCTTATAAATCTTGTTCGCTTCGCTTCGCGCAAAGTGTGCGCTGTGAGTTATGGCTGCAGCGCTAGACGAAGGCAACTATAATACAGCAGGGATGGGGGGACGGGGGAGCACAGTTGTGGTGCTGGGGCAGGTTGCTTAGACGATGGTGGTGCGCTCAGCGCCCGATGTGGTGCACGTGCTGCTCCCGCCTATGCACACGATCTGACATTTGATGTCATCTTTGGCTAACTCTCAGGAGCCCATCGTCTCGTAGTTGCTCGCCCCGCCGCCGACGACGCCCATCAAGGAGCTGCCCACACTGAGCAGCGGCGACTGGGTGCCCGCCCCGCCGCCCAGCGTGCTGTAGGCCGTCTGGGTGCGCGGCGAGGTGAGCAGCGACTGGGCGGCTCCGATGGTTATGTTGCCGCTGGTCACCGAGCTGGTCATCGCGGCCGAGACGCCGCCCAGGTGCAGGCTGCCCGGATGTGGCAGCGTATTGCACGTGATGCCGCCCCCGATGCTGCCGCTGTTGGTTTGCAGCGAGCCATTGGACTGCCCGTTCAGCAGCGGCATGGTGCAGGTCGTGGTCGAGCCGTAGGGCGAGGTGGGCGATGTGCGCGTCTCGTAGGCGGGCAAGTAGGTGGTGGCGCCTCCATTCGGACCGCTGCTGCCCCTTCCCGGTATCCTGGTGTAGATGTTTGGTGGCGTCCGAGTTGACAGCAGCGGCGGCGGGGCCGTGTAGACCGGACGCTGGGCAGCTGGCGCCCTCTGTGGCGTGTTGTACAAACTAAACGCGGGATTGGTCGTCAGCGACAGCTCGCCGTACTGCAAGGAGAGAAGAGGGAGAGAGAGGAGGGGGGTGCTCATAAATAATTGAAATGGCAAGTGCAACTTTCAGATAACTAATTTTTGCATGTGTGGCTAAAAAGTTGGCAGTCTGTGGCAACAACTCTAACTGCTAATGAGCTTGTTGGCCGACAACACAAACTAGACCCGAAACAAGAGCAACTTTAAATGTGCTTGACCAGAGTCAAAGCAAAAACTATTCTCCAAGCTCATCAAAATTTAATGGAAGCGAGACAGAAAAGGACATTTGCTGCTATTTATTTGACTTGAGGTATTCATTCGACAGAAATTATTAATACAATTTAATTTATAGAAATCGTCCTGCGGCTCCTTCAGCACGACATCCATAACCAGAGCCGGAGCGTGTGTGTTAATGACGGCGCTCAACACCTCAACTATTTGCTGTAAATCTCTCAATATTTGAGCTTCAGTTTAGCCTTAAAGCAAACAAAGTAGTTCGGCATAAATCAGACCGCATTGCCATGCGTTATTTGCCTACGATCTCTGACTAATTGGTGCCAAATGTAAGCAAGCTCTTTACCCAATTTGTGGGCCCACACGCCCACACGCCCACCCAAATCGATATGCGTCAATAATGCGTAATAATAATTTGTGTGGTCTACGAACATGAAATCAGTTATTTCTAGCTGTCCACAGCGGGCCGCCCTCGCCGAGCTGTTTACGACGCATTTTTTTTTTAGGGAAATGAAGGTCAGACGCCGATATCAAATTGAATTCTAAAGATTGTCAGGATATTGCGCTGCGCATTTTGGCTAATTTTAGACGTCAACTTGATGGGCTTTAGCTGAAAGGCAGCTCTAAGGCTTCGCGCAAAGACTCTGACAATTCGAAAACGAATGCCGAATGATTAATGGCAAAACAATTTAAATATATTTATATATATGCTAAATATATATTTCATTAAACTGCTTGCAATTGAGAAATGATTTTCGGAGTGCGTAAATAAATTTGCCCAAAAAAGTATGCAACAAAAATTTAGACTACAAATTGAAGCAGCCGCAAAGTATGCAATACTTTTTAAAGACTACAAATGAGCTTTAAATTTCGTGGCAACTTCGTGCCTTCAGTCATGTATGCATCGGCAATCATAGCAGCTAAGCGCGTGCAACGAAATGAGCTAAGGCCAGTCAGTCTCTATGGCGACACTCACCTGCTTGCCAAAGGTGGGCGATAGCGAGGGCGGGGGCGGTGGGGAGGCGGTGTTGATGCGCGCGGGCGGCGTGTAGAGAATGCGCTGTGATTCCATGTTGAGGCGGTCGAAGGCCTTCTCCTCCAGATGGAACTCGTCCTCGCTGTTGGCCTCCTGCGGCACTACGTCCGGGTTTTTGTCCTCCAAGCTAGAATGGCTGCCCATGTTGCGCGACAGCGGCTCGGCGCTGCCCTTGTCCGCCTCCGTCGTGGTCGCGTCGCCGTTGGCGTGCCGCCGGCTCTGCTTGCTGCGGAATTTAATAAAGATCACAACACAAATGGCCACCAAAAAGAGTGTCGCAACGACGCCAACTAGCGCGCCCAGCAGCGGCGTCAACTGCACCAGCACCGCCGTCGAGGAAGCTGCAATGACAAGGACAACAGAGAGAGGCACGCAGAGCGGGTGCATGAGTAAACGATGCAAATGAGTGCCAGGAGCAGGAGCAGGCGGCTCAACTGTTGACTTATTCATGCGTCTCACCTGTGCGCAGGAGGGGCGCCGAGAGCGTGCGTCCACGCACGCGATATGCCACCTTGCTGGCGCCCTGTGCATTGACGGCCGTCACCCGTATGTTAAACGCCGAGTCGCTGGGCAGGCGCTTGACGGTGAAGTCCGCATACTTATAGGAGGCATTGTACAGGATCTGGCGCGTCAGCTCGTCGTACACCTGGGCGTGGAAGTGCTGCGGTATGCCGCCGTCGTAGCCGGGCACGCACTGGATCTGCAGCGAGTTGGCCGTCGCATTGTAAGCCGTGCAGTTCTTAACGGGTTCGGGCAGGTCTGCGGAAGAAATTCGAAGTGGAAAATGATTTATGGTAAAATTTTGGAGTTAATTGAATTCACTTTGCACTAAAAACATTTATATAAATATTCCATTTAATTATACCCTGAGAACGTTTTAAAATGGGAAATCAGGGTATAATATTTTTGTTGGAATGTATGTAACATTCAGAGGGAGGTTTGGCAAACCCCATAAGGTATATATATTCTTGATCAGGACGATAAGAGAAATCAATTTAGCTCTGTCCATCTGTCTGTCCGTATGCTTGAACGCGCCGATCTCAAAACATATAAGAGCTGGCGACTGGACATTTTTTTTGTAGGTCCGTGTATATTATGCGCAGATCTAGTTTGTTTTAGATGATCGATAACTATCCCCAATTAATTGTTATCGATTAAAAACATAATCGAAATTTAGTTATTAAATTATATCTCGCCCATCTTTAAGGCTAGAGACACCAAATTTGATATTTAGCTTTATATGTATTTTATGCAGCTCTGAATTTTGTTATATTTTGGATACAATCTCCATACTTCCCCGAAATTCTACATGCTGCTACTTTAGTCTAGAATTGCAACTTATTTCTTAAGCTGCTAATGTAATTTTTTTGGTTTTTTGTCAAAAATGCTATTTATGCCTGTTACAAGCTATGAAGTATATTGAAAAAACACAGTTTCGACGGTGCTCAGGGTATCCCCTAGTCGGTCACTCCCAACTAGAATTTTCTTAGTTGTTATTTAATTGAATTCACTTTACACTAACGACATATCCATTATATATATATATCTCAATTCATTTAAATATTCCATTTAAGTTTAATTGCATTTAATGAAATGTTGCTCAGCGACACAGAGGATATCAATTTTCTAATAAAGCGTTAAAATTAGAAATCCATTTCACAGACAGCTTTACCTTTTCGATTGGCTTAGCTGTCGTTGCGTATAAATAGAATGAAACGCATAAATTTAGTCGGGCAGCGCTTGGATACTCGATAGACTTTAAGGTGTTTAAAGCATTTGGGGCATATTTTTGCACTGAATTTGAGATTTGTGACTGACGCTGCTGGACCCATCCTCGTTGGCCTTTTGGCAGGCCATGGCCAGTGTGTGCTTTAATTTAACGGTCTCGGATACGGCAACGGCCAGCGGCGATAGGTAAATAAATGATGCGCCTCGCAATTTATTGCATTTGATTATCAGATTATTGGCGACACAGATTGAAGCGGGCTGCATCAACACCAACAGCAGCAGCAGCAGCAGCAACATGACTGTTGGTAAACGTGGCTTTTATTGCTGCCAGGGACAGCTGGACGACAAACAATTGCGACGCGTAAAATTGCCACAGCGTTGCAATATTTTGCAGCGGCGCAATGTAAATAGAGATTCACGCACCAAATGGCTGCCACTTGGCCGCGATACGTGCAACAATTAACTGCCGGCCACACACGGCCAACACCAGACCCCAGCCCCAAGCCAAGCCGCTGTCAACCGCAGCAGCTGGAATTGGGTAAACATCTTGCACGTCAGCGTTGCGAAATTAATTAAGATAAATTTGTTGTTATTTTTTTCTTCTTCTTTTTAAATTGAAGCTAACTGATTGACCGACTGACTGACTGACTGACTGATGCAGCGGGCAGATAAGTTGTTGGAGGCACTCACCTGCGGGCTGAATGTGGTACCAGCAGGGCTGGCTGTGGCCCATGGGGCTGTTGGCCACGCACGAGATGGCGCCGAAGCTCTCGTAGCTGTCCACGTGGTAGCTGTACACATTGTTCAGCGGGGGCGCTGCTGTCGTGGAGGGCGTGGCCAGGAGCTGGCGGTGGTGCTGCTGCTTGTGCAGCGCCGCCAGACGCTTGCGCTCGGCCAGCTGCCCGGCGCCGGCCACGCTGATGTGATGGGCAGTTGCCTCGCCCGGCTGGAGCTGGGGGGCGGGCTGCTTGCGTTGGGGCTGCTTGCCGTCCACGTGGTTCTTGTGCACCATGTTGGAGTAGACCATTTGGGTGTAGGGCGGCTCCACGTAGTCCGCATAGCTGTCCTCCAGCTCCTGGTCGTAGTCGTCCTCGAAGCGCACGGCGGCTGTCAGGTCCACAATGCTGGCCACGCGGCCATGGCGACCGTGCAGCAAGCGCTGGGCTCCGTGTGTGTGCTTCCGCTTGCTGCGCTGATAATATCCGCCGGAAGCGCCGGACGGCAGCTGCAGGGGCAGCGTGGCGGGCGCCAGCTGCGCCAGCACCGGCAGCTCGATGAGGCTCTCCAGCGAGTTGTTGAAGTGCCACTTGTAATTTAGATTATCGAGTGGATTGGCGTCCACCTCGCAGGTAATGTTGATTGTCTGCTTGAGTGCGGCGCGTATAATCGTCGAGTCGGACTTGCACACGGGCGGATCTGAAAGGCCGAAGAAGAAGAGGAGGAGGTGGAGGAAATGTGCAGGATAAAGTCGAGTGCTCTCGGTCTAGGTGCGGGTCGCTCGCTTACATTTGACATCCAGGTAGACCTCGTTGCTGGACACGCTGCCCTGCAGGTTGGTGGCGCGGCAGAAGTACTGGCCGTGGGACGACTTTGAGATACCCTGCAGCACGAGCGTCTGATTGGAGATGATGATGCCGCGGGACGAGTGCAGCTGCTTGTCCTGCGGCGAGATAGGACGAAAAGACGAAAGGAGAAAGTAATACTTAGGTCACCAGTGGATGCTAAAGTCACACTCACATTGTGATACCACTCGACGCGGGTTATGGCCGGATTGGCACGCACATCGCACTCCAGGTAGACGTCGGAGCCCTTGAGCAAGTTGTTGGCATCGAGCGGAGCGCCCAAATTCAGATTGACAATGGGCGCATCTACAAAGGGTGAGCAGAGAATATTATAGAATGATATAGTCGTGGCCTAGACTCGGCTTCGCCTTACGCGTCACGTTCAGGACACGCGAGTCCTTTAAGTAGAGTCCCATGTTGCCGTTGCCCAGGGTCGTCATCACCGTCGTATCGCCCTCGTGCAGCTGCTGCGAGGTAATGCCCGAGTTGAGCGCAATGGAGCAGACGACCTGACGCTCGTTGTCCTCCGGCACGGGTATAAGCATCAGCTCCGATATGGTCGTATTGCCATCGGAGGAAGTCTGTGTGCGGGTTTGATTAATGGAAGATAATCGGGACTGGCTGCTCGACTTACCGACTGCGAAGAGCCCTTCAGTATCTGACCGGCCTTTGACCAGATGATGTGTGGCGGCGGCCGAGCCCCGATGGCCGTGCAGGTCACGTGGGTGCGTGTGCCAGCGACCACGGCATGATTGAGGCCCTGCAGCAGCAGGCTGAGCGGCGGCACTGCGAACAGAATGACGAGGGGTTAGTGGTGCGGGGCTGGAGAGCTATTTTAATTACGCCTAATTCGCTGTTGTCCGTGCACTCGACATAGCGTATAGCTACAATATAACAACTGTATTATCACCCACGGGAGCCGCGCGGCGATTAGCATATTCGCCCGCCCACACGCTCTGTCAGTGTCGATGTCATAAATGCATAAACAGCGGATTACACTCCGCCGACCGCAATGACAAAAACTTTAATTACATTAATTTCCACGCAAAGAGCCCGCCCGCGCGCGGCCTTGACCCGTCGGCATTTGGCAAACGCCCACATCGAACCGTAAACATAATTACACAAACACAAACTCAAACGAAAAGACAAATAGAAAATAGAAAATGGCGAATGGCGAATGCAACTTGTGTCCAGGTGTGGGCGGGTTGCGATTCCCGCTGGGATAATTTGCATAAAATTTGTTATACGAAACGGGACGTGCATATTAAGGACGAACGAGCCCAACTTACGGTTCAGGTCCAGGATCACCTTCTTGGTCAGCGCCGGCACGACGTGGCCGTTGGTCGCCTGGCAGGTGTACATCTGCAGAGAGGGGCGAAAAAAATATATAATAAATAAATTGATTTATGCGCAAGTCGATAATTGGACTTCTATGAATACAATATGCGATAAAATATTGGCGATAATGGGAGATTATAAATCAACCTGACCGAGAGGTGAACATTTAATTTTAATTGCTTGAAATGTTCGTCGAACACGCAGAGCCTAACTTCCAAGTCTCCCCCACTCTCTCCCGCTCCCTCTCTCTCTCTCTTCATCTAGCCGCCCCCAACCACGAAAATGTTAATCAATTATGTTGCGTTCCGTCGCAGTCAAAGTGGTTCAAAGGCTCGCTCTGTAGTCGGCATATCATAAATTCTGCTGTTGTTGCTGGTAATGCGATACTTTCTGCCTATATACATACATATTTATATGTATATGTATATACACATTTCCAATTCGGACATTTTATTGAGGCACGAAAATTGTAACGATGTCTAATAAAAATATTTGCATAACTCGGGGAAAATTAAAACGGGCTGCTCCTCAGTCTGTCAAGCTGTCGTTTTTGGCTAGGAAATTAGGTCATAAATTTCATTTGGGTTATACAATATTTCGTTCGCTCGCCAGGTGGGCCGACCCCCCACCTCCTCCCTCAACGTGTTTATTGCCAATGTACAATGCATTTCTGTTTGTTTTTGTTTGTCTCGCGTTTGTTTAACGTTTAACGGAATTGCTTTTCACATTGTTGCATATCTGAAGAGCATGTCGCTTTTAAATACCAATTGAGTGGGGCTGTTAATGACGCTGGGAGCGCTCGTGTTTCCCATGCGAACCGAATGCAACATTGCTGCATAGTAAATATATATTAAATATATATTAAATATATTAAATAGCTTTAATATATTAAATATATAAAAAATATTAATCATATTGAAAAAAAGAAATCATTAAAATCTTATTTTTCAATATATTTACTTTTTTTAATATATTTAATATTTTTAATATAATTAATATTTTTAATATAATTAATATTTTTAATATATTTAATATATTAAATACATAAAATATATAAAATATATTAAATGAGCCCTTGATTTTGAAAGTGGGATAAGACATACATCCTTGTTTCGAGATATTTAGAGTTTTGCGTTTTTAGGAATTAAAAAATATTTTTGCATTATGGAACATGATTTTTTGACAGTGAAGTAGTGCCAACATTCAAATATTTATTATAACTAAGAAAGTTATAACCATGTTTAAAAGGAAATGTTATTTTGGAAGGTTAAAATGACTTATAACTTTCAAAATTAATTTATGACACTGCCCAATCTTCCGTTAGAGAATTTGAAAGTATCAAAAAAAAAAAAAAACATTATACCCTGAATTCCCATTTTCAATGGGTTCAGGGTATAAAAAAATGTTGGCAAACAGAATCTTTTGAGCTCTCTACATTTAGATGCAACTTAAATCTACAGTTTCTAATATATCCTTCGTAATTTCTGGAACGTCTTTATTTTTTATGTTGTTTTCGAACCAAACCATATAGAAACAAATTCTGCTTTTCGAAGCTAGCTAATTTCCACAAAGAAAAAGGATTAAATTGACTTATCCCATTATCAAAATAAACTGTAACTGTATTTTGCTTTTTTTACCTTAGTAATTTTCATGCTAATACAGCTAATTTCTTCAAATTAATTTATTTTATTAGGAGTTGATACGAAATAGCTAATAAACTAGATTTTTAAAATTTTTGACTTAAACCACTTTCAAAATCAAGGGCTCAAATATATTAAATATATTAATATTAATAATATTCTTAATTATTTTTTTTTATGAAATGTGTTCTTTATTATTTACAGTTTAGTGTACTGCTACCTATACCACTAATGAAATTAGCTTCAAAGAGGATTGCCACATTCGACTTATAGCCATCATCTGCCCCATTCTGTTAGACTCCTCTTCGAGTGGTGAGGATTAGTGAGGGGGGAGATCTAATAACTTTTGGGATTTATCGCGTTTGCCGCACAAGTTTCAGGCGATTTCCAGACCAGCATTAATTTGGCTCTGTTCACAATGCGCGCCGCGCCACACAATGGCCGCCATTCACAATGGTCTACAATTTGTACAAGTGGGCCGCTCTGTAGGTGACCAGAGCGCGCAGCTCTGAATCGCTGGATTAGCGGTCTGACAATATTGTTCATTACACCAAGCCGAGTAAAATCGGCTTAGAATCAACTGCCAACTGGCAACTGGCGCGCGTACAATTCCCAATGCAGCCGCGGCTGCATTCATTTCCCAGGCGCTTTGATTTCTATTAGCCATTGTGCGAACGCGAATGGGGATTGGGATGCGGCTGAGGCTGCGGGTGCGACTGTAACTGGCTATCGCTGTGGGTCTGGGGACACGGCCACACCGCGCGCTGTCATTAATGGGGCGCTGCTATTGTGGCTAGCCGAAATGGACGGGCGGCCGTGGCCATTGTGCGGCGGGTCTTGGAGGCGCGTCTTTGTTGACTGCGCATAAATAAGGCTTAAGAATTCGGGGATGTCATCCGGGCGGCACTTACCGTTAGCAGATCCTTGCGCTGTATGTTCTTGAGGTGCAGCGTATTGCGCACCGAGCCGTCGGGCAGCACCTGAAACGAGTCATCGACGAGGGCGTGCTCGCGCCACCAGGAGACCCGCGGCGGGGGCACGCCGCCGCTGGACAGGCAGGTCAAGTTGATGCTGTCGCCCTCCAGATAGGGCCCGGCCGTCTGGTCGCGCACCGCGGCGCCATGGTGGTCCAGTATGGTCAGCTGGGTGGGCGGCACTGCGAACGGCAAGGGAAAGTTGTGTCATAGAAGAGCAAGTCAAGTGGGGGCAGTGCTGATAAGAATTAGGACTTAGGGCCGATCTCTACTCACCCAGGACTGTCACATTAATGCGCCAATTGCGGGTGGGTGATTTATGGAAATCAACGCGACATTTGTAGAGCCCGGCATCTGTGGTCTGGATGTTCTTGATGCGCAAAGCCGGCGGATTTGTGTCATAGTAGAAGTGGGCCTTCTTGTTGAAGACGTTCTCGTCGGCCCACGGCACGGCCTGGTGGAGCGGGCGACCCCTCGCATCGAAGCTGTCGTGGCGCACCGAAAAAGAAAGTTAAAAATTCAATTATATTAACATACATTCGCATCTCCCAAGTGTCACCGAAGGGCTTTGGTAATGTAATTGAATTTAGTGAGTGGACACAATTATTATTCAGATAAACCCAAATATATATAGATATATGTATTTGAGTTCCTGCACGTCTATGCTACATTTAACAGCCTGAAAGTCTGTGCATTGGCACACCCCGGAGATTAGTGCATTCACCTGGTCATCAATCGATTTTATTTGGCAGCGCCGAAGCGAGCTCAGGCCAAAGAGATATATAAAACCATCTATGTGGAGGGAAATGTGTGTCAAGTCAGAAATTAAACGGGCATAAAAATTGCTGAAAATGCAACGAAATCCACTCGTAATCGCCGTAAAAATAGAATGTCTCATTAGCTTTCCCCCACCGCCAGCCAGAACACGGCCGAACAATGGAAATTAATAGCGGGGCGAACGAAAACATTTTTGATTTTTATTGTCAAAGGTTTTTGGTTTATGGCTCTGGCGATGCAGTTTGACAAAATTCCGCATTAGATGTCAACGCCTCGCAGCAACAACTCGTCGTAAATAATCCAAAGTGCAGACGGAACTTTCGTTTTTTATCTTCTCATTTTTATACCATTGAAAATGGGAATTCTGGGTATATTGGTTTTGTTGGAATGTGTGGAACAGGCAGAAGGAGACGTGGTAGACCCCATAAAGTATATATATTCTTTATCAGGACGGCAAGAGACGTTGCTTTTGGCCTGTCCGTCTGTCTATCCGTCCGTCCGTCCGTCCGTCTGTCCGTATGTTTGAACTTTCTGATCTCAGCTCCTATAAGAGCTAGAGACTTGAAATTTTTTTGTGTTGGTCCAAGTATATCACGCGCGAGTCGAATTTATTTCAAGTAATCGATAACTGTATCCAATTAATTGTTATCGATTAAAAACGTAATCGAAATTCAGTTATAAAATTATATCTCGCCCATCTTTAAGGCTAGAGACAACAAATTTGATATTTAGCTTTATATTTATTTATGAAATTCTGAATTTTGTTAAATTTTGAATACCAGCCCCAAATTTCCTCAAAATGTTAAGTCGCAAAGTGCGATTGAATTGTGTTTGGTAGGCAATACCGCTACTTTTGCAACTAATTTCGTATTTCTTAAAAGCTTAAGCTAAATAGAAGGGGGAATATTGAGAAACACAGATTCGACTGGGCTCAGAGTATCTCATAGTCGGTCATGCCCGATTAGAGTTTTCTTACATGTTTTTTTTTTTTGTTAATTTTCATTAAGTTCTCTTTTTGTTTCAAGCATTTTAAATGGTTACATTTAAATAGTTTTCCAACTTTCCATCTGTTTTCCTTTACTTCTCTCTTGCCTTTTCCCCAGGCGCATTACTTTGCCTCTTCATGACTCTGACTGTGTATGTGTGTGTTTGTGTGTGTGTGGCACTTAATTCGATGACACTTGTAAATTTTTAATTTGCTTTGTGCTTTTTTGCGCCTCTCCCCCCTAAAGACCCGTCCATTGTCGTCGTCGCCGTCGTCGTTGCTGCTCTTGGCTGCTCCCCCAAAATGCAGGCAGCCAAAATAAATTTCGCTGTTTATGTTAATTCGTTGGCCAGCGCTGTGTTTTTGGGTTTTTTATTTTATAGTTTGCTTCAATTAATTAATTGATCAATTCATTCCTTGTTGTTTGTTTGTTTGCCCGTGTTTTTTGTGTGCATTCGTTAAGCGGCTTCCATTTGAATTTCTGTGTTTTTTCCGTGGCATTTAATTTGCGTTGCCTTCGCCGACATTTAAGCAGCTTTTAATAGGCATTAAAATATATTTCACTCATGGCTCTTATCGTAAAAAACGGCAGCATCCATTAGCAATTGGCGCCCGCCCCCAAAAGTAAAAGGAAATACGTTCGAGCCCTAATTAAATGCGCTTGGGAAAATTGCGGGATTAAAGAGCTTTTACAAATAAAATAGATTTATAGTGCAACAAATAGTATTTGTCCAAAAAAATATTATTTATGCAGCTAGAAGAGGTCACCCGATGGGCAGTTACGCATTATTTATGATCGTTCGATATGAAAGCATTCCCCTAGATTATCACACAGCTTGAATACATCAAGGGCTTATGCATATCAGGCCACGTAACTCGTTCTCAGCCCCCATCTCGCTGGTGATTTATCACCAATGCACCCAGACTCCCAAAAGAAAACGAAAAGAAAATACATATTTAAAGTGACTGCAACAAGAAGAAGTGGAAGAAGGAGGAAGCAAAAAGGAGGCAGTACGAGTAAGTGCCTCATGATGGATGGCTATTTGTTAATGGATTTAAAGATAATTAAATTAGGTTCAGCAGCCAAAATTGTGAGCTGCGCCCCAGCCACCCACAACAATCGGACGGCCGCTGCAGGCACACACATTCGGCCCCCATGTCCAATTGCAAGAGGTCATCGATTGGGCGGAGGAGACCAAGTGTCTGCGTGTACCTGGGGCCACAAGCTGCTCGTGCAATTAATCTTCCGACCTTCTTGCCATATGGAAATTTCAATCGTGCTTCTAGAACGAACAACAATATCCAACGAAAATTTATGAAGTGTAGAAAAAGCAAATTAAAATTGATGGAAAACAATAAAATGAATGCGGGCAGCAGCAGACAGAGAGAGAGAGAGAGTGAATGAGAGAGAGATGGTGAAAAACGCTTTATGTGAAACAGATCTGTTGGAGAGAGGTGTGAGCGAGGTGCGAGCGAGGTTGTGTGGATGGGGGCAGGGCCGTAAAGTTTATGTGGCCATAAAAGCGGCACTCGCAACTGTAATTGCAGTCAGTCACCGCAGCGAGTTTATACTGTAGAATCAATCGAACCACATGAATGCACATTTAACTTTGACACTTTGACTTGCCCATAATCGATTCGGGGCGGAGTCTGTGGGGGGCTGTGGTGACGTTGGGGGCTGCCAGCGTATGCTAAAATCAATTTCTGGTCTAGTGCGCGTCGGTCGCTGCCTTCTGAGCTCAAGCCAAAGTTTTTCTCCTGCCTTTCCTTTCGCCTTTCTCCTTCCCAGCGACTTTCTGCTTGACTAACATCATACGAGGCCACCCAGCTGCCAACAGTTGACATCCATGTCTCTGATTGCCTCGCTTGTTAAGACATGCCTGAAAAGCCGAATGCCAGCCGTGTATTGGGCCAGGAGATGCACGTAGTCTCTTCATATAAAGGTATGTAAGTAATGTTTATATCGGCGAATTCAACATAAATGCCTAACGCTAATAGAATTTATAATGAGCGCACCTAGACGCGTGCGTCGTCTTTCATAATTGGCTCAGCTCGGCGCTGTCGCCTGTGGGTGGGGCTAAGCGCTTGCCATTGAAGATATCAAAAAATATTTGGCACATTTCTGAGTTAACTTTATTAGGCAGGGGGCGGGGGCGGGGGCGTGGGCGGGTGGAGGTGTTGCTTTAATGGCATCTTATTTGAGAGATTAGAGTGCCTTGTAATAAAATGATTTTTAAGCGGCTTTTGGCAGACTGCGGAAGCCAAAGAGCCCCGAAATTAACAAAGTTAATAAGGTTTTTCAAATTGGGCACATTATGTGCTTTATGCTGTGCTACTTACGTGTAGATGGGCTTCACGTTGCCCTGACGATACCAAATGACCAGCTGCACCTTGTCGGCGATCATGGTGCCAGGCATGAGATCGCAGGGCAGCGCCACCTCGGAGCCGACGGCTGTGAGAACCTCCGAGAGAGGACCTGCAATGAGAGAGAAAGCAAGGATATTAGTTGTAGATATTTTTATTATAGAGAGACAGAGAGGGGGGGAGAGAGAGGGAGGAAAGTCGTTTACTAATTGAAATATGTGAACTTTGACATGGTGCGTGAGGCGTCTGCCCGCGGGTGCGTGCTGTGTGCGTGGCTGTAACTCGCTTTTGTTCTGCGCCCTTGCATACATCGAATGCCATAACTATAAATTGAGTGACAGCTTGATTTCCTTTGAAGATAAGCTCGCTGGCGCTGAAAGGGTAAGCGAAGTCAAGCCAGTTTGAATTCCTATATGGAGTCATCATCGTCATCATCATCAGCAGCTATGCATCTACGACGTGGCAATGTCACTGCGCGCCGCGCGGAGCCAGCGTGTGGCGCCTCGAGTCGAGCTGCCCGCGACGTGGTGTCGACATCGCTGGCGACGCGCTGTGCGTGCCGCCCGCTGTGGAGCAGCAGCTAGAGAGCCGCTCGGCTGGCGGGCAATTAGTTGTTGTGCCCCCCAGCCCCCTGCCCCTTGCCATCGCCCTCGCCCTTGCCCTGGAGCTTGAGCTTGAGCTGGGTGTAGCCCGCCCGACAATTGTGGCAATGGCAATATTGCTATTGTTGCCTTTCTTGTTGATTGGTATTTGGTATTATCGAAGCATTTGTAATTATACAAATTATATTTTCCATATTTTCAGCGGGAATGGGCGTGTCGTACGTGCCTATATGTGTGCCCCTGCCCCTGCCCCGCCGCCACAGCCCCACACTCTACGCACTGCTTATCAAAGTTTTTTCTTTTTCCAGTGAATTCGACTGTGTCAATAGTTTTCCATTTTTTCCCTCTCTCTATTTGCTTTGCTGTTAAGCTTTTGAAAATATTAATCAATATTTATCAATTTATTGGATTGGACTGGATTATCAAAATGGACTTTTCCCGCCTTTCGCCGTTAATGCAGTTTAATTAATTTAATGCATTTTATTTCGCTTAATTGACACTATATCCAATACGAAACTGTTAACTTTTCAGCTCCGCCTTCGCTGCTGCAGCGAGTGGACTAAGCCACACTCACATATCCATGGCTGATTAATTGTCGTCATAAGCGCCAAGCGCCAAGTGCCACACGCTTTGCATATATAATAGAACGAATATGCCAGGGGGCGGGGTCTGGGAGCGAATTATTATTAGCTAATGAATATTCGTGCCTAGAATGGAATGGAATGGAATGTGTTGTGGCTACTAAAATACGCCGAAAGTCGGAATGAATGAATACATTCATGCTCGAGGAGCCCAAAGTACTCGAAGTATAAATAATTATATACAATTGGGCAACCTGCCGATCCATCTACGCTAGGAACTTTGCACTCCCGAGTCGCTTCGATTCGTTGCGGGCTGATGAAATGCGAACGGAATCGTCGTCTTCCGCTTCCATCCAGCTGTTTCACATTTATTCAAAGCTCCATTTGGGGCGCCATTACCGGAACATGAGAAATGGGCATGGCCATTAGTTATGCCCATAGACGAATCGAGGGAGATGTGTCAAATCAGCGTAACAAATCGAAGCCCTATATCTATATGTATATATAGAGAGAGAGAGGAAAGCCTACTTAGGAGGCGCCAAAAATATGACCGCAATTGGCATCGAACGAATGATTTAATTCATCGAGGGCAACTGCAATTTGTTTGGCTTCACAAGTGCACGGGAATGGGGTCAGCAGATCAAAGCGATAAATGAGTTACGGATGAAGACGGGTCATCGGCCATCTGTGCAAGTTGTGGATGCAGCCAGACCCCAAGCTGAGTGCCTCCACAGCTAATTGCGATTGGACAACAAATGTTCACACACCATCCGAATGCGATTCCCGAATTGAATTCAATTTCAATTCGAATCCGAATCCGAATCGAAATGGGCATTTGAATGATCTGTTGCCCCGCATTTGGCAATTGTCATTTGTCGGCGAGGTCGGCCGATCAATTCGACGGAAATTAGGGGACCTACCGCCCGCCGCCGCCCCCACGGCAAGATTTATTGTCACACGCTCTGGATGTGACGCATTGATTGAATGAATGAGTGAATGAATTAGTTTCGGCTGAAAGTGCATTTCAATGTTGTGTCGCCTCGTAAATGGGTTCGCCCGAAATCCGCTTTGATCTGGCACTGGTCCAGGCATAGGGTTTATTCTTATATATATCTAGTCAACAATATTTTGACAAATTTGTCGCCCGCTCCGCCCGCGCTTCATTCATTCAGTCCCCATTCATTCTCGCTGACGGACGCTTGGCTGTTAATGGTGCATACAACAAATTTCTTGCATGATGTATTCTATAATTAAGCAACAACATGGATCGCCTGTCTCTCTGTGTCTCTGGGGCCGGAAAAGTTGCCTGGCCCGATGTTGTCGCCTCATAATTGTGCCACTTAATGTGGGCGTCAACATGATGCGATCAAGTTTTCTGCCGCGCTCCAGTCCGGGCATTTACAGAGCAGCCTTTATGCGTGGAGCAACATAAACAATATTGTATACAATCTAATATGAGGGCGGAGTTCAAACAATTTGATATTACGTTGGCTGTTCCAGAAACTCAATTTATGAACTTTGAACATCAATATGCATGTCAATTGCATAAAATTCTACGAATTCAGCAATAGAATCTGTCGCTCCTCTTTGAGCTTATGAGCTTGCCCGACTTTCATATCGAAGCTATATATAGAGAGAGCCATTGCTTAACCCATTTCCCAATGCCCTTTTGATCTTTGGAGCACTGCCACCTCCCTTGGTTCCAGCTCATTTGGACCGCTTGGCAAAACAATCAATGCTAAGTGCAGGCCAATTAATCAGTCAATCAGTCATTCAGTCAATTCGTAAACGAGCGTTTTATTTATTTATTTTCGCCTGCAGCTCGAAATTGAAATGAAAATATTTTGACATTCAGCTGCATGTGGCGAGTTAAGCCCAACAAAGCGGGAAAAAAACGCAGAAAAGAAAATAAAACTCCATGTACAGCACGAGGTAATTATTTAGATCATTTGTTGCTTTTCGCCCTCGGGGGCCCACTGCAAATGGGAAATGGAAAATGGGAGAATGGGAAATGGGAAAGCAGCGCCGACTGCCCTCGAGAGCTTTTCGTCGCATTCATAAATAAGCAACAACAACTTGGCGCCTCTCGTAAAACAAACACCAGCAGCAACGATCCAAACAGATCACCAAATAAATCAAACAGAATGTTTATTTCTTAAAAAAACGGAAAAATGGGAAAAGGAAATATCTAGACACAGACATACATATCGAATGCTAAGAGCGTTATCTGATTAGCTTGAAAACTTCAGGCATATTTCAGCATTTTTCATTTGAAGCTCTCAATACGCTCGAGAGCTGCAAATGAAATATGCCTCACAAAATGTTGACAATTTATGGAGCAGACAGAAGAAGCTGCACTTGCCCAGAAGATTGATGCATATTCAACAAATTTAAGACAAGAATTCAGTCACACTTTAAGCGAGCAACACTGATCAGCTTCGACATGCTCATTTTTTGTGTGGCATAAATGATAAGTCGAGAGCTAGAGACTTGAAATTTTATGAAAGCTAAATTAAATTTTTTTTTTTAATTCTACTCAGCTCATACTTGTGTTGTTCGTGTGCCTAAAATATAATTTATTTGGTATTAAATCACGATAATGAACTGAGTAGAAGAATAGTTTATTTGTAATAAATGTAGAATCTCTGAAACAAATCGAATTACGCTCATTCATGAATTGAATTGAGTATATTAATTTTGTGCACTGTCGGTTTTGCTATTTGCCCGTCTATCTGTCTAGAGTAAGACTGAATGTCGGTTAAGAAAGACCGCGACATTATTACTAAATAATTTAAATTTGTAATAATATATAAATAAATAAAAGAGTGCTTATATATAAATAAATATAAACTTATATTTATTTTAAATTAATCTTTAAGAAAAACAATTTTTGTTTAAAACATAACTAAACTTAAGAAAAAGATAGCTATAAATATGAGAGAATATTTAAACAAATTAATTAAATAATGAATCTCTCAAGATTATAGCTATCTCTTTCTTAAATTTTGTTTTGTTTAAAACAAACATTACTTTTTTGTAAATTTAAAGGAAAGAGAGGCTTATATTTATTTATGTATGTATATACACATTTTATTATTTCTTTATATGTTGCTTGAGAGCAACAAAATTTACCACTTCTATCTATCTATAACGATTTATATAAATATATATAAAACAATATCTTCCTAAGCTTTTTTCTCTCGAGATGTTGTGCTGACAAGCTAGATTGTGAATAAGTATTATGCAGTCGATAAAGTAAGACTACACCATTATTACTAAATATTTCAACTATTGAAAAATATCTTTCGAATTTACATATATAATAAATATAATAGTATACATAATAATAATAATAAAATAATAATAAAAATAATATATAATAATAATAATATATAATAAAAGTAAAAATAATATATAATAATAATAATATAAATAGTAATAACAATTATATAAAAATAAAAAAATAAATGAAAATCTACAATAAATAATAAATTACATAGTAAAAGGTCAAAATCTGATTCAAATGAATAAGTACATATTTGTATTTACAGATCTATATATACACTCTCAACGAGCATGGCGCAATCATTAATATTTAACACCCGCCGTATTTGGCTTTAGTAATGCATATATTATGAGCTGTTAGGCTTTTAGCCAGAGCTAATTATGGCCACTTATAGACTTGGGCTTTCCAGTAAATAAATATCATTTATTATTGAACCACGGCCAAGATTTTCTATTGTTTTTGAGCTGCACATGTCAGCACAATTCCGTAAAATTGACTGTGGCTGGCGTCAAATTGGCAATGACTCAAGTAAAAGCCGCCAGCCATTCAATAGGCGCCACTTGCCAACGCCAACGCGAGCGCCAGCGTCAGCGCCAGCAACAACAAAGACTTTGATTTTTTCTTTATTCCTGTATTGTCAAACAGCAGCAACAATTGCAACAACAGCAACCGGCAGCTACTCCGCACGTGACCATTGACAATTTGTGATCCGAGTTGTTGGCCATTTATGACCCGCTTTGACTCCGTCCGCCCCCACTGCCGCCGCCCCATTCGCCTCTTTTTTTTCTGCTGTATTTTATTTTGTTGCCGCTTATTTGAGTTTGGGCCAAATGGCGCACACTGTCAAGAAGTTTACTCGTTGTCGTCGATTTGAGCTTTAATATTTCCTGCAGGCGCATTTGTCGACTTTTAGGGCCTGGTCCGGCCTGGCCTGGTCGGGGCCCAACATCAAAGCGTTGGCGGACACTCAAATTGCTCCGGCAGTCCATTCACTTGTTGGAGCAGACGAGGCCCGAGAGTCATAATACGATTCCGATTGCCCATGGCCGGCCCAGCGACAATCTCACCTAAATTAACTCCAAAATTAGACAAGCACTTTGATTGCTAGCCATAAGAGATCTTCTGCAGTTCCCAGAAATATCTGCGATGTCCATAAAGTGCCCTTTGTTACATGCCGGCAAAGGAAGTTATAAAATATGGAAAATATATACGCACATGTGTGTGTGTTCGGGTGTGTGTGTGTGTGGCTCTGGGCTTAGACATTTGATTGGATTTCCATTAGATTAGATTATTATGCATAAAAGTTCCATTAGGTGCGTTTATCAAAGCGTAAGTCCGGCCCATAACAATGCTCGAGTTATTAAAGCTTTTCGGGGCGCAAATTAAATAAGGGCCGGGTCAAAGGTCGCCCGGGGCCAGCTGGACCCTCGTTAGGTCGACTGCATTATTGGAATATATTTTGGAAAATTGTAACTTTTAACAATTGCATTTCGTGTGCGTCTCATGAATATTAATTTATTTATGGCCATAGAAATTTATAGCCAGCCCCACTCGGCCCTAATCTATGTTCGAAAATCTTTGTGCAAGCGCAGCAAAACTAATTTTATGATGGATTACCTGAGGCAAGGGTAACAGAGGGCCTCAGAAGTGGTTGCAGAGGGCTGCAGCTATCGCGTTCGCTCCGCTGTCCATCAACTGCAGCACAGCGTGAGGCTCGCCACGCTTATCACACACGCACACTCGCATGTAGTTGGAGTCCATAGGGCAGAGGCTTCTCCAGCTCCTCTCCTCTCCTTTGCGCTAATAGAAACCTCAAAGTGCATTTTCTTTTGTTGACATTTGTAAAATGCAAACAGAACACGCAGAGGCGAGCAGATAGATAACCGAGCGGACACCGACACGGACACGGATATGGATATGGACACGAACACAGCGAAGGGCTGTGGCTCGCATCAGTCAAAGTGATTAGATCATGGCAGCGGGCATGTCTGCGGATGGGATAGATAAGTTAAGCCGCTGTCCGGGGCGGGCTCCATAGAAGTGTTGTGGGAGCCTCAATTAGTTCGATTTTATTGCACCGAAACGGGCATAAGAATCGTACGGAATGGTTATGGCAATGACTTCTTCGGCTTCTACTGCTGCTTAGCCCGTTTGCCAGTTCTTTTACGATATTGACACTAGAAATCGTGACTTTTTCATTATGAACGGGATTTACACGTGTTTATGGCAGCTCATAAATGGGTCGCACTTGGTCCTCAGTTCAGTTCAGTTCCGTTCCATTCCGTTCCGTAAGTTGGTAAGTAAGTCGCCAATTTACGTTGATTGCGGCACAAATCTCCAGGTACGACGGCACACATTAAGATCTTAGCCAAGTCGTGGCCCCGCCATTGTTGGGATAGTGCTTTGGCAAATGGAAGTTTGCTTTGAAGTGGAATGACACCTGCTGACAAATAGTTGCAATAAAAGGTCTAAGTGCTGCGTGTTGTTCTCGTGCCGAGTCAGTGCGTCACTCCTTGGCAAGAAGGATATTGGCAGGACGCGTGTCTGCTCGCTCGTCTCATCTCGGACTAATCGTGGGCCAACATGAAATTCATGCCGCATCGAATTAGCTCTTCTAGCCACGTCGTTGACAGGCACGGAGCACGGAGCACGGAGCCAGAAAGAAGATATTATGCAAAATAATATATAATTTTGATAGCACCCAATTTGAGCCTGTCATAACAAATGTGCTGAAACAAGGCCTGAATATGTATGCCCCGAACCAAGCGCTATCCCAACCCAGACGAGGCACGCAAGAAAATTTCGGAATGAAAAAAAAAACAACAACCCAACAACAACACCAACAGGACAATAGCCGAGGGGAAAAAATCGATATATGTAAAAAATGTTTGCATGACTTTAGGAAATTTAGCAAAGTTCTTTTTTCTGCGCTCGCTCGGACTGCCTGTGGGCTCGCGTCCTGGCTGCTCGTTGGGCCTGCCCAAATAAAGCTTCATTGATATGAAAAATATCTTTTAAATGCCATAAAGTAGCTGCCGGTAGGGGCGGCCCCTCTGAAGAGCGGCAAAAACAACACTCATAAAATTAATATGATATAATAAAGAAAAATTTGCAAGCTGCCAAAACCATAACGATTGATTCTGAATTATGGCCAGCAGTCGGGGACGCGGCCTAAAATGTTTTCGGCTGCGGGTAGGGGGAGGAGTTGCGCCTTCAAAGGCCACATTGCCGCAATATGTTTTGTGGGGCTCAAAGCGAAACCGATTCGAATAAATAACACGGGCCACATAAAATCAAATATGCTGCGCTATCGAGAAAGTGAAATGGTCTGGTTGCGTCTCAGACGGAGACGTGGCCGCAAGGAATTTTCTAGGGATTACCGCGCCACTTGCTCAGCCCCCTTGGCTGCGGCGGGGCGCGGCGTCGAGGGGGAGTGTGTCAAATTAATCACGGCATTGTTCAGCGCTTTTCAAAATAATAAATACTTCAGCGCTACTATAAAATAAATTACTCAAAATCATTTTACTATCGCCACGGCGCACGGCATAGAATAGAATGGAATAGAATAGAGGTTCGCTGGAATGGCATATGTTGCTCTGCCAGATATGTTTGGACAGTTTTAAAATTTGGTTTCACTTTTCCCCCCACCCCCCAGCCGGCACCCCAAACACACACACAGACACACATGCACATCGGCTGTGGTCCCGTGCCCGTTGCTCGTTGTCATGCGTTTTGTGTGTCAACTTCAAATGAAATGAAATGTCTGGGGAATTTGTAGATCATTAATAACCTCGCACACAAAACAACAACAGAGAAACGCATTGGGCCACTTAGGAGCCATGAATGGGCGTTCGACTAGAGACAACGACAACGACGGCGCGGCAGTCGGCAGTCGCCAGTTGTCAGTGTGGCCCTCGCATTGTGCGCGCCAGCAGCAGCAGCAGCAGCAGCAGAAATACGTAATAAAAATGCCAGGCGAACCCCGAGCGGCTGTGGCACAAAATTGGAATAGCAAAAATTAATCACAGCGGGAGAATTGAATGAAAGAAAAAAAAAAGAACAGACACAATCGCTGCCGGTTACAAGACACCTTTTAGTATATAAATACGCTAACAGAATATCTGAAGCAACATGAGATCAGCTGTTGTTGTTTACTCTCTCGGGTGCAGCCGAATGCGAGGGCCAGATTTCATATATATATATACATATATATGCATGGAGTCTGTAGACAAGTTGTGCGATTATCAATCAGAAGCAAGTTTCTCAAGGCGATGTCAATCAATTAAAGTGGATGTTCTACTCTTATACGTAGAGTCTAAATCAAGCTACAATAAAAGTTGATTTTATTCAAGTTTTGGCTTTATACGAATCCTGAATATACTAAAAGTATTTATTGTTTAACATAGATCTATTTTATGTTTTATATATTATATTTTATATTTTATATTTTAAATTTTATATTTTATTATTTATATTTTATATTTTATATTTTATATTTTATATTTTATATTTTATATTTTATATTTTATATTTTATATTTTATATTTTATATTTTATATTTTATATTTTATATTTTATATTTTATATTTTATATTTTATATTTTATATTTTATATTTTATATTTTATATTTTATATTTTATATTTTATATTTTATATTTTATATTTTATATTTTATATTTTATATTTTATATTTTATATTTTATATTTTATATTTTATATTTTATATTTCATATTTCATATTTCATATTTTATATTTTATATTTTATATTTTATATTTTATATTTTATATTTTATATTTTATATTTTATATTTTATATTTTATATTTTATATTTTATATTTTATATTTTATATTTTATATTTTGTATTTTAATTTTAATCACATCAATCACAGAACTGTTACTCATTATTCATTCTTTTAGTCCGATTATTTAGTCCAAGTCGATTTCAATTTAGATTTTCACCACGTTTTCCTCTTTCAATCAATTATCTATCTGTAATCTCTCTCGACGTCTCTCATTCTCCTTTCCATAGTCTCTCAATCAAGCAAAGTCTCTCAATTCACAAGTTGATTTCCCATCGCTTTCGTTGTGTATTTTTAGTGTCTCCATGGCAATTTTAAGCCTCTGCGATTTATGTGGAATTGAAATAAAATTCATGTGCATATTTTGTTGGTCTTTTCAGTTCACAAATATTTGTTGAATCCGACGACCTGCCCCCTCAGTGTGAAACTGGCACAACAATTTTCCATTTTCAGATTCGCATTTTCCTATTATTATTTTGTTCTCGTTGCATTTCGTTTTGTTTTTATTTTTATTTTCTGCTGCCGTTGTTTAGAGGGGCTTTTTTTTGGGGTGGGGAGTCGCAGCCACTTCCGCCCCAAGTTTCGGCTTTGTTTTTGTCTGCTGCCACGCTTTTTTAACGCTGCACTTGGGAATACGAACTAGACTGGGGCATTGGAGTGGGGAGTATGCCCCACCCACAGCACCACGACATAAAAATCTTCGCCACTAGCTGGGTCCATAAAATATGGCGTGTGCATCTCCTGCTTTGTTTGCGTTTAATTTGGAGCGGGAAATGTCAAAAAGCTACACGAAATTGAGTAAACAAACCATTAAAGCAGATTATGAGACTTATAAACATAAACTAAACGGGAGAGCATTTGCTTAAAGCGAGACACAGACGAAAAGATTGAGCTGCCAGCAAATATGCAAATTGAATAGTGAAGTGAGGAAAAAAAATAAGACATACTACGACCGGCCTCAGCCTAATCGTTGTTAACTTAATTATCAAATGGCTCTTGCCAGACTTCTGTCAGTTTAACAGTTTTTCGTTTTTAGTGTTTCGCCTTTCGTTTTTAGCTTTTGCCTTTTAGTTCTGCTCGACAATTTTGAAATATGCATTAAGTCTTTTTTCGGGTGCTCACTCATGAATATTCAACGGAGCCAAACACTTGATGAACTCGTAAATTTTCCGACATCGCCTTTTAAATATGCATGAAAATTAAATTGGCCTTTGGCTGCACATAAGCTGATATTTAAATCTATATATTTTATATTTTATTGCCCGCCCGTCACTCGTCTCGTGTGTCTCGGAACAACTTGATTTGTCTCTTTAGCTGTTTTCTAACAATTTAATTTGCCGCGCTACATAGAAAATATTTTATTGAGGAAACTCTTTTTATTTGTTTATTCAGCTCACACGCTCGCACGCATTTACCTAGCACCAGGTTAGTGCCAAGATTGATGGATAGATAATGTGACTGATAAATCTCCATTACGCAGCATCCTTCTGCTGACTGCCTGCCTGCCTGTCTGTCTTCCGTTGAGAGTTAATTCGAAGGCGCAGGAGACAATGATTTGATTTTTGGCACTGTCATTGTCATCCTTAGCAAGGTGATTTGTGGACACGCCCAGCCATTGGTAAGCTGCCAGCCCGTTTCCTCTTCATTTGTCATAGCCCACAGACACAGATAGAAACACACCAAGTGATTGAGAATAGGCACAACAGACACGAAAAAATGCTGCAGCCATAAAATTGCCGATTGATTGGCATCAATGATGGCATTTTAACCAAATCACAGACGCATTCGGCACAGATACCCCAATCAGCTGGGGACGCCAACGTGTCATCGTTAAACCAACCATAAAGCTCCATCTGCAGCTGACTGAAGGTGTCTGCCGTCAATTGTTCTCGCATAAAACTAAACGCGAAATCGTTTTATAGTTCGGCCTAAAGCCCAGACTCAAATGAGCGAACATTGAAGACACTCGGCCAAAGGCGAGGCAGGATATTAACACAATATAAACTGGACATCGATCATAGCTGCTGAGACATGTCTCTAAGTGCTGATAAATCAAGAGAAATATCTGGGAATTGGAAATTGAATTCAAATTGCTTTATCTTCAATTATTAAACTCGAGTTTAAAGTCGGGATAATTATGCAGTTAGCTAATTAAATACATGTATAAATTTGCCGGCAGTTATAAATAAATGCTGTTATTCTATGCAATGGGCTTATTTGAATATGATTTAAATATGAGTAGGCCGGAGGCAAATTGTGTTTGGCGAAATGATATAATATCGATTTCCCTGTGTAAGCAAAGCAGACAATTTGTTTTCGATGCGCTGTGTGCATAGACACACTGCGAAAGAGAAAGGACGTGTGTGTATTAAAGCATTCCGAGGGAAAATAAATAGTACGAGGCAGTGGCAAGAACAACGGACAAGAGCAACAAACATCAAAGGATGCAGCGCACACACACAGCACACACACATTTAGAGATACACAGAGCACACACATTCACATAAGTAGGGAAAATCGCTTATGCAGGAAGCACTTTTCTTAGGGGCTCCTGCTGAGATTTTCCACGCAGCGGCAACTGCTGCCGCTGCAAGGATAAGAGCCCGAGCTCTTATCCTCTAACTCTGCGGGCTGCGAGTGCTGCTGGTTTGTGTGGGAACGTGATTTCAGCATAATTCCTTATATCAGCGCATAAATGGAGCATGCCAGCGACACACACACACACGCACACACACACCCTCACATATGGAAACAAACACTCACACACTCAGAGTCGCACTCACACTCCCAATCACAGTCACAGTCACGGCCACATGCCGCCAGGAGCCAAAGGACCAAGCTGCACTTTTCCAGTTTAATGCGGCAGGCAGGCAAGCAACCAGGCAGACAGGCAGCCGCGCGGCAAGCAAGGCGCCTGACAGTGCTTCTCGGCTCTCAGAGCTCACATTTATCGCTGGCGGGTCAAGTACATTAAAAACGAATGCCAAATTTGCCGAAAGTCCCAGCACACAAACATATGTGAGAAGCACATGCAAAAAGTCCTTACAATCCTTAAAATAACCAAAAGTCTAACAGCTCGTTGTGTGGTGCTGGGCAGCTAAAGCGTTTAACTTATCAATATGCAGACGAAGAATTTGCAACTTTTATTTATTTGTAATATTTACTGGATATATTAATGCTAAAAGTAAGGATTACAAAAATACATTTCGGATTTGAAGTTCGCATTATGAATCCAAAATATATTTTTATTTAGTTCTAAATCTATAATACAATTAATTGTATTTAAGTTTCAAAATGCTCAATCTGAAATTAATTTACTGATGGAAAAAAGAGAATTTCTCAGCTTAAGTTAGCTTTGTTGACGAAAAATTAATTTTAGACTCATAACAGTGCTCCTCTCCACGGAAAACTTTAGAAAAAGATAAATCTTTCGCAAGTTGAATTTCGAAATTGTTTTTTTTTTCTTCTAAACTGATTTTTCGTATACTCAAAATTGAATATATTTATAGGCTGTAATTTTTTAGGGTAATCCGAATCAAAATTGAATATATTTAAAGGTTGTATTTTTTTTGGGTAATCCGACTATTTATTAAATATTTGTATTTATTCATTATACTTTATTTTTTTATTAGCAAATTTTCACTCTGGCGATTAAATAATAAGATTAATACTTTTATTTTACTTGCAAAATGTAGAACTTTTTGTAGTCCTTTTTTGTGAGATTGGGTATAAATTAAAAAATATAATATTATAAATTTTTTATTATGTAAGACTTAACGAGTTGAAACCATTGCTTGCTTCGTCAAACCTAAAAAAAATTAGTAATCGCTTTTATTTCTTTCACGACTGCTTATAGATTAATCACGTATCAGAATTACTCAAAATGTATATAACATTTAAATAAAAATGAAATAAAATTAAAAAAAAAAATTATATAAAATGTATATAACATTATATAAAATGTATATAAAATCAAAAAAAAAAAAGATATAAAATTTAAACAAAATGTATATAAAATTGAAATAAAATTTATATAAAATGTAAATAAAATGTATTCAACGATACTCCACACCAAGTCAAGTCCAATATCATTAATTCAACTCTACTCTAAATTATTTGCCTACAAATTGACTGCTATTTATCAAATACACTGTGCATATAACTCTTCAAGCTACCCACGAGTGGCATAAAAAAGCCGCACACACGACCGATCCGAGCATCATTCAGTTTTCGAAAATCGAAAATCATCGAGTGCCAATTTACAATTTGTAAATCGAAAAGGCAACCGACGCCAATGCGCAATCCGCAATTCCCATTCCGCAGGCGGCGTATGACCAACAGGCGGATGAATCGCCAGCGTCAAAGCCAGGCCCAAGCCCCCGCCTTGACCGCATCAGCATATGCACACACACACACACACATATATGTGTGTGTATACCTCGTTCACACACGAGCTAACACTCAGGCACAACCGTGTGGCATGCACAGCGATAGGTGTGTATGCCAAAGCCGAATCATGAAATTCGAGCGCTTTAAAATTGAGCCCATTGATTTTTGTGTTGAGCGTGTCCTTGCCCCGCACCGAACTCTCCTCTCCTGAGTGTGTGTGTATGTGTGTGTGGGTGATTGTGTTTTTGGTATTTGTTTTAAAAATATTTCTGGTTTTGCCGCATTTTCATTGATGCCCCGCACAGCAGCGTCAAAGGCTGCACACCAATCCATTCACATTCACATTCACATATCCATTCGGAGGATGCTCTGTTGCGGGTGGGTAATTTTTCAAGTACTTGGGTGCCATGTTCCAATATTGTTTGCTTAGCTTCTGTGAGTCAAGAGAGCGTGGCAGCAGCCGGCAATCGGCAGCAAAGGGTCGGGATATCCTATGTGTGTTTTATGGTTTTTTCCAATATATGTATTGGGACAAGAAATCAAGGATTAAAATGAACAACATCCGCCCAGGACCTGGCTTATTTGCGTTCGCGCTTAGCGCCGTCAAGGGTTTTGATTTCGTCAGCCAGGATGCTGCGGGTGTCCCGAAAAAAATGCCACCATTTATACAAATTGTTGAACAAATATTTGGCTTTCAAAGTTGCCTGCAAAAGGAAAACAATGAGGCGACCTCTGACCTCTGACCGAAATATATAGAAAAGCAAAAACAAAAAGCCAGCAGCAGCAGCGAAATTCTTTATTGAATTAATGGATTATTTCTGTGTCAAAACATCTGCGTTCTCGAAACGAATTACTTTTTATTATTTTTCCTTTCTGCATTTTTTATTTTTTACATTTCTATTTATATTATTTATTCAAAGCGAGACCCTGACATATTTATGCCTTTTGTGCGCCGAGAGCTTAAACTGTCCATTTGTATACAGAGCGCTTTATTGGTTCTGTTTTCGGTCAATAATTGTAGAGAAATTAACAATTAAATCTGCTGAGAATTCCTCGAATCCAATTACAGTTGAGAGCTTCATTAAAAAGCGTTGACAAGCTCTTGTCGCTGGGCAACCAAGGGCGCTCCCCCTTAAAGCTCGTTGTCATCTAATTTTTTTTGGCGAACGCCCACGATTCTGCAGAGTGGACTGACCTTGAAAAGGGTATTATGATTTGTGGAGTATTTTTAGATTCATACGCAGCGAAATGGCCCCATTTTCGCTTTCATCGTCGGCGGCTATATAATTGTTTCCCCCCTCTTGGAGCTGCAATTGTGCAAAACTACAAATCCTGCCGAATAGTTTGTTGCATGTTTAAATTACATTACGGCCACAAGCACAGCTGGCGCACAAACACAAAGAGCAAAGCACAAAAAGCCATGTCAATTTTCTATTCCAATTGGCCAAACAACATACAAAAGCCAAGGGCTGGGCTGGGAGCGGGCGGTGGGGCGGCTGGGCGGTCAGGCAAATACAGTTGTAGGCTCGTTTTTATTTTTATTAGCCACATTCATTCCAATTGCGGCTACTCACACACACATGGGCACCTAAACACATGCCACAAATTGGCCAAAAGGAAAATCGAGGCGTTTGGCAAACTTTATTTTTTCTTCGTTCGCATTAAAATGCACTTGTTAACAAGTAATTTGTCGGGCAATGGCAGATATTTGCTTATCGCAGTCATGAAATCAGTTCAGCGAAATAAAAAAGGTTGAATATTTGATTAGATAGCAACGCCGGGCGTCGGCCGTTGGGCGCCCCATCGGGGGTCTGTTGACCCCAAAGCCGGCAGGCAAAAGCAAGAAAAAAAAAAAGGACAACGATTTCTATTTTGCATTTAATGTAGTCAAAACTGTTTGAAGCTTATTGTGCTCTTCTTTCCCTTCCTGATTGCTAATTGAAGCTGGGGCTTGGGGGCATCGTCTCATGTACTATTTATATAAAATAAGAGCTGAGGATGCACTTATAATTAAGATACGGACAGCTTTATATGGGGGCGAATTATGAGTCGCTCTTCCCACACATAAACATCAAATTAAGTACTTCAATAAGTCTCAAGCAAGAACGTAATCTTCTCCGAAGCGGGCCTGAAGAGCTAAAAAAAAACCTCATTACGCTCACCGAGGGGAAATCGGAGCTATATGTACTTATGCTGCTTATAACTTTAACACTTAAGCCGCAATGAAGTCGACTTGCAGCACTTGAAAATAATACTACAATATGGTTATGGTTTTACAAAAAACAAGCAGGGACAGAGAAAGAGAGAGTCGAGAGGGGGAGAGAGGGAGAAATGTGAAGGCAAAGGCGAGTCAAATGAAATCCCCAGTGAAACCAAATCAATTTCAATCAAACAAATGCAACCGTCCGAGGAGAGGCTCAGGCATCGAAATCCACTCAAGTGAACCAATAAAAAAAGAAGAAGAAGAAGAAGTAATACAAACAAGGAAAGAATCGAGCCCCGGCAGGAAAAGTCAAGAAATTAAAGGGCCGAGGGGCGGAGCAGCAAAGTGGAACGGAGTTTGGGCATTCTTCGATTGAAATTGAAATGAAATGCATGTTACAAAATAATTGAGAATAATCGAATTTAAATCACATTTACTTAACGCTGATGACGACGATAATGACGATCAGCTGCTGTGGCTGGCATCGATAACAACGGCAACTGCTGGCGCGATTTGAGGGCTGCCTGAGAGCGACTGTCACAGTTTGTCACCAGCAAAGGCAGCATCAGCAGCAGCGGCATAAATCCAATTACACATGGCACAATTCGAAGAGGACTAGACACATATATACATATATATGCTCGACAGACGATTTGTATGAGAATTTAGAGCCCACCCCGCAATTGAATCTGAGTCACAGCCCGGTCACAGTTGCAGTTGTCGCCATCGACAAATCGCTGGCCCAGCCAAGCGCAACATTACAAACTCGAAAAGTGCATTTCCATTTGCCAAGCACCACAGTAATTAACGGTGAATGTGTGTGTGCGAGTGTGTGTGTGTAGTATTTCGATGCCAGATGTTTGACCTGAAAGGTTACGCCTCCTCCCTTTTAGAAATGCTCGGGACCAAAAGTCAACACACAATCGAGCAAATAAAATATAATCATAGCCGTGTGTGCTAATGAACCAACAAGGACAAACAGCGAGCCACAACCGGAAAAGCCAAAAACCCTAAATTCCATTGATAATTTTACGAAAATTTACGAAATTTTACGGAAATTCACTTCATGTGCGTGAAATGCATTTCACATAAATAAAATTAAGTTTAGCTGGGAAAATATTTTGGAAAGTATGTTGTCAGACAATGACAAATGAAATTTTGTTTGATATTTTAAAATATATTAGATTATTATTAAATTATATTTTATTAATTTTAGTATTTAAATAAAGATTTTTAAAAGATTATAAAAAGCGATTATTATTTAAATAAAGATTTTTAATATATAATTTTGAGTATCCTGGGTGGAATAAAAAGATTTATGTGGGAACATATTTGGGAAAAGTATGATTCTAGGCAATTGAATATTAAATTTGATTTTATATGTTTAAAGATAAAAGTTTTAATTTCAATTTATATCTTTTAAAGCTTAGTAGAAACTTACTAAATAGAATAGAAATAGAAAAAATTGATTTTGGGTGAGAAAATGTTTGCAAAATTCTGCTTTCAGGTAAGAATTATGCATTTGATTGTATATTCTTAAAAAGAATATAGACTTGAATTAAAATTATAAATTTTAAAAGACTTTTACCAATTTGCTAAGTGAATAGATACTCATTAAAAATACTAAAATTTATTTGAGGTGTGAAAATACTAGGGAAAATTCTGTATTCTGACAAATATGTATTTATTTTGGAATTAATATATTTTGAAGATGATTAAAAATTTACTAAATAAATAAAATTTACTATATAAATATATTTTAATTATTTATTAGTAATATTTTGTCATTTATAATGCATAATAAATGTTGAAAAATTACAACGGTTTGCAATAGTCTATAGGAGAGGGAAAGATCGGATAGAGAGAGAGAAAGAGTGACCACTACTCTATATTATTATATAGTGTTCTGTCTCTAATATATAATTATATATAATATTTTCTTTATTATTCATTTGAAAACTCTTTAAGCATAAATACGCTAATAAACACAAAGAGTAAAGTCATAAACATAAAAGTAAAATGTTTTAATTTACATTAAAATCCAGAAAGTATTTCGTGAATTGTTTAACCTTACGTTCAACATATCCACATAAATGTCAACAGCCACCCCTGGAACCACATCAAGTTCGCTATTCCAACTCGAGTAAGCCCAAACTAACCTTTATTCAACAGATACACAAAAAGAGTCAAACCTGTCAAAATGTTATTCCCATTTTCTTTTTAATTTAACGCTCATTTTCGAGGCAAAACGCAATGCGACTGAACTTCCGACTGAGCACACTCCGAACAACCCGAGCAACCCCTGCACCAAAGTGTTAATGTCTAAATTGCTTTTTTTGTTGCTGTTGCCGTATTGTTGTATTGTTCGTTTGGGTTCGGTTCGGTTCGCTTCGGGCTGGCTGTGGAACCCTGCGCACTTTTCCAACATTTCCATTTCCAAACAGTTCGACTTGTGTTTTTGTGGTTACGCTGTTTATTTTTCAATTGAGGTTTTGACGCAATTCCGTCAATGGAGCTGCCAATGTTTTATTTATGCCGCCCCCGGAACGATGAGTGTGTGTGCGTATGTGTGTGTGTGTGTTGGAGCATTGCAACCCCATCAGCTGGTCGGGACATGTGTGTGAAATGGGATCTTAGACTCACCTTCATCAGCCGTCGCCGGGTGCTGTTCGCCCAGGCAGCCGGGGAGGTTCAGGACCAGGGCGATGCCAACTAGGGCAGCCCACAGGACTGGCAGCCAGGACGACTCCTTGCAATAGTTGCCCTTATTTTTGTTGTTGTTCCCATTGCAGTTGTTCTCGTTCGTTGTGCACATCGTGGCAATTGCGCGCTGCGGCATTCCGCAGCGTGGGGCAGGGGCAGGTGCGCGATCTATTAGAGTTTTAACTTTGATATTGGCTGCCTTATTTATTCGGTTAGCAGTGGCTGGGTGGGGCTCGCCTCGCCTGGCCCCGTCGGAAAGTCGTTTGCACGTTCGCGCAGTCAGCGCTTAAAGTTCTCGCGTTGCGTTTGTTAATTTCGTGTTTTTCATAAGTATTTCATTTCGCCGGGCAGCTTTTCCGAGTTCGCATTTGATGTTTGTTCTGTGTTCATTGTATTGCATTTGCATGCATCACGCTCGCTCTCTCGCTCGCTCTCACTCTCGCGCCTTGCCGCACTAGCCGCAGTTTGTTTTGCGCTCTATAAATGTGGTTTTTCGTGTTGTTTCAGTTTGATTTGATTTGCAGTTGGTTTCTGCCATAGCCGTGCGCCACTGTAAATAGAAAATGGAGAATTTTCACGAATTAGTTTTCATTTATGCATAACAACAGCAACCAAATATTGAATTGCAATTGGATTGAATCATTTCTATTTCCATGTTGTGGCCTGCAAAGCGTTTTGATCGTTTCTCTTGCCAGATTATTAAACATTTTGTTGCCACGACTTGAGCGGATTATTCTCGACAAAATGTTTATTTATTTATCTTAAATCTAAGCCGATTTGCACAAGTGTAGGAAAACATTTCAAATTTAAGCTAGCGCAACATTCATTTAAGCAACAATGGCTTCAATTACCGTACATTAAATAAGAATCATATTTATATACATTTATTAAATAAAGATTGAGAATGCAGAAATACTCAAGAAATATAGTATAATAATATAAATAATGTATTTAAATAATATAAATAAAATAAAATAATAAATTGTATATTTGAATAATATATTTGTAGAACCTTGCGTAATAATATAAATAATATAAATTTAAAAAAAAATAAAAAAAAAATATTTGTAAAAAAGCTTCCTTTCTTGCCTAATAATATAAATAATATATAAATACTAATATAAATATATATATAAATTTCAATATAAATAATATATATAAAGAAGCTTCCTTACTTGCTTAATAATATAAAAAATATATAAAAAATTTATAAATAATATATTTAAATAATATAATTAATATATTTAAAGAAGCTTCCTTGCTTGCTTGCTTAATAATATAAATAATATACATTTATAAATAATATATTTAAATAATATAATTAATATATTTAAAGAAGCTTCCTTGCTTAATAATATAAATAATATATAAATAATATATTCAAAGAAATTTCCTTGCTTGGCTTTATTTTGTTCTCCGGCCTCTCTATGTGTGTTTGGCAAACATGTGCCATGTGCCAGCTTAAAGTTGCAGCAGCAAAGAGTTAGGAGACGAATGGCCTTTGGCATTAGCTGGCGAGGGGGCAGCTGGGGCTGTGGCGGGCTTCCCTTTGGTAAAAATAACTCATTTGGAATGCATGGCCTCTGCCAAAGACTTTAGTAATCATTTTGATGGCAACTATTTAAATATTAAAAATGCCTGAGAGCGGTTTCAGTGCTCGACAGGCACAGCCTGGGAGCAATATGGCTGATAGATTACAGTGCCCACTTTGGAGAGCAGCCAAGTGACCAGGTTGCAGTTGGTCAGCGGCCACACGGGCCGCCCTCCCGAGGGCCCGAGTAAATAATAAATAAATAAATATTTATTTTAATATTAAGCAACAAGAATGCTGAGCTGTCGCTCGGGGCCCAATATGAAAGGAGCGTTTTCGTGAAGCTTTCAACATGACAAAACAAATTGACCTCAATAATTTTTTTTTATAACAAATAACTCAGGATTGTCGTGAAGTCGACCAAAAAGGTCGTAAATGTAACCAAATAAAAGCGCTCAGGGTGAGCGCAACTTATTCACAACTTGCACACACACGCCCACTGGGGGGGCTGTCATTCACAGCGAAAGTCTCGGCTGTGTGGCCAGGTGAAATATTGCTTAATATGAAGTAAATACAAAGATTTAAGTAGCAATCAGGCTCTCTGCGAGCAGCGAGCAGCGAGCGCTTCCCCACCGACTTGTGCCACGTATGTGCTCCACTTTATTTCTCTATTCCGCTTTCAGCCGTTTCGCAAGCTCCACTTTTGGCCAGGCTAAGAGCTTTCCAGCAATTCCTCAAAAGCAAACACACAGCAGAGAAAGAAGAACTCGAAGGCGCCAATAGAACCAGGCGCGCATCCAGCTGACGCGGGTGATTGAATTGACTAATGCGGACTGGGAAATGTATTAACAACGAACAACGAAAATGCATAACTAATAGAATTTAACATCTCTTGAGGGGGAGGAGACTTGTCGCGATTGTCGCAGACTTTGACCGCTCTCTACTTCACTCTTCGTCAACGTCAACCAGCAGCTCGATGTATTCATTATTTTCGGAGTCGGAGCCATCGTCGATGGCGTTGTCGTCGTCCTCCTCGTCTAGGATCACAACTATCGGCTTGCCGTGCTTGTACTCGAAGTACGTAAAGTGGTGGCGGCACACCGGACATCGACGATTATAGTGCACGATATCGCAGTAGGAGTCCAGGCACTCAAAGCAGAAGGAATGCTTGCACTGCAGGACGACCTCGTTCTTCTTTCCCATCAGGCAGAAGGCGCAACGGTCCACCTCAGTATTCGGCGATTCCATTTTGCACTTAATTTTTATGAATTTTTTGTTTAGAATCTCCTTTCTGCACTTTTCGACAAGTTTTCAAAAGTAAGTACAGAAGATTGTTTGAAAATCAATGAAATGTGGGCAGGTAAAACTATATGAATACGTATCTTGATCATTTCGAGGGGGGAAACGATATATGTGATATGATCAGACTTGAGTAGGAATTCTTGTTATGAAAGGATGTATTTGATATGATTAGACTTGAGTTGGGATTCTTGTTTTAAAACGATATTTTTGATATGATTAGACTTGAGTAGGAAATTCTGGTTATATAACGATATATGTGTTTTGATCAGACTTGAGTAAGGATTCTTGTTATATCACGATATATGTGATATGATCAGACTTGAGTAGGGATTCTTGTTATATAACGATATATGTGATATGATCAGACTTGAGTAGGGATTCTTGTTATATCACGATATATGTGATATAATCAGACTTGAGTAGGGATTCTTGTTATATAACGATATATGTGTTTTGATCAGACTTGAGTAGGGATTCTTGTTATATCACGATATATGTGATATGATCAGTCTTGAATGGGAATTTTTGTTATATAACGATATTTGAGCGCTTGATTTTGAAATTGGGATAAGGTCTTTGTTTCGAGATATTTCGAGTTTTACGTTTTAAGGAATTAAACAAATATTTTTGCATTATGGAAAATGGTTTTTCGACAGCAAAGTAGTGCCAACATTCAAGTATTTATTATGACTGTGAAATTTATAAGCATGTTCAAAAGGAAATGTAATTTTTGAAAGGTTAAAAGGACTTATACCACTTTCAAGTTTTGCAAACAGAAATATGTGATATCATCAGCCTTAAGGGCGCCCATTGCAGTTCTAACCCGCGCTGCGCTCCTGGGCGCTAGCTTGCTAAGCTCGCAGTGTGTCACAGGTGAGTTGGAGCCGAAATAAAAGTAGCTGCCAGCTGGCTCTGGCAACCAACTACCAACTGGCAACTGGCAACTGGCTACAATGCATGAATTGCCATTCATAATATTAGCGCGTCGAGGCGATGACGAGGACAGCGAGGAGGAGACACGCTGGGGCAAACAAAGAGCTGGAGCCATGTGCCATGTGAACGTATATAGATATATACACGAATATATATAGACTATGTACATATCCGTGTATGGGCAGGCTGTTGGGCCCACAAACTACACGTGTACGCAAAGCAATCAACAAGCAGGATACGAGGCGAATGAGTAACATAAATAATAAAAATGAGAGTTGCTGGCGCAGTCACCTCCTTCACGCGCCGCCGCCGTCTCTTCTCTGCCATTCACAACATTCGCATGAATGATGTCTGAATGGTAAATGTGTGAGTGGCAGCCTGCTAGGATATCTGAGCTGAATGGGCCGCACGTTGTGCCGAGGGAGTCCTCGCCGCTGCACGCTGCTTATTTATGCTCCGCCTATTGGCTCCACTTGAGACCCGAGACCCGAGACCTCAGAGAACAGAGAACAGAGCCCAGATCCCCAAACCTCAAACCAGATATGTACAGTCGGCCCCCGTATTAGAGTCTAGCGCAAATAGAAAATATTTATGTATTATGCAAAGCAAAGCGCGTGGCACACTCGCTCTGCAGACGCTCTGCCAAATAATGCAAACCTGTTGGCTGAAAATCTAATTTTCGTGCTCGCACCGAGGTCGAGGGCGGGCCGCCCTCCATGCCACGTGTAAATATACACAAATTCAACCGATCTGAGACGGGTCTCTGGCACACTTCAAACACCCACGCAGCAGCCAGGCACACATAACTCACACGACAAGGCGGGGCAGGCGGCTGGAGCAGGCGGCTGGAGCCTTCACATGGGTATTTAATTTGGGGTTTACAAGCAGGCGACGTTGTAGCCAGGTACACTCAGTGCACAGACATTTAGTGGGAGAGGCAGTTGGGAGAGATGGACAATTGTTTATGCGCCTATTGTCGATTTGCCTGGGCAAAAGGATCTCTCCGGGGACTGCAATAAAATACTGAATAAATCGGGCAAATGGAAATGCGATTTTCCCCTTTATCTTGCACTTCGAACTCGCCTCTCAAGGTGGGGCTGACTTTCTTTAAGCTGCTCAATTCATTTTGTTGATTTTCGGGTTCAGCTACGCAAGCCCCGCAAACAATCATGAAATTCTGCACGCCAAGCCAATTTGCATAAGTGATTTGCTGCTGCTGGTGACTCGACAGAGTCGGTTCCAGCCCGCTTCACATGATCTCTTCATTCACATCCTGGGGCGCATCAAATGCTGCTTGCCTTGCCTCCCATTGAGGTAAACTGCGTCAAAATAGAACAACGTGACAAGCGCCAACAAATTTATGAACACAATCTCTACATGCAAAACGAATTTGAGACTCGGCGAGGACTGGACCGTGTCACATTGGCAGCTTGTAGCTGTCGTAGCTGGGGCGGGCAGGCGGACGGCTTGCAGTACGTAAAATTAATTAAAAAGGACGCATAGCGTTAGTCAAGGATTGTTGGCACAGACTGTGCCAGACACTGGGCACAGCGGACGGACTTGGGCACACAATGAATGGGCAAAAAGATGTCAACACTTTATTCAAGATGATGACGTCGTCGTCGTTGTCGTTGTCGTTGTCGTTCTCGTTGTCGTTGTGCTGTCCATTGTTGGCTGTCATTGTTTCATATTGCTCTTCTCATCGTCGTCGTCGTCGTCGTCGTCCTTCTGCCGCTGTTTATGAAGTGCCAGGATATCTGCACGTCGCCTTAGAGCGAAGGCGCATTGTTAATAATAGAATCTAGCTACTATTTTTGCTTGTTTCGCGTTACAAACTTCCAGCAACAGCAACAATAAGCACTTATTCTTTATTTTGTTTCCACTTGAGTCTGCAGGGAATTTCCTTTGAAAGAGGTTGCTTTGCTCTTTCAATTTCTGTTTCTCTTTCTCTTACTGTCTCGGCTGCAGATTCAGTTTCGGCTTCAGATTCAGCGTCTTTTCATTTCACGTAACTTCTGCTTTTTATGTCTTAATACATCGCCTCGCCTGAATAATGGGCACGAGCGTTTACCGACTCCCATTTGACATTTAAATAATTGAATTTAATATTTAATATTTTCGTGCTGCCAGGCAAAGGAAATTTTAACCACAATATGTGCCAAATACATATATCTACATATATATTTGATGATATAATTAATTCAATCTGATCAAAGATGTTTGCCTTGAATCTCTGGCATTCCGTTCAGTCGAAAGATTCTTTTGAAAATCAAAAGCCTTAAAACTCTTATTAAGCCACTTGGATTAGACACGAAAATGCTTGCCGCAAAAAGCCACAAAAAGGCGACAGACTTTTGCCATTGATGGTATTCAAATGTTCACAAAACTTTGCTTCAGCTTGCCAATATCCTGCAGACTCTATTTCCCTTTCCCCCATCTCTCTCTCTCTCTTGAGCAAACAAATTTATTGCTTCATGGAATGCCAACTTTAAAAATGCATTTCACATGTTGCTTTGTATATTCAACAAAATGAAAAGCAAATAAAATTGCATAAAATTTCGGTGTGAAAATATTTGCGATGGAAAATGCAATGGCAAACAAAACAATTTTCAATTTCCACTTTTTCGCTCTCGTTTTTCCTCTTTTTTTTTGGCGCATATTTTAATAAAAAGTTGCATTTATATGCTATGTGATCTGTGTGCATTATTATTTCAGTGCATTTTTTTAATTAATAGCAAAAAGTCAATGTGGCGTGGTCGTGCGCCATGTCCCTGCAGGAATCAACTGCCAGGACATGGGACACCAAGTCAGTGCCAGCAAAAAGTTGAGTTCAAAATGACAGTCTATTGACACTGCGATATACCCTGGAATGCAGCTAAATTGCTGGAAGTGTTTGATTACAGAGAATAATATTTGGTATGCCCCTTTACTAAAATATAAATATAAATATAAATATAAATATATATAAATATAAAATATGAATATAAATATATATATAAATATAAAATATGAATATAAATATATATAAATACAAAATATATTAATAAATTTTAATTAATTAATTTTAAAATATATTTATCTTATACTCTTGTTCTATTTCATTCCTGTTTCGTCGTTCACAGGATATACTTCATGAAGAGTCACTTCAAGCTAAAAGTCATCAAATATATATTCTGTTATTAAAATACATTTATCTTCTACTCTTAATCCATTTCATTCCTATACATATACTTTGGTCTAAACAACCCTATAAGCCCAGTCACTCACAGGGTATGCTTCACGGTTAAAAGTCATAAAATATGCATTCATGTTACTGTAGTCCATATAAATAAATATAACAAGAATTGTTTATATAAATGAAATTGAACCCTTGCCTTGACTTCGACTCGCCCCCCAAAACTGTTGCATCTTTTATTTTTTTCCCCTCTCCACCCCACCTCCCTCCTTGGCTGCCTTTTCGGCTGACAGTTTGTTTACTTAAAAAAAGAATAAATAAAAAAAAACTGATTTCCTTTTTCTTTTTCTTTTTTTTTTTTTTTGGTTTGCTTTGTCGCCGCAGTGCGGGAAAAAGGAGCAGCCGCAGCGCAGCTCGTGGGGTTCGCGCTGGAAAATGCCGAGTAACGAGGTGCGAGCTGTGAGGTGTGCCAGCACACACACACACATCTATACCTGCACCTACACACACGCACATGCATTCACTCTGGGGATCCTTGGCGTTTTCCAAATGGATTACAAAATGTTTGGAAAATTATTTTCGAATGTGCCGCCAGAGAATTTTTGTGGCCTGGTTCCCCCATTTCGCAGCCCTTTACCTTTCGCTTAGCCCTGGGGGCGGGGCGGTGGTTAAAACATATTTTATTGGCCCGCTCGCATGTTCTCAAAAATTTATTTCGTGGCGGCTGCTCGAACCAAGGAAATGACTGACTAGAAGCCATGGGCGATGGAGACCAAGGGGAGTCGAGTGCCGCAACAGGAAATTGTTAGTGGATGTAGCACAGGAGGCCAACTGCCGGCATCGCTCTACGGCCCTTTGTCTGGCTGTGAATGCGTTTTGCGGTTTTCATAGCCTACGCACGTGCCAAAGGCAAGTTTGCCAAATGTGTGTGTGTGCGTTAGTGTGTGCGTATTAATTGATGCTTTCTATGGCATATAGATAAGTAAGCTTGTGTGTGTGTGTGCTGTGTGGCAAACAGGATCTGCTGCTACTCACAGCAGCAAGTGGGCTGGGCTGAGCGTCTCTCTCTCTGCTGACTGTCAACTTAATTGGCTGCGGTGTGAAATTAATTGGATTTTTACGCACTTTATCTTTTGTTTTAATTACCGCCCAAATACAACACAGGGCGACGCCGCCGACTAACACACAATTGAATTGAATTTAGAGAACGCTTCGCAGCACAACTGCATTAATTGAGCATTTAGCTGGGGCGCTATCGATTTTGCTTATCGCACTCTTGTAAGTGAATGGACTTTATCTGGCGTCCATTAACTGCTCTGTGTCGCCCCGAAGTAATGTACTATGAATTATGATGCGTATGGCATGTTACAACCACCATAACAACTAAAACAATACCTGTAAATAACACACACACGCGCACACCCACGCACACACACTCGCACACACACACTCGTAAACAAGCAGCAAGCACTTTGGGCGCACTTTGGACATTACGGAAAGTTCCCTAATTCGCCGGCCAGACGCCAGCCAAGCCCCCGGACACAGTCTCTAATGGAGATTAACTTTAACCCACAGCGGCGGCGACAACATATAAAAATGCCACTTATAAGTGCTTTAGCTGACCCCGCGCCAATATACCCTATAATTACGAAATATACGACATTATTCTGCATATGCGAAGGGCGGAGAATATACGACTCCAATTTAGGAGTGTGCATTAGGCATACCCCACACTGGCTGAGCTGGCACAGGGTATGCTCGGCGCTGTCTCTTCGCTTGCCTTGACATATGCATAGCAACACGAAACGGCGCAACACGCAGACTTCAACTGAGGCTGAGGATGCGAGGCAGAGGGGGGGGGCCAGCTGGGGGGCGGCTGTCGCAGGCGCTGGGTCACGCACAGGGCACAAATTTTTCATCGTTAACAGCCATAAAGAAGGCAAAAAGCGACAACAGCCAAGTGACTATCCAGTGGCTGCCCGGGCCAAGGCAGCGACGTCGACGGAGCTGCTGCAGGGACAGGGATAAACCGCAGCTAATGCAAAAACAAACAGGGCGGCCAAACAAATTTGCACATTGCACACACACACACGGCAAAAGATAAAGAAAAAAAATAAAGAGCAGAGAGAGAGGTAAAAGGTATGAGCTATATGATATTGTTGACTGGGAGACGAGGAGAGCTTAGTGCACGTTAACCAACACAGGCGACGGCGGCGGGTGCTAATAACAAAAACAAGCAAAACCGACAACAACAACAACAACAAGGGCAACAACAACAACAACGAGCACACTCCTCCCACAACAACACGTGTTTGAGGTTTCGCTTCTTTAAGGCAACAGCAACATCTCTTTGTCGGCAACTGCTTTGAATCCTTTTTAGCTTGGGGCCTGTTGTTGCGGAATGCCCAACAAATTGCAAGAAAATATTATAAATAATTCGAAAAAAAGTGTTCAGTTATTAGAGCTGCGCTAATCACAAAGCCAACATGCAATTAGTAAGCCACAGTGGGGCGAAAAATAAATGCAAATTGAAGTTATTTAAGTTGATATTTAATGAAAATGTAAGTGCTACGAGGGGAAACAAAGCAGATGAATGAAAGCATTTGTCTTTCATAGCTTTTCAGTATGTGAAATTTAATTTTATATAAATTTATATATATGATATGTAAGTCTTTTCTATACTAATAGATGAGTATTTCTTTGAGATATGCAGTATTTTATTTATCTGATATATTTTTTTCCCTTTACAAATGGGAACAAAGCAGAAGATTGAAAGCATTTGTCTTTTATAGCTCTTCAATATGTGAACTTTTTTTTTATATAGATTTATATATATGATATGTAAATCTTTTCTATACTAATCAATGAGTATTTTTGTAAGATATGTAGTATCTTATCTGATATAATTTGTACTCTTTACGAATGGAAGCAAAGCAGAATATTGAAAGCATTTCACTTGCATATGTCTTCAATAATTTTATTTGATTGAATTTTATATAGATTTTTATATGATATCTAATCCTTATCTATACTATAATAATCGATAAGTATTTCTTTAAGATATGCAAATATCTCTCTTTCCTTTAATCGCACTAAACAAACGCAATATACAGTATTATATATAGATTAGGTCGTTTAATTACGAAATTTCGTTTCATGGAAACAGGTAATTGCATTGAATTTTTTCGCAGCCAACTTCGCGCTTAGCTGCTTTACCGTTAAATTTTTGAGCAGCTGATATAGTGAGGCTGGCTTGTAAAAAATTTTGTTAAAGTTATTGGAATAGTTTAAGCTCGGAGAGAGGAAGATGGGAGATCGAAAACTGAATTTTCGGCATATTTTATTGCTTTACTATCGAAAGAAAGATACTTAGTGAACGAATCAATAATATATATATATATGATATCTAAACCTTATCTATACTAATAAATAGAAATAAACATAGTTTCTTTGCCATCAAAAGGATAAAAAATGCTGTTTAAATTGCTCTTAAAAAACGAAATTACTTAGTGAACGATCCAATATATGATAATATATAATATATGATATCTGAACTATTTCTATACAAATCGCTAAGTATTTCTTTACTATCAAAAGGGTAAAAATGCTGTTTAAATCGCTCTTAAGAAAAAAGACAATTACTGAGTAAATAATATATACAAAATATCTAAACCTTTTATGTACTATTCGACGCGTATTTCTTTAAGATATGCAGTCTTATATCTATCTGATATAGTTTTTACTCCTCCCTTAAGTTGCCCTTATCACAGATATGCATTATTATATAAATAGACATATGCATCAAATATTTTCTCTACCCTCCCCTTTAGTTGCCCTTATCACTTCCATCTTCCATCACTGTGTGCGTTCGCCCTCGTCCCGTTTATCTACTATTTTAAGCCACTGTGCGTTACGGTATTCAACAGTGGTCGCGCCTTGTTCTGCATTTATAATATTGGCCCAGCACATGTGCTGTATTTATGCCTTTGAGTGTGGCGCCAGCGTCATGTGTATGCCACCTAGCTGGAGTCTCTCGCAATCCCTTTGGCAGGGCTGTGTGCGGCTGTGGGCTAAAAAGGGGCGACTAGGCGTGAATTATGACCTATTGAAACCTCAAACAAGTCGCACCACAACAACAGCAACTGGGAGCATTACAACACCTACGCGCGCCCTGACTCATTCCGTCATTTGTTGTGCAACATATTCACTCCGTACTCCGCTCAGTCTTTCATTCTTTTATGCTTTCTATGGGTCTCCGGGCGCTGCGTTCCGTACAGCCAGCAATTTTTACTTTATGACTTTATTTTGTCCTCGTTTTATGCATTTTTTATGCTCGACGTCGCGGTTTTTCTCACTTTGTTGGCCAACAACAAATCCACTCGGCAGTCGACGTTCCCAGTTCCCGGTGCCCAGCTCCCAGTTTTCGATCCCATTAGAGAGTATTACCACCCGCCCCGCTGGCTGGCTGCCTGTGTCGGCGCTTAGTTAACTTTTTGTTGTTGTCGAAAGAGTTTTATTATTTATGCATTATTTAGTTGAAGCGACAATTATTGGTTGTTACGAAGTTTTATGAGCCCAGAGGATAATGTGAGACATGTGTGGGGCATTAGTTGTGCCAGGGGTCCCTCGAGGATGGCAATGTAATTGAGGAGAGACACACACACCCCCAAGTCGACTGACAGCCGATCAAAGGCGTGGTCTTTTAACCCTTTTTGCCGGCCGCACTGTGAGTCAACAGCCACGCCAAGTTAAATATGCTGGACGAGGCGAAATTAGGCGAAATTTAAGCTCAACATTTAGAAGCCATAACTAAAAAGCATTAAATTTAATTTATAGATAGCAGCGGCAATAAAACTAGCTCCCAATCTGATTAAAACATAATTTATAATATTATAATTACGCCAAAAAAAAATGAAAATAAATAAATACAAAAACGAGAACGAAAATAAATATAAAACAAGCATAAAGCTGGTTAAATTTAATGAAATTTAACTTGTGAAAATGAAATTAATTTTCAGGAAGAGAGACGGCACATAGATGGCAAGGCCAATTTATTGAAAAAAGGACGAAAGAGAATATGAAATGAAACGAAACGAAATGGCATGGAATGGGCTGGGCTGGGCCGGGATGGGGAAACGCACGCGCAGCACTGTGCATAAAAAGACCCGACTGAATTATGTACCATAATAAAAAGTTATGACTGTAAAATTTTTTAATTGCACATTTGGGACTTTTCGCTCTCTTGTTGTTGTTGCTGTTGTTGTTGCTGTTTATTTAATTTTAAATTGCGAGCACAGGCTGTCAGCGTTTTTCTTGTACTTTCTGGGTTTCATTAGACGCCGTAAAACAACGACTTCATCGACATTTCTCCCATTCAAATTTGTCGCAAGACAATGACAAACTTTATTTGGCTCTTTTTGCGGTGCTCGAAAGTGAAACAAAAGTTAAACACATTACAACAACAACAGCAGCAACAACAACAAGCTGTTGTTAGCTGCCATTGTTGGTGCGTTCTTTTGTTTTGACTGGGCAAACATCGTCAGAGTTTTTTTTTCTCCTCTTTTTGTTTATGCGAAAAATGAGCGATTAATGGCCTTTAGGCAAATGTTTTTCACCGGCTTTTCCTCAATTTGCTTATGTGTGCTTAAGTGTGAGTGTGCTTCTGTGTGTGTGTGTGTGTTTGAGTTATGTTTGCTGCTGTTGCCGCTGTTGTTGTTGATGTTTCTGCCTGAATGAGGAAATTGAATTTATTAGCACAATTTTGCGGTCGCGCTGACTTTAAAGACTCGGCCAAACAAAAAAGAGAAGATAAATTACGGCTTTCTGAAAACGTATTAAGCCCTTTTTTGCTTTGAGGATCAAAAGCAATGTAATCCTTGCTTGTTATATATATACTATATGTGCTGTGGTTTCATTTTTAGGAATACAAAAAAACAGGCAAATGAAATCCTTCTTTAAACGGGCTTTTTAATTTCTGTTAAGCATTCATTATATTTTAATGAACATATGAAAATGCGGTTTTTCATTTCAAAAGTTTTTTTTTTTTCGAGCTGTGATTTATATTTACTGCACTTAAATGAAGTGCCAAACTTTGTTTGTAATATATTTTTTATACCTGTTTGCGAAATAAAAAGAGTTTATTGGTAGCATGCAAGACCTCTCTTGGCCGATTCGGTACTGTGATGTAAGGTGAGAGTAAAGATATGGCATATATACTTCTGTGTGCCGCTCATAAACTGTTAACATTTATTATACCCAATTGGGAGTTTATATACCTTTCACAATTTAATTGGCGCTAGTTAACCTAGAATCTTGGAATTTTTAATATATTTTAAGCAAATATATTGTTAGTTTTGCAGAGCTACTTCTTTAGGATCGTGGTAAAACGAGCAAAGCTATGTCTAACACAGACTATGTATAAGAGAATGCCTAGGCATAATAGAAATCCCTAAGTTTTTATATGATAAATATAGAATGATATAAGTATAATGAATAATTATAATAAATATAATGAATAATTATACAAATACTTGCTGTTCTTGGAAAATAGAAAAAAATATTTAAAATGTATAAAAAATATATATATGAATACATAAAAAAATAAAGAAAATAGTTAACAAAAAATTAATAAAATTTATAATAAAAATTAATTTTGTAATTAATAAATAAAATAAATTAAGTATATAGAAAAAAAAAATTAAAAATGTATAAAAAAAAATTAAAATATGAATACATAAAATAAAATGTAAATAATTAAAAAAAAAAATAAGAATATATATTAACATATAAATAAATAAAAATGTACGGATCAGAATTTTTTCTTTATCAACACTAATTCATTCATATATCTTAGTTTATTTATTTCGAAGCGTAATTTTCGTAGAAAAGATATAACTTTTCAAACTTTTTAAAAATTTAAGCCTTTTTAAATAATTTTAAGAGTGACACCGTATATCAAACACGTCTACTGTATATATGTCGAATCGGATAAAAATAAATATCATTCAAAGTTTAAGAACCTGGAACGCTGTCGACCTAATCTAACGAGAGACTGATAAGTTAAATGGAACACTCATTGGCGAGACTTTGTAACGAATTGAGCTACTTTTGTATCGGGCACAAATATTATGAAGTCAGTTGCAGACGACAGCAATGCAGAAACCTTTTATTTATTCAAATCATCAAATATACATTCTGTACTAAGGTAATCATATTCACATTCACTTTGAGCTTACAAATAGCATATAAATATATACATATCTAACTGCTCTTTCTTATTAAATACATATATAAACTACACTCAACTTTAAATTACTTTTGCTTTAATATTTACCCAGAATTGTTCCCCAATTTATTCCATAACATAAGGATTTTTTACGACTTGCTTTAACTGTTACATTCAAGCCAATTATTGTTATGCCTCGGCCAATAAATATTTCGTGTAGAATCTATAAAAACAAGCGAAAGTTTACCAAATGGAAACCATTTAAAAAGTTTCCCCGGCTGAATTCAGGCATATGAAGTGCCGCCATTCGGACAAGAGCTAATTTGCTTCCTGCTTTTATAACATTTTTATTTTAATCTCGCCCAGTAAATTTACAAATTAATTAAAACAACAAACAAAGCGGCGACAGAAAAGGACAAGCAACAGTCCGCGCTGTTCCACAGGTCCGAAAAGTCACAAAATGCCAAAATAAAATATATAAAAAAAAAACTGAGCCGCTAAAAAAGCAAAAAAACCGCAAAAGCAAAACCAACGCCGGGCAAACACACACACACATTAAAACGAAAACAAAATTAAGGCACTAAAACAACAACAAAAACAGCAACAACAGTGAGCAAATGTCAGCGAGTAGTTGAAAAGGCAATTTCCACAAGCGTCTGGCTGTGGCATACAGCACGATGTTGGAGCCGCTAGTCAGGAGCAGCAGCAGGAACGGGAGGAGGGCCAGCAGCAGCTCCCCGCTTACCCAAAGGACGAGTAAATGAAGGAACACCGCAACAATAACAACAGCATGGCCAACAACAACAACAGCAACAACAACAACAACCACTACTGAGCCACAACAAGGACAACGACAAAGCGTCCGTCGCGCCGACGGCAAATGTAAAAAAGTCAAAACTCGGCGAATCGCACGGAAAGCGCGCACGCCTCGGCAAAGCGCGTAGAAAACGCACAGAAATAATAATAATAAAAGTGGGCAGCACCGCCGAGCGGATGGGCAGGTGGCTGGCCGTGGCGGTGGTGGGCGGCGCTGCTTTTTGACGGTTTCAGTGAGCACAGTAAATTATAAATTAACGCTGCAGGCGACACGAGGTCAACGTGGAGCTGGCTCCACCGCACCACCGAAGCTTGCCCACTCCAGTGGTTCGTGTTGATGTTTTTGTTTCTTTCTGGTTTTTGTGTTTGCCGACTGTGTGTATGTGTGTGGTGTGTGTGTGATGTCCTTTTCACGTGCGGCAAGCTGACCGCAACAAAAAAGGGGAGCAAGGGCAAAGACGCATGGCACGGAGCCAACTTGAAGTGGTCAAGTGGTTCGACAATTGCCGGCCAGAAGCAACGCAGCGTGCCACACACCACAAATCTGCCCTCGGTGTGAGGACTCCGATATGAACTTGTGCCACGAGCGAGGCGACAAAAACCAAAGAGGCTCCAATTGAAATTAAGATGTGCGCCAAGCGGAGCTCAAGAGCTGTTGGTGCGATGCGAAATCAAGTTGTTTGCCAAAAGATTTATAAACAGATGGAATAATTGAAAGTGGAGCTGAGAGATAATAAAATAGAGCTAATACAATTTAATTTGATTGGGATTTTAAGGATATTTTTAATAAATATCTTTAAAATTGTTATAATACAAGAAAAGCTAATAAAATTGAATTTAAATGGGATTTTGAGATATTTTTAATAAATATTATTATTAACGGGTTATTCTAATATTTTTTTTATTATTTTTAAAGACTCCTAAAACGTACAAATTTATCTGATAATATTATTTGATTAAACCATTTTTCTATTCCATCTATTATTTAGGCAATATTTTTTGTTATTTATATATATTACTTATTTTAAAAATATTTAAAAAGTTCGTGCTTTGAACAAACATTAAAAAATAATGTAGTCAAAAAAAGTATTATTTGATATTATTCCTTCCTTTTTCTCCATTCTAACTATTATTATCTTATCTATAATAATTTGTAGGTAATATTTTAATATTTTTTTAGAAGTTCGTCTTATGAATGAATCTAAGAACAGAAATAAATTTAGTCAAAAAAATATTATTGGTTTAAGTCTGTTTTACTTTTTCTCTATTACAACTATTTTATATATTATTAGACAATATTTTAATGTTATATTCTTAAAAAAAAAAAAAAAAAAAAAAAAAAAAATTAGTCAAAGAAAAGAAAGAAAAACAATAGTATTTGATTAAACTTATTTTACTTTTTCTCTATTCTCAACTCTTATTATTTTATGTATTATTAGGTAATATTTTAATGTTATATTCTTAAAGTCGGTCTTATAAATAAATCTAAAAACAAAAATAAATTTAGTCAAAAAAAATATTATTTGATTAAACCATCTTCACTTCTCCTCTATTCCAACTATTTGATCTCTTATTTAGGCAATATTTAAATATTCTATTCTTAAAGTTCCTCTCTTCAAAAGAATCCAAAAAACTAAAACTGATTTAGTCATAAAAAAAGTAAATAAAATAGAGTAGGAAAATTCATAACTCCCTGACCACTTCCTTCATTGACAGTTTCTGGAAAGCCCTTAGTAAACAAGATCTAAGGGAACTTAATTTGATATGCACAAACGGCCAAAGTACTTTTCTAATCATGTTGCAGCACTGTGGAGCAGCTCGGCCCCCCTGGGGAGTGGAGGGGGTGGAGTGGGAACGGCTGCAGGTTCACTCAGGTAATATACACATGCCGTACGCATGATATATTTGCGGGTAACATGCAGTTAGGACGGGGGCGTAACCGGCACGCCATACAGTAAAGGCGCCGCCCCCTTTTCAAGCAACTCCTGCCACCCGCCGGACACACCCCAAAGGGCTGACTTGGGGGTCAGTTGCGACACGCGTGCACAATTAAAAATTTTCATTGACTTGGAACATGGACATGAACGGACATCCGTTATGCGGTGCAGGGGGGGTGGGCTTAAGGGGGCGTGTGTGGGGGCATACATTAATGTTAACTTAGTTGAGGGACATTCATAATGTGAATTTATTTTCAACATATGCAAATTACTTTGTTATTTAATCCTTGTTGTAATCCGCTGGCGTATCCCGTTTTTCGTATTCGTATTCGTTTTTTGGTTTTTGTTTTCGTTTGTGTTTCAGTTCTCCTCCTCTACTTCCTCATGTACTTGGCCACGCTTTGTGCTCTGTCCCGCTCTGGCGAACGCGCTAATTCAATAATTCACACTTTTGCACGCACGCACTCACACACTCGCACACACATATACACCCACGCGAAATTCGTTTTCTTTCTGGAGCAGCACAGCTGCAGCGTCCATTAGCTGCATTCAACTTAATGGCAACACATAAAATGGCCGCGCGCGCTGTCTCCCTCTACCTCTCTTTCTCTTTCTCTCAATTGGCTCGCTTTGTTGTCATAAAGATTCAGGCTTTCAAATTTGCTTTACTTCTCAATTGTTGTTTTAGGGCCGAGCAACGGTAAACAGGAACCGGAGACACACACACAAACAGAGAGAAGAAGGATCGCGACTGAACCGCGCTCTCCGCTCAACTGGTTGCCGCTAAGGATCGTGGCTGTTAATCGTTATCTGGACAGTCGACTCTGCATATACATATATACGCATATGGATGTGTATGCGATATGATAACACGATATGAAGACGACAACGACGGCGACAGACGTACGCACGAACGAACGCGATTCGTTTTTAGAACGTAGCACCAGCCGCGACAACAACCACCACGCTTGAAACTCTCGGCAACACTGAGTGCACGTTCGGCTAGCCTATGCACACGCATGTTAGCTAACAGTGAACAGTGTGGCACGCAATTCTCTCTGCCATGCTAGCTAACAGCGCTTGAGTGGAACGTATTGCTCTCAGCATGCACTGTGGAACGTGGCTTGCTCGCATGCGCTGTTGAGCGCAATTTAAATGTTAAGCGGCCGCTATCAACCTTAAGCGCTGTTAACTGCTGCTAGTCGACTCGAAAGCAATTCAAATTGCTTTATATATTAATGTGTGTCATTAGCGAGTCAGTTACTCAGTCAGTCGTCAGCAACATAATTACGATAAATCAACGTCGTGTTGCTCATATTTTGCCTAATTAGCTGTCATTAATCGTGATGCTCACTGTATTTGCATAAAGGTTGATTAATATGTTGTCCACTTATTTACATGGAAGTACTTTGTGGGTCTTGGGTCTTGGCAATATGTCTTGGCTTGGTTTACAGAATGACATACTTTCTGGCTTGCGATCCACAGGACAAGCATATGCGCTCACTTTATGTTAATGTTAATGTTAGTGTCTTCTCTCTTTAGCTGTTGGTGTGTATTGTAAGTGGCTGTTAACTGTCAGTGACGGTTTTTTTTCGGAGTTTTAGAAATATGTTTGAAAATTGTTTAAAAATTGTTTTGCAAATGAGACATACAAAAGCTGTTTATTATGTGTGTAACAATTTTCTTGAATTTTTAAAATAATTTATGAAGAATATATATTTTTCTTAAGCTAACAAAATTTGTTAAATTGCGCTTGCCAAAGAATTTCAAGTTTTCTTTGAAAATTCGGAGTAACGCAATCCACATGCTGCCACAGAGTTTCTCGCGCTGTTAATGCCAGAGAGAAATATTCGGCTTACATTTCCGGCTTCTGTTACGACTAAACTAGTTAAGTCAACTAACATTTGAACTGACCTACACAATATAAAGGACGTAACGGCAGAGTGTTACATGATTCTCTATAATTACATATTTCCTATGCATTTATTTCCTTGGAGTAAACATGAGTTAATTATGTCTACTTACGCATAATCCCAGAGCGAGATGGTTCTATAATACCCATCTCTGCCCAAATACCTGGAACGTAATCGGGCACTTAAATCGCTGGCGCGCCAAACAGAAGCGATTTCGCCTCAGATTCTTATCAGAACGGTAAGTGATTAAATCAGAAAATGCGCAAACGAAACCGAGACCGAGACCGGGTCTTGTGTTTAGGAGAGGAATGCAATTTGAATACAGTAAATGCGCTGCGATCTGCCTTTTAAAGTATCAAAATACAATAACAAACAACGAGAAATCCATTCAGACAAAGGTTGAAAAGGGACAGAGCGAGAGAGAGAGAAAGAGAGAGAGCGAGAGAGAGAAAGAGGGAGAGAAAAAATAACAGCGATTTTAATACCAATTAGGATACTTTTTCAGACTTAAATCGGGCAATGCGGCAAATGAAATGCGAATGAAACGTCAAGTGGATGTTGGCCAGGCCGACAACAAAAACGCGAAGAAGAAGAGCCAAAGAAAGACCTATGGAACCTGTTCAGGCAGGCAGCTGAGGGGAGAAAGAGAGAGAGAGAGAGAAAAAAAATTAAAAAACTAAATAAAGCAATGCAGGAGCTGGGCAAGAGGCGGGGCGCAGGCAGAGGCCAGCAGGTAGCAGGCAGCGTTGTAAAGATTAAAATCAGAATGACAGTAAACAGCGGCAACAGCAGCAGAAATGAAGAGCGAAAGAAAATAATGCAAATTCAGATGGGTATCAAAAGTTGAAGATCTGGAATAGGTGCGGCGGCGCGGAGGCGGGAGGCGGGCGGCGGGTGCCAGGACAAATGAATAGGCAAAATGCATAGAGCCGGGCATGACTATGAACTCCATGATGGATATGAAGCATTCAACGGCAGCGGGCAACAATGCGCGTTACACGGCACAAAACACTCGCCCCGCAGGTCATTGACCCCTGGATGGCTATCCGGCGAGTGGCCGTGCCTCGTCTAGGCCATAATGAAAAGATGCAGCTGCCAGAAAGGATAAACTTGTCAGTCATCGTGGCAGTGACAAGTGCTCCAAAGGAAGCACGCCAAATAGCCAGGGATTTCAGCTCTGTCCCTCTCTCCCTCCCTCTCTCTCTCTCATCTCTCTCTTAATACCATTTCAAGTTTTCTTTACATTTATGTCTTTACATTTATGTTATGATAACGCGTATTTACAGCGACTTCACTCACAGCTTCACAAATTCCATTTGAATTCGTAGCTTAAATTGTTTTCGTATTGTATTCCGGGAAGAGTTCTTGGTTAGTCTCTGCCCGAAGATAATATTATGCACGGCATTCAGTTCACTCCCTCGCTCGAAAAAAGGGTATTCGGCGCGTCGGCAAATATCAAAGCGAGCGAGGGAAATGCTGCGCGTGTTTTACCTTCAAGTCGTCGCAGCTTTAAGATGCTTTCGATGCGCCCAACCCGAATGTCCTTTGGCCGCTGCTACCTACACAGCATAATCTTCATTATAATTTCATTGTCTTGGCTGCTGTCCAGACTTCCATCCATCCATCGGGGTTTTTGTTGTTATCGCACCTGTTACACTACCTCGGCCGAAGGCCCTCGCCACTGGCCGGCGCTTCGATTTTATGGCCCTCATTAAAACGCGCCACGGCTCTCAAGGAAAATTCATTCAGTTTAGCATTTTCCACTTTTATACGTTTTTCCACAGAACGAGAACAGAACTCTTTGTTCAGAACAATTTGATTTATTTACAGATATCAGCAGGAAATCGAAGAGTTATATGGAAAATTCTATGAATAACTAGTTTAAGGAACTGTGAACTGCTTGAACTGTAATTTATTTCAAGTAAAATTTATATATGAAGTCTGTAAGGACTCTTAGTCTTAGGAAATCGAAGAGTTATATGGGAAATTGTATGAATAACTAGTTTAAGGATCTTCGAACTATAATTTATTTCAAGTAAAGTTTATATATGAAATGGGTAAAGACTCTTACTTGGCCAAGTAAAATTAATATATTTCTAGTAAAATTCATATATGAAATCAGCAAGGACTCTTAGTCTTAGGAAATCGAAGATTTATATGAAAAGTTCTATGAATAACAAGTTTAAGGATCTTCGAACTGTAATTTATTTCAAGTGCAATTCTTATATGAAATCTGTAAGAGCTCTTAGTCTTAGGAAATCGAAGAATAACTAGTTTAAGGATCTTCGAACTGTAATTTATTTCAAGTAAAATTCATATATGATATCAGTAAGGAATTTTAAGAAATCGAAGAGTTATATGGAAAATTCTATGAATAACATGTTTAAGGCACTTTAAACTGTAATTTATTTCAAGTAAAGTTCATATATGAAATGGGTAAGGACTCTTAGTCTTAGTACATCGAATTCTATGAACAACTAGCTTAAGGATCTTCGAACTGTAATTTATTTCAAGTAAAATGCATATATGATATCAGTAAGGACTCTTACCTGGTCAAGTAAAATTAATATATTTCAAGTAAAATGCATATACGATATCAGTAAGGACTCTTAGTCTTAGGAAATTGAAGAGTTATAAATGAAATTCTATGATTAACTAGTTTAAGGCTCTTCGAACGGATCTATTGCTAGTAAAATTCAAATATGATATTAGTAAGAACTGTTAACTGCATAAGTATATTTCATATATTTCAAGTAAAATGCATATATGATATCAATAAGGACTTTTGATATCCTTACTGATATCATATATGACTTTTGATATCCTTACTGATATCATATATGACTTTTGATATCCTTACTGATACTATATATGAATTTCACTTAAAATAAATTACAGTTCAATGTTCCCTCAACTATTCTCGAATGGAACTTTCGTTCTCACCTGCCCGTTTCGCTCAGTGTATTCATTCACAAATTGCGCATCAATTTGGCTGGCATTTAAAGAAATTTTTATATTTATTGTTGTGCGCCTATTCCGCGTTTATTATTTGCGCGCCAGAGCAGTTCAAAGCCAAACACTGAGCGCTGCGGGTCTCACCGTTTAATGAATTTTTATTTGAGGAAGACTTGACGCTCCTGCTCCTGCTGCCGCTCCTGGTCCCGCCCGCCGCTTGGAGGTCATAAAAAGGGTTCACAGACGATTTGCTCGAATTAATTGCGCCTGCCATTAACGCAGCGAGTCGGAGACAGGAACGTCACTCGGCATCCCATCCCATCGCATCCCAGTCCAGCCCATCCCATCGTGGTACAATTTCGACGAAATTACGAGTATTTGTGTGTAATTTGTTTGCGCCTTTGTTCCCAGCCCCAGACAGAGGCGAAGGAAATTACAAAACATTTTTTATTTATATATATATATTTTGTTTATTTGATTTTATTTACGAGCGGAGCCACCAGGAAATGCAAATTGAATTGGATTTCAGCTCAGGCAACAGGTTTCATTTAATTGAATTCTTTTTTCTTTTCTTTTTCCCTGCTCCAATCAATGGCAATGTTTATTTGTGTTTATCAAAACATTTAACCTTTCTGAGCTGGGGCTAGACAGATTGCGAATGATGAAAGCGAATCATGAGGCGTTTCGCCACATGAATAATGAATAACTGGATGTCAATCCGGAATCCAAAGCTCGTTTCGTTCTGTCAAATATTTCTTCATTAAAGCCTTACAAATTGATCAGATATCTGGGCAGCATCTGAGATAAGTCCGCTGATCATTAGAGAGCTACAAATTTGTATGATTTCACCAAATGTGTTTATTAAGCCCAGCCACTCGGAGATGCCTATCGCGGGGTCTATTAAAATAAATATCTTGTTGTGGGTGCTCTTAGGGCATCATCAACAAGCAGTTAGAATTCCGCCTTTGTTTCCTTCTCGAGCATAAATATTCAAGTGATCTGAACAAAAGCTAATCAAGTCTACATACAGAGAAGAGTCGAACAGAACTACTTGAAGAGTATTTGGCTCTAGGTAGCTGCTTTTAATGACCATCATCAAGACTACGCCCTCGACATCAGGTTCATCCTGCAGCCCATAATTATCTACTACATCATATTCAAATTCTCGCCCGCCCGACGCAGTCAACGATGAGAATGCAATTAAAGATGCGTAGAAGTTCACTCAACTATCGGAGGAGTCATGGATTTGATTGCTTAATTTCTTATCGCGTCGATTACCTAACATCCGAACGGGTTCGAGTTTCAAATCCAATCGACCGTTCCCTAACCTCGGACACCAAATGACCGGCTGCTCACACCAATCCAGTTAATCCCGACATCCCAGCTGCAGATCATAAAAAACATCTTTGAAAGAAACCCTTTTTCTTCAACCGAAACAAAGCCAAACGACTTTTCCCTCTCTCTCTTTCAGTCTCTCTTTCTGGCAAGCTTGGAATTTTTATTGTATCCGCATCTTTATGGGCATTTATTAATTACCCATAGAAGCATTGATTTCTCGAGAGAGAGAGAGAGAGAAATCCCTCGGCGGCAGCGCTTTTATCAAGACGCGTTGGCCTCTCTACCTAAAAGCCAAGCCAGATGACAAATCCAAGGCGTTGAATTAATTTGTGTCCGCGGGAATCGCATGGAAGCGTATCTCTTGACGAGCCTTTGCGATAAAGCGTTTAGTTTAAGTCGTCGCTCTGCGCTGATAAATCGAACGCGATTCCAGCTCTCAGCCCGCGGCAGTTGCATTTCATTATTGATGATGGGCTGTCGGGCAAATGACCAAAATAAAGATAAGCTGCACTCCGGAGTAGCGTCTCGTACAGTGGTACCTGAGAAAATGCAACCGTGCGATAAGCTCCACTGCCGCCAGCTCCCCCATGTCCACACGTTTTTTGTTGTCTGTTTTTTTTTTTTTTTTTTTTGGTAGGGTTCGGAAATTGAAAAGCATTAACAATGCCCTGTTTTGGCCGTAATGAGCTGCGTCTGGCCTGATTGCCTTCAGCTCGAAAGGCATTTCACAGCTTGCGAAGGCCTGCCGCTTGGCCGAGGGTTTAGGTGTGAATATGTGAGAAATGCCCGCGATAAGGGAGCTACTCTGGAAATTTTTTAATTAAGCTTCTGAGCGGCTTTTGTGGCTTTAAGGATTGCCTACCCACATTCAAACAGGCAGCAAAGGGCGTGTCCTGCGTACATGCCCATCAAGACGCAGGGCTAAAGAGCTTTGCTGATTTGCTATGGCAACAGTGGCAAAGGCATGCCCTGCAAATGAGGTGTAAAGGGTATTATGAGCTCAAGATTATAGTTTGCGATTAAGAAGAGCGAAGAGGGAAGGGAAGAAAGTAATCGATAAGTATTGATTACTGTAGAAGCTGTCTGATAGATATCAATAAGTATCGATTACTGTAAGAGTTATTTGCCAGATTACACTCAATAAATTCTTATTATTATACTAATCAATTCTGATTACTTTAAAAAAACTGTCTACTAGGCTATCGATAAGTATCGATTACTATACAAACGGTGAGATAGACTTTCGATAAATATATTTAGCTATAAAAACTGTACACTAGTCTTTCGACAAGTATAAATTACTACTTAAACTGTCAACAAGAATATTAATAATGATTATAAAAAAAGATGGCTGTTAAGCTCTCGATAGATATCGATTACTGAACAAACTGTCTGCTATATTATCGATAAGTATCAAGTATCATTGCTGTAAAAACTGTCTGATAGACAACCGATAAATATCGTTTATTATACAAGCTGTATGTTATACCATCGATAAGGTCTGATTACACTTTCTGCTAGCCTATCGATAAGAGTCGATTACTATACAGACGGTGTGATAGACTCTCTAAAAGTAAAGATTACTACACAAACTGCTTACAAGGCCATCCACAATTACTATATAAACTATATGCTATACCATCAAAAAGTATACACACTGTCTACTAGGCTATCAACAAATATGGATTACTACTAAAACTGTATACGAGAATATCGATAATTATCGATTACTATAACAGCTTGCTATTAGATCATCAGTAAATATCAATTACTGTAAAAACTGTCTATGAAAACTTACTGCTAGACTGTCAATAAATATATATTACTATACAAACTGCCTGCTAGACTATACACAGTTGACTTAGGAGTGAGCAACAGCTGCTGCTTGGCCAGTTTTACTTTCTTAAATTGCTTTCGCCAAGCTGGAAATTAATAGTCTGCCTCGTAATAGTTGAGGGCAAGTGCTTAGCACAGTTGTTTTATGAAACCTAAAACGTTTGGGAACGAGTCGATCGTAATATTCTAACATTACAAGCTCAATTCCAGCGATGAGCTCATGCGAAGCCAGACAAGTGAAGAGAAAACTTTCCTCGCCTCACAAGAGCAAACCTTAGTGATAAACCTTAGCATGCCATGCTTATTATTGAAAATCTCTGCGTTTGTATTTCTCTAGATCGTAGAATGATGTCATGACAATGCGTCCGCTGAACTTGCGGCCGCTCAATGCGTTCAGGGCCTTCTTGCAGTCGTCGATGGACTCGAAGCGCACAAAGACCTTCCCACAGCCGGCCTGAGGCGACTCGTCACTGGGGCGTGGAATCTTGAGGCTCTTTACCTTGCCGTACTTGGCGCACTCCTGCTTGATGTCCGAGCGTATGTCGTCGTATTCGTCATCGTCTTCTAGCTCGCTGGGCAACACCATGTTGAGGAGGCAGAGCACCTCGGTGGCCTTGCCCGTGGTGACGTCGGCCGGAAACCCGGGCACCTGCAGCACGGGCAACTGGTTGGCCACCAGGTTGCGTATGCCGGCAATGGAGCGCTGCACGATGAGCTTGCGATCGCCCAGCTGCATGCCGTTGAGGCCAGCTATGGCCTGCTCCGTGATGGAGGAGTCGAGGTACTCGCAGAAGGCGAAGCCCTTGCTCTGCCCCGTCACGCTGTCCTTCACCATATTGAAGCCGCGCAGGTGGCCGAAGGTGATGAGCAGCTGCTTGACCTGCTCCTCGTTCAGGCAGGTGGGCAGGCCGCCTATGTAGATCTTGTATGGAGAGTCGGGCACCACGGGCGAAACCGGCCCATTGCTGAGATTCAGGACTAATCCCTTCGAGACTTCGACAGTCTCCACGGTGCTTATGGAGGCCACCGGGTGATAGTCGTGTGGCCGCCTGATCTTCAGCGTCTGGCCGCGGTAGCTGATGCCGTCGAAGGTGATCGCCTGCGTAGCCTCGTCCATCGAGCGGAACTCGAGGAAAGCGAAATTCTTGTCCAGGTTCGTCTGACAGGTGAGCACGGCGTTGCCGTCGACTCCCCGGCTGCCGTTCAGGCGGTGCAGCTGCTCGTTGAAGAAGGCCATCATGTCCTCATCGGTGGTGCTGAACGGAATGTTGCCGACGTACAGCCGACGCGCCTGTCGCGTCACCGTCGCAATCGCCGCCGACTCGCCCGTGGGCGGAGCATCCGGAATGATGCGCGATGCGATCTGTCCGCTCGCCTGCATCGCCTTGTACTGGACCGGCGTGAGATGCTCGTACCCAGGCGGCGGTATATCCCACGAGGAGCTGACGCGCCCCTTGCGACGCTTCACCTGGATGGACGGACTCGTTAAGGAGCTGGAGCGCGTCGGCCGATGCTTGGAGGGCGAGCGGGAGCGCGATCTGTGGTGGCGACCGCGCGACTGATGCTTCTCTCGGTGTCCACGACCCATAATAGAATTTGAAAACTCGCCGCACGGGACAACAATGAGATGCAAGCAAAATAAATCAAGCTCTGGAGCTCCTATCGATGCTTGTCTCTCTGACAGCTGGCCAGAGCAAAGGCAACTATGTTGCAAGGAATCAAAGTGAGCCTATCTCTAGGCATGCTACTGTAGCGAAATTGCTTTGGAATGCCATCGACATTCCAATCAGCCCATGCAACAATAATTCGAATTCGAATTCGAATATTAAATATTTGTTGAAATGCTAATTTGAATGCCGAAAGCCGCAATTAAGTGATTTATCATTTGACGAGAATTTTACAATGTCTCGGCTCAAATCGTAGCTGCGGGTGCTAACTCAATAGCTCCATGCGAATCATCTTCATCATTATCATAAAAATGTCTGTTAATGCCGCTAATTAATTCCAATTAATTGGCAATGCGGCCCGCAGGCTGCGCTAATAGAGCATATTTCTTTTCCCAAATTCGATGAAGCTCCTCGCGTCCCACTGTGCCGTCGCGCCATGTGTGGTCCACGAGGGGGGCAAGGGGCAAGGGGCGTTCGGCATTCCGGGTAAACGACTTAATTTCTCGAGGTAGACGAAGCAGGAGAGAAAAAAGCGATGCTCAATTAATACACAAAAGGCGACACAATCAAAATGTCAACTGACACGAGGCTGAAAGCGAAGGTGGATGGAGCAGCAGGAGTCGAGGGACGTCAAGGGATCACGATCGATACTCCTACACTACCTTTGTCGTGTATCAAAAAAGGCATTCGATCGAAAGACTCAAACTGCGTGATAATTAATGTCCCGGGCATTGGGATCCCCTTGGGTTTCGTGGACAACAGCGCGTTCTGGGGGTTCCAAAAGAAGAAGAAGAAGAAGAAGAGAAAAAGAAGAAGGGATTGCTGAGTGGCTCAGCGCTCAGATAGACAAGGATAATGGCTGTGCTTGCAACTGTTTAATGGACATTTGATGATCAGACGCCGATCGCAGCGATAAGAAGATTTATAACGATCTCAAACCATCCAATAATTCAACGCCAATTCTCCAAGTACCCAGACTGATGTGTATATTCATTAATGCTAAATTAAACACATTTCAACGCTGTCCAAAAACCAATTAAATGGCATTTTTTTCCAGGTGTTTTTTCCCCATTTTTTCTCCTCTTTTTTTTTTTTTTTGATTTAGGTCTCATGAACTCGACGGCTCAGACCAGAACCCGAGCCAGACCCGGCCACATGACAAACGCAATTAATTTGTCCATTTAAATGCAGGCAACGCTTCTGCAGACATTGACGATGACGAAGCCTCCGAAAACCAAAAAGCGTTTGTATATATAAAAATATATATGTGATTTTTTCGATCGTTCGCTTCGATTTTGGTGCGTTATTATTTGAAGGCGATAAATTAATTTCGAACAAAAACAAAAAAAAAGGCATAATATGAGCGGACGCCATAAAAATTCATAATAAAGTGCTCAGCATGAACATGAGAACAAAAAATAATATGAAAAAAAATTAATGATAATATTGAATACATATATATTTATATATATATTTAAATCGATGGGAATTGGAATTGACATATAAGACATATAAAAATAGAACTAGAAATTGAAGGAAAAGAATATATACAGCTACGTTCAGTAAAATGATAGCGCAACTCATCACTGTGTTTTGGCCCACATTATTATTGGTTAATTAGTGAACAACATAAAATTTGGGAAAAAAATTTATGCAAATATTAAGATTAGTATATATATTGTTTATATATATGTATATATATTGTTTATGTGGGCAAAAACACAGTGAAGAGTTGCGCTATCATTTTACTGAACGTAGCTGTATATACAGACACAAAAAAGTCCAAATTACCCAAAAATAGGCTCTTAAAACTAATGATGAACATAACATACAAAATATATAATATATATATATATAAAATATATATGTGAGACCTTGATTTTGAAAATGGTCTAAGACAAAAATTTTAAAAAATCTAGCTTATTAGTTAGTTTGTATCAACTCCTAATAACTTAATTTAAAGAAAATATATGAAAATTAGCTCGATAAAATGCGATTCAATTTTGGTTGTTAAACGAAATATGATTACAGTTTATTTTGATTCCTTTTTGAAATTGGCAATATAATATATTTCGAGCAGTCCAGCATTATATAGATTTTAAGTTTTTAAAATTGGTTAGTAACTAGTTAGCAAACAGTAATTTAGTAAAATCAAGGTTTTCATTCCACACTTTCCTTGTAAACAACATTTCTTTCACAACACAGAAAATTCCTAACTATCACAAATTGTAAAGATATATGTCGAAATGTAATAGCTAACATCTGTAAATGTTAAAAAAATTAAATAAAAAAAAGTGCTTCATATGATTATAAAAAAATATATATTTAAATAATAAACAGGATGAGTAAATAAGTTAATTATAAATAGGAATTACCATGCATGCAAATTGAAGTTCATTAATATATATAATTATCTAATTAATAAAAAGGATAAGTTCATTAGTTATAAATATAGCTATTGATTTTATCCTATTTATAAAATATTTATATATATTTCAATTTCAATGGCTGGGAGTATTAATTGCTTAAGATTTCCTGTTGAAGCTATATTCATGCCATAATACATGAATGATGATGAAAAGAATATTATAACCAAATCAAATTCGTTCAGCTACGCTAGTAGCACCTCACCTGTTGGGTATCAGAACGCATTTTCTAGGTCTCCAATGTGCTCGTCTTCAATACAACTAAATAAATATAATATCAAGACCCATTTGCATTTCACAATTGCAATTATCGCCAAGTCACTTTACGCTCTGGCATTTCCCCTACTCACATTGTAAACTATTCCTCTTCGGATTCTGCGAAGCGCAGCTTATTTACCTTGGTCTTCTCGTTCCCATGGCACCACCGAATCGCATGCCCATTAGTCATGGGCCATTCGATGCGCTTTAAATGTTCGCATTTTGGTCTCTAATAATCTCGTTGTTGTTGCTGACGTTTCTGTGTGGCTCCCAGGTCGGTTAGCCACCAGAATTTATTGCGTGCATATATCAAATGTGGTAAATGTTGCTGAAATTGCCAGCATTTGGGGTATTTTATATTGAAATGTTCATAAATAAATGCTTTTTAACTAACTAACATTCGGAATGTAACGTATTTCTGTGTGGCTCTGTGCTTCCTCTTTTATTTCTCTGTTTTGTCGACCGCACACAGAGGTTTTTTATTGGGGTTTCGGATGGATTTCCATCCATGCCCGAAGGCCAAAATTCCCCAAATAGAGAAAGGGAGTCTAACCGAAACGTCACAACGAGTTGAAGTTTGGGGACTTTTGCTGCTGCTGATGCTGCGGTTGCTCTGTTCCACGAAAATGGGACTCATTTTTTGACAAACATATGCATAAAAGTTTTAATGAACTGGCTGCTTGATTTGGTTGATTTGGCTGGCCTGGCCTGGCCTGGCCAATAGGTCGTCGGTTGGGGCTTCTTTTGTTTTTGGTTTTTTTGATCGGTTGATGCGTGTTTCAATTGATTTGTGGCCGTAGGCGTGTGAACGTGATTTTATTATCAAATATTTCCTGCTGCTAGTTTTAGTAAATTAAATAAATCAACAGCGCCAGCGCACACAGAGCTTAACCGACTCCATGATATACTGAGCACAGGACACGCTCATTGTTACTTTTTTTTGGTGCAATGTCAACAAGAATATTTCAATTTATTTTCTGATGAATCAACAGAAAAACAATTCAGAGTTTTTTGCCTTTTACGGACTGCTGCCCTTTGCACTTGCTGACGCCCCCTCGCTTGCTCTGTCGGCCCCACTTTTTGGCCTGCACTCGTAAATATCTTTCGAGTGCATCCGCAACTACTTCAGATTACAGATTTCAGCATAACAATTTATTTTGATATGTATTTTTATGCAATTTCTCGACAATTTGTCGTTGCTGCACCCAAAAAGCTGCCCGCATCCTTCAACTCTCTGCACTCCCTCGCCCTCCCTCACTCTCCCCCACTCTTCCTCTCTCTCTCTGTTTTTTAACGTGGCATTTGCATCATAAATTGTCAGCAATGTCATAAAATATTTTCGTTTTGTTTGAATTCCTGTTCATTTTGTAACTTATTTTCATGCATTTTTTTCGAGAACGTCATTATCGTCGTCATCATTATGAATATTGGCGCTGCTGCAGTTTCGCATTCATCGTTTCACATTTTAAAGCTAAGAGAGAGAATTCCTAATGATATTCGCAGCGCGTCGAAATTATGTGCTTAGCAGCTTTTGATGCCTCGACAGCGAAATGCGACAAAATGCCATTAGAGCACTCAGTAATCCAATAATAGAGCACGGGGCCAAGGCGAGCATCTTGAACTTGCAGCTCCGTGTAGTGCAGTGCCAGGTAATTGCATTTGCAAAGCAGCTTTAACATCACTTGGGAGCTCTGTCAACTGGCAAAGGCATGTGTGTGTGCGAGCTCCTCTCTTCCACTCCCCACCTCTTCTGTATCTGTACGACAAAGTTTGCTTTACAAAGCCCACAAGTTCCTGAAACTACACAAACTAATACACCCGTTTGTATACAAGCCTCGCCCTTACCCTCGCCCCAGCGCTCACTCTCGCCTCGTCCTCCCACTCGTAGCAGTTGCCCTTTATGGTCTTTGTTATGTTTCTCTGGCTGCATTCACAACTATTTATTTGCTGGTCCCTCTGCACTGCCACACCCACCGCACAGCCGCTGCCGCCCTTGTTAAATTTAACCCTTGAATGCGCCACAGCAATTGATTTCGATGCATTGTTGCTGCTGCTGCTGCTGGGGTGGAACCCTTGGAAAACTTTAACGGCAAAATTTATGTTTTTCCTTTAGCCATTATGGCAGAAATTGTTATAATTCAATAACAAGATTCTTGGCTGCGATTCACCCCCGCTCGCCGCCTTGTAATGCGCTTTGTTCTGATTTCCATTTAATAGTCCTCCGCAGAATGCGTTAAAATCAATTCAGAATTTATGCGCTTTGGCTTGTAATTTATTTTATGAATGTTTAATAATCTGTGCGCTGGGTAAATTTATGACAATTGCATGTTAATTGCCTGCTTGGCGCCGATATGTCAGTCAAGCACAGCTGGACGGGGCGGGCGGGGGATGGGGCGGGACGGCCATGACTAGTGGGTGTCGCTGAGGGACATTCTGGCTGAACGCTCACTTTGTTTACATTCAATTTCATAAGTGGCACTAGGGAGGCCACACAGCGGACCGGCTGTCCATTGTTGACTGAGAGCTTAGCTCAGCTGAGCTTTGACAACCAGCCCCAGCCCCAGTCCGACCATTCGACAACAGTTGACATGCTGAACACATTATTAGACGCCCTTTCAAGTGGACGATATCGATTCCAAATTTGCTCAGGCATTTAAAAAGCGAGTGGTAGCCCGGAGCTCAGGGCTTTGTGCAAGTGAAAGCTGATTAATAATGAGCACTTGTTGAGAGGGCAATTACTGCTCTGTCGTGGTCGGGCAGGGGACTCTGTGTTCTCTTTAATAATAAGCGCACTCCACACAGAGCATGCTGGAGTCGTCTCTGGCCCCATCTGCTGCCCGGCCCGGCCATGTGTCAGCCTTGACTGTAGCCAAAGACGGCTGACGCACTTGCAAATCGCTGCATAAATCGCAACGACAACTCAGTTTCTCTTTCGGGCTGCCTCGACTGTAGTGCTGGCTGCTGGCTGGCAGCTCTTCATCATCTTCAGTGACACTTGTTTGTCTAAACGCTGTCGCGTGGCGACCTTACTGGGGTCTCGTTGGAGACCTAGAGACCTCATGATCTCGCTCCCTCTCTCCCCTTCTGCCACTCTGCCTCTCTGCTCTATCTCTATCTCTGCTCTTCCGTTCTTGCCATATAAACTTTAGCAAATGCAGCAAGCAGAGAAGCTTGAAGCTTCAACATGATTTATGAAACTCTACACATCATAAGCGAATGCGTTTATCATTTTTTACTCTCTCGCCGAAACTGGAAAAAATCTTGGAACTTGGCGACGTTGACAAATGACAAAAAACTGCGTCGCCGTCCATTTGTGTTATAGGGGCGGTAAACAAGCTGCTCTTAATTTTATCCACCACGCGCATCCGGCCGGGCTCAGGCGCTGCAGGCATCGAAGCTGCGGGCCAGCCACAGCCTCCTCGTCATTAAATATGCAATAGATTCGCTTATTTATTTTGTTTTCTTCTCTTTCTTTTCTTTTTGTATTTTTTGCACATTTTTCTTCAACTTTTAAAGCGTCAGAAGTCGCATAAATTATTCTGTTAACAACTTGTGTCAACATGATCATTAACAACAACACACTCAGGCAGGCAGCGGGAACTCTCTAGCATCAAATGAAACTTTTCTATTGGCCAATGGGAATTGGCAAAAAGCACACGTGTGACAGGAACTTAAACATTTGCAAGGATAATGGAACGAGAGTTCAAGATTAATTTCATTTGGATTGAATTGTGAGCGGGGCAAGTTGACTGCTTCAACTGCCTCGTGTTAACTCTGTGAGTTAAAGTTATCATTTAGTTACCTATATATAGAATCATATACAAAACAAATACTCTTTCACTCGTAGATTTAACTTTTGTAAATATGAATCTAAAAGAAAAAGAAAGAAAAGAGATGAATCTAAAAGTAAGCTCCATGAGTCAAAGCTTAGCTATCAGAAGCTATTGCAATTTAATTACTAGAATCATATACACATACAAGACAAATACACATTCTCACATCAATACAATGTTTAGAAAAAATAAATATAGAACAAAATAAAATTTAGGCTTATAAAAAAAAAAAAAATTAAAATATAAAATGTATAAAATCTTATACAAATATAAAACAAAAAATTAAATTTAGTCATACAAAAATAAATAAATAAAAAAAATTGTAAAATCATATACAAGCAAATGAATGAGTCCAAAAAGAATGATCATAAAAAATATAAAAAAAAAATTAAATTCAATTTAAATTTGAAAATAATATAAAAATTAAAAAAAAAAAAATTAGTCATATATAAAAAAAAAAAATAAAAACAAAAAAAAAATAAATAAATAAAAATGTATAGAATCAAATACAAGCCAATGAATGAATCTAAAAATATGAATCATATAAAAATATTAAAAATGTTACATTTAGTCATAAAACAAAAAAAAAGTTGTATAAAAGATGTATAAAATATAAATATACAAACAAAATTAAATTTATTAATTAAATTTATAGAATCATATACAAGCCAAAGAATAAATCTAAACAAGTAAGAGTGCTCTAATCGAGACGCCTCGATTAAGAGATACCCTGAACCCTGTGGGAGCTGTTACTAAAATCATTGACCGCTTCTTTTATATATACATTGCATATAACGCATGCACACATTAATACACAGTTATGCGTAGGCAGAGGGGTGGGAATCGTACATATTTTTGGTACCTGCTGACCCTTTTAGAAATCTGAAGCTGGTTGCGAAAAAAAAGGTCATAATTGGAATTTCCCAGTGTTTATGCGTATCGCGGATATCGCACACAAACACATAAATGAACTATGCACTTTACGTAGCGCCATATACATATACATTTTCACGAGACAACAATATTCAATTTAAGTTTTATATTATAACTTAAAAAACTAAACACATTCACAAATTTGAGTCAACAAAAGTCGCCGTTCTCTGCCTTGCGCTGAGCTGTCTGGCGCCAGCGTTCTTCTTAGAAGTAACGGGGATCTTTGAATTTGTATATGCGCCTATGTATAGGCAGGCGCTCTGCTTGCTGCGCAGTTTGCGCAGCGACTGCGCTTGGGCTGCGATATGAGCAATACTATGGGAAATTGATTGTTGAATAAGTTTTTCTCTAGATGGACTTTTTAAATGAAACTTTCAGAGTATAGTTAGACGGACCATATGTTCGTATTTGCCAAAGCACAAGTCTCTAGTATTTGATATACAGCTTTTGGGGAAATTGGCTAATTTTGGGGAAATGGGGGCCGGGATCCAAAATCGAAAAATGACAAAATGTGCGCATTCATTACAGTAACGTACACAGCAAATCTGAAGTATCTAGCTTTTACGGTTACAGAGTTATGTTTGGAAAACAAAGTCAAATTATCGATTTTTATCGATAATAAGAAAATGGGATGACTTTTCGATAATTTAAGAAAAACTCGTTAAGCGTATGGTATACACGAGTATTCATGTTAAATTTCAAGTCTCTAGCTTTTGCGGTTTAGGAAATCGGTGCGTTCATCCGGACGGACGGACGGACGGACGGAGGGACGGACGGACGGACGGACGGACGGACGGACGGACGGACAGACGGACAGGGCTTAAACAATTTTTCTTGTCGTCCTGATCAAGAATATATATACTTTATGGGGTCTGCCACGCCTCCTTCTGCCTGTTACATACATTTTCACAAAACCATTATACCCTGAATTCCCATTTTCAATGGGTTCAGGGTATAAAAAAATAATACAAAAAAATATTCACGCAAAAAAGTAAAGGATATAAAACCTTTAATTACCTATTAATAGAATTTTCCGTTCATTGAACGACCACAACTTTAATAGATGATTTCACATATCTCTGCTTTGATGTTGAGTAGTATAAAAGCTAATGGAGTCTCTCAGAAGTCGTGGATGATTTATGCCTGGCTCCAATGGGCCGTAACCATTACAATTATGAGCGCAGACAGTGCGGAAGTCCTAGCCGCAACAAAGTATCCATTCGAGCCGTCGCAGTCGTCAGCGCCAGCAATCATTTTTTATGATTAGAATGCAACAGTCGAATAAATCAGCTGAAAGTGCGCATGATTCATATGTTTATCGAGTTGCCGAGTTGCTGAGTTGCTGAGTTGCTCAGTTGCCGTACGCACTTCCTTCGACAATTGCACAATTGTGGCCAATAGACGAGGGGTGCGAATAAACAATAGAAAACGCAGCAGCAGCAGCGGCGGCGATGATTTTGAAGCGCCAAACGTCGCGCATGCGACGCCTAATTGGATTTTTGCTTGGCTGTTGACTGTGGTCTGGTCAGCATATGGAGTGGGTTATTGTAGGTGGGCCAGCCAGCCAGTCAGCCAGTCAGCCAGCCAGACGGCCAGCAGGAGCCAGCTCTAAACAATAAATGTGGCACGAATGTACAGACACTCACACACACTCACACTCAAACGCAGTGAACACTCATAGAGCTCTTTGAATGGCTCTCCAGGTCGCCGTCGCTGCATAAAGTGAAATTGTGCGTAAAATTCGTTGGTCACGTTTCCACGTCTGTTGACAATTGTTTTTGCCCTGAATGAGGCGAGCGGAGCGCAACGCAACGGTTGCGCTGTTTGCTGCCATTAAAACGCGTGTCCACATGCTGACCAGCCAGAGCGATCCGCATCCTCCACATCCTCCGCCTCGGCCACACAGTTGCCGCACACTGCAGTTCGTGTCGTTTGCAGCGCTCGCAAAAAGTGCTGCTAATCTTTTGTTTAGGCCGGGCATGTGGCTCAGGCGCAGGCACCGCGTCACAGGCACCACTCGGCGCTCGTCCCTCAATTAGGCAAAACATTTTCACAGTCGACCCGTGTCAGTGGCGATCATATCGCCGAGTCGCAAATTGCGCCGGCGACAATCCCTACAGACACTGGACACACCTTTGTCTGCGTTATTATTCGCAGGGATTCGGACTCATTAAGGCGCATCATGCGGCGCGGCGCGTTCACTCGAAATCCGAAATTCCGCTTCGCTCAAAGGCACAATATTTAACGAGTTGCGGCTTCCGCCTCGGCCGGCCACTGGCCAATTGAATGCAATACCAAAGGCCAATCAATGGGTCGGAAGTGACAGAAGAAACCCAGCATTGCAGTAGTTGCAGGGTCAAACCATAAATGAACTGAAAACGGCAAATATTACTTCAGAATTTTCACTCCATGGGGACAAATATAATGGAGTGAGAGAACGATATACCCTATATCTAAGAGGTATATTGATGAAGTACATGAAAGGCTAATTAATATCTAAAGAGAGGTTTACTGGAAGAGAGTGTTAATTAGGGGAAATGCAAGGGAGAAGTTTCAGTTGCAGAAGCAAAAATTCTATATATTTATATATGAATATATGAATCTAAAAATATAATAAATTTAGTCTAAAAAAAAAAAAGATATATTGATATAGGATAAAATATATCTTATTTCGTATAATTTTTTTTTTGACTAAATTCATATATAATATATACCATATCTATGAGGTATATTGATGTACAGGCTAATGAAAAGCTACTAGATATGCAAAGAGTGCTTAACTGGGGAAAATAGGGAAAATGCAAGCGACAAGTTGCAGTTGTAGTAAGCTGAAGAAAATACTTTGTTTTATATGAATGAGTAAATCTAAAAGTAAAAAAAATGTAGTCAAAAAAATTTATATAAATACATATAAAATATACTTCGCTGTACTCATACATATCATCATTATCAACAGACTAAGATATATACTCATATAACAACACTTAACCACATTTATTTAATATTCTTGCAAAGTGCATCTCCACTAGACTTGTAACATTATGACATTATAGAGCCCTCTTCTATGTCATTTTGTAACTAAGTACTATGACGCTCATGAGCTTAAGCGGAACTTATACTTATACTATACAAGTGCCTGGCAGTTGTCAGGTTAATTTCGGTTTGCCTTAACGGCAGTTCCTGGAAAAATACTGTAATATAAACCAAATGCTAAACAGACAAAGGGCCAGCACGGCAGCAGCAGCAAACAAGATTTGTGAAATTGTTGTGCACGCTCTTAGCTAAACTTAAGCAAAGGTTATGGCAACTAAAGTCCGTTTTTAGTTGCGACACTTGAAAAAGAAAGCAGGTAGGTGGGCAGTAGTCGACTAAGAGATACCCTGAGCACCGATTTTGAGGCGTGGAGTAAATTTAAAGCATGTAATGTGAATATAATTTGAAGGACTCTTGGGGATTTTAACTCATGAAAAGTATTAGATATTCTTTAGGAATTCTACTTTGATATCAATATTAATCGATTTATTGGCAATTTTAAAAGTTATCGATTAATAAAACCGAATTTCATTTAAGCTTTCTTTACGTCATATCAAGGCTTTCGTTTTCTTTGTTTTTGGAGAAGAAGTTGATAGAGCTAGATCGACTCAGGTCTTTGTCTTGTTTAAAGAAGTCTAATTCTAATAGTTCTAGTTTGATATTAATGTTAGTTATTTGCTTATAATTTTAAGAGTTATCGACTATTAAAAGTTAATTTTATCGTGCTTTACTCTTAATATCAAAACTTTAGCTCTCAAGCTTTGTAGGATCGACATGTTTAAAGGACTAAGAAAGGCTTAGATCGACTCAGCTCTTGATCCTGATAAAGTTACAATTTTCTGGCACCACCCACACTTTTCAATCTATCTCTCTCTTTGTCTCTCTCTCTATCTTTTTTCTCTTTCTCCTTCTGCATTCCATACACTCTAATACAATTATAATACCCTCCACTCTAATTTGCAATGTGTAGGGTATAAAAGCAAACAGCAGCCAACGAATTGGCATCAAGGTAACTTGTTAAGGGAGTCGATTGGCTGGATAATGTCAAATGTCAGGGCTTATAAAGGGTAAAGTTGCCAGGCAACTGCCTTATTATATGATAGCAGGAACAGCAGCAACAACATCAACAACAGCAGCAGCAACAGCAAAGCAATGCGAAACAACTTCCATAAAGTTGCGGCAGAGCACTTTGCAGCATGTCGTCGTCCAGTTCTTACTTATATTGTGTATCGTGTGCTTTATCAACTGACTGAGCCCAGTGTACTTTTTTTTATGTCGATCCTGGTTTTGTTCCTCAAATGCAAAAATTATTGCACAATGTTTTTATGATGAGCGAAATATGTGTTCAGTCCTTCACGTTTTTTCTCACTCGCACTTCATGCGGCTTTGCGTATTTCCCTCTCGCGCTTTCCGCTCTGCAGCTTCCCTTTTACAGTCGGTTGGAAATGGTATTGACTGTTGTTGTTGTTGTGTTTGCTCTGATGCCAGCTGGATGTCATGGTAATTTTTAAGCCTTTGCAGATTTTATTTGCTTAAAAAGAACATACAAATACACGAGAGCAATGGCCCCTTTGCAAATATTTATATATAGACTTATATAGAATTTGTTATTGTATTCTTGCAAAATCAGATTTATACCAGTTAGATATATATATTTTATTTGTTCATTAAAGAGCTTACAAATCAGATTTATACCAGTTAGATATGTATTCTATTTATTCGTTTAAGAGCTTACCATTTATACGCTCACAAACTGTCATAGCTTGTTAGAGTGACAGCGAAGTATACTGCTGTAATTTGTTTCTTTTTCCTATTCGTATGACACATTGACTTTATCAACTACTTTATTATGTCTGAAATATTATAGTAAGCAAGCTGTGATAACTTATAATTATGACAAGTGTTAAAGTGTTTTTATTTTGACTGCTATTTGTGTAACGCCTTCATTCCGTCAGCTACTTTGACATGCATATGAAGTAGATTGTAAAGAACATGTTATAGCTAATATAATTATTAAAGTTGAATATTTTCTCATTCATTTCTATCATTTCTGATTAAAGTGGATATGCAATTATACAAATTAGATATCTGTACGTACTTTGCTCCTGTTTGGGTTTCATGTGCTTGAAGAATGGCCTTTATTAGCTACTTTGACATGCATGTTAAGTACTGTTTCATTAAGATACTAACGTGTTCGAATTTGAGATTTATCTGAATAACACTTAGACTCTATTTGCTATTTTAATATCCAAAAATATAAAATTTTACTGGTAGACATCTTTTTATATTCGGTTCTCATTTATATTTGATGTATAAAGAAAATTGCTTTTATCAGTGACTTTATCATTCATGTTAAGTAGCTGAAAAGCAAACTGTTGTAATTATACCAATCAGATCTGTACATTTAGGAAATCTCTTTTATCAGATACTTTAACATGCATGTTAAGTAGTGTTTCAGAATTTGAGCTGTATACGAATAATGCCTAGACTCTATCTGCCACTTTAATATGTATTATTCGTAGGAAAAATCATATAACTTGGAACTATAGCTGCTATATATGTATCTTTCCATATTTTATTCTCATTTAAATTTGATGTATATAAAATATTGCTTTTATCAGTGACTTTATAATTAATGTTAAATAATTGCTGGACGGTCAAACTGTTATAATTATAACAATTAGATATCTCATCAAGTTCTCAGTTCTCACATGAGTTGTATGTGTATGGCAAATGGGTTTTCTCCGTTACTTTAACATGCATGTTAAGTAGTTGGTAAGCTAGCTGCTTTAACGTGTTATTATGGCAGCGAGGTGTCCTTGTACCCACTACGGCTACACGTTTCCTGTCAAATGTTAAGCTCCCATTTGAGTATCACAGACACGCTGCCATTGTCTTACCGGAAAGACCGGCAAGGAGGCGCGCCGACCAAACAATACTCAAGTATGCGCCTGTTAACCCCACCGAACACCGAAAGGCAAAATATTTGTATTTAATAAAGCCCGGGTCGCTTGACTTTACATACAAGTTGCGGAATTTAATGTATCCTACGGCAGGCGGAGCGACGACACCGTAAAGGACCTCGGTCGGAGGAGAACAAGAGCAACAGAAATGTGAAAAAAAAAACTGAGCTAAAGGCAAATCATAAAAAAATACAATAAAATTCGAACATGAAAAGCCTATTTAAAATGCTGACATACGAAATGCGAACGAACGAATGAACTGAGCCGCTCAACACTTGAGGGCGCCGCAGTGCACTGGGCGTGGCAGTGGCAGCAGCAGCGGCAGTGGGAGAGAGCGACGAAGCGAGCGAGGGACTGAGCGAATTACCATAAAATGAAAAACAAAGGCGCGAAATTGGAGCCAGAGTAGCAACAGGGCCTCCCAGCTGCAGCCCCTTCGCATCCGTTAGGCACCCGCGCGACTGCGAAAATATGAAAATTGAGTGAAAATATGTAAATGTAATGAAATATTGTTTTTCGCTGTTCAAAGGACGACGGCGACGACGACGACGACAACAGCAACAAGGCAACAGCGAGACAGCGACTTCGCACATGACGTTCAGGATTTACTTAGTTGCTTGGGAGCCCAAATGCCCACTTGGCACTTGCCACTCGCCAGGACCCTCCGAAATTTATGCGTAACAAGTCGCTGCCCCATTTATCAAACTCGCTCTCTCTCTCTCTCTCTCTCTATCTCGACTGTGATTTACACTCTCGTTTTCTTGTCGAGTCCTCGGTTAGCGTATGTCAGTCCGGCCAGCCGGCTGGCAGACTGATGGAATGACAGACTGTCAGTATTGAAGCCGTTTTGGCTGTTATTTAAATTATGAAAATTATTCAAACCGCAAATGGAATCATCATCATCAGTTATCGCTCCCTTTCCAGCCATCGTAATACACGCACTTAACTACACTGAACTGAAGCTAAAGGGATTTCGAACGAGCTCCAGTTACAGACAGAGACAGGGAAATGGAGAGGGAGAGACAGTCAGTCATATAAGTATTCAGCTGGGCGGGCAATAAAAGAAAAGCTCATTTATGTGAATAATGTGCACAGATTTCACGAGAACCATTGAAATTCAATAGAATATATATTCCATATGATGGGGCTAACTAATAGAATTACCAGATTAAGCTGGTCAGCTGCTAATGTCAAATGTGAGCTAACTGGGCTAAGCACCCGGCTGAATATATTTCAGATCTCCTGATTGTGCCCCTGCCTGTGCCTGCCTGTGCTCAATTCCCATTCGATTGCTGTGACAGCAGCATTAGTGTAACATTCTAGCTGGGCGCTCTAAATTAATTATCGCAAAACAAGCAAAGATATTCAATCTGTAGCTGTCACAAGACATGAAATGCACAAATTATTGCCACTTAAAATTAGAGAGCACTTAAAACAAGGCCATGCCAAGCAGGGGCTGAGAGATAAGATAGGGAGAGAGGAGGGGGCTGACTGACTGAGAGGCCAAATAAATGAAATGAAATGAAATGAATGCTAGCCTTGATTTCAAATGTCATTAATAAATCCCAGACGAGCAAATTTTGTGTTAAGCAAATGACATTTGGCCAAAATGTTTGCACACACACACACAGGCAAACACACACAGGCACACACGACCATATGAAAAATTCTCGAAATATTCGTATGACAGGCTGGCAAAGGAAGCCCAGCTAGCTGGGCTGAACTGGCTGGCTGCTGCCAATGGTAGATGCATCTGTAGATGCAGATACATTTGCCTAGGCACTCGCTCTTAGATGGACATACAGATATTTACTGCTAATGAGTTAATTCAATTAGGAAAACCACACAGCAGGCAGCAGGCAGCAGGCCAAAGGGGTCCACATTTGACTTGCAATTTGACAGTTTTCAATTAATCAAAGTGTCATTGGGTCACGCTGAAACGCTGACCACCGCCGCACATCAGGTAGACAGCGCTGACGGCCAGAGGCGGAAGCTGAGGCTGCGACGAAGACGACCCAGCAGCGCCCGCTGTGTGTGAGGCCAAACAGAGCACGATGATTCAACGAACTGCAAATGCTCTGCCGCTAATGGAAAGATAGGCAAGCAAAGGGAAGTGCAGAAAGATGTAGGTGCAGAATGCTCTTGGAATACTCGGAATGCTTCCCACAGTCACTTCCTGCATTTGTGAATCTTAAGCATGGGAAATACCTTAGAGCTCATGATAAGAAAGGAAGACTTAAACATGTTTTATTTGTATCAATATTAGGGTAAATTTAGGTTGAATACTGGATTGATATGAAGGAACTTTTTCTTAGTAAAGACAATATCTAACTAGTACATAGGCAGAGTAGTATAGGCACATATATTCTTTTCGAAATGTTACTAAAATTTTGATTTTGTCTAATGCAAAGCTAAGAAAATTTAATGAATTTTATTTCCCTTAAACATTATTAACAATATCAAACGTTATTTAATTGTTGATTTCGCCTAATGCAAATCTGAGACAATTGAATGAATTTTTGAAAAAAAATTTTTTTATTCAATTGTATTATTTTTTGTAAACAATATTTATAACGTCAAATGTTATTTAATTGTTTATTTTGCTTTTGTCGAATACAAAGCTAGGAAAAAGTAATGCATTTTTTATTGTTTATTTTGTTTTTGCTTTATTTCCCTTAAACATTACTTATTTATAATATCAAATGTTATTTAATTGTTGATTTTGCCTAATGCAAAGCTATGACAATTTAATTAATTTTTATTTATTTTTTTATTTCTTTGTTTTCCTTAAACATTATTTATGATATCAAATGTTACTTAATTTTGCTTTTTGTCTAATGCAAATCTAAGACAATTTTATGAATATTTTCTTCTTTTTTTTAATTTTTCTTTTTTTCTTTATTTAACTTAAACATAACTGTCGATCCAAGATTTTTTTACAGAGGTTAGCTAATGCCTTTAAATTGAAATATATCTACAAAAGTATTATATTTTATCTTTCTATATTATGCTCTATTTTAAATTAATTTTTGTTTATTATCCTATAAAGCTGTTGATACAAGATTTATTTTTTACAGAGGTGAGCTATTGCCTTTCAATTGAAATATATATATAAAAAAAATTATTTAATTATATCTTTGTATATTCTACCTTATTTTAAATTATTTATTAATATAGTATTTATTATAATGTATCATTATTATAATTTATATATTATTTAGATAAGTAAAATTGCTTTACGCACCGTCAGTCAAGTCGTTACTCTAATCTATATCGTTACTATAATCTGCTTATTGATTTCTTCAGATGCCCTTCACTCTGGCATTATTAGTTATTCCCCAAGTATTTTTCTAATGACATATATACCAAACGCCGCCCAACTGCTCCTCCATTCCCAAGGACTCTGTGTAAGTAGTGTGCGTGACCGACAACTTTTCGATTAGCCATTGACACAAATGTGAAATAAATAAAATGACAATCATGCGAGCTGGAATCTATTTGGTTTAAGTAAGAGTCGAGGTGGAGAGTTGGCAACGCTGAATGATTCATGATTGCTGTGCGCTCGGATACTCCTGGCCGAGGACATTAAAATCGGCATTTGCTAATTTAATGAGTTTTCTACTTGGCGGAACGTTTAGAGCTCCGGCCCCAAGCAAAAATAAACACTCGAGCGTTAATGTACGAGATATTTAATTTATACGTACTTAGCCCAGGCATGAAACAAGGCCGTGGCCCCCGGCCGGATGGCCGATGAGTTTGGCCTGCTCCGGCTGCCTGGCAAAGAGCAAGCGCCAAAGGCGATGCGCTCAGCCGTCCAGACGGCTAATAAAAATCAAATATGGGGGACAACGCGACACGGCGCAGGTGAGCGGGCGGCCAGGTGGCAGTTGAGAGCTGCTCAGTTGGCTGGCAACACTTTTGAATTACAACAGTTTACTATGCGTGTATGCCACTCCCCCTCCTTCTCCGCCTCTCTGTAGGCAGCCACCACGAAAGGACCTGGATCTTTTGAAGTCCCTCGGCCTGAGCACGTGGCGATAAAGAAGACATTCATGGCACTTTGTTCGAACATTAAGTGGATTTAATGTAAAGTTGATGTTTTCCTTAGGTTACGTGGTCGATTTCCGTTTTATGGCCTTAATTAAAAGATTGGCCAGTCCTTGGCCACGTCTCGATATGCGAACGTATATTTATAGCTATTTCAAATATTTATTCGGCTTCTTAACATTTTATGGTCGACCTGTCCAGTAGGTGGGCGCACACACGCTTTTATGACCAAATTCCAAAATGTGCACAAAAAAAAAAACGTAAGAAAAAGAAAAGTAAAAACAAAATTAAAATCGCATAAATTCTTCAGTTTTTATGGCGATTGGTCTGCGGCATCATGCGGACTAATCAAAAGCAAAGCGTGCTCTATTATTAAGGGAAGATCAAGTGATCAGGCCTTAGCCTAATGCGAACTTGTTAGCCGTCGATATAAACATCAATCATTGCCATTTTGAACGCCTCTCATGGCACCTGGCCTAAAACAGAGTCATCAAGAGAGTTATCTGATAATATTACCTAATCTAAATACACAGTTTGACACCTCAATCGACACGCTGGTGTTGGGTGGGTGTTTATGAGCTGTCGCCACGCATTGTTGTCAGAGTTTCTGTCTTATGTAAAGATCAGCCGTAAATACGCTCATAAATCGACCACGCAATTTGCACAGCTTCACCTTAGAGACATACATATATCTCTATATATACATACATGGAAACCCGCGCGGATGCTGCAGCTTATCGGGCAGATAAAATAACTGTCAGACAGACACTTTCGTTTTCCAGCCTGCGCCCGGGCTATGCTATGCGGCTGTATTAGCCGACAAAAGCGCAGCGCATAAAACGACTTAGCTCCGATTTCCAGAAGTCCAATTGTCTGCCAGTGGGATTACACCCAAAATATCATAAAGTTGAATAAATAAAAGCAGATAAAATGACGCTGAATGGACCGTCTCTTACTGTAGTGGCCGTAAGCCGACTGAAACGACATCAAATCTACGTGAAATGTCTCTCTATACCGGGATAAGATCGTATGATGCGTCATTATTGAGAGCTAAGCATAATTTGTACATAAAACTCAGAGGATTAGAGCACTGGGAAATAACAATGAAAGCATTTAGCTGACTCCAAGCTGCCGCAACAAAGGTTTCAACTATTACAATATTTAATTAGATTCTTAAGTAAATCCAGCAGTAAAAGAATCATAAACTGACGTTTCTACCTGTACAAAATTTAATATATAATATTTATGCATCTGCTTATAATCATACATCAATTTAAGCAAATTGGAAGTTGGTATTAAATAGATTTTCAATGAATCCAGCTCGATTCCAATATGAAACTCTCAAGCACATTACAAATTCTACTCTCTGTACTCGAGTTGTTTTCATTTGGCATAAAAATATATTTATATTGTTCATATGACGAAATAACTCAAAGCAGCTGCATTACTTTTTTTCACATTTATTTATATATATGTATATATGTATATTCACTAAGCTCACGTTTGTAAATTTAAATAAATAATCAAATAAAGGTAAACAAAATATTTTGCCTTGTGCGCAGCTTTTCTTACTTAACAAATCCACTTGCATCTACAATTTGTATTGTTGTCGTGTAGTTATTGTCGTTGCTGCTGCTGCTCCCGCTGTTGCTGTTGTTGTTGTTGTTGTCATTGCGAGTATGAAACGCATTTTACAACTTCTCTTGACAACAACGGAGTGCTTGAAATCCGGCAGAGCGCTTGACAACCCACTTGTGGAGTAAGCATCCAAGGTAAATGCAAACATGCTGTAGCTAACAAGAAAGAGAGCAGCAGCAACAGCTTACAGCTAGGCGAATGCTCAATGCTCTAAGCAAGTTGTATTTTGGGAAGGGAATTTTAAATTAAAATATTTTAGATTGGCCAAAGAGAATTTAGAGATTTTGATATATCATATATATGACATTTATATAAGATAAGAAATGTTGGAGATCTGGATATCTTATATATATGATATATGATATTATATATAATATTAATATTTAATGGATGGACATTTTGTTTATATATTTCTATATTTATGAAGAATATATATACATTAAACCTTTAATAAATTTGTATTTTTTATTAAACATGTAAGAAATATGTATATATCATCTTATAAAATAGATATATCTGTATATAATATAATCTAACAACTTAACTTAAATTAATTAAAACATATACAAAATAAAAGAATGTTAAGTATTTGAATTATTATTAATATATGTAATATATTTAAATTACATTTTAAGAATGAAATATCCCGATATCATATACAAATAGATATATCTAATTACTTAACTTAATTAAAACATATACAAAATTAAAGAATGTTAATTAATTTATTTATTATTATATATATGTTATTTAGTATTATTTTAATATATTATGTAAAATATTTAATAAATATTTATATATACAGATTTTATTTGCATAGAAACTATACCTTAAATGATAAAAAAAACTAGAATATTAACTCTTTTTCACACTGTATATATAAATATTTTGTTTTGTCCAAAAACTTTAATATATATTACTCGATTATTCTATTAAAATATATTTCTATTTTATTTTGTCCAACAATATAATATATAAATATGATATATAAGTTCATATATATGTATGTATTTAATAATATTTTTATATACATATTGACATATATTTTTTAATATTTAATATAAAAATGTATATTATTTTATATATATATCTATTACTTTTAAAATTTCCCCATATTTTTACTTGTCTAAAATATCGAAATGCCTTAAAAATAGCCGCAGTTAGTGTATTCAAAAGACCAAATTCTGTCGGAAACAATGTTACCAAAAGCCTTTTGAAAGCTAAAGCAACCGTTCAAGTGCTGCGAGTGGGGTTGACGGGGTTGGCGGGGCAGAGACGAGCGGCAAGGCGTTGCGACTTGGGCAGCTGCTGCTTCTGTTGCGACTTTAATGCAAACAAAAAAGGTTAACTGCGCGTAGCCGTGGCGAGAGCTTGAAAGAAAGAGTGAACGAGTCTATAGGAGCCGGGGGCACGGCGACTCGGTATTTATGTATATAGAATGAGGCCTTTCACTTGGCGGCAGGTTCTTATTTTGCTATCGTCGTCACTTAATTGCGTAGGTTGGTAGCCCCGAAGACGCTGCGCTTCAGCAGCCACTTCACTCCGGGCACTCAAGGGGCAGGCACCACGGTGCGGGCCCCACCGAACGCCGGGCACCTTAACCTTCCCAGGCAGCGCTGCTCATCGCACACCGTTTTATGGCTACTGTGTGTGTGCGTTTACATTTTTACTAATTTACAACAATTTTCGTTGTACTTGAATACAAAATGCAGCCCAGCCGCGCACTCGCCCCCCCACTTGCTGTGTGCTACTTTATGCGAGTGTGCCGGCATTAAGAAGCAGCAAAATGTGTGCTGCTGCACCTGAGCGGGCCTGAGTGGGGCTGCGCGGGGTGCCCGAAAATAACAAGATGATGCCGAGCAGCAGCAAGAACAATAACAACAACCGCAGCAGCAGCAGCAAAATATTTAAATGAGGTTAAGTTAGTGTAACAACTATTTAGCCCTTGTTCATGCAGCTCTACCACTTTATACCCCTCGCCCCACTCTCTCTTAGAATTTCTATCTCTTGCAGTTCTGGCTGAGATTGGCACAAAAAAGACTTCGAAATTTGTGTATTTCGTGTTTTGCAAGGAAATGCTAATTGGGTCAAGCGCTTGACAAAGAAACCTGTTACACCTGGCTAGAAAAGTTGCGCCCAAAGTTTGAGGCAGACGAAAAAGGGCTTTTATGCTCCGATAACTGATGGAAGAATACTTAGTATATGTCTCTCTCTTCCTCATCTGATTTGAGCAAATTTGTATGCGCACTTATTGCTACTTGATTCGAAATTAAATATCTTTATGTCGCGCGTTAAATGCCAATCATAATGACACAGGCCGTAATCGTTGCCAGCTCTTATGCAAATTGAATTGCTGAATGCTGAATGCTGAATGCTCAGACGAGATCGGAGCGCGACTGACTGGCTGACTGGCGCACAAAAGAAATGCGGACCACTTAATCAAATTAAAATTTTGCATTATAATTTTCATATTTAATGCGGAATGCCGCACTTCATTTAAGTTGATTGAATAACGACAGCGATTCGAGACGGCACTTGCAATGCGAGGCCTCGCTCTCTCTCTCGGAAATTTAATATGGCATATGTACGGCGTGTGGCCCCTGCCACAAAGTCTAACGGCGACTTTTTATGAATAATATCTATGGAGATATGTGAGTGTAAATACAATACAAAGTAAATAAACAAGCAGCGCGAGCAAACAGACATAATAAATGCGTGGTTTCATTATTATTAATAAGTATCTGTAGCTGTAGCTGGCTCAGTATCTGTATCTGTATCTGCAACGTTTCTGGGTAGCTGTATATTTGTTTATGTATTTAGTCATGTTACACACACACACACAGAGACTCACACACAGACACACTCATCCTATAATCCCTCCCCAGCCTGTTCGTGCAGCATATAAAATGTCAAAGTCTCAAGCGAAATCAACAAGCACATATCCTGCGGATATTTTGCACAATATTTTGTCAGGTTTCGGTGCCAACACTCTCACTCCCTCTCTCTCTCTCTCGCTCTGCTCATCATCCGCCACGGCGTAATGATTGTGTCGACGATAATGATGATGAGCACAAAACAAGTGAGACTCTGAATAATAAATTGCAATTAGCGCAATTACAACAGATTGTCACAAATATACAAGAACATATACAGATATATATATATATAAATGTGAGTGTATAACTACATGACCAACCCACCTACCGCCCATATCAAAAGTTTTGATACACACATGTGTATGTGTGTGTGTGTGTGCAGTCATTTTACGAGTATATTCTGAATAATTCAGCAACTGGACTGAGGGGCTTTAATACAAACACTCGCTCAGTTAGCATATAACAATTTGGTTCTAGGCCACATCTGCGCTGCCCCAACGTCTTGCAACCAACCCCAAAATTTAGATGCCCTTCCACACACACACACACTCACACTCGCACACACACTAGCACATGAGACAATTCAGTAATGCACAGTGGACAGTGGCAAATGTTTTAAGTTGGGCAAAAGCTTTTCGCTTTTTGCTTCTTGGTGCTGGCAGTCGTCTCTCCCCTTCATTGTTTATGAGCGTATCGAATTTTTGGGGTTAGTTGCGGTGCCGCTGGGAACATAAATATTTATCCAGCGATAAAAGAATTTGGGTTATTTTCGTGGTATATAAATAGCACAATTTAACTTGGTTAACCTCTAAGCCAGTGTTTCGCAATGAAGCAGGGGAAGCATTGAATACGTTAGCGCCGAGTGGCAAATGTCAAAGGAGCCATAAAAGGGGATCCAGCATAAGAGTTATGCATTAGCTGGCGATGCAGTGAAGTCAACTAAAAATAGTTAAAATTAATGAAATAATTAGATATAAATGTTAAACTTCGTATATACTTAAAGCCTTTAATATTTAAATTTATTTTCTAGTTTATTTTCTGCACACCACGGTGCAGTAATTGGTGCTGACAAGCGAAAGTGTGGCACGTTGCCTGGCCTGGCCTGCGGCAGTTACCACAAAACAATGGAAATTACAGAGATGATGACGACTACAACATGCTGCCACCTCCAAGCCACACAGGTGCACAACCGCCCCACCGCCCCACCGCCCCGCACTCAGCGCTTGTGTCAATATTGACGCAGACCATATCTTTTATGACATATTTTTTGGCTACTGTCAGCTCTGGCAGTTGCCGGGTTTGTTTGCATCCTCCAGCTTTCATTTTCGTTTCGTTTCGGTTTTGTTTTATTTTTTATTTTTTTGCCCTTTGCTATCAGGCTGATGATAGCGAGCGCTGAGCGCAGTCCGTGTGCACACATGAAAGAATCCAACCTAAATCGCGCACTCGGCTGAACTTAGCTTTGGCTCACGGCTTTTGATGTCTGAGTTATTGTATCTGGGTTACTGGGTAATGCAGTAGATAGTAGAGCCAACTGATGCATGCGCTTAACCCAGCCGAGAGCACTGGCTCAGCTGATGGATGTTGGCGCGCCGAGCCAAACTCGATCACATTTGCATTATGGCCGCGTAAACAACCGACCTGACAGCTACTCTCCACGTCTTCTTTGGGTGGCACTACGCGTTGACAACTGACGCGGGCACACAGACTGCATTAAAGAAAACGGTCAAGAAATAAAAAATGTATAAAATATTAGATGCAACGAATCTAGAATTCTCTAACTAAACACCTAAATAGATGAGATAGATATAGATATAGATATAGATATAGATATAGATATAGATATAGATATAGATATAGATATAGATATAGATATAGATATAGATATAGATATAGATATAGATATAGATATAGATATAGATATAGATATAGATATAGATATAGATATAGATATAGATATAGATATAGATATAGATATAGATATAGATATAGATATAGATATAGATATAGATATAGATATAGATATAGATATAGATATAGATATAGATATAGATATAGATATAGATATAGATATAGATATAGATATAGATATAGATATAGATATAGATATAGATATAGATATAGATATAGATATAGATATAGATATAGATATAGATATAGATATAGATATAGATATAGATATAGATATAGATATAGATATAGATATAGATATAGATATAGATATAGATATAGATATAGATATAGATATAGATATAGATATAGATATAGATATAGATATAGATATAGATATAGATATAGATATAGATATAGATATAGATATAGATATAGATATAGATATAGATATAGATATAGATATAGATATAGATATAGATATAGATATAGATATAGATATAGATATAGATATAGATATAGATATAGATATAGATATAGATATAGATATAGATATAGATATAGATATAGATATAGATATAGATATAGATATAGATATAGATATAGATATAGATATAGATATAGATATAGATATAGATATAGATATAGATATAGATATAGATATAGATATAGATATAGATATAGATATAGATATAGATATAGATATAGATATAGATATAGATATAGATATAGATATAGATATAGATATAGATATAGATATAGATATAGATATAGATATAGATATAGATATAGATATAGATATAGATATAGATATAGATATAGATATAGATATAGATATAGATATAGATATAGATATAGATATAGATATAGATATAGATATAGATATAGATATAGATATAGATATAGATATAGATATAGATATAGATATAGATATGTAGATATAGACTGAGCTATATTGCTCTTCAGCTTACGCCTCGTACAATTCACATTTTTCAAGCTACTTTATGGGAGATTAGGCCAAATACTACGTAAAGCTCACCATGCCCCCAGAGAGTGCATATAATTTGAGACCATAAATTAGGTTTTGCGCCCAGTTACGAATGGATGGGTGCATGGTAGCTGCGTGGGGAGGGGCGCGGATGGGATTATGCTGCTATCACACCTAGGCGATTTTCTTGGAAGCTCGGTGGACAGCGAGCGTCCAACTGTCAGGGGCTGGACTTAAGTGGCCATAAAGTAGGCACATCACGTGGTGTGGCACTGACAGTTGCAGGTGTTGCCCACTAGGTGTCGCCCTGACAGCTTGGCAGCCAAAGCGCGGCGAAGAATTTTAAATGACTCAACGGCAACGCCAACGCCAACGCCGCCGCATGACAATCGAATCGTCAGGATCAGCGCCCATGCGTGAGAGTATTCAATTACCAAAGTTGCATTAAGCCAAGTCTACAACCTGAGCGACCGGATTCGAGGCGACTTAGTTGAACCTGCCGCCTGCCTGCTTCCGCAAATGCCGGCATCAGAAATCTATATATATTTTTTTCGCCGAGTGACGATCGATTTGCCAGACAAATTGAGCAGCAGTCGAGAGGTGAACCGCAGCACCGACTGACAACTGCTGACAACTGCTGAAACCCTAGTAGTTGGCCAACCGTGAGCAATTCCTCAATTTGCGTCTGCCCTGTGATCACCTCGCAGTGATCCCCGCCACTCGCTGCCGTTTAGTACTCAACTCTTTCATTGAGTCCCTCACCTTGCGTATCGCATTTCAATGGCACGACCACATTCCGCGCTTTGCAGGGTTTCCATGGAAACTCAGAGACTCAGAGACTCGGATAGATTTCCATGCGAGGCTTTGTTCCACAATGGGGCACGCACTGTGCCGCATGATTTCTGTGGTCAACTTGTTTAAGTGGGCGCCTCTTTCTTCTGTCGCTTGTAATGCGATCCCAGCTCGGCATCAAAACTCAATTAATTTAACTCTAAATAACATTTGACATAATATGCATTTCCATAACGTTTCCGGCCCCCAAACCGAACCGACAAACCAACAGCAACAACAACCAACGACTGCGAAGGCACGTCGCACACGTTTCTATCTTGTCAATAAATCTCAATATCAAAATATGCTAAATGACCACCCGTATGAACCAGACGATAGTTCACCAGATGGAAATAACTAAAAATGCAAATAACTGCACGAATGGCAAATGCACCGAGTCATGTGAGTGTGTGAGTGTGTGTGTGTATCTGTGAGATACGCGCATAAATCTATCTATAGTGCCGCCTCCCCATACAGACCCTCATCTAGCTGGGATTCGTATGGTTTTTGTTTTGTTTTGTTTCGGGGCGGGTTCTTTCATTAAACGCGGCGCATGCAAACAATGAACCGTGTTGACAGGTTTCGTTTTTCCAGCTCTCGTTTGATTGATTTAACCTGAATCGGCTGACAGGTACGAGAGCATTTTGGCATGCCCATGTCACGAGATACGAGCAACGACGAGCCAGCTTCAGATATGGAAATCCAAAGATACTTATGCTAAGCGCAACCTGGGAGGGAAATCCACTGAACGCCGGCATACATGTCAACTTCCATATTTGAAACTTAAAACTCGATCAGAGTGCGACAATCAAGCCGCTGTCTGTCCCGTGGAGTTGTGCCAGAGCCAGAGTATCACAGGTCCAAATACATATTCATAAATACCTCGACTCGCATATCGCATAGCAATAATTACGAAGGAATATTTATCGGAATTTGCACTTGCTTAGGTTCAATAGAAATAGCATATAAAGTCTCGGGTCTGCTCATTTATAAGAATTTATACATGAGATCATGTCAGCTGCCAAAGAGACTACAAAAAGCTTGAAAGCAGGAATCAATTTACTGCTATGGCCATTGTTGTGGCTGCTGAAAAGGCTGAAATGCGTGCAGTTTGGAACAGTAGATGCGAGTAATTATGTTGGACAGCGACCGCTAGACGACGATTTGAACAAGAGATAGATATTTCCTTGGGCTGTGTGCCGAAGACAATTGACGACTGTCTGCAGCCAGAGGCTGGACCCGACGCAGCTTCAGTCCACTCGACTCGACTCCACTCCGCACTCAACTCGACTCGACGCAAATCATAGATGCAGCTCATGAGTGGCACAACGAATGCGAGACGAATGCATCGAGTGGAGTGGCGGGGGGGAATTGATTGACAGTTGAATGATTTAATGAGCAACAAGATAAACGATGCCCGCTGCCAACCGCAGCGAAATGAATTACTTATTTTCATTCGAATTTCAATTTGAATCTCGCTCTCTCGCAACTGTGCATAACGCTCAAATAAGTATCTGTTAGTTGCTGCCATTGTGTGCGGGACTGCAACACGGCGGCTCATAAAAGATGCTTATCTCTGGCAACTTTTTCTCTTTCTTGCCCCGTCATGTGCCGTCGCTGATGACGACCACGCACTTTGTGTCAACCAGTCGGCGCAGCTGGGAACTGATAAACTAATGTTGGCTCAAGATGTTGCTGGTGAAAAATAAATAGGTAACAGAAATTGTAATATACATTTCCATAATACAAAGCAATGGGAAAGCCAGGAAATGTTAGTCGAGAAAAAAAGAAATTGTAAATATAAATATAATGATTTTATATAAAGAGTTTGGTGTGACTGCATCAGCTTGCAGAGCCTACGCTCTGATTATAAACAAAATTAATGTAACTGAAGGTTATTAAGGCTTACTCTTGGGCATAGATGACGTTGACGATGATTGAAGTATTATAGCTTCCATTAAGGAAGTACAATCATTAAAAGAAAAACTCTTCAAAGTTGAATTGAATGGTGAGTATATAGTCGTATTATATTTATTAATTCTACAATAATATGTTATTAAATATGTTTAATATAATATTATTAAATATATTTAGATTATATTATGATGATGATTGAAGTATTATAGCTCCTGTCAAGTCAGTAAAATCTTAAACAAAAACCCTCAAAATTTATTTAAATGCTAAGTATATATTCATATTGTTTTTAATAATTCTATAAAATTATAATATTATATATATTCAATTTTATATTATTCGATATAATTTAGATTATAATGTGATGATGATGATGATTGAAGTAGCTTCCATCAAGTCAATAAAATTATTTAAAAAAACATTCACTGTATTTGATATTAGGTATATACACATATTATATTTCATAATTTTATAAAATTATATATTTTCTATATAATAATATAATATTTTCAACCTCTGTAAATATTTAAAAAATTGTATCAAAGCTTTATATGAAAATAATAATACTATAAAATTATAATACTATATATATTCAATATAATATTGTTAGATATAATTTGTACCCTCTGTAAATAATAAAAATTATATTAAAAGCTTGTTATGATTGTAAAAAATACTAAAATAATAATAAATAAAATTTAAATAAATATGATATATTGTACTTACATAATAATAATAAAAATTTTATTTAAATTAATATGATAACTTATAATTGCATAATAATAAAAACTATGTTCTTTAAATTAATATGATATATTATAATTACATAATAATAAAAGACATTTCAGACAGTTATGCATACCTCTAATCATTTGATATGCCTCTGTAAACAATTTAGCTTGACTCACACGCCTCAAGCGCTACGAACATTTCCTCTTGTCTTGTCTCTTGTCTCTCCGTCGCTTCTATTTAATTTTCCATCAAATTTCTTACACATAATTAAATTTGCCGCGCCATTTAAATACACATCTCTAAAGCGCAACAATTGCATTTAAAGCTTTTCACTTCTTTTACTTATCATTTCGACGCTCATTTTATTGTCGTTTGCGTGTGTGATCGAAGCACGACAGAGAGCCAGCTCGTAGCACTTGTTGTCCCACGCAGCGCTCAGACACTCACGCAGTCGAGGCAAGTCGAATATAATTTATGTATCGCCCAAATAATGTTTACGATCTTAACGTAAGACATTCACTTGCCAGCAGGGGCACTCTCGATTCTCTCACTCTCCCCTGCTCCCCCTCGCCTTGCACATGTTAGCTCAAAAAATAAAAAAAAAAAGTTCGAATTGTTTGTCAAAATTCGTAGGTTAACAGGAATACTAAAAAACAAAGTTGGATAGAAAAATATAAAACGAGTTTTGGTTAAACAGATTGCAGAAAAAATGCAAAGCACCTTACACCTGAAGTCGAGATGCTAATTAATTTTCTTCTTAACAATGGTGTACAGCGAACAATCAGCCTGAGTAGCTGCATCGCCTGCCTATCATGCCGGCCCCCCACCATTGGCTTACCTTTGAGCAGCCGCCAGGTGCACGGCAGCAAATGGAAGCGCCAAAATGCCGTCAACGAACAGCGCCGCAAGATCATACCGAAGCTGGTATATCTGCACAATCCATGGAAGTATCTGATTACCAAGTTCAACATGTGGAAGCTGAAGTGGCTGTGGGACTACGGCTTCAATGAGAGCGAATTCGTTGAGGGCTCCAAGCAGGCGGCCATTGTTATGACGGACATTATCAGACAGCAAAGTGCGGAGAAAATTAGTGAATACACGACGCCCGTGGGCTTCCAGCAGATCACTCGGGATATGCTGCTGTCGCGCAACGACTCGCGCCTGCAGCTGGTGCGCTTCCAAAACGAGCATCTGCGTCGCGCCATTCCCATGAAGGTGGCCACTCGCCAGAACTATGGACGCAAGTATGCCTTCATCGATATGTTGTTTGTCGGTCTGCGGAACACGAAGGACTTCGACTCGCCCAGCGAGCTGCTGGAGATCAACGACATCCTGCGCCGCATGGACAGCGAATTGAAGACGCCGCCGGACGTGGCCTCGGTGCCACATCGCATCGTTTTCGCCGAGATTTTCATCCGCTTTCGGCGTGACTACACGGCCGAGTGGCGGCGCAAGGAGGAAGCGACCAGGAATCCGCAAGCTGCCACCGCCGCCCAACGTGTCGACGATCCCCAAGCCCAGCAGCCACTGCCGGGATCGTCGCACAACATGATGATTGGACGCGTGCTGTCGCGCCTCAACGATCCCGGCTGGTCGGTGTCGTTCTACAAGATTCTCACCTTCGATGTGCTCAATTTCGATCCACAGCCCAATCGGCGCTCGAATGCTTGACTGCTTCTGCTTTCATTTCCCCTCAATTTCTGAATAAAATTTTGCGTATTTATTAAGTTTACAGACACGACCACATCCCAATCTTAGCGATCATCTCCATGCGGGCATCTCACACATTTATTGCCTTGAAGTGCGCTCACACCTTAAGTTGTCGCCTTGTTTGTCATCGTCGTCGCGTGCTCGCATTCAAGATTTGTGACTCGAGCCGCGCTATTTGTATAAAATGATGTAATGAGCCACATTACACGACTCGAGTGTGTTAGCTGCTGCCATTGTGGCTCTTGTCGTTCGGCTCTAATTGGTTGCCACGCCCGAGCTTGGCCTTGCCCTGTCCCAATCAATTTCCAATCCGTTAGCCTAAACAGTTCCCCAAACAAGAAAACGATTCGAAAATCAACATCTGTCATTACATATTTATCTCCATGTTTTACACATTTTTGCATAATTTGTACACCTTTTTCACATTATGACGGCTGCTGCAGGCAGGTCACAAGACTCTTTGACACGTTACACAGAAAGGGCAAAACAATCAACAAGAAATGGTAATAACAACAAGTTAGAATGCTGCAGTCGACTTCAAACGAACTCACAGTAAAACTACAAAAACAACTACCAAATTGTAACTTTCCAATTTCCCATGATCCGCTAGGTGAGGTATATAATTTATTGATCTATCTGTAATGTATGGAACAACTGCAAAACTTTGTAGGCCAAGCTCCCAAAGTTTGGTGTTGGTTATATATTTCAATATATTAGAAAGAAATTTCTAGAAGTTTTATTTCCATAAGTTTTATTTCCATAACTTCTAGAAATTTCTTCAGATATTATATACTCCATTTTAAAGTTTACTTTGTTTTCATTTGTGCTTAAAATATTTTATATTTATAATCTCTTTTCAGCGTAAATATAATAATAAATATAATTCAGGTCTGCTTCGGGAAATCACTAATACAAAAAGTCTGGTAAAATGTCCTCCAAGCTGTTTTTTATTCTCCACTCTTAACTTGTCTTATCTTTATCTATTTTCATTGCTCACCCTTGACTTTTGTACTAGTCTCTTCGTTTAAAATTGTTATTTATATTATTTAGATGTTCTTTTTTCCTTTTACATTTTTACTTCTATTATTCAATGTTTTTTTTTTTATATAATTAATATTTAAATAATATTTATTCTAATATAACTAGCACTTCCTTAGTTTCATAATATTTACAGTAATATCACTGACCATATTTGGGTATAAATCGGGACATTTTTGGGAAGTTGGGCAATTGTGTGCCACACTTTCTTTAAGCTTCATAATAGTTTGGTTTAGTTTAAGCTTAAGTATCATAATATATATTTTCATTTAAATTTAGTAGGTGACAAATATTCTTAAATAAAAAATTAAATAAATTAAATAAAAAGTTAAATATATAATAATTATAATATATAATTATTATTATTATTGTGCTTTATTTCTCTTAAACATTTTTTACAACCATTTACAGCTTTTGATACAAATAAAATATTTACAGAGGTTAGCTATCGCTTAACAACTGAAATACTTACAATTTTGTTAGTTAGGAACTTCGACTTGCTACAATCGAGGAGCAATGGATACATAACTTAAAGTCGCTTTGTAGCAGAGGCCAACAACAAACTACTCAAGTCTTGAGCTTCAATATCACTTTAATTAACAGCTTTTATTTGCCCAGAAATATTATATTTCCGAATTCGAGACGTCTATTGTGAAAGTACTCACAAAATAAAAGCACTTTATAAGGCGAGCTTGCCAACGAAAATGTGTCTCAAATATCAGGTCTTTAAAGGAACAATGCCCCGAGATAAAGTCAGGCGAACGGACATTAGACTTTAAATATATTAAATAAATATAAGATTATTACGTAACATCTCTAGCGAGCTCTTGTGTAAGGAGCCCATAAATATTTTAATAATTATTATATATATATATATATATATATATATATATATATATATATATATATATATAGACCTATAAATAAACTCAATTGATTTTATGCCGATTTTAGTTAAATTTAGCCCAGCTAAACCCAATCACGCTCGAGCTGTTTGAATTATCGAAGAGTGGAAAGTTTTTGCTGACTTTGTTGTTGTTGCCGTCTTTCTTAAGCTATTTGCTCAAGTTAAATAAAGACAAACCTAAATCCCAGCAGCTAATGGCAAAACAGCATAAGACGGGAAGGGAATGAAAAAAATAACAACACGTCAAAAGGGAGAAATAATTTAAATAAGAAAACACAAACAGCTGTTGCAGTTCAGAGCCTGGCTGAGAATGAAAATGTGCCAGACACTAACACACAGACACACAAACACACAGATACAGGCACACGCACACGCACACGTAAATCCGTACACAATAACACACAGTTACAGTTACAAGCAAAAAGGATAATCTCATTATAATGAAACGCAAGTTATGCACGCGCAGCCGACAGCCGCTAGATGGCGCCAGCGAGGCGTCAGTCAAGTGTCGCCCGCCCAGCTTAGAGCGAAGCAAATGAAGGAGTAGGCGAACACTGGCACTGGCAAAGACGCAGCTGGTGCTGCTGCTCCCGCTGCTGTTGCTGCTGCTGCTGGCCACCAGCTCAGGGACTATGAGGAATGGCAGCCAAGATCCGCTCTCTGAGCTGACATGCGAAACACGCTGCCCATAAAAAACTAACAGAATTATAATAATTTATGTATATATTTCTTTTTTGCCCCGGCCTGACCATTCAATCTGTGGCATGCAGTTGCCTTGTCTATCCTGTCGTTCTACATAGATAGAGCACATTGGTGCCTATGACTGGCGTTACAGATAAAATGTGAATTGCTGGGATATTTATTTATTATTTATTATTATTAATAATAATTAAAATTTAAGCTAAGTGATAAAGTCAAGCAAATAGTAATATAATTGCATATTAATAAAAAATTAAGAAAAGAAATAAATGCTTTTTATATAATATTTAAAATACGTTCAAATTCCAAAGAAATTTCTAACATAAATATAAAGTCTACATAGAATATAAATATTAGGGTTTTCCGTATGACTTACCTTTATTTATATTTTGCATCAGTAATAAGTCCTTGCGGTTGCACATAGTTAACACTTGCCAATTTAACAGCAGGATGTCCACAAGGTTTATGGGTTTCTCATCTTTTGTAAAAAATTGACACCTTCGACTGCCAAGTCTAAACGGTTGTGCATCCTCAATTTTTAAAGACGCTACAGCTATTCTATGCTCTGAAGCCCTCCCTGCTGTCATAATAAACAACCTCGAAAGTCCATTTGATTTCCTTGTTTCATATTTCAACTAATACAAGATCGTAAAACCAAAGAAATTGCCTTCATTAGAGAAAGAATAGATATATTTCTTCGTAACAGATATATTCAACTACAGCAAACAGAAAGCGAATGGGAAAATAGTTTGCGAAATTTGTGAGCAATAATGGACCAAAAACTAGATAATGTGCTCTTTCACAAACAAAAAACTAAATACACCAATGCAAAGCTAATATCCGTGAACTTATAGGAATTTATTACTTAATATATAGTAAAATGTCAATTTTTTTAACTTTTATTTGAAGACGCTGCCTAACACCACCTAAACATACTACAAGTAAAACAATGAAAATTACTAAAGCTGTTATTCAATCTTCAAAGAGTCAATCTACATAAAAATGCAATACTAATTTTTTTTTTTTTTCAGCAAAATTTATTTTATTCAAAACTCCGTATCATAAACATTAATTGAATAGTAGAAAATACAATAATGTCTGAACCTTACAATATTTGAATTTCAATTTAATAAATTTATTTACTTGTAAGTGAGAAATTAAATCAAAGGAGACAAAAATGGTTTAATATAAATTTAATATAAATAAAATTCTGAAAATAATGAGACAAGCTTGCAAAAGGTTTTAATGAAAAGAAAAATATAATGACAAAACAAAAATTGCATTAGTCATTATTTATGAATAGTTTCCAATCCAAAGAGCGCCTAAATAAGGTTCAACATCTGTTAAAGTAATGAGCTAATGTAAAAACTATAATATACTACAATGTATAATCTATTATTATCAAATTTTAAAATCTATATCTCGTATTATTTGATAGCCTTACGTTATCTTGAACCAATGTGCGACCTCGTCGCCTAAGTCCACGTCTTAGGCATAAGCTGGCCTGGGCTGGGCCGCTGCCCACGCCCACGCCCACACCCACGCCCACTCCCACGCCATAAATAAAACAACCGGCTTAATTTCAAACTCATTTGCAAATATTTACACACAAATCGAGAAACCCTTTTGCAAGCGGATGCGCATCCCAAATCCAATGCGTAACAGGTGCGCGACCCCGACATAAAGTCGGGTTCAAAAGTTTTCATTTTCCTCAATTTTTTGTTCCTCTCTTCTCTTATTTTTTGCCTTTTGCAGATTAATTACAAGCCTTGCGTAATGAGCGGATTTCCGGAACGTTCCGTTCGTTTAGGCCCTGACTGACGACAGTGGCGGCTCGTATATCTTGCGTTTAATAAAATTGAATGAAATTTATGAATTATTTGCGCGCAGCGCATAGAAATGCGGCCACCCACCGGCCGAGACCGGAAAAGGTGAAGCGCGCCTTGCACTTCTTTCTGTCTGGAATCTCGGCTCGGCGATGGCTTCGTCGTCCGCCAATCGTTGATCTTCATTAGCAGGCGCCGTCGACGTCTTCATAGACATTGTTGCTGTTCGCCGTGAGTCTACAGCTGGAAATTTATGGCAACGCATTTGCAGCGCGCGTTTACGGACATAATGCCATGGCCAACAACAACAACAACGAGATACAATAACAACTGCTAATAAAGCGTCTGCGTTGTTGTTGCCATGGCTGTCCTTTATTAGTTCATTGCTTTGGCGCTTTGCCTCTTGCCGGCTCGTATCCATTTACACTTGGATATTTATCGTCGCCGCCGACCTCCTGCGCCGTTTCAAATGGAGTTGTCCCATAATTTTCAGCTCTGCCCGGGCCCGGGCCCGGGCCCGGGCTAAATACGCCATTTAACACAACATTTAAAATGCATATCGATCGTATATCAAAAGCTCGTTTCATTTTCATTACATAATCACAGTCAAGCACCGCTTGCTCGAGTATTTCTGTGGGTGCTAACGTCGCCAAGATATGCGCTTAAATAAATCATTCCGACCTGACGGCTTCGTATGGCGGCATGTGTGGAAGTGCAAGTAATGTGGTTGGTTGCCTTCCCTAGAATTCTGATGAGTGATGTTGAGACGAGACGATATGATTATGTATGTTTAAAATAGTAGATACAATACTGGGAAAGTTATTGGAATTCCATTAGGGATATGATGCTAAATAAAAATAAATACATTGAATACACTTTCTGTTTTATGAATAAGAAAAATTACAAGGAATTCAATTGCTGCGTTATGTGAACGCCAATGAATTATTTATTCAAATTTAGAGGTTTCATATAAAGGAATGTCAATTATGAATTAGTAAGAATGTGGCAGTTGCATGTGACAATATAACACTCATAACACTCGCTTAAGGTCAAATATCTGTTAAATGTATGCATATTTTATATGTCTTTTATTTACCAAGATCTAATAGGTGGATATGTAAGTTTTTATCAACTAGCCACCCAACTTCTATGAATGGATTTGTATTTTCTGATCAATCTTAAGAATGAAAAAAACATTGATTAGCTGTGCTCCAAATCTGTTTAAAATATATACAATATATTTTTATACAAAGCACATCTTATATGAATACAGCCAAAAATATTCTTATATCTTGCATCTTATATGAATATAGCCAAAAATATTCTCAAATGATTAGGTTTCATAAGGGGAGACAAATCTTTAAGTTCGTCTTCTACAGTTTTGATCCCTGATTTCCAAATCTTGATAATAAAGCTGCTGCATACTCTTCTACGGATTGACAAAAAACGATATATTCATGCTAATCGGAGAGAACCCCAAAATCAGTCAAAAATGTTAGCTTCCACAGCTTCAAAGCTAAAGTTAAGTATCTATATTTATATAATTTTAAGTCTGTTAATATTGATTTTTTTTTTTAATTGAAACAAATTTTTAAGGTTGGGATATGATTATATTCGGATGAAGTTAATTTATCCAATCGTATTTGTATTTGCTTTTATTTAAGATACATTTTATGTGTTCAGACTGATTTATACAATGTAGTAACTATTAAATAAATTTGATCAATCTTTATCCTTAACTAAAAAATTAAAAAATTTGTAATGAATTCTTCTGCAATTGAACTATATGTTCCATTAAATATATGGTATATCGAAAACAATGATTATATTAAAGTTTATATTACAAGTTTATATACAATATAAAATAAAGTAAAATTAAATAGTTTATATTTCGAACTATAACCCAAATTTGATGACTCTGATGCCGTGAGAGATACCTTTTAATAGCAAAAGTCTAAATTCATGGAAATGAGAAAGTTTTTAATTATTTGAAACAAATGATGAGAAATTTCAAAATGAAACCTTCAAGTGTATTGATTGCAATTTCTTTTGCTTTAGCTGCTATTTGGTCATTCTATATATCCGAACAATCAATGTTTCAACTAAAGTATTTTCACAGTCCACTGCACAATATTTATGCTTTGTTTTAAGCATTTAAAATGATGAGTTGTAGCTCTGGGCCAATATCATTTGCATTCACATTCGAAACGAATGTCGAATCAGCTTTTAAGCTGCTTTTTGGCATTTTAAATGTTCGGCTCGGTCCACTCTGGAAATCGCTCATAAAAATGTCGACGATTGCAGAGACAAGCCGGCACAATATTTATGATAGTATTGAAGAGCTGGCCGACCGGCTAAATTGCCACTTGGCGCCAAAACGAGAGCTGCCGCCCAGGATCTGCACGGGCCTCGCAGCTGTCCGAGTCGACTCTGACGCTGTCAGCATTAAGAGTATCTGCATAAATTTTGTTTCAAGGAACAAGGCAAAAAAAAAAAAAAAAGAAGAAGAAGACGAAAATAAACGCCAAAAATTGAACTTTTTTTGCAAGTAAATTTTTTAATTTAAAACACATTTTATATGCAAGAAGAGCAGCACAAAATGGGCCGGCGCGGGCCACGCAACGGCAGCGGGCCCCCAACAACAAAACTGAAACATAAATAAATCTGAAATTTTATGCACTCGAAAAGCTCCCAAGCAAAGGGACTCTGACAGAGCACGGGACAGCGCCATTCGAAAACCGTGTGGAACACACATAAAAGCTGCTTGCGACTTGCAAAAGGAAAACAAAGTGGGATAGATGTTGGAAGAGTCGACTAGGAGATACCCTGACCTGTGTAGGGCAAGCTCGCTTTGATGTGAAAGTGGGATAGATGTTGGAAGAGTCGACTAGGAAATACCCTGAGCTGGTTAGGGCAAGCTCTCTTTGATATGAAGATGATAAGAGAAGACGAAGAAGTTGGCAAATCAAGAATTTAATTTTATAGATTCGCAGACTAGAGAAGAAAAAGAAGAAGCAGTTGGCAAATCAAGAATTTCATTTGATAGATTCACAGACTAAAGAAGAAGAAGCAGTTGGCAAATCAAGAATTTAATTTGATAGACTCAAAATTGCATACACTGACTCATTGAAAATGGGAAATCAGGGTTTTGTTTTCAGTTCTTTTATTTAATATAGACTTATGAGTAAAATGAACTTTGAATCTATGTTTGAATTTTGGCTGTATATTTATGTAGCTTGTATATTTATATAGACTCAAGAAAATAAAAAATCTAAAAAAAAATCTTTAGAATATTATAATGATAATATGTGATTAATATTCTGTATTTTTATCATTGACACAAAAAAAAAAACAAGTATCTCATTTATTGAACAATTTTTTACACTTCTTCAATAATATAAATACAGAATATTATTAAAGGAGTGTAAAAAATTGTTCAATAAATGGGATACTTGTTTATTGTGCTTACTAGAGCTTATCAAATATGATTTTTTTATATATATTTATTTATATTTATTTATTGTGCTTTATTTCCTTTTAACATTTTTTTTACCATCATATAAAGTTTTTCATATAATTTTTAATATTTACAGAGGTAAGGTATTGCTTTTTAATTGAGATATTTAAAATGTTTGTTAGTTATGAATTTTCTGTGTGGTTTTACAAACTTTTTCTTATAAGGATAAAATGCCTTGATTTGACCAAATTACTACCTACTTACTGAAATAATTTATTTAGGTCTTACACTCTACGAGTTAGGCTTGGAACTAGTCTATGTTATACATAGAAATATTCATACCAATAACTGGATATATCTTAAGAAATAAAGCTTTACATTAATCAATTTCCCATACACTTTCTCGTTATTCACTTGAATTCTTCTGCCAGTCACATGCATTGACATCAAAAGCCATATACCCCTTCTATGCCAACTCCAAATGGGTTCTGTGCATAAAAAACAACAAACTCTTGTTTTCCAAAAGTTCTTCACAATGTGGCTCTTATGCTCTTGTTGCTGTTGTTGTCGTTGTTGTTGTTGTTGATGTTGTCGTTGTTTTTGGTACGCTGTTAAAGCTGCTTGTTAAACATGCAATTTCTTTTGGTTGCACTGCGTTCGATTGCTGCGGTTCGACAGCGACAGCAGCTGCAACAACAGGCGGCAAGGACAAAAGCCAACAATGGATTATTAGTGGCTCTTAAGCAAACGCGGCCCCTCACGGGTCGGGGCGTGGCAAACGAGGGGCGACTTATGGCACCGCACGAGTTCGACAAAAGTGAGCGAGTGTGTGTGTGTGTGTGAGTGTAGCGTGTATGTGTGGCATCGCCTGCTGCTGTCGTTTAATCTTACCCTCGGTCTTCGTCGTCGCTGGTAGCTGGCCGCTGGCCCCATACCCCCACACTCGCTGCCCCCGCTCCCATCCACGCCTGCCCCCGCACCCGCTGCATCCGTCGCTGATTTATCGCTGAAATGTGGGCGTTTTTAATTAATTTCACTGCGCTGCTCTGCCAACAGATTTTTGCTTGGCTCTCTCATAAAGCGTTGTAATAAAATATAAGAAATACACTTTAAAAACAAAAAATAAAATAAACAAAAAGCGAAATATCCAAAACAGCCAACACACACATTCTCCCTCACACGACCACTGTGTGGCTGTGGCTCTGCCTTACTTCACGATTTCGCACTCGCAATTGAAGTTCGAGTGGGATTCCTTAAGTTCGCTTCTCGGCCGACCACAAGAAGTTGCCTGATGGCCGGGCCGTAGTTCATTGAAGAGCCGCTCGAGAGTCCTTCGAAATTGCATTGTGGTTCCAGTCTGAAGTGTGCCTCAGGTGTGAACTGCGGGCACATGCCTAACTTATGTGTATTTGTGATTGCTCCATGAATTGAATGCAGCACACGGGTGAAGTTTATGAGAAGCTTATAGCATTTGAGTTTTGATTTAGCAGGAATCTGAATTTATAAGCTAGAAAATAGTTGACATTCGGCAGGCGGATCGAAAGCCAAATCAGATATTAAAAACTGCATTTTATATTTTGAAATAAACTATTTTATGAAAAGTGGTTTATGGTATTAAAAAGTAGAGCTCGTCCTTTACATTACTCTATTTAAATTTTTTTTTTTTTAATTAAAAAAAAAGGAAAGACGTAACCAAAGCAAAGCATCATTTTTAGAGCACCCGTAAACCCATTTAAAATAGGAATTGAGAATATAATGCTGTTGTGAAAACGTATGTAACAGGTAAAAGGAGTCGTGCCATACTCCATAAAGTATATAAATGTTGGTCAAAATGGCAAGGTGAATTGATCTAGATATGTGTATCTACCTATTCGACCGTTTTTCTTCTTTATAAAGCCCATAAGAGCAGTCCAAGCTGGGCGTGTGCTTATGCAGGCGTCTATGTACATGGCGTGGCTATGTACACGCGTTTCTTGTAATGTATGTAAAAATAAGCAGAATAATTGAATATTGGCATTTCATCAGGGTATCTTCAAGTCGAGCGGTCTCGATTAGATCACTCTAACTTATTCTAAGCTGTCTTATCCTTGATTCAGATATCGAATTACAGAGCTATACAAATATTCCGCTTTTACAGTCTGAATCATAATTGTTATATATCATAATATACATCAATTTACAAAACCAAAAATATAAGACAATTAAAATTATAAATACGAAGTTAACCCAGTTTCAATGTTTACAGTTTATAAATATATTTTGTTTTTTTTTCGACCTGAGTGAGGTGATACTTGAGCCTTGCACAAATATTTCAACACAAAGCTGTCAAGCTGCCTTTTTGTCACTCAATCAATGAATTCGTCAGTCTGTTAGTCAATCAATCCATCAGACAATCAGTCAAGCCATCAATATTTTATTTACTCAATGAGCAAGCCCTTTCAGATAAATTTAAATTTCGAAGAGCTTTAAATATTTGCCTTTAAAACCCTTAACACAGACTAAAATCTTGAGCTACCCAAAAAATATCTTTAAATTTGTTCGCATACAATTCAGAGCAATGCACTTTCGTAGGATGCTGCTGTTCGCACACATTCAGCCACCCACACACATACACACACACAAGCGCACACTATAAGTAGCAGTAATTCCATTTTTGGCTAATTCTGTTGCTGAGGCGAAAACTTTGTGCTTCTTCGTGTTGTTTAGCTGCTTGGCAACTTTTGCAGCTTTTAATTCTAATTTTCACGCTGGCGCAATTTTGACGCTGTTGCTAATTTGCCTTCAACTTTCAACTTGGATTTCCAGGGAATTAAACCAGCAACCGACTGCAACTTGATGATGATGATGATGATGCTAATGATGATGAAGGACGCTGTGTCCCCAAATATTTTGGTCGTTGCCTGCAAATGGAGATTTATGACAGTGCAGAGTGTGAAAAGTTTGCAAAAGGTTTGAAGAGTTTGCCAAATATTTTTAATTGAGCAACTAATGGATTGCAATTGATTCGAGCCAGCATAAGCAAAAAAAAAAAAAAAAAAGAAGATGTGAAAGGAAAACTTTTAGCATGTCGGCAACACGACATCACAGATTTGGCTAAGCGAAAAGGGTGCAGCTCGCCGTTGTGGGTCACAACAATAAATTAATTTAGCTGCTGTAGCTGAATATGAAAATCGCTCGCTCCATGCACAATTATGCGGAAGGAACTAATTAGGATCCCGACCACGAAGAGGGGCCTCGCTAGGGGCCGGTTATAAAGCCGCGCAGTTATATTAAATTTCACTTTATTGCATGCAAAAGTTCATTAAGCGCTGCAAATTCAAATTAAGCCTGCATAAACGTAGCAAAATGTGTTTATATTGCTGTAGCTGCTGCAGCTGTTGTTGTTGTTGTTGTTGTTGCTGCTGATGATGGTGTTGCTGTTGTTGTAGCTCCATAATGCACATCATGACATGCAAAAGGTTGAACATAAAACAAATTGTCACAACTTAATAAAGCCGCAATAAATAATTTACACTTTATATGAAATTGCTTAAATGCGAAGTAAATTGAGGGCGGCCTGACAGCAAGCTGCTTGCTATGCAACGCGATTTTATAGTCCATTGGGTAAGTTCAATTCGCATAATTCTATTTGCGTTAAACTAGATACATTTTTGTTCAGAATTTTGAATAACCGCTAGAAAAATGACCAAAAATATTGTTCAGCTGTAAAATTTAATTTTAATTTTATTTATGGACTTCAAATCAAAGCAAATCAAATCAGCAAAAATATTGCTGATTTTATTTTAATTTAATTTCAATTTTATTTATGATCTTCAAATCAAATACAGCAAAAAGAGACATAAATGTAAATTTGATATATACAATTGATGGAAGTTTACGATAAGTCCAGATTTTATTAATATATTCAATACAGTTTACTCTCTAATATATTTATTAATATATTTGTAAATATGTATATGTAATACTGATTTCATAGATTTTTGCCTTAAAATAAATTCCTTGTACATTATTAGGCGATAGTTAAATGGGGAGTGTCTGACTACGAGATATCCTGAATCGTATCGGACAGTCGCTTTTACCTTTCGAAAGGTGGAGAGCATGTTATGGAATTATTGTTGTATATTTTTGGTCCACACCACCCTCAAGATCTACCTAACCGGGTCTTGACTTAAATACAAATCAACCATTCCCTTACACAACTCACGGTTACACATAACTCAAATTAATAACACAATTCTGCTTAGGTTAAGTTGCCTAAAATGTAACCAGTACACTAACCACAGTAAATAAGAAGCACATTTCATTAAAAAAATTTATGTATTATTATGTATTAATTTATTTATTTTATTTTTTTTAATGAAACGTGTTCTTTATTTACAGTGGTTATTAATGATGATAATGTTAATTTTATTTTGTTTTTTCTTGCAGACTTTTATTGTGAACTATATTTAGCATAGTTTTAAAAATATCGTATCTATAATATTGTATATATATAATATGCTACCAGATCCAATTTATTTATAATTTAAGTCGCTTCGGAGATCGAGGGGATGCAACATTGATTTGCAATTGGCTTTATAAAAGCTAAAAAAAAAAAAAACAGATTTTAAGTTTGCCAAAATGCAATAATGAGAGTCCTCATACCAAGCCTAATGATTCTAGCTTCAGCTCGAAGAGCTTATGGGAAATGCTAAAATAGCCGAAGTTTGCTATGGATCTCAAACGATATGCTAGAGATAAACGAAAATGCTAAGCTATTTAAAATAGACTTGTTAAATTTCATGAGCAACCTATAAAATTTCAAGTGTGTAACTCTTAAAGATACCAACATTCAGAGGCAGGTAGTTAGAGAAGCAGACAGTCTTTATGGTTATGGTGTTAGCTCTTCTTGTCGCCCATGCTTCCTTCTGAGGCCATTGGAAATAGGAATTCGGGGCATAAAAACAGTCCGAATTCGTGTGCTACTTTGGCCAGCTCGCCCTTTTTCCGTTGAGTGCCGTGCGGCACACTTTGAATTTGGAATCACCATTTGAAAAATCTTCGAATTTAATTGCGTGCGCTAAAACTGGGTGTGAAGTGGAGTGGAGTCGAGTAGAGTCGAGTATGCTAATTAAAAGGCATAAATAATGCAATATTTGAAGTTCAGCTGTCGGAGCGAGCTAATTGATTTACGAGCTTCAATAAAGGCGCGAGACGCGTCATTTGCTATTGCTGCCCAGTCGGCAGAAACTTAAACAAACTAATTTCCAGCCTAGGCCTAGAGAATTTTTACGATTAACCAGGCAAGACTCCGGTTGCGTCTGCGTCTGCGCCATGGGCCACGGAAGCCGCCGCCGCCTGACATTGAGATTGGGAGAGAGAGCGAACGTCCATGGCTGTGACGAAGCCTGAGTGAGTGTCCACGTTCGAGTTCTTCAATTAGTGTAAACACAAACGATGACACTGCCCCAAGACGGCAGAGCGAAGCCAATTTCGCAGTCTCTCGCGCAGACACTTTAATATTTAACGCGCAGGCGAGGAAGGCGACAGTGGAGCGGTGGCCATCACGCCAACATATTCCACGAATATGTTCGTGATCATAAAATTATAATTTATGAACAAAGGCGAACGCGTGGAGCGGCCCAGTCGGCAGGCACTTGGCCGGGCCGCGTGAGCTTATCTGACGCTGGCATCTAAGTGCACATACAAGTACGCACGGAGGAGATGCCGCTGCAGATGGAGATGCAGTTGCAGATGCAGATGGAGTCGATACGAGGGACGCCGATGACAACGTTGACGGCGATTTGGAGCGACGCGCGCGTCAATTTTCTCCTCTTTTTTTTTTGTTCGTTGAAGTGGGACACAAGCAGCGGGAGCTGATAAGAGACGAACGGACGAGGAAGCCCAGTCATGAGGGTGAAGATGCTGACGATGCGGCTGCCGAAGCTGCTGCTGTTGCTGTTGTTCTTGGCTCTTGTTGGGTTTCCTGGAAAGACGCCTCCGGCGATGGCAGCTCGAACAATATTTTCTTATTTATTTTGTCTCTCGCTTTGGTTTTCGGCTGTGAATGTGGATGCGCTTGACATTGGGGGCAACTGGTAACTGGCAGCTCGCATGTTGTTTGTAGTGCCTCCTCTCAGTTGTTGTTGTTGTGCCATCTGTGGTCCGCTGAAGCAGCCAACTAATTTGCGGTTTTGTTGCGAACCGAACGTCCAGAGAGCCTGCGTAATTTCCTCTTCCAGTCCAGTCTGGGCTCGAGTCCGAACTTCGAGAGCCTTTGTTATTTTGCCACTTAACCAAACCGACACGCCCTTCCGTCCTCCTTTTGGTTTAATAAGTTCTGTTTGCTATGCAATCGTTGGGGTCAGGTCAACAGCAGCCCAGACCAGCCCAGCCCAGCCCCGCCCCGCTCCGACTGGCCCACACTAGCAAGTCATTCAAATTAAATTCGGAATTAGCCAGCGGCAACTGCCAAATCTCATCCCTCATCCCACGCCTCTCCCCTCTGTGTGTCTAACTAACTTAGTTTGTTAGTTTTAGGCAAATTGCAGAAAAGCATTCACTTCAGCCTGCGTGCTTAATTAAATTCTTTTCAATTCGAGACATGAACCAATTTTCTCTTGGATCCCAAATCAAGGTTTCTCTGTTTGATTGCAATTGGGTTAGCTGCCAAGTTTTTGACAATTAAATAGCTATTTATGATAGATTATTCGATTTCCCCTTCTGCGCATAAAAGACGCCCAGATTGTTTCGAAGTGGAAGAGCTTTAATGTGCTACAATATTATTATTCCCAGCACTTATTAAACTTGATACGTAACTTGATATGTTTTTTTAACGCAATTCTGTATATGTTTATTTACTCTATATGTGTCATTAACTCATTCGCTTTATTCGTTTAGGTTTATAAAGTAGAATATTCCTTTATATCAAACAAAAGCTATTTTATATTATTATTTATTTATCTAATACCCATTTGAAAAAGGTTAAAAAAGATTATATTGTATTTGTGCATATTTACAATAAATGTAGAATAAGTAAATATATAAATAATAAAATAACTATTTTTTATGAACTGCAAAAAAGTGAAAAATTGAATTAATCTTAGACAACAAAATCAATAAAATACAATTCGAATTTTTATTTACTTTTATATTAATTTACTTTGATATTAATTTTAACACACAAAATCAGTGAAATATAAAATTTGAGCAATTCAGAATGCTCAAGCTATGAGTATCCGACTAGAAAATACCCAAGTGGGTGTCTAGACATTAGCAAATAGACAACAAGTAGGAAGACTAGTCAGGCGTCACCCAGTCTGTCAACTAAGCATATAGCTTAAATCTATGCAAGCATACCCAAAAAATACAGAGTACATTAAAAATTGGGAAGGTTTGACTCCAAAGACGTGAGAAATATGATTTCGTAACTAAAATTGAATAATGTTTCTGAAACAATTTTATTGAATCAGAACATGATTGGATATTGATGTTTGATGTGCATATGAAATGGACGGCCATATGTGTAAAGATTTCATTCTGAAGCTCTTACATGTTTATTATATGGATAGACAGATAGACTTACCTGTTGAACGTGATTAGTTACAATATATTTTATGTATTATATAAATTTTAAGCTCCCTTACTAGCGATTTTAATAAAAATTTAAGTACAGTATAAAATTATTGAAAAAATTGAGAGCTAAAAATGTAGTAATCAATCAAATATCATAAATGGAATATTAAATTTGATTGATTACTAATTTTTCTGTTTTCCACTTTTTAAATAATTTATTACTGTGCCTAAATTATTATTAAAATCGATAAGATCGATGCTTATCTTATCAGAAGTTTAATTTTTTTTTTAAAATAATTAATTTATTGAATATTACGCACAAGGCAATGCCTTTCACAAATAATAATAAAAATAGCAAATCCTCTCATGAGTTTTTTATCCTCTTCTCCGTCGCTTCTGACGTCATGAAGAACAAATTTCAATTTTTGTATATGTATTGAGAGGAAAGAAGAGAGGAAGCAACAAAAATGCAGCATTGTGGGATGAAGTCCCACTACTCACATGAATGTGAGAATCGCTGGATTGGATATTGAGATGACACACTTTTGCTGTTAGAAGCGAAAACCAAATACGCATATGTATGCTAGAATGGCATCTGATGAAAAAATTTGATGCGTTGAACAAGTTCTAGCCCGAATCATGAACTTTTATATGCTGGCTATTAAGCTTCAAAGTCCAAACTTACAGTGAGAGTCTTCTGAAAGGAATTCATATGAATTGGAGGTCAAATAAAATAACAAGAAAAGTAATTCTTTCATATATCATATATATTAGCCTCCTCTTTTCACACTCGAAATGCAGCACATTTATGTGTGTAATAAAATAGGTATTGCTTGGCAGGGCTTGTCGCTTGCTAAGCTTAATGAAATGCGACATGCAACATAAAGTAATTTATTTTTAATTAATTTATAAATGCAGCGACATCAAAAACGGCCAGCGAGCAAGCAAAACATTAAACACGATCGCCAACAACGGCAACAACAACAAAAGCAGCAGCAGCAAGAGCAACACAGGCCGCTTATCCCTTGTCAGGGCGTCGAGAATTAAGCCCCGGCAATTTGCGTGATTTTATATTTCGTTTTCATTTTGTTTTTCTGTATTATTTATTTTTATTTCATTTTATTTTATTTTATTTTAAAATGTTTTTATGCAACAAGCGGCGCAAAGTGTCGCTGACAGGCGTGTCATCAGCACTTTGAGCTGCTGCTGCAGATGCAGATGCAGTTGCAGTTGCAGTTGCCAGTGTTGCCCAGGCCACGCCCCTGTAACAACAACAACAACAACAACCAGTGCCAATGCACGGCAGCAATTTCATTAAAATTTACTGCACGCTGCAGCAGCGGCAGCAGCAAAAAAATGGTTGCGGTCAATTAACGTCAACAGCGCCTGGCCGCCCCCTGCTGCCCTCCCTCCCCCAAAGCAGCCTGCTCCGCCGCTGGCGCATGCATCCAGCCATCATGCTGCTCATTAACAGCACGCTGACTTCACAGGCATTTTGTTTATTGTTGCTGCCGTGAATAAATAAATAAATTTCATTGACATATGCTCAAATAAATAATAGAGCAATTTTTTAAATTATTACCCCCAGACGCAGAGGCCTGCGGTTTTTTTCTTCCTTTTTTTTGTGCAGCGAAAGGATGCGCGATTATCCTTACGCACCATGTGAGCTCGCTGACTGGCTGGCTGGGCAGTGAATTATGATTGGGCAGTTAAGAGAACCGGACACGGCACTCCATACTCCAGCGCCAGCGCCAACTGCAACTCCAACTCCAACTCGAAGCCAGACCACAGACCACAGCGCCAGATAATAAACTGCCGAGGCGATGTGAACAATTTTTAATTTTCATCGAACAATGGATGAGGAGTTGGTATTCATACAACAACAACAGCAACAACGACAACTGTAAAAATAAAGCTGACAATGAGTGGGGGCCACTTGAGCGGAATGATTAAAAAATTATGATAATAAATTGTGTAAATAAAGAAACGGAATATAAGAAACTTTGCTACGTATTAATGCTGTCCTATGAAGTGAGACTGGGGTATATTGGTTTATATTTAAGAGATTTTAGTAAGAGATAGAATAATAAGTGTAAATATCTACAGTAAATTTTAAATTTGTATCAAAAGCTTTACTTGATAGTAAACAAAATTTTATATGAAATAAAGCACAACAAATAAATAAATAACATAAATTTGTATCAAAAGCTTTAAATGGCATTCAATTATGGGGAACGACCTCCCATTCCAATATTGAAATACTACAACTGTTCCAAAATATGTTCCTGCGTCGTTTAGTGGATGCTCCACCATACGTCAGGAACTCTGTTCTAAATAGAGACCTCGGTACTCTTTACGTGAAAGATGAACACCACAGATGCATCAGACGTATAAAATGAAGGCAGCCACTGGACCTGCCATTCCTGCCGTCATTGGACTGATGTATGTTTTAAACCTGATGTATCCTTAAACCCAAGCCCACAATATAAACCTGTGTAAATGTGAATCTCCTATGTAATAAAAATTATTCATTGTCAAGTCGACAGATTGTTTTTAAACGAATAAACGAAAAAAATTAAGGAAAAGCTTTAATGATTGTAAAAAAATGTTTAAGGAATAATCAATAAAAATATAATTAAAAGAGATAAATAAATAAAATATATATATATTTTCTTTGTAAATAGCCTCATATGATAAAGTCTTAAAGTTATATGCTCTCTATAATCTAAAAACTTCCAAAAAACATTAACAAGGATTAAAACTCATTAAAATTAATTCAAAATTGAAATATCCAACATGCGATAAAATAAAAAATATATCAAAATAATAAGAAACGTTGAGTGCAAAATAAAATAAAAAACTTGTATCAAAAGCTTATATGATTGTAAAAAAAAATGTTAAAGGGAAATAAAGCACAAGAAATAAGTCAATAAAACAAATAACAATTATCAGTTATCCTTGTAAATAGTCTCATGTGATAAAGTCTTAAAGTTATAAAGCATTGCCCTTTATAAGCTAAAAACTACAAAAAAAAAAAAAAAACACATTAACAAATATTGAAGCTCATTAAAATTAATTAAATGGAATTAAATACATCACAATAATAAGAAATGTTAAATGCCAGATAAATTAATAAATTTGTATCAAAAGCTCATATAATTTTAAAAATATGTTTAAAGGAACAAAAGCACAACAAATAAATCAAATAATTAAAGCTTTGCCCTTTATAATTTAAAAACTTCCAAAAAGCATTAAAAAACATTTAAGCTCATTAAAATTAATTAAAAATTGAAATTATAAGTCCTCAATAGTAAGAACTGTTGAGTGTTAGCATTAAGCTGTCAATTATTTCCGATTGTAATTTTTGCAGCTGCTTAAAAGTTGACTTATATAGTCACCAATGTTTCAAAAAAATACATTAATCTTTGCTGAATCATTCAGAGCCCACAAATACTTTACGCATTAAAAGGTGAAATTTTCAATTGATTTTATGAAACATATTAATACATACATTGCACAGCGCTGCGTATGCGTAATTATGTTCAATACGTTTCCTTATCTTAAAATGACATCTGTGTAGTCCAGGCCAAGCTTATCTGCAGGCTTTAATCATGCGCTGAGTTATTTATTTGCAAAGTGAGTTTATTTTCGTACCTGTTGCTTGGGCAAAGCCGAACAAATTCCGCTCGCACTCGACTACTCACGGCTCGGCGTGGCATTGTGTACCGAGAGAGTGTTGACTTTGGTGCATAAATAAGTAAATATTTATGCGGCGAGGCTCTGCTCGGCCGGCCAGCGGAGGCGCGCAGTCAAACTGTCAATGCCAGCAGCGCCAGCACGAGACACGAGTGCAGGCAACGAAAATTCGCAAATCAAATATTCGCCATAAATAAAGATGCACCCAGCGAGAGAGATGGAGAGAGGGAGAGAGGGCAGATGCAACTTCCAAGAAGCAGGCAGCAGCAACCTCGTCGCGACGTCCAACAATGCGGCATTTTAATAATATTTCGCTTTCCATTTTTTACACCTCTCTGGGCAAGCAGGGTGCGAACTCGGTGCCTCTCCCTTGATATCTTATTTCGACCGAAATTGTTGCAATGCCACCTTTCGGCGGCTCGATTCACACACACATACATACACATATATATTTATGTGCATGCAACGACGACGCAGGTGTGACAACATGAAAATTTATCTGCGGCATCGTACGAGCTGCTAGTAGTGGCAGTCGTAGTAGCCTCTCCTTGCGAAAAGTCGCGAATGCTGCACAATATATATGAGAGTACGAGAATTGCATTTGGCTTGGAGCTGAATTTATATGCCAACCCGAGTGTGATTGTAGACTTAATGCGACGTTAACTTTGCAAATCTGTATGCTTAAAGCAAATACTCCCATGATGAACGCAAGGTGTGCCCCAAAGACACCTGTGGCTTACATAAGAAATATGTGCACTGTGGATGAGCCGCCAGTTGGGCATTTCGGCAAATCTTTTACAGAAATATAAGAAATATATTATTCTTGATATAATACATAATGAATATATGTAATAATAATATAATATATAATAAAATTAATAGATAATATTTATATAATATAATATAATATAATATAATATAATATAATATAATATAATATAATATAATATAATATAATATAATATAATATAATATAATATAATATAATATAATATAATATAATATAATATAATATAATAACAATTCAGCTAAAAGAAGAGAAAGCCATTTTACTTCAACCAAATGATTGTTAATTCAGCTATAATGAGTTCACTCAAAATGGGAGTTCAAGGCATAATAGGTCGGACTAAGACGTGGCTGATCCCATTTATAATTTTTACCAGGTATAATCTTTTCCGATGAGCTAAGTTGATTCAGAAATCTGTCTGGCAATCTATTCGGCTGAGACTCTGTCCGTCCGACTATCCGTGCGTCTGCCCTATGAACGCAACGAGCCCATAAGCCACAATAGTTAGAAGCTTGAAATTTTAAATTTATATTCCTGTATTGAGTGAGGTAGTAGCACGAACGATTTTATTTTCCATATCTTGCTTTTTAAGCTCAACTTGACTTATACAAAATATTGAAACTTTAAATTTAATGTGCGAATTTCTGTAGTAAATACAGAATTTTTTGCACGTTTAGGATTTTGCTTGCCTTTCCGCGCTTTCTGCAAAATTCGCCAAAAATTGAGACTTGTATTTACTTTGAAAGTGCATGTATAAAGAAAGTTCGTCTAGAAGAAAAGTTAATTAATAATTAAGCCCATGAGCGTAAGTACAAGCGCAGCAAGCAAAGTGGGTGTTAATATGGGTGTGTGGAAGTGAATGTGTGTGGGTGCTTGTAAATGTGTGTGTGTTTGCTATTTAAACATGTATAAAAGGAGCGTACAATGAATGTAATATCAGCTCTTCGAATCACTTATGGTATTCCGTAACCGAGCAGTCGTCTTTTAAGTGTGCTCTCCTATTATGCTATTCAAGCATGTATAGAAGGAGAGTAAAATAAATAGAATATCAGCTCTTTCAGTAAGCAGTCTCTTATTTGTTTTCATTCATTTTATGATTGATGATCAACAAATTTCCTCCAATTGTATTCAATACTTCGCTTTTAATAACTAACAATATGTATACCCCAAGCCCATTGTAAAAGAGAAATCAGGGTATAATAGTTTTGTTGAAATGTATGTAACAGGCAGAAAAAGGCGTGCTACACCGAAATGATATGAGTTGATGTAGTCCTGTCCATCCCTTCGTCCATCCGTCCGTATAAGCTCCCGATGGGTTCAGGGTATCTCTTAGTCGAGCAGTCTCAACTAGAGCACTCTTACTTGTGTCGTATATATTTTATATGATGATCAATTCTATATTTAATAATATTAATATTATTTCTGCTTAATAATTGATGGCAATAACTACAAAGTGGAACTCTTACAAAAGAGGCCCATTCGATAAAAAGTAAGCGGTAAGACGGGCATAATGCAAAATTTCTATATCAAATGAAAGATTTTTAAGGTCTGAAAAAGCATTCTACTACAGTAAGCTCCGACTCTGTAACGTGGAGGCAATGCTTTCATATGAACGACATTGGATAAATACAAAGGCATACAAAATAAAAAAATATGAACTTGTCAACAACGTATGCAGATGATATACAAAGTAACATTGATGAACAGCTCCTAACTTGATGCCATACACAACTTCTTCTATTTGACAATTGAAACACAAATCGGCTTAAATCACGACGTGGACTTTACATATTTAATTACGTAATAATAACATAATTCTGTATAATTCTCTGTATAATAACATAAGTAAAGTCAAAGCCGAAATATAATAAATAGCTATTAATGTACAGCTACAGTCACAGCTGCAGTCTGACCCTGAACATCAATCTCGTTGTGAGGATACTTCAAGTTCGATAGGTAATAGTGGATGAGGAGATGGGGCGCACGCAGCTTCAGCTCAATGGCGCTGATCAGTTCAGGTAACTTGCGATTCTTGAACTTGACGGCGAACATCAGCTGGTCATCATGGAGGAAGCCGGCTACAATTGTGTCCGGCTTGAGGCCGCGGGCAAAGCCATTGTTGGCCGTGGGCAAGGGCTTGCTGCTGTCCTTCAGGGAACGCAGCAAGACCTTGACTATGGCGTTCGTATTATTCACACTGTCCTCCCGTTTGACCATCATGTCGGCGGCTAACGGATTCTTACGTGGACGTCCCTGCAACGGTTTAACCGGGAATATAGCAATGCATTGATACAAAGGGGAAGGGGAAATCTTACACGCTGGCGCGGCGCAGGCGCAACTGGAATTGCCGCTGGAGCGCCCATTAATGCAGCTGACTGATGAGTGGCCACTGAAGGAGAAAACTCGGCAATATAAAAGACTCCAAAATTATACGAAAGACTTACCCGGCATCTTTTTGGCAGCCACAGTAGAAGCTACCCTTGAATTGCCGAATAGCTAAGTAAATATTGTTTATACATATGTATATTAAACATTTCGGATATTATAAAATATTTTAGGACTCACCGATTGAATCTTCGTTTTACGTTTTACCATTTTGTCGTCCGATTGACTTACAATCACAAAATCTTATAAGGAACTGAAAATATTTCAGGCTAGCTGACTCGGCATTAAATGAAATATGACATTAAAGTCAGATATGAGTTGATAGTTCCTCCTCTCTAACGATAAACGATATTTCAGAGATGCCATATACCACAATGTTATCTAGTGTCAAAAGAACTAGTTCATTTTCATAAATTTCCAAATTTGGGCGCTAAGTTCAAGTTTCCCTTCAGGCCACTAACTTACCTAATCCTTAGCATTGTAATTAATACTCCCTGCGGGAGCTGGTACTAAAATCATGTTACGCTTCCTTCATATATGCATTGCATATAACGCATGCATACATACATACACAGTTATGCGTAGGCACACACTCTGCTTGGGAAATTGAATGGAAGTTTAATAGCTTTTCTTCTATATATACTTTCTTAATGAAATTTTCACAGTATAATAAAGTGGTCTATATATTTGTATATGCCAAAGCACAAGTCTGTAGTATTTGATATATAATTTTTGGGTAAATTTGCAAATTTTGGGGAAAGGGAGCGTTATATAAAATCCAATAATTACAACTTTATTAAAGAAACATACAACGCAAAGATGAAGTCTCTGGGTTTTACGGTTATTAAGTTACGCTTGAAAAAGTAACTCAAATTATCGATTGTTATCGATAATAAGGAAATGGGATGACTTTTTGAAAGAAAAAGAGATAAACTCGTAAAGCATATGGTATACACGAGTATTCATGTTCAATTTCAAGTCTCTAGCTTTTGTGGTTTACGAGGACGGACGGACGGACAGACGGACAGGACCAAATCAACTTTATGGGGTCTGCCACGCCTCCTTCTGCCTGTTACATATATTTTGACAAAACCAAAACCCTGAATTTCCATTCTCAATGGGTTCAGGGTATAAAAAAAGTTCAAGCTGTATGGCTGAATAATTTCTTTAGCTCCACAAATATCAAAGTATGCCCTTAAATAATTGTTGTTTCCCCTTATGATCCCGGGTCTCTCAACCTAGCCTCAGTTCTCATTGAATTCTGTAGCATTCAAGTTCGCTTCAAAAAAAAAAAAAGAAGAAATAAATAAAATAAAAAATTATCCTTTTCAACATGTCCCAGGAAATTATAAAGAATACAAATATGGACCTGTCCGGGGCTAAGCGAGGCATCTGGCTGGTCAAGATGCCCAACTATGTGGCCGATCTGTGGAGCAAGGCGCCCAGCAACATGCAAGTGGCCACCATGCGCATGCTGACATCGAGTGACTGCAAGGAGCCAGCCAAGGTGAACCTGGTTCTCACGCCGGAGCTGATGAATTTGACTCCGAATACGCCCATAGCCAGCGACCACGAGCTGAAGATAGCCACGCAAATCGGAGGCGCCCGGATAACGGGCGTATTTTCGACCGTCAACGACTCGGACCCGGCCATGGAGGGCTACATAACCCACAAGATGGAGTGCCTGCCCATATGCAACGCTCAATATTTGAAAATGAAGCAGCATGGCTTGCGGGGCGTGAAGCCGATGCGCTGCGCCGAGCCGCTCAGCAACATTGTGAAGAGCTACAAGCCCGTCAGCAACCATGCCCACAATGTTTGTGTCCAGTTTGCCCCACAGCGATTCACCTTGATTGAGTTTCCTTTTTCTTTCTTTTCCACCTACCGCAGATAGAAGATATCAAGCGCAAGAAGGAGGTCGCCTCGAAGTTGCTCAGCAAGGAGACCATCATGGACATGCTCTTCCAGGCCTTCGAGAAGCATCAGTACTACACGCTCAAGGATCTGCAGTTCCTAACCAAGCAGTCGGTGTTCGTGCTGAAGGCCGTGCTCCGCGATATAGGCGAGTACAGCAAGGATCCAGCGCACAGGCAGATGTGGGAGCTGAAGCCGGAGTATCGCCACTACCAAAAGCCCGACGAGACCAAGTAAATCGAATATGAATTATATAAATATGCATGCCGTGTTCCACTAAGTAATATGTAATTAAAATAATTGCCATTATGACACCGCACAAAAAATATATGAGGAGGTATCTCTCCACGGCAATTTGCGGGGCCGAAATCAATTAGTAAGTTTTGCTGCAGTTAATATCAAGAGGCTGACAACATAATGCCACCCAGGTGCTGTCAATGGAGCGCAGGCCACACAGCGAGAGACGTAACGAGGCTAACGAAAATGAAACCTGGTCACGCACGGCACCCAGGCAGGCATCCAGGCAGCGAATCGTGAACTCGTGGCCCAATATGAAGCATTCAAATGCCTCAGATACATACACACATCTATATATATATATATATATATATATATTATGAATTTCAAGTTAATCCAGACACAGCGGGTCGTCTCCAGAGAGTGGATTGTGATCTTGACTATACCACTTTTCATTTCGTAGGAAAGTCCGTCTGCGGCGAAGGAACCGAGTTGCTTATGACCATGTTCCCCATTTGGGGCTGTTGATGGGCGCCAGCTTTTAATCATTATTAATTATAGGCTGCCCGGGCGCATAAATCATTTGTGCTTACGCCGCATTTACCTGCTGCAGCATCAGCGGCAGCGGCCAGCGATTGCGATAGTCATCTGGCCCGGAGAGACATGAGCAGGACGTTTATTACAGCCTAGGTAGATAATCTATTCCTGGCTGCTGAGAAATGCGCTTAATTATTTGGAGCCAGCTGGGAGCAGCCACAATTAATTTATTTAGCCTGCCCGATAAACATTCAAGAGTAAACAAAGATCAGTCAAAGCGAATGGATTGCTATATCAGCGCTGTGCTTCTTCTCCTTCAAATGCGCCTGAACACGATGCACACATCGATGCCCACATTATCCACATTACCCCTCGCGGCAGCTCCGCGTGCCAAGACCTCCGCCTGCTTGGCACTCAGGTCCGAGCGCCAATGGCATGTCAGATATTCGGCCGCTTCAGTCGGCTGAGTTCCCAGGGCCGCATAGTTGACACGCGAGCTTGTGCCGTTGGACTTCAGCGCTATCAGGTGAAGGCCACTCGCATCCTCGCCAGCGAGCAGCAGCTCCATGACCTCTGCCTGCTCATACACCTTGGCAATCAGATCCACCGTCTGAGCCACCGTGACGCACTTATGATTGTTCGTGCGTGCCGCCTCCTCCAGCTTGGTGGACACATCTATCATCGATTCCCGATCAAAGCTGGTATTACTAGCGCAGCAACTACGGCAAATAGGCAAATAAGACTCGTGGGATTACAGCACAGCTCAAGCACTCACTAGATGCGATCGTCCAAATAGTATATCAGATTGTTCACTGCATTGATGGCCAGCACAATGCCGTCGTCGTAGCAAACACCCACCATTATGCTGTCAGAGTTGACCATATTTGAGCTGTCGAGGGAAGAGAAATAAAAAGATAAATAATAAAAAAATAAAATAAAATATTAATTTAAAAAAATATAAAAATATATAAATAAAAATTTTAAAATAAAAAATATATAAATAAAAAATAAATATTAAAAAAAATATATAAAATTAAAAGTAGTCACAGTTGTAGAGATTAAGGCAACTTTAACTCAAAAAGAAGTCATAGTCAGGCGCTACTCCATAATACTCATTCACGATCTAAGCACTGTCAGCTAGAAATTTTGATATTAGTATGAATCTTTTCCATTATACATACATATATAGCTTTTGGTGAATTAATGGAGATTTTTGACAAATTAAACGAGGTCAACAATAACTAAGTCTGTTAATTTAATATAACTTAAAGATATATTTTTTGTCGATTTTCAAAGACCTTTTTGACAGCGGATATAAACATTTTTTTTCGGTCAATTCTACAGTGCACTAACTTAAATTCTGGATACTTTCGGTACGCCATGCCGCCAAGAAGTAGGGTTTTTTTTAGGAATCAATATAGCTCAACTATCTATTTTTTAAGTATTTTGGTCTTAAATTTAGAAGATATCGTAGATATTCTATAAATTTAAATTTCTATATGTTTTTTTTTTTTTTTATGGGGACTGTATTCACGAGCATATATAAAAATTTAAAGTTGATATATCATTATTTTCAGAATACCTTTACAGTAGCCCACATGCCGAATTGGCTTCAATAGTTTTAGCCGATTTGAATAGTCTCCTGATATACCCTATAAAGTATTTTCCTATTTGCCTCGACAGTGGTCTGCGTTTCATTCTAAATTCGTAGGTAATTCAAATTTCAAATCTCTAGCTTCAATGGCGGCGAAATGGCTACTATTTATACGGACGGACAGACAGAAGGACGGACATGGCTCAGACCCAAGGTACTCCTCTGTCACTTCGTGAATGAGTATATAAAATAATCAAAGCTTTGGGTTCGTTTCCTTTATAGAAACGCACCTAAGTTCATTCTGAAAAAACCCTTTTTTAAATATTTACAAAATACTTTGACAAATCTACAACGGCTAATCGCAGTCTTACCCCTTCTGATTGTTCAACTTCACCTTGGGACTGGCCATCTTCTAGAGGTGTTCGCAAAAATAAAGGTGCTGTAAATAATACAAAAATAAATATATATATATAAGTAAATGTGTGCCGTATCTACGCACAAAGCTATTATTGAATTTGTCACTTGAGAGCGGAGCGTGTAAACGATATCTTTGGGGCTTGGAGCCAACACAGCTAAGTCATAGCTAAGGTTTGTGTGCGCGCTGCAAATTGGGTCTCGGCCACCAGCTGGGTCGTCGCTGTCATTGTCTGTGCGTCTCTGTTTCGGTGTGTGGCTCTGCTCAGAGTGCCAAGTCATCTCGGTGGCTGGGCCACTCGACCCCGCCAGATGCTATGCATGAGAGGATTAGCGGGCGTGTCGGCGCGAAAAAGTGTCAACCGCAGGCGCCGCTGGCTGACAGCCAAGTGGCCGGTGACAAGGGGCCAACTGTGCTTGGACGGGCTGCAGTCTGGTGGTCCGGCCCGGTGGCCGACTGCCCGCGAGTTGACACTGTCTAGTTGCGCCTCCAATATGGAGCTGATGTAAGCGATATTGACAAGTCGAGGCTCAGCCGGCGTTGACAACGACACCTACACAGAGGGTCACAGCATTTGCTCACTTTGTTGCTGCATCGCTGCTCAACTGGTTTTCAGCCCATCAAAAGGCCATAAAGGGAAGAAGCCAGCTGCAGATTAGCTTCGTCTAAAAATAATCCAAGCCTGTTCTGGCCATCTGGCCTGGATATATGGTCACAGTCGCGCAATCGCATGCAAATTTTTAATGATCGTCATTAATTAAGCGCAACACGAGCTCCACGATGTGTTAATTAGCAAAGCTGAACTCGAGTCCCCTACTTACGGAAATCCAAATGCTCTGCAAACTGGAACTTAATTGCTGATAGCCATCGACTTTTATACTCCACTTGCTCAACGATGTTGTCAACTTAATAAAAGCTGCTGAGCTTCGACAGTTATCGATAGGTTTAAGGGCTGCATCAAGTCTTTCGCAGAGCACACTCTTTAGAAACTCTCAATATTTTACAGCACTAAAAGTTGCAGCATTTTTAGACTTTCCAACACTGAAATAAATTTTACTTTTAACATTTTCTTTAAGGCTTTAAGAAAAGTGCATTGAAATAAATAAATAAAATAAAATTCAACTTTACGAAATGATTCTAATGTGAAAAATGAAACAAGCTGAAATCCATCAAAAAGTAAATTATTCTTTGATTCATCGTAACACTTTCACATTTTCTAACACTATAATAAAATCATTCCTTATTAGATTTGATGAATGTCATAATAGATGCAGGCATTAAATTAATATCAATAGTAATAAATAAAAAATTATGCAAAATATTTTATTTTTATTATTTATTATTTAATATTTATTTTGTTTACCCTAGCCCAACAACAAACTATCAATCAATAACAAAATATGTATGTATACTTGCCAGAAAAACTATGCGTACAGGCTTCATGCACGACTTTGATAGTGAATAAATATGATAAATAATAGTATTATGGTCAATATCCGATTTTTTGATGAACAACTATTTCATAACACACATTTATCATAAATTTTTATTTTATAATATTAAACAGATTTTTTTTTTATTTAAAAAAAAAATATAAAAGTACTCTGGCTGTCATATATGGAATAAAAGTCGACAAATCAAGTCCAATCAAAACCTCCTCCACAGGTCCCCTTCCACAGACGTCTCAGTGGCGGTGAGTGGAACTTACATACACAGTCAGAACTGGTAATAGAGCAGTTTGAGATATAATAAGAAGACAATCAGCAACGTATCACTGCAAACTGTAATCTTACCAGAAGACTCCGTTACAGAAGAATGCTAAAGAAAAATGATCTCATTTACCACATCAACTCAACTAAAATTTGATATAGCCTCCCAGTATGACTAAATGCTACACGAACGATAATAAGTCCAAATTCATATCATCAAAAAAAAAGTACCAAGTTTTTAAGTTAGAAAATTTGTTTACATTCCTCTGATCTGATTAAAAATAAAAAAAAAAAAATAAAAATATCAAATTTATAATATATATCGTGAGTTGTGATATTTTCTTAAGACATTTCGGCTATTATTTTCCTGTTAGCATTTACAGCCGCTGAAGAGCAATTCTGCCTTTATTTTCTCGTTAGCATTTACAACCTCGGCAGAGCAAGAGAAACCCCTTTAGTTGTTGATGATGATAAGTTATGCAATTACAGAACAATTTGCATGTATTTTTTATGTTTTTCTTACTGGCGGAGTGGAGTCGTCAGTTTTGACAGTTCCTGACTCATTGCAGTCGTACCTGAGTACATTTCATTAGCTTATTGTGGGACCACCTACGGCACGCTCGTTGCCTGCCCTGGCAGTCAGACGTTGTTGGTGGCTGGGCCAGACCCTCAGCGAAGCAATTAAGTTGAAAATCAGTTGTTAAAAGCAGTGAAAACAATCGGGCAACAGCAGAATCGAAGCTGGCCAATTTTAAGTATTTACAAAAGCGCACAAAAAGGTAAAGACAACAATTTACTCAACTCGACTCAAAGGCTTCACAACAAAAACACTTCACACACATCAAACGTCAATTGTTGTCGATGCTGATTGTGATTCGCAGGCGTGCTTGAAAAGTGCTTAAGTAAGACAAGTATTCGATTGCTTTAGCACATATACCTATATAAATTGTCTTATTAACATCTTTTAGTGGTAGTTAAAGGCGGAGAATTTAAGATTTCCAATCAAAGAGTAAAGAATAGAAAAAGGAAGGAATAAAGTAAGTAAGAGAAAGTGTGTAAATCTACTACCTTCAATTCAATCAAGAGAAATTATATGGAATAGAGACATTTATTTAAAATTAATTTATTAAATTTAAATACTATAAAATTGATAAAACAAAATATATAAAAATACTTTTAAAATTTAATAAATAATACAGATAAACATTATTAAGAAATATTCATTAAAGAAGCCCATGTAAAAATATACCCTTCAATAATTTAATTTAATATAATTTTAAACTCAAAATAAATGTATTGTCTATAAATATAAAAACTTAAAAAAAATATAAAAATTAATAAAAATCTATAAGTAAATAATATACATTATTATATATAAGAAAACCCGCAATAAAAAAAAAATCCATATAAAATATACCCTTTTATAATTAACAAATTAAATTTTATATTATATAAAATGAATAATAAAAATAGATATATGTATATAAATACCATAAGTACTACAAAAATGTATTAAAATAAATAAACAAATAATATAGATTTATATACATACGAAAAAGCCTACATAAAAGATATACCCTTTAATAAATAACAAATTCAGTTTTATATTAAATAAGATTAATAATAAATATTATATATAAAAAAAGAATATCAGTTTCAAAAACCTAAAAAATTAATTAAAATATATAAATAAATATAATAGATTAATATGCATACGAAAACCCGCATTAAAAACTCCTTATTCAAATTTATACTCTTTAATAATAAACAAATTCAAATTTATGTTATAAAAGATTACTTATAATTGTAAAATGTATGGATAATGGATAAATACTATAAAAAATTAATGAAAATACGTAAATAATATAGATAAATATACATAAAAAATACTCATTATAGAGGCCCTTATAAATAATGTACCCTTTAATAATGAAACTCTTGAGCAGTCGAATATGACGCAAATTGATTTCTCTTGCTTGCTGCTTTAATATTATTTAAGCTTAATGGAACCAGACATCGACTGCGGCATCTGCGACGTTCCCAGACATTGATCCGCTTCAACAACGGTCCCAACAACAACACCAACAACAACAACAACAACAACAACAACAACAACAGCAATGTATATAATAATAACAAAAAGGCCGACAAAACAAAAGGCGGCAATTGGTCGACATCGAATGGAGTCGCGTCGGTTCGCTGATTTAACGCTGATTAATTGGAGCAAAATTATTATTATAGCTTGTTATTGTGGCGCTATTAATGCGCCACTTCTGCGCTCCGCTCCGCTCCGGCTCCACTCGTCCACTCGGGCCGACTGTGTAATCAGATTTGCTTGAGCATGAAGAGCGCCTGTGCTGCAGCTGCGGTAGAAAGGTGTGCTTTCACCTGGCGGACCTTCTAATTGATTTCCGAGAGCCGTGTTCATTTATAACCGCGATGTGCGCGGGCATTTAGCCAACTTGTGTTTGCTTTTTCGTCCACTTGCAATATCGCAACCAAAAACAAATCCTTAAATTGCATAACATATCGCTCGGCGACGAGCATCATTTATCAAATTCAAATAAAGGTGGGCAAGGACAGGAGAGGGTCCAGCTATCGGCACTTCACAAAATACAAAAAAAAAAAGAAAAGAATTTAAAAAAAATAAAAGCCAAAAAGCTAGCTGAGGGGAATCTACTCATGGAAGATGCTCTAGGATTTACTGCTAATAAATCTATAATAAATCTATATAAATATAGAATTGGTTTAGGTTTTTGTTGCTTTAAAATTTTTATTTTAATTTAAGTTTCAACTCAAGTTAATCTTTAAGTCAGCCACAACTATAAAGAGACTAGATGGAGTCTGCCTTTCCCTCAGCTACTGTCAGCTGCACTATAGCCATATTTTTAAATGACTTTCAGTGGCTACAGGGTATTCAAAAAGTGCCCGAGCAACTGGAAAGGCAAAACGCGCGGAGCAGCAAAGTGAATTCCCGTGGAGCGTTTAATCAAACTTTACCGGCGAACGCGTTGCTGACAATGAGAAATTGCAACAAATTCGCGCGCATCGAAACATTCGCTGTGCACACAAAGCAAGTGGACCTGGCCGCAGGGACGGTGGTGCGGTGGTGCGGTGGGGCGGCGGTGGTGGTGGCGGGAGCAACCACTAGTTTGGCTTTGGCGCAAAAAAAAAACAAAGCGTTTTTCGAAGGCGCAGACAAAAGAAATGCAACAAACTGCGATCACGTATTCGCTTCGACGTCCAGAGAGCTCACCAGATTCGAGTTGCAGGTCCAGGTCGACCTGGAGCTGGAACTGGCTCCCGCTGTTAGCTGCTACTCGATTTCCATGCGACTGCATATTGTTTTTTCGCTCTTTTATTTGCTTGGCTTTTTGCGGCAGTTGTTTGCCGCGGATATGAAAAATGATGCAGCTTCAATTTTAACAACCAAAAGCGCTCAGGGTGCTCCACCGCCGCCGCTCAGGCCGTTTTGGGGCCAAAGTGAAGCGAAGTGCAGTTCTAGTCCTCGCACTGGCGCACTCGAGTTTGATTGATGGCCCGGCGATGGGAAAATGCGGCTCGCCCACATTTGTGGGCGGACTGTGCGGACTGCCACTGGAAATGGAAATGATCATCGGAGTCGTGCAGCGGCTGGCATGAAATCAATCTGGCTAAACGGTAGCAAATGGGCGTGTAGGCTTAGATGTGGGCGGCCGAAGGTAAGCCGGCCCGTTATGGTTAGTTGTGCCTATCGATCACTATATCAAGTGGGCAGCGGCCCAAGAGAGATTTGGCAAAATTGAGAAATTTGACTGCGAATCAATCGAAAGTGAATGGAAATGAAAGACTTCAAATAGATGAAGTGAGGCAGTCACTGAGCTGAGGAATTCGCAGAGATCTGACTGGAGTCAGAAATGTGGGAAAAAATTAAATTTTGTAGAGAAAAAATTTATAGAGAATTTATAAAATATATGAAAAGACTTTATAGAGAATTTATAGAATAAATTTAGAGAATAGTGGAGTTAAATTCTATTCCTGGGCAGATTGAGATCTTCAGATTGCATATATAGAAAGAATTTAAAGAGAATTTATAGAATATATAGAAAGAATTTATAGAGAATTTATTTTCTAAATTTATTCTACAGAAAGAATTTATAGAGAATTTATTCTCTAAATTTATTCTATAAATTCTTTCTATATATGTAATCTGAGGATCTCAATCTGCCCAGGAATAGAATTATACGCCTCTCACTTAAAGAGTGTCTATATAGTATATAGAAAGAATTTAAAGACGGCTTCAATCAGAAGATCTCAATCTACTCAGGAATAGGAATTTCACTACACTCACTTCTAGAGGAAAGAAAGACTTTATAGAGAATTTATTCTCTAAATTTATTCTATAAATTCTTTCTATATTTGCAATCTGAAGATCTTAATCTACCCAGGAATAGAATTTTACTTCTCTCACTTAAAGAGTGTATAGAAATAATTTATAGATGGATGCAATCTGAAGATCTGAATCTACCCAGGAATAGAATTTTACTCCTCTCACTTAAAGAGTGTCTATAGTATATCAGTATATAGAAATAATTTATAGACGGCTTCAATCTGAAGATCTCAATCTGCCTAGAAATATAAAATCACTCCCCTCATTTATAGAGGAAAAACCAAACTATTCGCATGTCTACTCCAAGTCCAAACCAGCATTTTGAACTCTCTGTGAACCCTCGGAAGTTCAGCCGTCGGCCATAACTATCAATCCTTATGCAACAATCTATTTGAGATTTGCAAACAGCGCTAGGGAAATCAAATTGATTAAGCAAATAAAATGCATGGCGCAGCGCCGATAAGAGGCGAGAGGCATTGGCCCACATGCAAAGAGGCTCAAATTTCGCCGCCAACAGAGCTGTTGACTCGCAGTTCAATGGGGCCTGGGACGCGGACTCCTGGGCCCTGACTCACACACAGCCGCCAATTTGAAGTAGGCCACAGATGGAAATTGAAAATATGCCAGTAAAATAAACAGTTATTGAGTTGACTTTTTGACACTTCCCGCTGCGATAGGCGAAGAATGGCCAGGCCAGGCCAGTGGTCAACGCCAACGGCACCTGGGCCAACTTTGCGTATTGGCCCACTTGGCGGTCTATTAATTAAATTAAATTTCGATATAAATTCAAATGGGCAAAGCGTGCGCGATTACGAATTCTAATTGGACTGCGACTCCACTCGGCCACAGGCGGGCCAATTAGACAGAGTGGAACTGGAGCTGGCCCGCCCACAGTGCATGCCCATATATTCATAAGTCATGCTGACCCAACGTGTAATTGTTTGTCGAAAGGTGTGCAGGCTCTAGGTAGCTCGCCTTTCGCTTGCCTTCCTTATTATACGCCGAAGCCACTGACCAAGGGTATAACAGTTTGCTGGGGATTTATGTAACAAGCGGGAGGTCTTTCATTGCCTGAATATCAATTAGATTTTTGACTTTTTTCACCATGTGAACTCGAGGAGATTGTGAGCAACATATATGAAGAAATCTTATTTATTTAATATCGAATAGAATTCAATTTTCATCTTAACTCATCTTTATCCAATTTATCTTTAAAATCACTATGGAATTTATTTGGCTTTTCAATCTTAACTTTAAAATATTTTATTTCGAGGAATAATTATAAGAATGAAAGTTTTTAAATTCAGCAAAAATGTATTTAAGACGTTTTTTAAACTTCATCTTAACTCATCTTTATCGAATTCTGGAATATCAACATTTAATTGATTTCGCTTTTCAATCTTAACTTTAACTTATATTTCGAGAAATTCTTATATGAATTACATTTAGAGTTTTTAAATTCAGAAATTAATGTATTTAAGACTTCTTAATTTTAGAATATTCGAGGATATCTTATATAGAGAAACCGTATTTAATTATTATATATTGACATTTATTTCAAGACTTAACTTAACTTATAACTTATATGGATATCTTTCTGGAATTTGTCAATATCAATATGAAATTGGCTTAGGTTTTCCAGCTTAGTTCGATAATATATTGATGATTACTGAATATGTTTATTGAATAAATATTTTATGTATATTTATTCATTAAATATTATTTATATTTTATATTTATCTATTAATATATATATTACTTATTTATATGAATTTATATTTTATATAAATATATTTACCCAATTATAAAATAAAGAAAATATATTTTAAGCTATTTCTTAGTACACGAATATCTCTAGGATTACTTAAATGGAGATAACTTATTTTTTGCAGAGCTGAGTAGAAATAAGTTTAAGACTCAAGAAAAACTTAAATTCATATTTTTTTCAGATTCCCCAATATAAATTTGAAATAGACTTGGTATTTTAATCTTTACTTGGTAATAAATAATAAACTATCCCAATAGATATCCCTGCTCATTTATTAAATATTGAGAATAATTGCTTTTAAGGCTTAACTTATTTAACTTAACACCGCACTGATTTCTTTTCGATTTCCTTTTGATTCATTTCCTTAATCAATTTAGTTTTTGCCCGACTTCTTCAACAACAGCAAAAGACTCGACTACGCACAAATATCTGACATTTAGCGTATTTCCCAGTCGGGCACTCCAGAGGCAAGGTTAGCTTACCTGCCCGCTACGCCCACACTCAACATGCATGGGTGTTTTGGGGCGCCATTCTCCTCGCAGGGGCATCAAATTTCATTAATCACGCAAATGCTTATCGTTGGAGCCGCAGCACTGGCAGTTATTCTCTTCCAAGAGGTCCCTGCCGGGTCCAACAAGTAGTCACAGTCGTGGTCATAATTTGTCTGCCACTCTGGCCCGAAAGTGGTGTGAAACTGAAAATGCACCAGCATGACCATCAGCAGTTGGAAATCATTCTGGTTCAACATGTCCGGCCGATGCCTCGCTTCGCCGCGCTCGCATTTGCAGCAGCTGAGTGCCCCGACTCGGACTCCAGCTAGAACTGCCGACTCGTGATTATGCTCATACGTTCTGATGCTTCAATTTCTGGACCGGCACGAAAGGTGAGTGCCGCTCCGAGTGGGGCATGAGTGCATTGTGTGAAAATGCTGTAGGCGGCTTACGTGATGAGTATATCTTGCCATTCCAGAGGTGCTTGCCGCCTGCAACAAGCGATAAAAGTAGCACTACGGGCACCAACTGTAGTGCAGCCTACGAGCCAACATATGCGGCAAACGGCAAACGGAGATGCTCTCAACTATGCGGGAAATCTGCCTAAATTGGGTAAGCACTGCTGTTCAGCTATTTAAGATTCAAATCGGCCTGTGCAGTAGCTGGTAATGGGCGTTATGTCATATCATTGAGATAGCTCTGTCTGCAGACAATATTATTTTCAATATGATCTTACATTCATCAGCCACTTGGAGCAGAATAGTTGAGTAATATGTAAATGGTTATATCATTTAAATTTCTTTAAGCTCAAAGTCCTATTTCAGATGATACACTCTTGCAACTTGTACTTCAGTTTGTACTAATCTTGAACAGAATTTCGTTTATCTTTTTTTAACTATCTCCAAACGTTTTGCTGACAAATAAAAGTGCTTTAGGCGGGAGAGACCGACTAGGATATACCTAACAACCGCAAATTTTATACCAATTATAGTAAGTAAGAACATTCTCTGATCTGCGGCTGGTTTTACTGGCTTAACTATAGGAACTTAATTGGCAAGTAACTTTTGATCCAGATGAAGTTTCTTAATCAAGCTTTTAAAATATTAAAATAATATTTTAATGTCTAAATCAGAGGGGGCACCACTCGAATGCAAACAGAATCCGAAAGCTCTGTATTCAGAATTCAAGTCCTTTGAATGGAATGAGTTATAGGAGAGAAAACAAAATTTTTTTTTTTTATATATATGTATATATTATTTGCAATCTGTAGAGAAAAAATACATTTAAATATATATTTCAAATTGTAATTGTGGCTTACGAGGTGAACGAGCGGACGAAGGGATGAACTGATGGACAGATTGACATAACTTTATCAATTCAGAATGTCGTCGTAATTAAGAATATATATATTACACGTAGTCTTTCGCGCCTTCTACCTAATAAGTATCTACGATTAAGCAATAGAGTAAGCGTTTTCCCTTCTGTCAGATTTTTATAGGCTTTTCGTTCAGCTCTGAACTGATAAAGTTTTTTAATACGACTTTAATTTCTTGATTCTTTAAAAATTTGTTGTTCAATTCAACAAGGTTTTCCAGTCTAAAATTCTCTTTAAATATGTATCAAATTGCAAAAGATAAAGACAAATCTGATGAAGCAGGGCAAAAGAGTATCAATAGAGAATCAAAATTTGACGGATACAAGCGCTTCTATATAGATCGACAGCTTGCGGTGAGCAGGTAATGATTAGTTATAGAATAGAATAGAGTAGAATTCCTTCTTCCTTCTCGTAGATTTGAAATGCTAACACGCGAAAGGGCCGTAAGGATCACAGGCGGAGGATGGATACATGAAGACCGTGACGGACTCGCAGTGTGGATTGTACTAGTTGTATCTGTATTAGGAGTGATCGTTTTTATTATATTCTTAGTTGTATATTTGTCTAGATGAGAGGCACAATAAAAATTCTGCTACTTCAACTGTATCTGGATGAAGGGACAATCGCTTTTCCTTAAATCACGCGCTGCCACTTGACAGCCTCAATGCACTGAGGGCTTTCCGGATTTGTTTAGCGACTCACCTTAGGTTAACTGAAGTTCGCGTTACAGTTCGCCGTTAACAGGGCCCTTATCTCATTAAGATATCTGTCTAGGGCTCTTATCGGCTACATATTAAAATAAATGCACCCCCGGCAGTCGTAACTTATGTCCTTCAAGGCATCACGACGGCGCTATCTTCACGCCGTGTCCTTTTGACTGGTCGCACCGCAAAGAGCAGGCGCCAAGCGGTCTTCGGGCCACTTCGAGTCTATTAGCAAGGCAAATTTCGTAACGAGAACAGGAAGGGACTCGGAGGGGGGCGAACTTTCGGTCAGGCCTGGCGACAACGATGCCCAAAAAGTGTGCAATACAATCTTGAAACTTGAATAACGGAAATAAAAATTATGAGCAGGAATATTTTAGCGTTGGCCATGCCAAAATTTGCATAAGAAAACCGTTAAGAGTGCCCCGTGCCCCGTGCCCCATGCCCCATTCTCCAGGGCCCCTGCCACAGGCCTAGCACTCAGCGTTGGCCACAAGATGAAGTCGACTGCCCGATATTTGTACGGGGCACGCGCGTATCTCCCCTACCGACAGCCACGCCCACTCCCGCTCACAGTTTATTGTTGTTTGGCGTTGTAATTGATAAGTTAATTTACATTTTTATTGAATGGGCCCCACAGCCCCCGCGCCCCCACCCCACCACACTGGTGTAGCCATGTTAGGTGTCGTTGTGCGCCCTGTCACGAAGGTCAGGCCATGTTTTGCATATTATTTCGCAGAAAGCAGACGCCCAAGGCTCTCTGTGTTTGTGTGTTTTCCTATTTTGCCTATGTGTGTGCAAATTAAAGCGAAAACATTTGTGGTTTATGCTCCTGCCCAATCGACTGTGCACATTGCTCAATTGCGCAAAAGTCGCTTTTATTAAAAAACATGCAGTCACAAAACTTTTCCGTGGTACTAAAATAGCTCAATTGAGAGCAAAATCAACAGCGTCCCAGGCTTGACATGTCTTTGTGTAGATGGTCAAGAGTGATCCAGCTGTCAAAGTTTGTTGATCCTAACTCTAAAAATGAGATAGAGAGAGCTGGTAGAATGACCACATAAGAGCAACAGAAAATGCAATCGCAATAGATCCTGTATACTTTCAGATATTATAATAATTCCTATATTTTTATACCCTGAGCCCATTGAAAATGGGAAATTAGGGTATAATGGTTTTGTTGGATGTATGTAACTCTATGAAAAACACAGATTCGACGGGGCTCAGGGTATCCCCTAGACGGTCACGCCCGACTAGAGTTTTCTTACTTGTTTTAAAATAAAATACATGTCTGTATGTTTTGAGTATAATTATATATTAGTTATATTAGTATAATTATATTAAGTATATTAGTATGTTAGTATTATATAACTCTAAAAAAACATTCGACACTAGGAAAAGAAACTGACGCTGCAAATCTACAAGCTTGAGCTTCCACTGTGGGAAACACAGGAAAGGTGAACATTGCACAAAAGTCCTAAATACTGTTTTATATTCATAAAACTAAATATAAAAACAAAGAAGGCAACGAAAAATCAGCGAAGAAATTGAAAAAGCTACAAATGATAAATATATACAATATATATAATAAAAATTTAATATTTTTTTAAGAAATTTTGTACTAGATAATTGCGTATAAGCAACGCTATAGGATGTATCAAAAAAGACAGTAGTAAAGTTTTTGTATTTTTTCAGCAATCCAATATAATTTCGAGTTAGAGTATTTGTGCTTTTGAGTAAGTATTCAAAGAATATATTTGATTTCAAAATAAAAACGTTTCTTTCGCTTACAGAAATGGCTGAACAGCGAACATGGGACGATACTCCGCCGCGGGGTTGGAGCAATTGTAAATGTACCCGAAGGAAAATTATTCTTGCTGCAGTTGCAGTAGTAGCAGCGGTCATTTTTTTGGTAGCCTATTTTCTAAGAAATCGTTGGTAAAACAAGTGAGCGCAGCATTTTTTTTGAAGTGCGCATAAATTTCATAGTAAGCTGTAGCATGCAGCATTTGATGCGGCTCGAACGCCGTCGATATGCAGGGGCCACTGTGGCCAAGTGCTACTCGCTCAGCTCGGCTGCATCATCACGCATTGTGTAGATGGTCAAGAGTGATCCAGCTGTAAAATTTGTCGATACTAACTCTAAAGTTAAGATATAGAGAGTTGGTAGAACGGTCACATAAGAGCAACAAAAAATTCAATTGCAATAGAGTCTAAATAGTTTGAGATATTATATTCAATTCGATATTATTTTAAAAATATATGCATGTCATTATTTATTGCGTATAATATTAGTATATTGGTACTTTGGACTTGGCTGACTCTTCATCAAGTATCAGGCCTAAAAGAAACATTTGACACTAGGAGAAGGAGCTCACGATGCAGATCTAAAAACTTGAGCTTCCCCTGTGGGAAGCACAGGAAAGGCGAACATTGGACAAAAGTCCTAAATACTGTTTTATATTCATAAAAAAAAGTATAAAAACAAAGAAGGCACCGAAAAATCAGCGAGAGATCTAGTAAAGAAATTTTAAAAACCTACAGATAAAAATTATATATAATATAGGTATTACAAATTTAATATTTTTTTATAAGCAACGCTATAGAATGGATCTAAAGAGACAGTAGTAAAGTTTTTGTATTTTTTCAGTAATCTAATTTAATTTCTAGTTAAAATATTTGTGCTTTTGAGTAAGTATTCAAAGAATATATTTGATTTGAAAATAAATACGTTTCTTTCGCTTACAGAAATGGGTGATCAGCCAGGATGGGGCGATTCTCCGCGTGAGCGGCGTTGGTGCAATTGCAAATTTACCAGAAGGAACATTATGCTACTTGCATTTTTAGCATTAGCAGTGGGCCTGTTTGTTTTAGGCTATTTTCTAAGAAAACGTAGATAAAACATAGGGAGTGCAGCTGGTAGAATGGCCAACAGAAAATGCAATCGCAATAGAGCCTATATAGTTTGAGATATTATATTAATTCCTATATATTGTTAAAATTAAATGTATGTCATTATGTTTTGAGTATAATTATATATTAGTTATATTAGAATAATTATATTAATTATAATAAGTATATTGGTAACTTGGACTTGGCCGTTCATCCAGTATCAGGCCTTATACACTGCGCGTCATCAGGATACATTCTTCGTTAAGGTTCAATATTTTCTATATCGCTCGATTTCATTGGTATTAAACATATATTTCTTTGTTTTAATATAACTTAAACTTCCTTAACTCTAAAAGCTTGGGCTTCCCCTGTGGGAAGTACAGAAAAGGGAAAGAACTTTGGACAAAAGTCCTAAATACTGTTTTATATTCATAAAAAAAAAGTATAAAAACAAAGAAGGCACCGAAAAATCAGCGAGAGATCTTGTAAAGAAATTTAATAGGCTACAGATAAAAATTATATATAATATAGGAAATACAAATTTAATATTTTTTAAGCAAATTTGTACCAGATAATTTCGTATAAGCAACGCTATAGAATGGATCAAAAGAGACAGTAGTAAAGTTTTTGTATTTTTTCACTAATCTAATTTAATTTCGAGTTGAAATATTTGTGCTTTTGAGTAAGTATTCAAAGAATATATTTGATTTGAAAATAAATACGTTTTTTTCGCTTACAGAAATGGGTGATCAGCCAGGATGGGGCGATTCTCCGCGTGAGCGGCGTTGGTGCAAGTGCAAATTTACCCGAAAGAACATTATTCTACTTGTATTTTTAGCATTAGCAGTGGGCCTGTTTCTTTTATGCTATTTTCTAAGAAAACGTAGATAAAACATGGGGAGTGCAGCAAAATTTTTTCAGTTACCAGTTGGCAGTAGCTGCGGTTCGATCGACGTCGATATGCAGGGGCCTGTGTGGCCAAGTGCTACTCGCTCAGCTCGGCTGCATCATCTCGCGGCTGCTCCAATGCCATATCATTGTGTAGATGGTCAAGAGTAATCCAGCTGTAAAATTTGTCGATCCTGACTCTAAAACTGTGATATAGAGAGTTGGTAGAACGGTCACATAAGAGCAACAGAAAATTCAATTGCAATAGAGTCTATATAGTTTGAGATATTATATTAATTCCTATATTTTTTTAAAATTAAATGCATGTGATTATGTATTGCGTTTTATTAGTATATGGGTCACCTTGCTGTTGAATATTTTCTATATCGTTCGATATATCGGGTTTAACGGTTTTGTTGGAATGTATGTAACAGGCAGAAGGAGGCGTAGCAGACTTCATAAAGTATATATTTTCTTGATCAGGACGACATGAGAATTCGTCTGTTCGCCCGTCCGTCCGTCCGTCCGTCTATCCGTATGTTTGATCGCGCCGATCTCAACTCCTATAAGAGCTAGACAAATTTGAATTGAAATTTGGTTGTAGGTCCGTGTATAACACGCGCAGATCAAGTTAGTTTTTAATATTGGATAACTATTCGATCATTTTACACTAAATATAAGTATATTGAAAAACAGAGACTCGACGGGGCTCAGGGTGTCGCCTAGTCAAAATAACGGTTCACTTAGTCCAATTTATCGTGAACTTCGTTGATTTTCGGCCTCATGGATACGTAATTAAACGGAGCTAACGCGTTTGGAGTAAGCTTTCGTCGAAACGCCATTACAGCCACGGAGAATTACTGCTCGCTGCGCTTTGTGGCCTTTCGGAGTCATTGGCCTTCATTGATTGTGAAGGTTGTAAGAAACTATATTACAGATATAAATTTGTAGTCAAAATAATATTTAACCATTAATGCCATAGCGTGTTATATTTACTAAAGCCCATTTTATCGATATTAAACATATTTTTCTTTGTTTAATTATAACTTAAACTTGCTTAACTCTAAAAGAAACAGTCGACACTAAGAGAAGGAGTTCACTATGCTAATCTAAAAGCTTGAGCTTTTCCTGTGAGAATAAAAAAAAGTATAAAAACAAAGAAGGCAACGAAAAATCAGCGAGAGATCCAGTAAAGAAATTTAAAAAGCTACTAACAAAAATTATATAAATTAAATGTAATACAAATTTTATATTTTTTTAAGCAAATTTGTTCTAGATAATTTCGTATAAGCAACGCTTTAGAATGAATAAAAAAAGACAGTAGTAAAGTTTTTGTATTTTTTTAGCAATCCAATATAAGTTCGAGTTAGAATATTTGTGCTTTTGAGTAAGTATTCAAAGAATATATTTGATTTGAAAATAAATACGTTTCTTTCGCTTACAGAAATGGGTGAACAGCCAGGATGGGACAATCCTCCGCATCAGCCAGGACAGAACAATCCTCCGCAGCAGACAGGACGAAACAATACTCCGCAGCAGCCAGGATGGAACAATCCTCAGCAGCAGCAGGCAGCATGGCCCCATCATCAGCAGCAGCAGCCGCCGGGATGGAACAATCCTCAGCAGCCGCCGGGATGGAACAATCCTCAGCAGCCGCCAGGATGGAACAATCCTCAGCAGCAGCCAGGATGGAACAATCCGCAGCAGCCGCCAGGATGGAACAATCCTCAGCAGCAGCCGGGATGGAACAATCGTGGGCCGGGGCGTGGGGGCTGCTTACATGTTACCAAAAGGAAAATTATTATTGGTGTATGCTCATTAATATCTATGGCCCTGGCTGGCATAGGCTATTCTCTAAGAAAATATTATTAAAACATAGGGAGTGCAGCATTTTATTTGAAGTGCGCTTTCACACATTTGCAGACAGCGATCTGGCTTTATTTTGCTTCCTCCGCAGCGCAGTCGGGCATAAAAGTTAACGAGAATTGATGTTGCATGTTGCGCCGGACACAACAAAGCATAAATTTCTCAGTTACCAGTTGGCAGTAGCTGCGGCTCGAACGCCGTCGATATGCTGGGGCCACTGTGGCCAAGTGCTACTCGCTCAGCTTGGCTGCACCATCTCGCATCTCGCAGCAGCTCCAATGCATCCACCATGCTGGGCTACAGCGAACGCGACGTTGCATAAATTTTCAGCCAGCGAATTTCAATTTGCGTAACGCATGCCATTCTGAATGCGAATGCAAACGCGAATGAGAATGCGAATGTAAATGAGAATATGGCAATCTGGCTGCCGAATTTTACTTTACAGCGTTATTTGTTTCTTTCGTCCTGCGGGCGAGGGCTTCACTTGACGCGATTGCCCGATATGCGAACAGGCGCAGCTCCCGTCTGGACTTCAATCGAAGCAATCAGCGCCTAATCTAACAGCCGCATGTGAATCCACTGCCAATGCTTTGGTTGTTGTTTTTGTTGTTGTTCTTGTTGCATGCAAATCACCTCGTTGACTTGCGGTCACAGTGGGTGGCAGTCGAGCAGCGGCCTGACGTCACATGTCGGCTCCATGTCTCGTCTGTTTACAGTTGATGAATTGCTATTTTTGGCCAGCACCGACGAAGATGCAGTGCCTAATTGATTGAAGGTTAAAACAGATAGCTAGACGAATGCGCTGGTCTGGCTGAGTTAAATATAGTTTGTATACCCTTTGAGCAAGGATGGGTGTCCAGGTGCTTAAGTTATTTTTGTAAATTCCATAGGGGTTTGCATTGAAACAAAAGAAATGTGCCCATATATGTATAGGTATTTTTTTGGGTTATGATTAAGTTATTATTAGAATATTATTAGAAAAATAGTCTGAAAAATGTTGCTGTTTTTATATTTCTATACAAATTTTACATTCTATATAGAAGAGTTGAATAATCTATATAGAAGAGTTGAAATGCTCTGTTTGAGGACTGCCCATACTTATTATTTTAAAATTTTTATAAAAATGTTGGAATATTAGCGCTGGAGCTAAATGCCATGTGTTAGGGTATTTTCTGGTCGCGCATTGCCCTATTTCTTATTTTTCATTCTATATAGAATATTTAAAGGTCTAGGTACAGGTTGAGTACTGTCCTTACTTACGATTAAAACAGCTACTGAACGCATTGGTCAGGGTATTTTATGGTCGAGCAGTACCCGCATTTATTATTTTAGATTTTATATAAATGGTTTGACGTTCTTTAAGCAGTTGTTGAGCGCATGGTTAGGGTATTTTCTGGTCGCGCATTGCCCCTACTTATTATTTTACATTCTATATAGGAGGTTCAGATAATAAGAGCTGCAGCTAAATGCCATATTAAGACAACCTTTTATATATAAGAGTAAGAATGCTTACGGCTGCATTTAAATGCCTAGGTAAAGGTATTTTCTGGTCGAGCACTGCCCTTACTTATTATTTAAACAGCTACTGAACGCATTGGTTAGGGTATTTTCTGGTCGAGAACTGCCCGTACAGTATTATTTTACATTTTACATAAATGGCTTGAAGTTCTTAAAACAGCTGTTGAGGGCATGGTTAGGGTATTTCCTGGCGGCATATTGTCCCTACTTATTTATTTACATTCTATATAGATGATACAGAATACTAAGAGCTGCAGTTGAATGTCATATTAAGGCAACCTTTTATATAATAGAGTAAGAATGCTTACCGCTGCATTTAAATGCCTCGGTAAAGGTATTTTCTAGTCGAGCACTGCCCGTATTTATTATTTTACATTTTATATAAATGGTGTAACTTGCTTAAGGTATTCTCTAGCCGCGCATTGCCCCTTCTTATTATTCTATATGAGATCTGGAATGCTAAGAGCTTCAGTTGAATATATTAAAGTTTTCACAGCTGCATTTAAATATCATGGTTAGGGTATTTTCTGGTCGAGCACTGCCCGTTGATCGCTAACATATTTCAATTGGAATCTCAGCTAGAATCGTATATTCTTTTACGAAACCAATCCGACATTGGCAGCATTCATTCATTCATTCGCCTCTTTTGGCCTTAATAAATACAATTAGATTGTTATTTAATATTTAACCTAACGGCATTTTCAATTATCCTGTACCTGTTTACACGGCCAATCAAAATAAATGCGAGTTTCGCAACAAGACCAAAATCAAAATGGATTTGCGTAAAGCGCGCGCGCGGCGCAAATTCATTTCCAAATATTTTCCAATTAAATAAAACATTTTCGCTTCTATCAGTCTAATGCCCCAGCCAGCCAGCCAGCCAGAGAGCTGCTGCTGCTGGCACGCGCTGCCGACGGCGACGTCGCTGCCGGCGCTTTCTATTATTAGCCGCCCGCCTCCGCGGCGTCTGTCAGAGATTTGGCTCCGTCGGGCGCTTATTGGCTCCACTTCCTGTGCGCCGGGGGAAACGGTTATTGAAATTGTTTCGAACACTTGACGCCTTGCAGGCGTGGCCACTGCCAGATATTGTATATATATATGTATATATATTTTTATTGGCCGCTCGACTTTGTCACGTGTCAATAGAGAAGTTGGTGCAGAGGCATTGGCATTGCCATTGCTGGAGGACACTGCGCGGCGGCTCATTTAAATTTTAATTTGTATTGCGCTTTCGCCCGCATATCTCGCTGGCGATAAAAGTTTTTTGGGGAATTGCAAACTTTGAATTGAGGAATTCCCATTATATTTCAAAGCGTTTGCCAGTTGACTCATGAATACATTTGATGAGTATTGACTAAGACTGTGAAACACTTTTGATTGTGGCCAAGACAGACGAGAAGAGAGAGAGAGAGAGCTTCAAGCTACGAAAATAGTTGAAATTGTTTAAGGCTTAAATTTTATTCAATTTTTGGATGAAAAGCAAATTTGGTTTAAGCCGCGTGTCAATCAATAAAAGTAATATGCGCGAGCGCACAGATTTTATGCAGATAGCTAAAAATCGGTGGCTGGCTTTATTTATGGTCTGACATTTTTGCGAATGCCATGCCGCAGGAATGACAGACCGACATGCAAATAACTGTTGCCAGAGCAAATAATAAAAATATTTATGAAAAAAAGCAGAGAGAGAGAGAGAGAGGCAAAAAAACATTCTTTAATCGATTTATGAATTGTTCAGCATGTTCGTCCACATATTGACTGCGATTGATGCGTACAACTGCAAACAATGAACCAATTTCATTAAAATCGCATAAATTCAAATAAATAACAAGGGACGAGCTGTTCGACTGATTGAAAGATCGGGCAACGGGTAAGATTTAATAAAATGCAAAATGCAAAAAAAAAAAAGAGACGAAAATATAAATAAATAAATAAAACACAAAACCGTTCGGCACAAACATAAAAATCAATAAACAATAAAGTTGATTTATGCGTCAAAGTGTCAATTGGCAGCAGCAGCAGCAGTGGCAGCAGCAGTTGCTGCCGCAGCAGCAGCAGTGGCAGCTGGGCAACCGTGGCGTATGCGTAATTACATTTGAACGGTCAGCGGCCTGCAACGCGTTTAAGTGCTTCATTCAATATACGAATGATGCGCACAGAACAGCTCATCCGACAGCCACGCCCACGAGACACAGCGCGCACCACCGCCCCCGTTGGTGGCCCCATTTTGCCATTTTATGCGAAATATTGCTGCCATTCAAAGGCTGATTGAAAAATATGCTTTTGATTTTATTGTCGTTGACCGGCAACTGTTGCAGTTGTAACAGTTGTTGTTGCTGCCTCTGCCACTGCCGCTGCTGCTGTTGTCATTGTTGTTGCTGCTCTTCAGCTTTGACGTTCAGCCGCCCCACAATTCATCTGTCAACCAAATCAATTTTGTGGCTTCAGCCATTTATCTTTGTTAGCGCTCGATTGACGCCGATCCAGCTGCCAGCCAGTTGCAGTTGCTAGTTGCAGTTGCCAGCTGCCAGTTGCAGCTAATGCGCGTTGCATTTATTGATTTGGAACAGCAGCTAATTGAGCGCTGCATCAACGCATCTCACTTCATCATGATTGGCATTTAGTTGGCCTAAAGCTACAAGCCGAACTCATTCGTAAAACAAACTCAAAAAATATCGATGCTAAAGTCAAATAAAAACTTCTTTCTCTTTTTTCAATTACATTCCAATTTCAGAGTTTATCTAATAATAATTAAGTCAAAAAAATATCTATATATCGTTCAAGAATATGTAACTGGCAGATGCCCAAAAGTTTACATATTCATGTTTAGTTGATAGAGCTGAGTATATATTTAACTGAATGTCGTCATTACCATTAAATCCAGATAAATACAATTGTAAATATGTATAATAAATTATATATATACAAAAAAATATATATAAATAAAAAACGAATATATATAAAATAATAAATAAATATAAATATAAATAATAAAATAAATATCTCCCTAACTCATTTATTTATTTTATTATCTCTATTTTGACTTGTTTTGAAAGCCATGAATTGATGGCTAACAACACAAGAACGAAAAATTTTTAATGCATATTCGTATTCAAATGAATGGAGAATGAATTATATATATCAAATATATATAATATATATAATCGCAGAGTCTATCTTTTAAGTTTTCCAATTCATAATTGGTTCCAATTTTTGCAGTAATGTTGGTGTAAAGCTGAGAGTTTCACATTTGTTGTGGAGGTATTATTGAAGTCGGTGTGCGTTTTGGCTCTACGTAACTCAGTTGCGGCTTGTGCTCTCAAATTGTTTCTCTGTGAGAGTGGGACAAATATAGCTCTTGCCGAATGTAGTTCCGGGTGTGATTGAGTTGGCACTGCGTTGTAGAAGATGTAAATGTCTTGTTGTTATTGCTAACTCAGAATAACTTGCGAGCTCGTTCGCTCCTTTGCGGTGCAGTCTGTCGTCATTAGGAAGTGCTCTATCCCTATTGATGGCCCCATCGATGGACAATAATTTATGCGATAGATCAATGCATCTATTAATTTGTTCGATGTTGATATACCGTCTCACTGAACGAATAGTAAGTAACTCAACTCAAAAGGAGTAGTATTATATTCGTTTTTCCTTTTTGTATGCGGGTTATTGATTAAGTTTGCATATCAATAACTATATACAATTTATTTAGTCTCCTCTTAATATTTAGTCTTAATATTTTGAATAAATTCAATTATGGCGATATTTTTCTTTCTTTCATTTTTAAGAAACATGTATTTACCTTATAATCATATTATATATATTTTTTATTTAATATATTTTTTAAATATATTTTTTTATTTAATATAAATATTTAATTTATTTTTCATTTTATTATAAATATTTAATTTATATATTTAATAAAAATAATTAATATATATTTTTTAAATATTAAAAATCAATATACTTATTTTATAAAAATATTTAATATATTTATTTAATATTAATATTTAATATGTTTATTACATTTTTTACCAAATAAAAACCCAGCTCATTCTGTATGTATATATAAATATATTTCTTTACTAGGGAAAAAATATATAAATATATTCCTTTACTAGGAAACTTAAAATCTTACTTAAAATCATCAATATATATAAATATATTCCTTTACCTGCAGGCACCAAAAATGTGTCAACTTTTTAGCAATTTTTCTCTACAATTCCTATCAATAAATTTGCATCAATAATTGCCTTGATTTAGGATGAAAATCTGTGATTTGTTCATTTTAAAATTTCAGCAAAATGTAGAAACAGTTAGGTCTGCTTTGCTCTGCGACGCTGGTGCACCTGGACTCAACGTGATGTGGCTCGTGCAGCGCCAGCAACTAATCCGCAGGCAATTGACACGTGTTTTTGCCATCGGAGCTGTTTCATAAAACAACACATGTCTGCCGGCTGCTGTATTAGCACACATTGTACCGTGTCTCATTGCCATTACGCAGCGAATTCTTTTCAAATCTGTTGAGCTAATATGACACAACGCTAATACGACTGACTACCAGGATGTGCTGCTCCTGGCATACACACTATGCGCAGGACCTTGGATGTGTTTTCCTTTTAATCTGCACGGCGACAGCATTAACTTTCCACTTGCTCACACGCATACACCAAAAGATGCACTGCGAGAAAATTGTGATTGAGTTAGGAATACTAAGATTTTGTTATATATTTTTAAGAAGTTTTAAAATATTTTTTGGGGAAGTTATATATAGATATAAATAATTTATTATGTGTGAAAATATCAAAAAATATATATATTTTATTATATGCGCGTAAATTGTGATTAAGCTTATAATACTTTATAATCTTGTCTAAAATGTTGATATATATTTTTAATAAATCTTAAAATAATTTTAAGCGACAATATAAATAAATATATATATATTTTATTAATGGTCGAAGAATCTGATTAAAATACTTTATAATCTGTTCGAAAATTTTATTATATATATTTTTAATACATTTTAAAATATTTTTTAGAGACAATATAAATAAATATATATTTTTTATTATATGCGTGAAGATTGTAATTGAGCTCAAAAATCTATATTTAATAAGATACAACATTCTAATATAATATTTTTAAGAAAACTTAAATTTTGATAAAAATTGTTATTAAATTTTAAAATAATTTTATAAAATGAAAAACAAAAAATATTTTTTTTTATATACGCGAAAATTTAGATAGATTTATAATCAAGTCTATTATTTCGATATTAATTTTTAATAAATTTTAAAATAAATTTTGAGAGTATATAATTAAATATATATATGTTATTATATTCGTGCGTAATTGTTATTAGGTTTATAGTCCTAATAATCTAGTCTAAAATTTATATATACATTTTTAATACATTTTAAAAATTGTTCTGGAAAATATATAAATAAATATATAAATGTTATTATTATTGTAAGTGAATTTATAATAGTCTAGTCTAAAATGTTGATCTATTTTTAATAAATATTTTTAAAAAATTTAAACATTTTTAGAGACAATATAAATAAATATAAATATTTTATTAAATTAAAATTGAGATTAAGTTAATAATTCTTTAAAAGCTAGTCTAAAATGTTGATATTTATAGTTTTATTATTATTTATTTTATTATTTAATAAATTTTAAAATATTTTGTTAGCGACAATATAAATAAATTGATATTTATTTTATTTTTTGTTTTTCTTTCAAACTTGGCCAACTTTGTTAGCAGTGCATGAGCACGAGGATGACGCTGCAGCGTAGCTGCTGTAGCTGGCGGTTGGCCCAGTGCCCGTTGCCCATTGCCCAGTGGCCGGTGCCCGTTGCCCGGGGCTAATGCCAATTGACAGCAGCTTTAAGCCTCATACCGATGCTGCCCATGTGTGTGTGCAGTTGGCGCTGGCTGGCGACATTTTATGAGCATTTTTTGGTGACCAAATGCTCGGCCAGCTCCTGCCGGACATGTCAGCGGGCATATTGAGCGCCAGCTACTTAGGCCAACAAACCAAAAGTTTAACGTGACACGGCACAAAATGTGAGCAGGGAATCGCATGTGACCCGCCCCACCCAGCGCCCTGCCAACCCGCCAGCTCTGACATCTGTAAACAATTTGACTTTGTATGCCCGACACACACACACACACACACACACACATGTGGCTAACGCCTGGCTGTCAGGCTGCAAGGAGCAGCTACGTAATGCTCTAAAATGGACTTCCATGCTCATTTATTTTGCACTTGCTAAACTTTCTGACCAACACTGGCACCTCAATAAAACAATTTAAAAGTCATCGTCGTCAACATTCGCCAACCCGCCCCACTCCCCTCCCCCAGCTGTCAGTTTCCCCATTTATTTTGTTGCGCATTATCTCTGCTCCCGCTGCTGCTTGGAAGACATGTAGCCTGGTCGCACTGGTGGTCAGTGGTCAGACCCTATCGCACCACATACATTTTCCAGCAAACAAATTGAACTTTAAGTGCAGTCCATGTTTAAGTTTTCTTTAAGACACAACAACAACAACAGCAACAACAACGATTGCTGATTGCATTCAGCCTGCAAATTGGGCAATCAGAGAAGTTTGAGCAGGTTAAATTGAAATGAGCTGATATGAGGCCAGCCAAGAAAGTTTCGAGAGTTGACGTTCGGTGCGAGCGCACCGCACGAAATATGTGAAAAGTTTCGCCAACTAAAATGAGCCGGGAGACAGGCAATTATAATCAATCAGAGAATAGTTCCGCACAAAATATATTTTCACTTCATTACAGGCATTAGCAGTGCGGCGCACTCATTCAAATGCTTTTGCGGCACTTCTCGAGGCGGAACCCTCAACTTTGGTGGACTTTTCAGGTGTTTATATGCGCTGCCTTGGCAACTTGGCGTGTGATGAAGTCTAATTTGATATTTTTTATAGAGAAGTTGGATAATTTTTTTTTTTTTAACAAAAACTTATATATTACTTTTTGATTTAAGAGATTTATAATTTTGTTTTTTTTTTTAGTATGTTAAAAAATTCATTTTGCCTAAAAATAGATAAAAAAGTAATTATTTAAGAAAAACATTTTCGTGCAATTGTTTATCTGACAAAATGTATTTTTATTATTTTTTATTTTTTTTTTTTTTGACTGAGTTAAATAATTTAGCTTACCCAAAAAGTCATTTAAATAATAAAATAATTAATAATACATAATAATTAAATAATAAAAACATTTTTTTTTTATTTTAAACATTTTCTGGTAATAATTTGTCTTTCAATTTTCGCCTTGGATTATTGAAGTAGGACTGCATTGAGCGGCTTACTTGACTCTTGCTGTTGCAGCTCCATATTTAGCCACTGTGAAACGCTAGCCAACGAAGTCATCATTCCTTGAAGGATAAATGTTGTAAAGGCTGCCTAACAGCAACTGCTATCGTTGCTGATTGACAATTGATGCCGTGAGATCGTCGTGTGATACATAGGTAGTTTGATCCTTGCTTGGGCTTATATATTCTATCATCAATAAGATTTATGGTCATTGAATACTATGTTAGTTGATATTTCACCAAAACGGCATTCGTGTCGATTGGTGTAAAGAAATACTGATGCCATTCAGCCTTTGTGGCTTGGAGCATATCTCTCACATCTTAAGAGCTGATTAATACACTCCGAAGAGCGAAGCTCTTTACTTAGAGCTCTTACCTGATATCTTATAATTTGGGTCGTTCATTAAGTAACTTTGTTTTATTTAAGCAGCATTGAATTTTTTTTTTTTTTAATTATAAAGTTATTGGAATAGTTTACGTTTGGAAGACCTATCGAAGATGGAAGAAAGAATTTTGTACAGGGTAAAAATTCTGCTTAAGTAAGTTTGTTAACAGTAAGGATCAAAAGTTTTATGAGCGTGAAATTTATCTCTTGAAATATGGCAAATGGGAAATATTGAATCGAAATAGAAACTACATAATTTGTTGGATCTTGTGTTGTTTCGTCGTGTCGTGTTTAATGTTACTTAGTGACCAACCCAACATATTTCCAAGGTTTCCCACGGCATGTAGTTGGACCATAGCCAATAAATCGTTCACTTACTTGGGGGCTTTCATAGAATAGACTAATCCAAGAAAAGTTATTAGCAGAAGTAGAATCTTATTTGCTTCATGTTTATTTTTCTGTTGATCATCTGTTCGTAAGGATCTTGTGGCCGCGTCTTTTTTTGTGCAACTGGGAAAATTTAAAACTGTTAATTCTGAGTCTTATACAAACATTTATTAACCAGAAGATTTAGGAGAGTTTAGTCATCCTTCGACAAAGCAATGCAAGCTCTCGCATATCAGTTCACACAAGAGAGCGTTCTTGAAAGAGACTTTTTAGGTCAATCGCCTTAAAGCCCTGATTTTCCATTGTTCCCAAAAAAATCAAATATAAAATATGAAATGCGAGTTCAACGTTTGGTCGACGCCTGAAGAAGCCCGTTGAAGCCTCTAAACAGCTCGTTTGCAGAGTGCAAAAACTGCTTGAAAAATGTGCAAAAGTTGATTGACTTCAAGGCCGAAAGCATTAAAGACATTTTCATTATTATTTTACTGCATTCAAGCTAAAAGGCAGCACTCATATCCTGCCCAGTTAAATAAAAAATAAAAAAAAATTAAAAACCAATATGCTCGCTTCACTTTGTGAACGGGCGCTCAGCTAGTCTGTGCCAATTTATTAAGAATTCCGTTTCACAGCGAACACAACGAAAATCTCGTGCAGCTTTGCTAAGTGCATTTTGGCAGCAGACACACTAGAGATGCGAGTGTGCCCCACTCCTTTCTCTTTGGCTTTGTGCTTAAACAAAATACGAAATGAACACGAGTTGCCCAGTTCGCTCAGTTCGCTCTTTAAATGAGAAATGGAATCATCATGCCGTGTGGAGGGCCTTCGACTGGGTGCCATCTCTAAGCCATGTGAATGCTGCAAATGCATTAAAATTAATTATTTGCAACACTCACAGTAATTTGCATCCGGAGCTCGCCAGTTTTTTTTTTTTTTGGGGCACATCACATGAGTGCTTATGTATGAGTTTTTTATCTGAAGGATTGGCCCGTGTCTGTGGGGGCGCCCACTTCAAAGTTAATTATGTTGACATAGTCAGTTCCAGTTATTTCTTTCTTTCACCGACCACTATCCCGCTCTCTCTTCTTCCTCCTTTTTTTGTGAACCACCGACCACGCCCACACACACACTCACACACACACAGCATGCATTAAGCATTCATGCCACATGCCACGATGGGTGGCAGAGCCGTCCAAGCGGCCAACCGGCTGCCAAGTTACTCAAATTAATTAAGTTTCGCCTTTGCCAACATTGCGCATACGCCCCGTGCACCGGTGCCCAGCTCCTTTTTAGTCCTGCTGTGCCCGCTCTCAACTCCCCGGGGGTTTGGGGGCGCAACCTTTCAATTTTTTAAGTGACATTCGCCAGACGTCGCCCGGTGTTTAATATTTTCTAACCGCAGCGACATCTACAGCCACGCCCCCCCCCCCCCCCCCACACACGCCCTCCCTCTATAGATATATATATGAGAGCAGCTAAAATTTAAAATTAATTGCTTTAGCGCAGTTTTAATAATTCACCAACTATTGATGGTGCGCTGAAGCCGCAAAAGGGAGGCAATAAGTGTTGACTCGAAGGGCGCCACGTTAAATTATCTAACGCCAAAGATGCTTTGGGCGCAGTACTCAAAGGCAGCTTTAAGGAAATTGAAAAAGGTTTCAAATCACTGTGAAAGGAGAAGTCATTTATATGATTATAAAGTGGAACGAGTAAGAGTGCACTAGTCGAGAGTGCACGACGAGGAGCTACCCTGTACATGTGCAGTCGAGCTGAGAGCGAGATCTACATTAACAGGTTGTTTGAAATTAAAAATTAAAGATAATTTGAAAGCAAAATCAATTTAAAAAAAATATTAGGAAAATCCTTTTATTTTTCTAATTAAATTAAAAATATTAGAAAAATCAATTTATTTTCCAAAATCAATTAAAAATATTAGGAAAGCCCATTTATTTAATTTTGCATTCAAATTATTTTTAACTACGGAAAAAAAAGAATTAAATTTTTTAATCCCCTTTATAATTTTAAAACAATTTTATTTCATAAGAATCTAAATTTATTTATTTTGAGCCAAAAAAAATATCGTCATACCTTATTACTTTGATCTAGAATAAGGAAAGTTAATTAAAAATAAAAAATTCCACGCTCTTACATTTTCTCAGTTAAAATACTAAATCTTCGCTCTTACATTTTCTCATTTGTATAAATGAGCAACAACAACAACAACCAGAAAAGTACGTTATTTTGCTTTTTTCTAAGCAAACAAAATGCTAAGCCGAGTCAAACAGAGAGTAACAGCTCTGTCTCTTTCTTAAGTCTTAATTAAGAGTGCATCATCAGGCAAAAGCAACATGGCGCGCTTCAGTACGCGTTCGCACCGTAACTATTTACGCAGCTATTTTGCACACGTTGCATCCGCTTCTTTTTATTTAAATGTTAATTTATTACATACTTATGATTAAATGCAACAATGAGAGTTGTAAAAGTATATTAAATCAAAGTGTTATTGCGCGTGCAGCTTGTCGCGCTCTAGCAGAGCCCTAGCGCTCCGCTAATCGTTTTAATGAAAAAATCGCTGTGCAAGAAAAGGAAAAAAAATAAAACAGTTATGCGTATTCTGCGTTGCGAAAAAAGTATTGCCTATTTTGTTGTTGCTGCAGCGAACGACTTTTTCACTTTTCTTTATGCCATGCTTCTTTCCTCTTTCGCACTCGCATACATACTTGTCTAATTGTAGAGCAACTAAAGAGAGTGCCGCAAGAGAGAATACGAGATCCGTCATGTAGATAACATTCGGAGTTGCACTTATACTTACTTATTGGTAACAACAATACTGCTTTGCTATTAAAATAAAATGAAATAAAATGTGAAGGAAAGTTTTCAAGTCTGTAGCTCTTGAAAAAAAGTAACTCCACTCTCTTACAATGACAACTGCTATGAACAAAAGAGAGCGTTTCTAAGACATTCTAAGCCGAGTCAAAGATATTCATCTCGCTCTCTTTCTTAATTCTTTATTGAGAGTGCATCTGGCAAAAAAAAAAACATGGCGCCATTTCAGTAAACGTTCTCGCCGCAACAATTTACGCAAATATTTTTCGCGCATTGCAGTGCAGCTACTTTTTTTAAGTGAATATTTCACGTGTAATGAATGGTGATTAACTACAACATAAAGAATTGTAAAAGTGTTTTAAGTGTTTTAATTCAAAGTATTAGTGCGCGCTCAATTTGTTTGCTCCAGCGGCGGCCTAGCGCAGCCCTAGCGCTCCGCTTACCGTTTAAGTGCAAATTTGGCTGTGGATATGAATAAAAAAAATGCCGTTACACAGTCATTTCGCGTGTGTGCAAATTCTGCATTGTGAAAGAAGCATTGCCTATTTTGTTGTTGCTGCAGCGAACGACTTTTTCACGTTTCTTTGTGCTGTGCTTCTTCCTTAAGCCTCTCGCGCTTGCATGCATATATATGTATGTATGTTTATTACTCACATGTAAATGCAAGAGCGAGAGGCTTAAGGAAGAAGCGTGGCATAATGAAAGGTGAAGAAGCCAACGTGACAAATTGTAGAGCCTGCAGTGAAGAGAGTGAAGGCAGCAGATAATAAGAGACTATTGGTGTCTTCAGTGCTCTTTTTCGATTACAACGAAATCGAAATGTATTAAAGAGAAAATCTTAGCTAAAAGGTTTTTATTGAATAGCCACACACTAGCAAATGTTTCCGCTTCAAAAGTGATTTTTTGTTGTTTTTTATGTGAAAATTTAATTTGTGATTTTAATTAAATAATACCACAAGCATTTTAAATGTGTATTGAAGCTGCTCGCGCAGTCTGTTGCCTCAAATTGCATGAATTGCAAAAGATGCATGAGTTGCATGTGTGCGTCTATGTGTGTGTGTGGGTGTGTTCTTATTAATGTCCGAGTGAGATTTCACATATCTTAAGCCATTTGCGCACATATACGTACACACATTCAAAAGAGAGTGATTGCAAAAGAGAAGAGAACGCAGATGCCAATTTAATATGATGGAATGTGGAAGCTATTTATGAGTGCATATTTATATTAGAAATCTTGCTCTACCGCTTAAGATATAATTTTATTTGTGTGATAAATATTTTTATATAATAATAATAATATTTCTATATATTATTACAACTAAAAATATTTACTTAAAAAGTAATTAAAATTATAAAATAATAAAACTAAAGAAAATTGGATTTAATATTGATTTGCTGTTGTCGCCTTATTGGAAAAGCAGAAAACATAAAATGAAGATGGTGAGTGAAATTTTTATATATTTTACTTTCATTTCGCTTTACACTTTGCATATACAAAATACCACCGCAGCGTCTTATTGGAAAATTATCAAACAAGAAATTTGTCTTTAGCTACTTTTTCTGTTGTTCTCCATATATGTTGAGGGTATAATATACAGGGGGAATATAATATTTATATAAAAGTATAAAAACACGTAAACATTTACGCAAATTAACCGGCATTGCACGACAACGGTGAGTCAGTTAATTGGTGTGGTGTCCAATTGGATATCCAATTGGAGACAAGGACCCGAATGTCCAGCAGCGGGCCAAAATGTGTAAACACGCGTATGATGATGGCGGCAATTATATGGTTGGCACGAGATGCTGGGCGGGTAGCTGGCGGTTGCAGCTGCACGTGCGGCTCGCTGGCTGCTGCTGCTGCAGTTGTAAATTCAATTTGGTTATATGCGAAATTAGCAACAATTTTCTGCAAATAAATAAGAGGCTGCCGCAGCTGCTATAGTAAAAGCAGAGAGGGTGCGACTATGAAATACCCTGAAAATTGAGATGAAATAAATAAATTAATTATAATAAATAAATTAAAATAATAAATAAATAAATTAAAATAATAAATAAATAAATTACACTTTGTGAAGCTAATAAATACGATAATGTTTTTTTTTCTATAAAAATATAAATTATATTAATATTTTTAAAATTAGTGGATAATTATAATTCCATGTTATTTTACTTTATGAAACATTGCTTGCTTTTCACATATTACCAAGTAGATATACCCTCTTTTGATACCTATTTCAACTAGGTATTGGATTGCGAAGCAACAACAAATGTTCACAAAGCAAGCATCACACAATATAATGGAGTAACTCTGTGCGGGTGTGTGTTGTGGCATCTGCGTATGTGTGCGAGTGGAGCATGTTTGTAGAGGCCCGTTTGTGGGGCTGCTATGCCAGCTCTCTCGCTGTGGTCCATTTCCTTCTGTGTAATTTCAGCATTTGTTAACGTATTTGTTTGCATGTTGCACATTGTGAACCGCCTACTCATAGTATTGTTGGCCCATTGTTGCAAATGACGTGGCCACCAGCCACCAGCCACCACCATCGCCGCTATGGTTTGACACGCATGCCGCACCACCGACCTCCCCCCCCCACCCCTCCCCCTTTGGTGGCTTTAGGCTAAACGGGGTGGCGCATGCTCCACGTTTGGGTACGTGCCTCGTTGGCAATTCGACGCGTTTAAAAAACAATCAATTTTAATTTCAATTTAAATTAGTTGTTGCTGCCGCTTTTTCTGACCGCTCCCCGCCCCCGTTCTCCACCGCCCCCTCACTCCCTTCGTCCCATGCTCAACTTGTTCTATACTTGCAACCGCAGCCAACTTAACGCCGTTGCATTGACCATAAAATTATTTTTGCTCATTTGTATTGGCCGCTTGCTCTTTGTTAGCCATTGTTCCTGCTGCCAATTGTTGTTTGTGTTGACTGTTTACAGTTGTTGTTGCTGTTGTTGTTGTTGTTGTTGCCGTGTTCAGTGAATGCAATTTCGCTCGCTGGTAATTTGGTTTTATTGTTGCTGTTTTTGCATTTAATTGCATTTAATGCTAAACTCCGGCAATTGTTGCAGAAATCGCAATAAATTTTACTTAAAAATATTCCATGCATTTCAAATGCATTTCACACCAATTTCTGACCTCTAACAAATCGCGCTCACCTCATCTGCTTTTCACACTGCAATTATTTTTGCTTATTTTGTCACACGCCAAAACAAAAAAAAACGAAAATCAAATTAAAATTTCAGCAAATTCTCCACATAATACATGAAATTAACATAAAAATTGCATTGTTTTGAACAATTGACAAATGCAACTGCTTTTTTTTCTTTTTGTAATTTCATATGGGATTTAAAGCAATTTAAAATCCATTTTATTTTATTTTTGATTTGATTGCAAATTGCTTTTAATAATTTGACAGCATAAATATATAAATAATTTAATAAGAAGTTTGTAAAACTGATTGCTAGAATTAAATTGAAATAAAGATATTTAAAAAATAATATAATCCGTAAAATAAAATACAAAAATTAAAAAGTAAATTGAAAACATTTTTAAATACTATATTTTATTTTATTTTTCTTACACATACGTCTTATACCACCAAATCGAAAAAATGATATAAAAAAAAAGAATTTTCCGTAATATAAAAACAAAAATATAAAAAATAAATTTTAAAAATATTTAAATTTTTTATTTTCTAAATCTAAATAAAGGTATATAAGAAATAGTATAATCCGTAATATAAATTTAAAAAATATAAAAAATAAATTTAAGAAATCTTTAAATATTTTATTTAATTTTATTCGTCATACATATTTGGCTTATAATTTCAAATCAAAATAAAGATAAATAAAAAAAACTGTGTAATCCATAATATAAATTAAAAAAATATAAAAAAAAAATATTTAAATATTTATTTTTTTTTTATTTGTCATCCAAATCGAAATTAAGATATATAAAAAACAGTGAACTCCGTAATATAAAATACAAAAATATAAAAAAAATCTTATTTTAATTTATTTGTCATACACATACGACTTACACTTCCATAAAATTTATACGCGTGACCTTTGCTTAAGACAGACATATCCCATTACAGCATCATATTGAAAGTGCGAAAATTAGTTAACCTTTAACGTCATAACCTCTTTACCTGTTACCCGGATCTCAGTTTCTTAAGTCGGCTGCCAACTAATAGGTTCCACATGCATAATATATATAATTTAGTTTTTGCGGGCTAAAGCAAAATAACTAAAACTGATTTGTACTTTTGCAAATTGGGATTAAGTGTGCCGGTTGCGTTAACGCTTTGCCCGTGGGGCTTAAACCCAACCTAAATCAATCAAGCGAACATGCGAGGCGGCGTGGCCAGGGTGAGCGAAGGATACAGCCAGGACTCAAGCACGCAAATCAGTCGCAGCCGCAGACCGGCACATGGGATTACAGATATAGTCGAAGCTGAACATGTGCATACGAGTGTATGTGTGTGTGTGTGTGCGCATATTCGTATTCGTTTGTTTGCCCGCTAGCACAATTCTACTTAACAGCAATTTAACGTAATTTACGTCTTAACCAGGAATTCAACATATGCGTTTTAACAAGCTCCAGATACGAAGCCCAGCCGCACTCGCATCCACTGGGCGGCTGCCACAAAACATATGTTCCTTTAAGCAGTACCAAAGAACTTTTGGTCTCCAGCGTTGGCCGGATAAGTTATTGGGTGTGCGTTGCACACACTGTTTGCAAAGTGAATGGAAGTATATTGGTTGGGATGTGTACTTAGATTGCCCCAAAAGACATATATTTATAATATATTTAAATTAAAAAATATTTATAAAAAAAATATAAAAATATAAATATAAAAAAAATCATAAATTTATGATATATTAAAAATAAGAAATAAAAATTGTTACGTTATGTTATGAACTATAGTCAAACAACCTATGATTCCAAGTCTAGATCCTTATAGTTCAGTTCAGATTGGCAACCAAGTTCTTTGGCTAAAATAAAACTCTAGCCACACAGTCTGAGATTCGCTCTAGATCCGTTCAGATAATACAACGTAGACAAATGATCTACTGAGTCTAGTAGCTTACATTAAATTTAATAAGTCGAGTTCAAACCTTGATGCAAAACAATGACAATACGGCAGGATATTCATAAATATTTAGCAAAAAAACGTTCGCTTTTTAAATATTTAGTATAAATTGATTATGAAACAAAAATAAAGCAGAGTATTACATAGTCGAAACTGCATCCTTTATTGCTTAGTTATTGTGTGTACATGTAGAACCCAAACTAAAGGCATCCCCAACGCCAAGTTGATACAGCAACAACATTTGCGTATCTGCGGTTGCGTGGTCTTAACTTGTAACCGGAATCAAAGCATTTAATGGCGCTTTTAATCTTGTTAATCGGCCTTTTGCCTGGTTAGCGGAGATTTCAGATAGTTTTCGACCGCCGTCGCCGCCGCCGCCGCCGTCGCCTGCAGATGTTGCTGTATGTTATGTATGGGAGGGCGGAGCGAAGGCGTGTCCAATGAAATAGCCTTGTTAAATGCAAATGCTGTGCTGCTCCATAGAATTACACAAACATACACTGACATATATGTACATATATGTATATAATTACGAAAAGCCCCGCAGGCGCTGCAGATCAGACCGTATAATTAAATAAAATATGTATCGAATTGTTGCATACTTTCATGCAATCTTAACTATCATTTTTAACTGCTCAGATAATTGCAGAAATATATATATAATTAATATAAAATACATATGTATATATATTAAATATATTTTGCATGTTTTTTAAGGGTCTGCCAGTGTATTTAATCTTCGGTAATCCGCAGATAAGTCTCCCCTACTTAATGTTATGTCGCATTCGCTATGAAATTCTTTTATCCGCTCAGCGACTTGGACGCTGGCTGCTGCCTCGGTCCTTGAAGGACAATTTTGACATGCTCTGGCAGCCTTTAGAGTGTACACGACACGGCACGAATGAATATTATTTCTTTATGCAAATTTTGCTTCAAATGCTGCCACTTGTTGTTGTTGTTGTTGTTGCTGCTGCTGTTTTGTTGTTGTTGTAACTGGCTGGCTGTCAAGTGGGACTTGCCCCTTTCGTCCTCCGCCGTTCAAGTGATTCAGTTTCAGCTCGCCATTTGCGTGATATTTTGTTGAGCAAGACAAATGATTTCCATTTAATTTATTTTCGCTGCTTATTCTAAGACTGTAAGTGGCTGGCGAAAGGATTTAGCTGAATAAATTATAGGTTAGGAATTGTTATATCTTCGTCGGGTGGAAACGGCTGAGAAAATTGCCAGCGCGGGTGCCGCACTGACAAATGTTGAACTAGAAACTCAGTAGCTGCAAAATGGGCGATATGGCTGAATGGAATTTATAGTTATTTTATGCTCGGTCTCAAGGCAACCTAAGAAAAATCTTAAATTTTATCTAAAAGCGAAAGAGAAACTGAGCAAACGTAAAAGGAATTACATATAAAAATGTGACTATCAAAAGCATTAAGAATGTTCTTGAAAGTTGAAGTAAAGGGAAAATAAATGTATATAAATAATTAAAAATTGTGAATTGTTGAAACTGTGAATAAACGAGTCTCAAAGAGATTTTGAGCAACATTTAGAAATGAATTAAGAAATGAAAGTCCTATATTCTCATGCCAATCAGCGAAGTCTCAGCTATGTAAATTATTATTAAATGGAACAAATATTGTATGAATCAGTGGTAAATGATTTATTTGCAAAGTTTTCAAAAATCCTAAATGCTGCATTGCTCCGTGCACTATTACAATTAGGCCGAACACTAGTCTGATGGCTCATAATGAGCTTGCATGCGATTAATTTTCCACATGAGCGGGTGATTTTCAGAGACGGCGCAGCACATCGCCAGCGAGTTAGTTCATAAATCATATGCATTGTCATTGCCAGCTTGCTGCCGACTTTGCCAGCTAATCTTGACTGAGAATTAGGAGGTGGCAATCGCGCAGTCGCCTACTTAATATTTCCGCTCGCCCGCCTTGCTCGCCGTACTCGCTGCTCGTATCGCCGACTCACGTCAGATGTCACTAATCTAAATTTATGCAAATTGCCAACTGTCTGACTGGCTCACATGCTCCATGCTCCATGCACCATGCACCATGCTGTATGCCACTGGCAGGCATCCACATTCACATACACATCCACATTCACATCCACAGTCACATTCACATTCACATTCGCATGTAGAACCACTTCCCAGATGCAGATGCATTTGGAGATGGAGGCGACTTTGCAACAGTTGTAAAAATTGCAGCTAAATTCAAATTTGACATGCGGCAGGCGGAGTCGCAGTTGGAGTCGAAGTTGGAGTCAAAGCCGCGACTCGCGAGCGCTCACTGCTGCTGTTGTCTCCTTTTTGTATACCCTGTAATCAATTAGGCGGCGATGGCTATATAAATGAATAAATGTTAGCGACTTCTATACTAGAATATACTTCACATGTCAATTAATTACTAAACAAAATTGGTTTTTATTCTTAGGCGCTGCTCATTAGATTAGGTATTGAGACAGGGTATATTGTAGTACTTCCTTGTTCTATTTTGGCTTCTATACTGGTAGCTTACGCATTGAGGCAGGGTATATTGTAGTCGCATCTATTTGCATTTCAGTAGATTTTTTTCCTTGTTCTATTTTGGCTTCTATACTGGTAGCTTACGCATTGAGGCAGGGTATATTGTAGTCGCTACTATTTGCATTTCATTTGATTTTTTTCCTTGTTCTATTTTGGCTTCTATACTGGTAGCTTTCAGCTCCCATTCATTTTGGATGCAGTGCTCGTGTTGGAGTTGCCAGTTGGTTGCCTTGGCAAGCTCTTATTAAATTAAAACGAAGGCGTTTAAGTGCTCTCCCAGCTCGCAGCTACTCGCAACTCGCAACTCCGACCTCCGAGCTGCGAGCTCCCAGCGTCAAGCGGCAGCTCAATCTGATATGCAAAACATTTTTGAAATAACTCAGCCGTAAATAGTGTGGCAGCTCAGTGCAGCTCAGAACTCTCGCAGGCTAAGCAAAATTAATTGAAAAACTTACACGCACCGCTGGCCAAGCGACTCTACGCTCCAGCCTTGGATTCGCAGTTGATTAGTTGGCCAATTGCCAAAATAGAAAAAAACGAAAACGAAAAAGAAACTGCGATGCAGTGTGGGTCCAGCTGCTGGAGTATTCCATTTGGCTGCGACTCTCAGCGGCTGCTCGCTGCTTGAGGCTGCCTTTCCGTTTCATTATCGCGTCTGGCACGCGAGCTCGCTAAGCCGGCCCCACCCGTTCGCGAGTCGGCACCTTTGGTACTCGCTAGCAGCTCCTACTCCCCTTCCTTGCTGCCGTATATTCCGAAAGCGACAAAGTGTGAAATTTTACCCCGCATATACCACACACGTTTACAACCAATGGACCAGCAATAAAAGCATAATAGACAGCTCTGACCAGCTGGCAGGATTACAGCGTAGTCCGTCGTAAGCCCTCCAATCATAGCCATTCTTTAGAATCAATACGATTTCTTCAAAGTTATTTTGCCTTTCTTGTAGCTGACGATCTCGGAGAGGGAATTCTAAGTAAATCGATAGCTGAATTCTTGTCAAATTGTAAAAGAACTTTTGACAAATCTGACCAGGTGTTAAAATGTCTTATTACAGCTAGCCCCAATTTGATGTCAATATCTGTATTCAAGTCTGGCATACTTGATAACTTCTTGCAACATCGAACCAACGTCTGATATCAGTGGACGGACAGCAACTCGAGTAGCACGAATAGCTTAGCTGACCCCATTAGTCACAGTCTCACTGCTTACAACATTTGGACACGTTCGCTAGCGTCTCTGCAAGCAGCTAATCATTTCTCATTACTTCAACGCTATCAGACGGCTAATGTCTGATAATGATAAGAAATATTATTTAATTATCAATTGTTAATTGATACTAATGGATGACTGAACTTCGCAGCGATGCAGAAAGAAGCAGAGTATTGACTTGAATTTAAAAGTACTTGCACCCGCTTGTTAGATTAGTGGGTTAGATTAATGCTGAATTAAATTTATAATTAGCGTCAATTTCAGCAAGATAATTGGTTGATTTCAGTCGAAAGAACAAAATTTCAGTACAGAAATTGAAGCGGACTTTTAAAACCAACTTCAAATTCCACTTAATAGTTAGGCATAATCAATTGCTTAGCAAAAAAATTAAAAATTGCGTATCAAAAATAATATGCTTATAAGATTCTGATGAGAAATTTCAAATCTTCCACAAACTTTGCTCCTGTTTGTTGATTAACATCTCGCTGGCATTTACTACACATCCAATATTCCTCAGTCCCTCAGTCAATCGCTTAGTCTCTGAGCTCCCTTTTTTTTTTTGTTATTCCTTAAATTGAAATTATGCAGCGCTGGTGTTTGCATTCGCCGTGCCACAGTAGCTACCGAAAAACAATTCCCTGGCCAATAAGTGAGCATTTTATTCGAATGAAATGAACAGTAGCAGAAGCGCCAAAATGTATCTGCTGCAAGATACAGCAGGCGAGGCGCTGGGGAAGCGTGCAAATATTTTAACTAAAACGCCGAGCGAGTTACTTTTATCTGCAGCTGCAAATGGGAATGGGTATTTGTGTGTGAGGCGCCGATATACACAGGCAGCGTGCCACGCCTCCGCCGGCAACACAGCCGCTGTTTTTCAGTCAACATAATTTTACTACTTTTATGGGCAAAGTAATGCCCGCCAGAGCCATGGAAGGACTTCATCGTGTAGATCCTGCCTTGCCGGCCCCTCCACACACCTACTCCCAATCCTGGCGCGTCCTGCTCCAGCCACGTGCACGTTTAAATTTCAACATTTCGTTTCATCTCACGCGTCTCGCGTGTGCAATATACTGAATGTGTTTCTCTACAAAAGCCACGCCCACGCTCACGCCCATGCCCATGCCCAAGCCCATGCTTACACCGAAGTCGGCGCTCACGGCTCCCCATGCTGCCTGTCGGAGTTTATTGGCCTCGCAGCATACTTTGAAATTTACTGAGCTTCACTTGTAATGCTTCGCTATATTGAAATTAATTACAAACAAAGGATGCTGCTGGAAGCATGTGTATCTCCATTTCTCTCCCGCTCACTCTCGCTTTCACTCGTTTGCACCCTGTGTGAATAACTGCGCTGTTGAGCTGCTCGAATTAATGTTCCGCCTTTGGCAACATTTCGGAGTCTAATTTCTGATATTTAGCAAAAAACATCAAGTGCCATGCGAGTAAAACTCTGTCAAAGATTTCTGTCTGTATCTAGATACACACATACATATACATTTAATTTCCTATAGCAGCAAGGGAGGAAAAAACAATATAAATTCAATTTGATTATTTTACGCTTAACTTAATCAAGTAATTTAAAATGCATTGTTAAATTGATAATATTCTAGCATTAAAATGCATAATTATCATTTAACTATTGTCTATTTAAGAGACTATAAAAATAAAAGAAGAGCTGCAAGAAAAAAGTTAGCTTTAAAAAAATGTGTTAACTAACATATTGAGTAATTGTTATTAAAATATAATATGTAAACTGGACTTGAAAAACGCTTTAAAAGATTGCACTGCGAACTGCAGATGCCCTGCAAAATATTAATTATTATCTAAAAAAATCAATATGGAATATATATAATTTGGATAAATGCTATTATCGAGAGTACTTAATACTCAAATTACTTGAAGGCTTAATGAGCTGGAATAAAATGGAGAATATTTTCATTAAAATATGATTTTTGCTAAAAAAAAAAAATATTTCTGCATTTGTTTTCAAAGTAAAAAGAGGTAATAATGGGTTTAAATTATTATTCCAGCCAACTAATGGTTTTTATAAAAGCAGCTCTTATAATATTAACACCTAAATCAACATAAATACGGTGATTAATCGAGCTAATAAATATTAAAAAAAAGTTTTGCTCATATTTTTAATTAAAACCAAATAAAAATGTAATAATGCCATTGATGTATATGAATTGTTTATATAGGTTTTTTACAACATTAATTTGTAAAGCTTTGCCTTAAATCGAAAAGCAATAAACATTCGAATAGAAAGAGCTTTATTTTTAATGCGAAACTAATTAAAATTTTTTTGCGAAATGAGAAAAAAATTTCCACAGACACGAGGCAATTTTACCAATTGTGTAAACAAAATTTCAAGATAAACAAAAACGTTTTAGGCTGAAGAGTCGAAATTACATTTTCAGTCATAATTGCATAAGCACAAAGAGAATGCAACTTTTGTGAAGATAAACACGATGATAAAACGCCGAAAGCCGCTGACAAAAGTCAACAAAGAGTCGAGAAAAAACGAAAAAACAAAGGAAAGTTGCCGAAAAATTCTAAAGAAAATTGCTTCTGGAAAATATATATGAACATTCTATGTGTGTGTGTGTGTGTGTGTTCCTCTGTGTGTGTGTGCAAATTCGCAAAGGCTGCTGCATGTTTGCGCATCAAATATGAAAATGCTGTGTGGGTGGGGCCCATTTAAGGCAATTAACAGTAGCAACTTTCGCATATGGCAATTTCGTAAGCAATTTAGAGCATAATTTTCCACACCAAATTGTTCACATGACAAATTAACGGACAGATACTTAATATGCGTAGCTGGCAGAGCAAGAAACAGGAGAAGCACCAAACACGCCCACTTCTCAAAGATTAGCAACAGCGAAAAAATTTACGTAAATCTGATTAGGGCCAGACAAAAACGTAAAGACTGCTCAAAGAAAAAAAATATACCAAAAAATAAAAGGCGTTAAACGCGTCTTTATAGCCCCGATGTTCTTTGTGATTATGTCTGGCCTAGACTCTGTCTGCCTGCCTGTGTGCATGCGTGAGTCTGTCGATGTGTGCGTGTAATTGAAAGGCTAATGAAATTTTCGTCTTTATGTCATTGAAAATTGTTTTTCGACGTCGGAGCGAACAAAAAAAAAGTGCAGGTCCCCAAAGCAGACGATAACTAAAACTAACATCCCATTCAATTTTGTTGCTGCATCTCTCCATGACAGGATATTAGAGATGACAGCGTGACAAGAGGCAAACTGACAAAACATATACAAAAGTGATTATAAATAAAAAATATGTCGGAACATTATTATTCTCTGCAATTATCTTAGCGCAGCGAGAATTGCACTGAGTCTCAAACAATGGCTGCCCTCGTTGCCTTTCTAAGTCCTTGTGCCTACTACCGAACCACGCTCGGCGACAGCGACATAACACTAAAACGATACTTCTTCCAGCTACACAATATCGGCTGAGCCAACATCGTCTCGAGACTTCGAGACAAGGACAAATCTCACACATATTTGCAGCACGCGCCGACACACACAATTAGAAGCCGATGCTATCTATGTGAGATATCATCACTGTGAGATATCCGAGACAACAACCACACGCATACAAGCTCAGTACGCTCCGACAAATATATATGATGATGCAATATATGAAACATAAACATAACATATAGCATAATTCCTTAATTATTATTATTATTATTATTGGTTGTGAATTATTTCCCTTAAACATTTTTTTTACAATCATTTAATACAAATTAAATAATTACAGAGGTTAGCTATCGCTTTTCAATTAGTTAATTTGATTGGCCCTGTCATAAGTTAAAGTTCTATACTTAAAACATATTCAAACGTCAAATGCGATTTACATATTCATATGCTGACTTAAAATTACATTTCAATATTGATAAAAATCTAAGTTCTGACTTTTTTTACAATATTATAAAACTTAAATATAAGCTATATCCTTCATAAATGAAAGTTGAGAGTATATCGCATATTCAATGTTTGAGTCCTGTTTTGTTTTTGATTAATGCGATTTACATATTCATAAGTTGACTTAAAATTACATTTCAATATTGATAAAAATCTAAATTCGGACTTTTTTTACAGTATTGGAGTACTAACATAACATTTATATCCTTCAAACAAATATTAGAGTATATCGCATATTCATTGTCCTATCTTGTTTCTGGTGGGGAGTCACGCGGCAATCTCTAGGCCAGCGGCTAATAGGCCCTGGGAGCGGCGAGGCTGGGCGGCTGCGGTTGAAATTAAAAAGGAATTTACCCAAATTGCTATTGAAGCCCGCGAAGTGAAACGTTTGCGAGGCTTTTGCTTTTGCTTCTGTGGTTTGGGCAAAGTGCCAGGCACAATGCTGGCAACAGTTGCAATTGCGGCGGCGGGAAGGGGGGAGTTAGTGGGCGACAGTTTAATTGGGTTAGCAACGTCAACGGGCGTCCCAGAGTCGGATCATTGGCGCTGACATGCAGCGAGCCTGCATGCCACGAGTCTGGAGTTTGGACTGCAGACTGCAGACTGGCAGAGGGTGATCAGTGCATCGAAGTGGAGTGAAACGTAAATGAGAGCTGCCTATGGCAATCCCAGTCGGAATCCCAATCGATTTTCGTGCACACCGTCCACTGGATTATTTCGTAATTAAACGCAAATGCAGCGGCCATTGGCACGCGTCCTCTTGCCCAGCGCCTTCACTCTTTCGTTTTGGCCAAATGAAGCGTAAAAGCTTGGGCGTGGGCGTGGGCGTGGCCAATGAATGTTGTTTTTGACTGACCACCAAAGCGGCCGTCAATTGTTCGCCCATGTTTGTTGACTAATTAATGACACTTGAATGCTTGATTTCACCGAATGCCACACAGTTCGATTTCCAATCCCATTTTCCACTTCCAAACGCTGCCCACAGCCTTATCTATGGGGTCCGTTGAAACGATAGGGCTCCTGATGAATGTCGCATTTGCAAAATCGTGAAATGCCGATGACCTTGCATGCGGTCAGCCCGGGAGCAACTCCCATTCGTCGCTGAGTTCATTTGTAATTTAACAGGCTGCTGCCATTCACATTTTGATGGATTAACAAGTCGTTGCATGGGCTTCCAGCTGTCTATAAAAATAATTAAATATAAATTAATTTGTTAAAATTTAAATATAGCTACATTAACTTCAAATGGCTTAAATAGCTTACCATTTAAATTTGTTCACTAGAAAATTATTCCAGTTATGTCTTTTGTCATTACGTACCTAACCGTCTTGGTTAACATGTCCACACCTCTTTTGTGTGGTGTTAAGTGGTCGTATTTGTTGTTTGGCAAATTTCACACACAGCCACAGACCCGCAGCGACTAATTGCAGTCAGTTGTAGGTGGCAGGACACTGGGCAGTACAAATACAGCGGTGCTAGGGCGAGCCAGGACGAAATCGTACCAGAATCCAGCATCATAATTAATTCAAATTTAAATTTCCTTTTGGCGCAGTGCACGCGCCTGCTTTGCGGGGCAGTGGGGGGTGCATGGGGTGAATGGTCAGGTGGCCATAATCATGCGCGGCTTTTAGCGTCTGCCACGCCCATGACACACACGTGTGTGTGGCTTGAGTATGTGTCTGTGTGTGTATAGGGGCAGGCAGCCGGCATAATAAACTGTTTAAATATTTAGTTGAAACGAGTTTTTAATGCTCATTTGCGCTTTTAGCAGCTGTCTACAACTGAAGGGGAGGGGGCGGAGTAGAAGCTGGCTAATATTTTCGGCTCGGCCCGGGTCAGTTGCCAGCAAAAGGGCAAATGCCGTCATAGCTGTGCACTTGTTGTTGCCGCTGCTGCTGCTGCTACTACTGCTGTTGTTGTTGGTATTATTGCTGGAGTCGCATCATGAAATCGCCCTTACATAATTACAGATTGCGATGCCAGCACGCTTCGGTGGGCCAAGCAGCTGCTGTTGTTCCAGCAGCCGCTTATTAATTTTTAATTATGCCAAAGACGGGCTTGACCTTTTTTCTGCAGCACTGAGCATCAGTTTGTCTTGCCGCTGGTTCGAGTTGGCAACCTTTTCTGGCTCCTTAGGCATCCCTATGTGGGTAATCAGCGGCGCTGTTTAATCTGCAGTTGTTGAAGGGACATTTTACATTAAATTTAATAAAGTCATGTGTTAGCAGTGCGATTCATTACTTAGATCACCTATATATTGATATAAGGCTGTTTACAGTGGGGGAAGAACATTCAGCTTGAGTCTAGCTTTTATTTGCTTTCCATTTGCCGAAGCAGAAAATGCTTCAAGTGCAAATCGTGAAATGAGTGGCAAATCTAAGGGCATCCTGAGGACGTCTTTCGGTGCCGTCTCGCAATTATTCAAATTGCCAGCACTGCGACTGCGAGCTTGGCTCCTGGCTAGTGCGTGTATCTGAAGCTTGGCTGTCATTTCGCTGAGTGCTACACAGGTCGCGGCGGATGAGGTGCGAAAACTGGCACGAAATTCAGCCTGCAGCTGCAGTGAAACCTGTCAGGCGAGTTGGCCAACGCCAACAACTGAAATCTGACCCCAGGGCCACGAATATTCGCCAATAAATTAAAAAATGTGTGGCCAGCAGCTACACAAAAACTAATTACTCCATTAAAAGCCATAGAAGATGTAGCTGGGGCAATGAGTAGTAGAATTTGATTGCTTTTAACATTGAACTGAGAGCAGATAGTGAATTCTGTTTAAATTCTGTTTCGTTGGCCGCGTTGCGTATGAGCGATGAAGTGCAAATGCATTTGACTGACGACGCTCACAACAAGACGTGAGAAATGCGAGGAACACATTTCAAAATGGTGTCTGGGCCCAACAAATGCACCACTAAAAGTTGCACAAACAACCACCAATCAGTCAAGCAGTCAGTCAGCCAGCAAGCCAGGCAGGCAGCCATGCAGCGTGCCAGCCAGTGTTGGGTTACGGATACGGATGCGGAAAACATATACTGTCAGCTACATCCTTCTTTGGTCCTCTGCTTCTTCTAATATGTGTCAGTGAGCGGGGCGGGGCGGGGCGGTCCGGAGCGGCGGGAAGCTGACTAAAAATGCTCTCTCGGTTTGCGCAAAATGCAATTCGCCGGAAAATGACGCGTGCCACTGTCTGACAACTAATGTAGCGTACTGTTGCTGTTGCTGCAGTTGCTAGCAATGCCAGCCAACATTTTTGTTACTCATTTTGGCCGTGTTGTTTAGGCCACACTGACAGACGGCAACCTAATTGAAATGCAGCTAAAAAATTATCTCATCTAGCAGAACTCACAAAACATTTGCATGTAAGAGCTGAAATTATAATGGAGCAGGAAGAAGTATATTAGATTATAGAAAAATAACATAATTATTAGTACAATATTTTTTTTCTAAGTCGCGCAAAGTTATTTAATTTGATATGAAATGTGAATACAATTGAAATATGAATATAATTGAAATATGAATACAATCAGAGATATGAATAAATCATTCTTTGTCGAAAAGATCTCAAATGCGCGAAGAAACATAATAATGTATATATAATAATTATATATTATTATGTATAAATAATTATTTTCATCATTGTATATATATAATTTTTTTTTTTTCATTTTTGTATATATATAATTTTTTTGTTTTTTTTTTCATATGTTGTATAAATGAAAAATATTTCAAATGCGCGAAGATACATAATAATATACATATATATAATATACATATACATATAATTATAATATACATATAACTGTATATAATAATTATGTATAAATAATTATTTTCATCATTGTATATAAATAATTTTTTTTTCATTTTTGGATATATATAATTTTTTTTTGTTTTTGGGTTTTTTTTCATATGTTGTATATATGAAAAATATTGTATATTTGCAAAAAATATGAAAATCGTTCATGAGATTTGATCATATGATTTGATTTGATTTTTTTGATCATTTGCATTTAATTCAAATTGATAGCCTCCTTGATATTCTGAATGCCGCTGGCCGCCATTTTGGTGACATCCTCGCCCACCTGCCAAGTGACGGCGCCAGTGTTGGCATCACGCTTCTGCAGACACTTGATTACCTGACGATTCTCGGGCAACAGTGTCATGGCACCCGGATACTCAATGAAGACCACCAGGCCCAGCGACTCAGATAGATCAATAATGCGATGCAAGTAGCGCAAGCAAAACCATTTCTGCAATTGCGTAATATAGAATAGAATAGATAGAATATAGAATAGAATATAGAAACAAAGAAGATCGTTCAGAGCGTGGACATTGCAATTGAATTTGAAACTTACAGTCGGGTTGCCAGTTTCGGATTTCGATTGAGTGCCGTTCATAAAGGTGGCAGTTGCATATTGCAAGCAAACGAACTCGCTAAGCTGTGGCAGCAAGAGGCGGGAATTAAGAAATAAATACGAAAATATGACAAGATACACACCTTCTCGAGTTGGCCCAGGAACAGAACCGACTGCCTGGCAACGTGGGCCAGAGCCAATTGAAAGGCCACTAGCAAGATATCCATGATATTGTGATCAGTGCGAGACCAAAAGGACTCGCTTTCATCACGAACCAACTTAATGCTGCTGCGCACATTGCAAAAGTCAAAGTCGTCAACAGACTGGGAAAATGGAATACAAATTGAATTAGATGTGATTGAAGAGTCAATAGCTATTGAGCGATATTCTTCTCGTACCACCTGATCCAAAGCCGTATAGCGATTGAGGCGTGGCACAAAGAACCACACGGTGTACTCATTGATCGTGATATACTCGAAAATCAAGCGAACTTTGTCGAAAATCTGCAATAGGAAATAACGCTCGCTCAGACGAGTTGCCTCATTGGCGGCCAGGCAATTGGTGGCCAGCTTTTTCAGCAGCTTCTCATCGTTCTTATCGTTTTTATCGTTCTGACGATCAATCAGCTGGGTAAATGTATCAAACGGATTGCCATGCTCCCTGCAAGGAAGACCCGCTAATGAGTTTCTTATGAAAATATAGAAATGTTTAGTTAGTCAGACCTGAGACTGCTGTAGGTGCTAGCATCGGCCTGAATGATCTTCAGCCAGTTATTAGCGTAGTCCTGTTGGATGCTGCATGTCAGCTCAGCCAGTTGTGGTGGCTGTACGAAGAAAATGTTATGGAATTCGAGAACGGACACCTCACGCCATGCGCGCTTGTTGATCTGGAAGCTAATGCAATCCAAACGGTCCTCATCATCGAAACGACGATGCACGTTCACCTCATATTTCATGCGGCGGCGCGAGCGAAAGAACTGCTTCTGATGGCTGCGGCGCTCTTGACGCTCTTGGGCCTGCCTCGAAGTGCTCGGCTCCATGTCCAAGTCACTCTCGGGATCGGGATCATATTCAACACTAATGCCGCCCAAGCGCTGCAATTTGAAAGTCATCTTCACGCTGCCCTTGCCAATTTCCAGCAGCGGCATACGGCGCAAGCTCTCATAATTCGAGTACTCCATGCCGCACATTAGCTGAAGCGCCTGGGCGACGGGCGTCACAATTAGCGGCGACGATTGCACTGTGCCATTCGGCTTGTCCAGATTGTACAGCAATAGGTGCACATTGTCAATCTGAGAAAACTTCAAGAACTCTTTTTCGCAGCCCAGACAATCTTCGATTGTCAGCTGCAGTTTGCATGCAGACAGCAGACAAAAGCAAAGTTTGCAAAATATATTTTATTGATCTATCTATTTTTGAAAGTATTTAAATTTTAGTTAACTTACCGAAATAATCTGCAGAAAATTGGATTCAAAGTTATCAACCATTTTCACAATTTTTTTCTACAACTTTCTGCTCCGCACAATTTTTCTCGAACTCTCACAAGCACATGTGCTAAGCGAAAAGAAAGTATTGGTAAACGCGGACAGATCAGCTTAATGTCATTATCGATAAGTAAGATTCGGATAATTGAAAAAAGTATTGCACAATTTTATTTAGTGCTAGTTAAGGTTAATTCCAATTGTCATCAGCCAGGACGTATGATAAGGCATTTGTGTTGTCTCAAAAATCGCAAGCACATTTGCTGAGTGAAAAAAGTATTGGTAAACGCGGACAGATCAGCTTAATGTCATTATCGATAATTACGCTTCAGATAATTGAAAAAAAAAAGTATTGGAAAGGAGAACAATTTAAGATATTTAGGGATAATTCCAATTGTCATCAGCCAGGACGTATGCCAAGACATTTGTGTTGTCTTAAACCTTCAAGTACATGTGTTGTGAGAAAAAAGTATTGGTAAACGCGGATAGGTCAGCTTAATGTACGCTTCGGATAGTTGACAAAAGTATTGAATAAGAGCACAGTTTAGGCTATTTAGTGCTGGTTAAGGATAATTCCAATTGTCATTAGCCAGGGCGTATGCCAAGACATTTATTTTTTCTCGAACTATCTCAAGCATATGTGCTGTGAGAAAAAAGTATTGGTAAACGCGGACAGGTCAGCTTATCGATAAGTACGCTTTGGATAATTGAAAAAAGTATTGAATAAGAGCACAACTTAAGCTATTTAGTGCTGGTTAAGGTTAATTCCAATTGTCATCAGCCAGGACGTATGCCAAGACATTTGTTTTTTCTCGAACTATCTCAAGCACATGTGCTGAGGGAAAAAAGTATTGGTAAACGCAGAAAGGTCAGCTTATCGATAAGTACGATTCAGATAGTTGAAAAATGTATTGAATAAGAGCACACTTTAAGCTATTTAGTGCTGGTTAGGGATAATTCCAATTGTCATCAGTCAGGATGTATGCCAAGACATTTGTTTAAACTTGAGAAACCGTTGCAGCAATCTGCACTTGATTAGCCCCCAGATGATTTTGACCAATTCGCCAGCAATATAAAATTTGTTAAGTCAGCAGGGAATTAAGATCATGAGGCAAGCGCCAAGCGCACGAAGTGAGCCGTTAAATTGAAAGAGCCAACATAGTATGTACATAAAATTAGAATTAACGGCTTTCTAAGTGCCATAAAAGTTGCCACAGTGCTTAGTCTGGCCAACAATTAGTCCAACGTGGCATATTAAAATCGCTATAAAATGCCAATTTTTTGTTATACCAAAAGCAAAGATGTTGATGCGCTCGGAGCACTTTTTAATTTAGTACAGCTTACCCAATGTCAACGGACTAATGCCGCCTCGTAAAAATCACAACAAAGTAATATTTTTTTTTTTCGGTTTCGGTTAAGCAAATAAAAGCAAAATTGTGATTTTACTTTTATGATTTTTACGATGCCGACTTTTCCACGGCATCAAAAGAGTTTTCATCTGCTGTCATCGCGGGAAAATATTGCATGCGTCGGCATCTTTGAGAAACGCGAAACGGGAACTCAATATCAAACTGAATAAATGTAAATACATGTATTTATGTACATAAAATACAAACATTTTATTTAGCTTTTGATATTTTAATGATGATTGCCTTTTGGCGCAATGCGTGCCTCTTGATTTATAGCCTCTCTGGCGACCAGAGGCGCTTCAACGTTTCAGCTGATATGTTTGACCGATCATTAGGCTACGCCTGATAGCTGAGGACCACACAGATGGCTTTTAATTACAAGTGCTTAGTTAGTTAGCCCATGCCTGGAGCTGCAGAACGCTTTACAATTATCATTACCACTGCACAGGTAATTCAATAAGCTCTTCGATATGTTGTTGTCAATAAATATTGGCCTTCATTTGCTGTCGTAAAGGCGAAACACTTAGGCCAACTGCATGCAGCTGTGGCTCAAAACTCATGCTGCGGCTAAGCCGTGCAGACAGTTGCAATAGAGCTGTGGCCACCTAATAAGCCAAACTGCCCAACGGCTCGATTTGCCAGCTCGTAATGCAAAAGAAATTATTGCAATGCAACGGAGGATCGCGATCCTCAAGACCTCGC